>CM038147.1:17530316-18730316 GCA_021437245.1 Aegilops speltoides | reverse complement strand
GGGGAAGCTGCCAATGGGGGTTCGGTGGCGACGGTGCAGATGTAGTCTTCGGCGTAGCGCTTTGTTCGGTTGAAACATGCCGGCGTGGGCGGCGTAACCACACGCGTGGGTGGCGCTGGTGGAGACGGAGCGGGGGCGTTGTCGCTTGTCGCGGGAACACCCGAGTTTGAAGAGGCGCCACTCGATGCAGATCCAACGGTGGTGCTTGAAACACGCAGAGGCGCGCATGCTCGAAGGAACAGTGACTGCTCTATGACGACCGAGGGCGTTGGTCGAAGCCCCGCGTGTGGCGGGCGGACGAGGCGTGTGGAGGCAGGGCAGAGCAGCAACGCAGCGGTGACTGCGAGCGCTCGAAGCGGCGCCGGAACGTATCGCGGGGACGCCAGAGCGGGTGGAGACGGCGGTGCCACAGCAAAGGGAAACCGCGTTTCTTCCAACCGAACGTGGCAAGACGTAAGGACGCGGCGAGAGGCGGGATCGTAGCAGTGATAGCCGCCCTGGGCCGGTGGGTAGCCGAAGAACACACATGCAACTGAGCGATGGTCGAGCTTGTGGTGGGCCGTGGCGGTGGTGTTAGGGTAGCAGAGGCATTCAAAGACGCGGAGGATGGAGTAGTCGGGTGGAGCGCCTAGGAGAAGCTCGTCGGGAGAGTGCGGCGAGGAGGTACTGCAAGGCTTGTAATTGAGGAGAAGAGTGGCAATGGACAGCGCCTCGGCCCAAAAACAAGCAGCATGGAAGCTAGGAAGAGCAAAGAACGAACATTGTCGTTCAAGGTGCGTAGCGTCCGTTCTGCTTTGCCATTTTCTTGACTAGTGTATGGGCAAGACAAACGGAGAACTGTGCCGTGTTTGGAGAGAAGAGAGCGAATAGCAAAGTTGTCAAACTCGCGACCATTGTCCATCTGGACAGCAAGGACATGCCGCTCAAATTGTGTCTGGACGTAGACATAAAACTCAGTACGAACATGTAGAACTTCGGATTTATGACGCAAAGGAAAAGTCCATACATAATGCCTACAACTGTCGAGTACAACAAGATAGTACAGGAAACCCGAAACATTAGCAACAGGAGAAGTCCAAACATCTAGGTGCAACAACTGAGACGGGAAATAGCTACGGCTAGGGGATACAGAGAACGACAGGCGAGCGTGCTTTCCCAGATGACATGCATGACAGGTGTGGCGACCGGCAGGTGGGCAGGTGAAAGGGAACTGATGTAGCGCCCGACGAAGCACATCATCTCCAGGGTGGCCAAGCCGATGATGCCACAGCTCCACTGAAGCGACATCGGTGAGCAGGGACCGAGAATGTGGCGAAGCACTACAGGGTGTCACGGGGTACAAGCCACCGGTGGCGTCACAGCGCCTGATCACCCATTGGGTGCGGAGGTCCTTTAAAGAAAACCAAATTTATCAAACTCGACAGAAACAGAATTGTCACGAGCAAGCTGACGAACAGAGAGCAGGTTGGTGATCAGCAAGGGAGAAAGGAGAACATTGCGAAGGATAAGAGAAGAATTGGTATTGATCAGAGAACCGTGGCCGGTATGCGCCATCGGGCGACGATCACCACTACCGACAATAATTTGTGCGGGAGAAGAATGGGGAGTGAGAGAATGAAGGTTACCCGGATTCGCGGTCATGTGGGCTGTTGCGCCTGTGTCAAGGTACCAATCCAAGGTGCTGCTGGACAACGGCGACGACGTGGACGCGGTCTGCAGTGTGGTGTGCAGAGGCCCCATATCCCAAGGCTGACCGGCCCGACGAAGTAGGCTTGCTGATGAGTCATCCCGGGGCAAGGCCCGAGCACACCACGCCAGGCGCATGCCAGGACATAGGACAGGCCTACACAAGGCCCGTCCAGGAATTGGCACCGGGCTCCTATCCAGGAAGAGCAGGCGGACGCGGGCTGGGTGGCAGGGTGGAAAAAGTCGCCCCTGAGTGACCACGACCACGACGCTTGCCACGGCCATGACCAGGCCCTGCAGCAGAGTCGACCGGTGGGGCGGGGGCGGGAGCCGTGGGCGGTGTCGATGTACGCCCAACCACCAGAGCGTGCGCCTGCTGGATGCGCGCTGTCTGCTCGGCACGGTGCTCCTCCAACAGCAGGAATGATCGAGCCTGCCGGAAGGTGGGGAGAGGCACGCGGGAGGTGAGGTGCGGGATCGTGCTATGGTACTGGCGCCCGAGATTGTAGATCATGTTGAAGAGCTGCTGTGTCTCGGTGACAGGCTGGCCGAGGTCGCTGGGCTGATCGGCAAACATCTTGATAGGTGTATAGTACTGCACTATCGTCAGATCGCCCTGAACGATAGCATGATACTCAGTGTCGAGGTACACAACGCGAGAGAGGTGGTTGTCGTGGAAGATCGCCTGGATCACAGCCCACAGGGCGGCGGCCGTGTCCTCCGGCTGCATGACAGCGTCGAGCAACTCCGGCAAGATCATGGCATAGAGCCAGTGGACGATGTAGTGATTGATCATGACCCACTCGAGATTGCGGCGGGCTAGTGCAGCGTCGGCGTTGAGCTGGTTGCGGATGCCGAACATCCCGACGACGGTGTGGAAGAAACGGCGCCACTGCGCATAGTTGCCGACATGGAGGTCAAGGGTGATCGGGACATGGTGGCGAATGTAGATAGTTTGAAGAACAAAGGATGGGAATGCACGAAGGGACTGGAGGATGGCGTTCTGGAGAAGGCCGGCAGGGGCATGCTCGCCGTCATCAGAGGGTGAGGGAAAGGAGACGGGGTTGCCGTCGTCCATGGCAGCGGAAGTGGGGAACGGAACAGGCGCGAAGGGATTGGTGTCCTCAGCATCTGAGACTGATACCATGTTTCAAGGAAAGATATTGAACACAGTTGATCCATTGCACTTGTGCATACGCATATAGGTTACAGATAGAGGCACATAGCCATGATTAGGATTGTGGGCGGCTATGATCAGAGGAGGTAGGGTGTGCGTGCTTACAGGGAAAACTGTGAGTATTTAACAAAAAACTACCACAAGTGGAACTGTGCCTACAAACTACTACTTTATAAATTTATGCCAAAAACTACCATTTTCTCACTAATTCTTGACTAAAAACTACCAAGTCTGAAAAGAGTCCGATTTGGCTTTTTTAAACGTGTTTCTGACTAGTTGGGCCCACACGTAAGCGGGCTAAAAAAGCAATCGGAACCTTAGTTCTTTTTCAAAAAAGCAATCCAATCCTGTAGCGCATCGTGGCGTTGGCCGGCCCCTGGCCATGGCAGCGGCCAAGCCGTTGCTGTGGCCAGCCATGGCCGCTCGTGGCGGAGGCAGCCGTGAGTGGTGAGCAATGGCCAGCCAGCACGCACGCAAGCCAGCAAGCGGCGGCGCTGCACGCACGCTCGCGGTGACGGCGGCTAGCACGCGGCGGCGGGGGCTGCTGCGCACGCAAAGGTCGCGGCACGCCAGACGGCCGAGGCGGCTCCAGCCGCCAGCAAGCGGCGGCGGCTGCACGACGCTCACGACGACCGACGACGACGTCCAGCACGCGCCGGCTGCTGCGCACGCACGCAAGGCCGCGGCACGCCAACACGACCGAGGCGGCTCCAGCCGGCGTTGTTGCGCCGCCGTCTTCAGTCCCGACCAGCGTCAGAGAGGTGCTTCGCCGGGGCGTCGCCATGGCGAAGAGCGCGGAGTGCATACGATGTGTTCGAGGAAATGCCAGAGAGAGAGAGGAGGAGGAGGAAGAAGATTGATGCTGACAGGTGGGCCCATCCTATCAGAAAAGCTTTTAGAAGACACGAATCGGGCACTTTCTCAACATGGTAGTTTTTAGTTAAAGATTAGTCAAAAAGTGATAGTTTTCGGCACAAATTTGTAAAGTGATAGTTTATAGACACGATTCCACGAAATGTGGTAGTTTTTTGTTAAATACTCGGAAAACTGCACACACGTACTCGAGGCTACAAGTACAAATACAGTAGGCTAACAGTGAGCGAATAAATTCCATCATCATATGGAAGTATCTGATGTGTGTCCCTTGTGTGGTCTCAAGCGAGAGGACACATTCCATGTGTGATGTCCAAGGGTGGTGGAACTATGGCGGGCCATGGATGAAGTCTGACATATCCCTGATATTGAAGCTGTTCAGAACACTGGTTCAGAGTGGTTGCTGGACCTATTTGCAGAGTGTGACCAAGGCTACCGGCTGAGGCTACTCATGTTGCTGTGAGGTGCTGGTTCGTGCGAAACGAAATTACAGATGACAAATCGCCACCTCCAGTTGAAATATCCCGAAGTTCTCACGCATTCCGTCGATCATCTAAGGATTAAGCAATCATACGAGCATGACACCAAGATTTATTAACGAGGTTCACCGATATGGCTACATCATAGGGGCCTGACTACGGGTGCTCCTTCCCGTGACACCATCACAATACCGCACACCGGCCGCGCGGGCGCCGGCACACGCCGCCGGTTCCCTCTTGCGCGCCTGTGCTATTATGTTGGCATAGGTTACATCGTGTGTCTACCCCCGCTATATATGAGAGGCCTAGGATACAAGTGTCCTACTAGGACACGACTCCACATCCTATATAAACACAATACAACCCATAGTCCAACTGTAACCTACGTTATACACTATATTCAACACAACTCCAACATACTCCACCTTGACGAATATTCTCCACCACCTTAAATTTGTCAATGCGTCAAACTTCCATGTACATTGGATTTGAGCTTATCCCATGAGTACCGCTGCTACTCCAAAGACTCCATATGACTCCACCTGCAACTTGTAGTCCCTTCTTTTCTTGACCACGGTCAACACTCGAGCAAAATTAAGTTCCTTGTTACTCTAGCTTGTGCTCCCAACTTCCAGAGTACCCGTCCAACGCCATCACACACCGATCACTGACTTGCGTGAAAGTGAACAACTCACATATTGGGTGTCACACATAAGAATTACCTGAACTCAACATCACCGCTCCTTTTTCTTGACCACCTGTCTGAAACTTGAAGGAATTTCACCATTGTTTGTAGTCATCCTGAGTCAAATTCGCAGTTGTCTCACCACATGTATGACCACCAGAGCCTTGGCCCGTCTCCATGTCCCGTGCATACCACACGCCTCGCCGTTATTATAGTGTCGAGCCTCCGTTGTCCTGGTCGAGTCTCAAGGGTCGCGAAACCACACCACTCAACCCCCTCTGCAGAGTACCACCGATCATCGCCGACCGATGACGAGTTTCACGCTTTCATCGGACCACTGGGCTCCAGTCCAAACTACGTGTCACTCGCTTTTTCCCGCTGAATAGGCTTCGATTCTCTGGATCCTTACACTGTAGCCCCTCAATCCAGCTCCACCTTCAACATGACTCCATGGTAGATGACCAGTCCACCCACGTGTCCCGTCGACTTCGAGCTCACATGCGTACGCCATCTTGAATCAACCCCACGCCATAGTCTTGTCGAAGCCACACAAGCCCTCGGTCCTGCGCCACTTGTTTCCACGCCCCAGAAGTCGGTCACCATCAGCATCACGCTCCTATGGCGTCGTCGCCAATCTCTCCACCGTCTTCTGTACCAACCGACTTGCGTCGATCCGTCAGACTGCCCAGTCCAACCCGCATGCTCAAGGCTCCCAAATCGTTTTTCACGAATTTCCATCCATCACATGATAATTCCATCTCAGCTGACATGACTTCCCGCAACGCCTTCAAGCATCCCTGTTGTGCCAACAAATCTTTCACCTTTGTCTGTCATAACCCAAGGTTTTATGTCCCATTGAACTTCTCCACCTCAAACATGGTACCTGTTGACGCCATGGCTCTTCGTATAACTGACCCAATGAAAAAATTATCAAGCTTCCACCGTAATGCGCCAAGTACACGAGCAAAACCTGATGAGGTACACCCCATGTACTAATAGCAAAATCCAATCAAACTTGGTCTTTGCGTGATATGCTCCTGGCTCAATATCTGACGCTAGCTTTGCTTTGTCAAGTCTGTGCTTTCCAATGTATACGTATCAATGGATTTTTTTTCTCCGCTGATTGATCTGCTGCCTCTCGTGCCTTTGTCTGCCTTGTCGGCTGCTGCCGCTGCTATTAACCAACGTGCAGGTCTCGGCCACTGAGACGAGGAGAACACGGCTCCTCTTGGGACCCGGTCCCTCTTTCCAATAACAAATCTCGTACGTACTCCTCGCACCGTATGCATCTGGCCTCTACACGGCTGCTCAGCCATCCACGCCAGGGCCTTGGGCGACCATCTGCCACGTGCCACATTGCTGCTGCCGCAACTCGCGTTCACCGCTTGACGCTCGCCCGATCGATTAGCTGGTCGATTACCGCACGTCCTGCCTACCGACCGCAGTCTTTGTGACCATGCAACTGTAGCAGTTTCCGCCGCTGCCCGCTTCCAGATCACAACTCGCCGAGGATTTTCACTCCCGTATCACGATCTCCTGCAGATTTCAGTGGATGCTTCCTTCTCTCCTCTAGATTAACCTCGATCGCCTTCCGGACCTTTTCAACCTTATTCTGATACCATTTGTTAGAATAAATCTGAGGCATACCGTCGATCATTCGAGGACCAAGCAATCACATGAGCACGACACTGAGATTTATTAACGAGGTTCACCGATATGGCTACATCCCCGGGGCCTGACTACGGGCGCTCCTCCCCGTGACACCATCACAATACCGTACACCGGCCACCCGGGCGCCGGCACACGCCGCCGGCTCCCCCTTGCGCGTCTGTGCTATTATGTTGGCATAGGTTACATCGTGTGTCTACCCCAGCTATATATAAGAGGCCTAAGATACAAGTATCCTAAATAGGACACAACTCCACATCCTATGTATACACAGTACAACTCGTAGTTCAACTGTAACCTACCTTGTACAAAATATTCGACACAATTCCAACACTTACAAAGCTATGTTATATCCTTGCTGGGCATACAACAATATCCGATGGGGGATTGGAACAAAGGAAAAATGGTCATTCAGGTACTAGAAGGCATGGAGCAACCGTTATCACGTGTGGTGCAGTTCCAGAAACTAGCAAGCAAACGGCTTCCTCCACCGGCGGACTGGGCAAAGCTTAATGTTGACGGCTCCTTTTCCAGGAACGACGGCCACGGCGCTGGAATGGTGTTGCGCGCACATGATGACTCAGATCATTTTCTCTGCGTGTAGGTCTGTTTGGTCGTGTCCGGATGTCTTGCATGCCGAGCTAGCTGGATGCATGGAGGGTTTGGCACTCGCACATCAGTGGACAGATTTACCGGTCATCATGGAGTGTGAAAGCATGCAAGCTGTTCAATTGATCAATGCTAAGGGATTGGATCTTCATCTTTACCTAATAGCAAATTGGGTTTCGGTCGTCCGTCATGGCATTTTCTAGAAAAATCCCTGTGTTTTGATGAAATCAACCCGCGGTTCGGATTTAAGTCACACCCGAACCGTTATTTTACATTTTTCGAAACCCCCCATGATGTTTTAGGTAATTCATCCGCAGATCATATCTAAGTCAAACAAATATTTTTTTAAATCATCGATATTTTTTAAACCGTAAGTCCGATTTAAACATGTTATATATGAAATTTGATTAGAAAAATATGTAGAATATGAATATGAGATTATTTTTACCTGTTGAGTATTTTAAATATTATTTTGGAATATATTTAATTCAAACAAATGATTTTCTAAATTATCCGTATCTTTTAAACTGTAACTTCGATTTTAACATATTATATATGAAATTGTATTAGAAAAATGTGTGGAATCTAAATATATTGTTAGTTTTACCTTTACATATTTTTAAAATATTGCTTTGGAAGCAAACTTATAATTTGTAGCCCAAGATCCATTTTTTCATACCGGCGGCGATCCGGATTGCAATTAAACGCCCCACTATAACCATATAGGAAAAAAAGTATCGCTAACTACACATGCATACCTCTGAAAAATGTCACAGGGGAAAACAATAGGTTTCTCATCACGGGAGTGAGAGATAGCGAGAGAGAGAGAGAGGGAGGCAAAGATGCCTTAGGATTAACCATATTCAAACACGTTTTTGTTTTGTTTTGTGTGAACACCGAGACCATCGCCGGCGAGGGTGAGAAGGAGGATAAGCAGCAACACAAATATGATGCCTCACAAAAATAAAGAAGATGGACCCACTAGTAGAAAGGGGGGCAATGGTCCAGGCCGGGTCAGCCCATTAGTCCCGGTTCAGTCCAGAACCGGGACCCATGGTGGTATTGGACCCGGTTCGTGAGCCCCGACGGCTGGCCGGGCCACGTGGGCCATTGGTCCCGGTTCGTCTGGACCTTTTGGTCCCGGTTGGTGGGACGAACCGGGACCAATGGGCCTCGCCCCTGGGCCATGACCATTAGTCCCGGTTTGTGCCAAAAACCGGGACTAAATGGTTGGTCCTCGTTGCGCTCAGAGTTTAGTCCCACCTCGCCAATCGAAGGGCGCTCACACCGGTTTATAAGCCCGTCCCTCTCTGCCTTGTTGAGCTCCTCTCAAAGTGAAAATAGATGCCCCTATATAGGGAATTTGACCTAAATTCATAGTGAATTTCTCTGAAACTCATAGAAATTTATTATGAATTTATCTTGAATTTTCTCTATAGGCGCATCTATGTTCATTTTTTAGTAAAGTTAATCACATACTTGTGATTCACACAAATTTCAAAGAATTCAAATTTTAACTATTTGAATTTAAAAACTAATGGCACTAACAGAAAGTTTATAATTTTTCTAAAACTAATGGCACTAACAGAAAGTTTATAATTTTGCTGACCTAAAACAAAAAGAATTAAAAAATAAAGCAAAAAATAAAAGAAAATAAATAATGCAGAAAACAAAACAAAAAAACTGGAAACAAAATAAAAATAGCAACAATAAGTATTTTGTTGTAAGTAGAAAAAAAATAAAAAAAATAAAGCAAGAAAGAAAAAAAAAGTGTTTTCAAATTTGAAAACTAATGGCACTAACAGAAAGTTTATAACTTTTCTAAAACTAAAAGCAAAAAGAATTAAAAAAACAAAAAACAGAAGAAAATAAATAATGCAGAAAACAAAACAAAAAACTAGAAATAAAAATAAAAATAGCAACAATAAGTAAAGAAAACAAAAAAGTGTTTTAAAATTTGAAAACTAATGGCACTAACAGAAAGTTTGTAATTTTTCTAAAAATAAAAGCAAAAAGAATTAAAATAAGGCAAAAAGAAAAGAAAATAAATAATGCAGAAAACAAAACAAAAAACTGGAAAAAAATAAAAATAGCAACAATAAGTAAAGAAAACAAAAAACAAAAAAGTGTTTTCAAATTTGAAAACTAATGGCACTAACAGAAAGTTTATAATTTTTGAAAAAATAAAAGAAAAATAAAGCAAAAAACAAAAGAAAATAAACAATGCAGAAAACAAAACAAAAAAACTGGAAAAAAAATAAAAATAGCAACAATAAGTAAAGAAAACAAAAAAAGAAAAAGCCCCCCCTTTAGTCCCGGTTGGTGCCACCAACCGGGATCAAAGGTCTATTTTCAGCAGCCCAACGGCGGCCTTTGGTCCCGGTTGGTGGCACCAAGGACTAAAGGGGCATTAGTTCGGTTTGTGCCACGAACCGACGCTGCCCTGCCTTGACGTCATTGTCGCCTCCCTAACCGCCCGAGGTCGCCGTCACCGCCGCTTCGCCGTCGCCCTGCCCTCGCCCGCCGCTCGCTCGCCGCCTGCCCACAGCGCATCCGCGCCCGCCCGCCCGTCGTCGCCGTCGCCCGCCCGCCCCTTCCTCGTCGGCCGTCGCAAAGGCCCGTCGCCGTCCGCGCCCATGACGCGCCCCCTGCCCCGTTGCCGTCCTCGCCGCCGAACCCGCGCCCCTGCCCCTCCGTTGGTCCGGCCGGCGCCCCTCCCCTGTTTTTTTCTTATATTACATGCTTGTTTTTTCAGATTATATATATATGTAGATATGTGTGTATATGTATTGTGTATATTGCTTCTTTTCATATATTTTTTTCATATATATGATGATTTGTGTTTTGCTTTTTTATAAAAATGTATATATGTTTGTATGTTCTCCGTGTATATATGTTCATATATGCAAAAGTTAGATTTTTTATTTAGAAAAGGATTATCTATATATGTTCTCTGATTTAGTACATTTTAGGTTAGTTTCATTGTCAGAAAAGTTTTATATATTTAGGAGAGGAAAAAGGAAAATAAGAAGAGGAAAAAGGAGAAGAAGAGGAGAGGAAGAAAAGGAAGAGGAGAAGAAGAAGAGGAAGAGAAGAAGAAGAAGAGAGAAGAAAAAAAGGAAAAAATCTAAGAAGAAAAATTTCTCTATTCCTTTCTTCGTCTCCTCTTTTTTTTTCTTCGATCTTCTCCTCTATTCCTTTCTTCTTCTCCTCTTTTTATTTCTTCTTCATTTTCTTATGTTTTATCGGGTCTGTCGTCGTCCATATACCCCTCCCGATATCTTCAACACGTGGGGGGGGGTCGATATACCCCCTCCCCGATAACATTATTTTCCCGTGTATGTATCTCGTCGTTGTCGATATTACCCCCTCCTTGAAGCGTTCTCGAGGCCACCCCAAACCCTAGAGAAGCAGCGTCGAGGCCACTAATTAATATGATTCCTTACTGTGATTAGCTAGCTAGTTCTACGTTTGCCACTAGCTAATATATCCATCTGTCATGTTTGAATAATAATTGCCATGTTGTAAATATTTGTAGAAACTATGGACATCCCCCGAGACGAAGCACAAGAAGCGTTGTTGGGGGACATAATTGCACAAGGAAGTGATGCCGTCTTCTCGTTTCTGAACGACACCGATGGTCTGGAAGGACAGGGTGAAGAAGCAGGCTATGATTATGATGGCTCCGGTGACCCAATGATAGTGCAAGAAGGAGACCGTGAGGACGGCTCCGGTGACACAATGACGGTGCAAGAAGGAGACCGTGATGACGGCTCCGGTGACCGAACCGAGTCTGGCCAGGTATATATATTAGTTAAGCCTGTGTTGACTAGCTAATTGATGCATTCATTGTTTTGGTATATGTACACATATTAATCAACTCTCGTCTTTCTTCTTTTTTCTAGCCCTCCGGATCGAGCACAACTTCGGTAAGGAGACGAGGCCCGAAGAAAAAGTTGAGCTCGGATGAAAGGTTTGAGATCACAGCAATCGCGCGCGATGGCGAACCGATTGAACCCATCCGGACAAAGAAAGCATTTGCTGCTCAGTGCGGGGTTCTTGTTAGGGACAGGATCCCGAATAGCATCCACCAATGGTATAAGCCTAAGAACGAAGACCCTGAGGTGTCTTATGTCAATGATATGTAGAAAGATGATCTTTGGACTAAGCTGAAGGCAAATTTCACCCTACCGCCAGAGGAGGATCCGGAGAAGCCAGTTATAGAGCAATTAATCAAGTATTTTGCTCTTAAGAAGATGGCAGGCCTATTCAGGAGGTGGAGGAAAGAGCTGAAAAAGTTTGTCGACAAAGAAGAGACACCAGAATTCATCGGCAAATATGAGAAGATCATTTATTACTGGCCCGCATTTGTGGCCCACAAGACATCGGAAAAGAGTAAGAAGATGTCGGCGACAAACAAGCAAAATGCTGCAAAGAAGAAGTTTCACCATCGCACGGGGTCAGGTGGCTACCTCAAAGCCCGGCCTAAGTGGGCCAAGGCTGAGAATGATCTGCTTGATAAAGAGATCGAAACAGAGACAATGAACTAGCCAGACCGTTGCCGGACTTGGTTCTTCGGGGCTGGCGGAACCTTGGACCCTGTATCAGGGAAGTGCCGTTGGACGGACGAGCAACTGAAAATACCAGTCAAGAGGCTTTGGCACTATATCAATGCAGCGCAGCAAGGGACGTTCGTTCCAAACAGGGAGAACGACGAGCTCACAATGGCCCTCGGGAATCCTGAGCACCCTGGACGGACAGGAGGCACGCCAGGCTCCATTCCGTGGAAGGTTGGTTTTCCGGACGCAGGGGGTTACAAAACCCAGGAGAGGAGGAAGAAAGTGGAGCATAGCCAACTGCAGGCGCTGCACGCAAGGGTACAAGGGCTAGAGGAACGAGAAGCAGATCGCAGCAAACGACCTGCCAAAGCTTCCCCTGAAGCTACCCCGCCATCTCAGCGGAGAAGCAGCGTGGCTTCCACCGAGCTGCTTCAGCCGGAGCATGTCTTGACGGCTCCTGCTAGCTACCCCGTGGATTTTATCACGGAGTCTCAAAATTGCCACCTTATGGCGCAATGGCAGAACTTAAAAGTCAAGGCAACTGTCGGCCAAGTTCGACCTTCTGAACCCGACGCAACTTTTCACTATCATCCGATTCTAGAAGGATATGCTAGGGTGACGGTGGACGAAATAACGGAGGGATTTGAGGACCTCCAGCTTGACCTCCCTACCGGTGAAGGGGGGACTTGGCTGGGTTATGCTCTAAAGACTCCATGCCTATGGCGGAAGGAGTTCATCAAGCTTCCGAACTGGACGCCTCCTCCTCCTCCGGCGAGTCAGGGCACTCCGCCTCCTCCACCGCCTCCTCCTCCGGCGAGTGACGATCAGGGCAGTCGGCCTCCTTCTTCGGCGCGTGGTGGCACTCCGCCTCCTTCTCCGCCTGCGCCGGCGCGCCCGAGCAGCCAACAGCTTCCTCCTTCTCCGCCTCGCCCGCAAGGGCGGAAGAGACCCGCCGCCGCCCCGGCTTCTCCAGCGCGTCGTATTCCTTCTCCTCCGCCTCGTAAGCAAGCACGAAAGAAGACAGCCGCAGATGCTCCGTCTGCTCCGGCGTCTAGCAGTACAGCCAGAGGCGGGAGGCAATACAGATACGGTCCACCTCTCAAGCCTCTAGAGAAGTTACCGTACGAGATGACCGTGGAGGAAAACAAGAATATCGTGCGGACCGAAGTGAAGGACTTCTTTGAAGGGTTGAAAGCGCAGAGACATCCACCTCCGGAGGAGAAGATAGATCCGGTGAAAGTGAAGCGTACTCTGGCTGCCCTGAGGAAACCACCAAAGTCTCCGCCGAAAGGCAACTATGAGCGCATCCTTGAAAAGTCATTTGTCCAAGCGAAGCGGTCTGGAAGTACTGTCACTGATCAAAGGTTAGCAGAACGAAAAGCTGGGAAAAAAATTGCCCAGCTCGGCAAACAAGCGAACCAATCGCTCCCCCGCTCCAGGTGTCCGAAGATAGCATCGCTAATGATCCGGGCGGGATGGTGCATGATACGTCTCCGTCGTATCTACTTTTCCAAACACTTTTGCCCTTGTTTTGGACTCTAACTTGTATGATTTTAATGGAGATAACCCGGACTAACGCTGTTTTCAGCAGAATTGCCATGGTGTTGTTTTATGTGCAGAAAACAAAAGTTCACGGAATGACCTGAAACTCCATGGAATATCTTAGAATAAATAATAAAAATCCTCGCCAAAGATGAAGACCAGGGGGCCCACACCCTGTCCACGAGGTGGGGCGCGCCCCCCGGGCGCGCGCCTACCTTGTGGGCCCCTCAGTGGCCTCCGACGCCAACTCCAACTCCATACATTGGCTTTCGGGGAGAAAAAATCAAAGAGAAAGTTTCATCGCGTTTTACGATACGGAGCCGCCGCCAAGCCCTAATCTCTCTCAGGAGGGCTGATCTGGAGTCTGTCCGGGGCTCCGGAGAGGGGGATTCGTCGCCGTCGTGATCATCAACCATCCTCCATAACCAATTTCATGATGCTCACCGCCGTGCGTGAGTAATTCCATCATAGGCTTGCTGGACGGTGATGGGTTGGATGAGATTTATCGTGTAATCAAGTTAGTTTTGTTAGGGTTTGATCCCTAGTATCCACTATGTTCTGAGATTGATGTTGCTACGACTTTGGTATGCTTAATGCTTGTCACTAGGACCCGAGTGCCATGAATTCAGATCTGAACCTATTATGTTTTCATGAATATATGTGTGTTCTTGATCCTATCTTGCAAGTCTATAGTCACCTACTATGTGTTATGATCCGGCAACCCCGAAGTGACAATAATCGGGACCACTCCCAGTGATGACCGTAGTTTGAGGAGTTCATGTATTTACTGTGTGCTAATACTTTGTTCCGGTTCTCTATTAAAAGGAGGCCTTAATATCCCTTAGTTTCCAATAGGACCCCGCTGCCACGGGAGGGTAGGACAAAAGATGTCATGCAAGTTCTTTTCCATAAGCATGTGTGACTATTTACGGAATACATGCCTACATTACATTGATGAACTGGAGCTAGTTCTGTGTCACCCTATGTTATGACTGTTACATGACGAACCACATCCGGCATAATTATCCATCACTGATCCGGTGCCTACGAGCTTTTCATATACTGGTTTACGCTTATTTACTTTTCCGTTGCTACTGTTACAATCACTTCAAAAATACCAAAAACATTACTTTGCTGTCTTTACTTTGTTACCTTTACCACCACTATCATATTACTTTGCTACTAAACACTTTGCTGCAGATACTAAGTTTCCAGGTGTGGTTGAATTGACAACTCAGCTGCTAATACTTGAGAATATTCTTTGGCTCCCCTTGTGTCGAATCAATAAATTTGGGTTGAATACTCTACCCTCGAAAACTGTTGCGATCCCCTATACTTGTGGGTTATCAAGACTTTTTTCTAGCGCCGTTGCCGGGGAGCATAGCTCTATTCTTTGAGTCACTTGGGATTTATATCTGCTGGACACTATGAAGAACTTGAAAGACGCTAACACTACGGGAAACAGTTAATTTGCCGTCTGGCGAGTACAGACGGCAAAGAGCGAAATACAGACGGCAAAGAGTTTGCCGTCAGCCGGCTGACAGCAAACATAGACGGCAAAGAGGGTCGCGGCAAAGGCTGCTTTGCCGTCAGCTTTACATCGGGCAGACGGCAAAGAATTTGCCGACAACCAACTACAGATTTGCCGTCTTCCGCAAAAATAACAGATGGCAAAGTATGCACTCTTTGCCGTCAGGCTAAACGTTTTCTTTGCTGTCATCCGGACCAAAATACAGACGACGAAGATTGTATTTTATTTAAAAAAATACGTTAGTCAAATCGTTCACAGGATGGCTGTTGCTTCGGTGGTCACCGGAGTTGCCAACTCCGGCAACTTCTGCCACTGCCGGAGGAGCTCTGGTGCTTGGGGCAGAGAGGAGGAGGCTGGGGAGTCTCCGGCGTGGCGAGGTCTAGCAAGGGGCGGCCACGGCGGGGTCCGGTCTCCGGTGAGGTCTGGTGAGGGACGGCTGCGGCGGGGTCCGGTGAGTGACAGCTGCGGTGTGGTCCGGCGAGGGGCGGCCGTGGCGGGGTCCGGTGAGGGATGGCCGCGGCTGGGTCCGGCGAGGGGCGGCGGTGGCGGGGTCCGGTGAGGGATGGCCGTGGCTGGGTCCGGCGAGGGGCGGAAAGAAAGAGGGTGGGGAGTCTCGAGCGCAGCAGGCTCCGGCGAGGGGCAGCCGCAGAGTAGTTCGGCGAGGAGCCGCCCGTCTCTGGCGGCGGCGGTTGACTTGCCGCACTGGTCGCCTGGCCGGCGCGTGGTGCCCGCCTGGACGAGGAGAGTTGGGGGAGGAGGTGAGAGCTCAGGCGGCGCAGAGGCATGGGTGCAGGAGGGGGTGCGCGAGAGGCAGCAGACCGCGCTAGAGGCGCGCAACGGCGATGCGCCGGCCGGAGGGAGCACGGGCGGGGGCCTCTCGTGGGGAGCACGGGCGCGAGCCACTCGGTGGGATTTGTGGCTGTCGTGGGTGAGAGGACGGGCGAGGTGGGTGGGGCCATCCTGTTGCGTCGGTGGGTGGACAGAGAAAGAGAACATGGGGAGAGAGAGAGGACATGGGGGCGTGCGAGAGATGCGGGACACAGCGAGTGGTAAGGATCGTGCCACCTCATCGATCCAGGAGATCGATCCGCGAGGTGTGTTTCTTCTTTGCCGTCTGTGTTTTCTATTACAGACGGCAAAGAGCATATTTTGCTGTCTGTAATATCTTTGTCGTCTGTGTTTTATATTATAGATGGCAAAATATGTTCTTTGCCGTCTGTAACAAAAAAATGCAGACGGCAAAGATCTTTGCCGTATGTGTTTTGCTTTGCAAACGGCAAAGTGACCGATTTGTCGTCTGTGTTTTTTTTTGCAGACGGCAAAGTCTATTTTACTGTTAGTTTTTCTTTGTCGTCTGCTGATGACGGCAAACTCTTTCTTTGCCGTCTGCCCGACGAAAAGCTGACGGCAAAGACGCCTCCTGATGGCAAATTAACTGTTTCCCGTAGTGTAAGACAAAAATTTATCCCTCAACTACGAGGGGAGGTAAGGAACTGCCATCTAGCTCTGCACTTGATTCACCTTCTGTTATGAGTAAGCTAGCGACACCTAAACCTGCTTCGCTATTAGATTACGATATGTCGCATGTTATTGATGATGCCACTTCTGCTATGCATGGTACTTATGATGAAACTACTTCTATGCTTGATACTACTGTGCCCCTTGGTGAATTTCTAGATGAGCAAATTTCTAAGTCTAGAGAAAGAGAAATTATTGAAACTGAACATGATGATGTGAGTGATGATGAACCTATGCCTGCTATTCCCGAGGGTTATCTTTTTAATGCTGAACCTTTTGAAGCTGTTCTTGCTTGCCAGGATAAACTTGAACGTAAGAGGTTACTAATTAAGTGGAGTAAGGAATCTTTTAGAGGTAGAATGAGACCCGACCCTGCTTTTGCTACTTCACCTATCTATGTTCCTGATCAGGATTATTATGATATTTCTGTCGACCCAGATATAATTATTTTGGTTGAATCTCATCCTTTTTATGGCTATGAATCTGAAACTGTTGTGGCACATCTTCGTAAGCTAGATGATATAGCTGCCCTGTTTACTAATAATCTGAGATCGCGCCACTTTTATTTACTAAAAATATTTCCATTCTCATTAAAGGGTGATGCTAAGAAATGGTTTAATTATCTTGATCCTGGTTGTGTGCAAAGTCCCCAGGATATGATTTATTACTTCTCTGCTAAATATTTCCCTGCTCATAAGAAACAAGCTGCTTTGAGGGAAATATACAATTTTGTGCAAATTGAAGAAGAGAGTCTCCCACAAGCTTGGGGGAGGCTTCTCAAGTTACTTAATGCTTTGCCTGATCATCCTCTTAAGAAACCTGAAATATTTGATATCTTCTATAATGGACTAACTGATGCTTCCAGAGATTACCTGGATAGTTGGGCTGGTTCTCTTTTCAGGGAAAGAACACCGGAAGACGCTGAAATTTTATTGAATAATATGTTGGCAATTGAAAATAATTGGGCACCTCCTGAGCTAACTCCTGAGCCAACTCCCGAGCCACCTCCTGAGCCAATTACTGAGCCTATTCCTAAACCAACTCCGAGGAAGAGAGGTGTTCTATTTCTCATTCCCGAAGATATGCAAGAGGCAAAGAAATCTATGAAAGAAAAAGGTATTAAAGCTAAAGATGTTAAGAATTTACCTCCTATTGAAGAAATACATGGTCTTAATTTACCGCCTATTGAAGAAGTATATGATCTCAATTACTTATTTACTGAAGAACCTCCCAATATCCCGACACAGGTTGTAAAGGTAAATTCTCTCTATAGATATGATAAAGCTGAAGTTCCTCGTACTAAAATTGCTAGTCAGTGCTTGGATGAGTTTGATGACTTTATGTTTAAGCAAGATGACTTTAATGCTTATTTTGGTAGACAATTAAAACAGAATACCTTTATGATTCAATGCTTGAGTGATTATATGGCTGATATTAGAGGTGAACTTAAACTTGTTAGCAAACACGCTTCTATGGTTACCACTCAAGTAGAACAAGTACTTAAAGCTCAGAAAGAAATGCTTGATGAAATGAATAGTAAGAAAAATGATTATGCTGTTAGAGTGGCTACTAGAACTGGTAGAATGACTCAGGAATCTTTGTATCCTGCAGGCCACCCTAAGAGAATCGAGCAAGATTCTTAGAGAAATAATATTGATATGCCTAGTTCTTCTAAGAGGAAGAAAAAGAAAAATGATAGAACTGTGCAAACTTCTAGTGAACCTATTGCTGAACCACCTAATAATCCAAATGATATCTCTATGTATGATGCTGAAACACAATCCGGTAATGAACATGAACCTAGTGATAATGTTAATGATAATGTTCATGATGATGCTCCACCTAGTAATGATAGTGATGTAGAAGTTGAACCTGTTGTTGATCTTGATAACCCACAATCGAAGAATCAACGTTATGACAAAAGAGACTTTGTTGCTAGGAAACATGGTAAAGAAAGGGAACCATGGGTTCAGAAACCCATGCCTTTTCTTCCCAAACCATCCAAGAAAAAGGATGATGAGGATTTTGAGCGCTTTGCTGAAATGATTAGACCCATCTTTTTGCGTATGCGATTAATTGATGTGCTCAAAACAAATCCTTATGCTAAGTATATGAAGGATATCATAACAAATAAAAGAAAGATACCTGAAGCTGAAATTTCCACCATGCTTGCTAATTATACTTTTAAGGGTGGAATACCAAAGAAACTTGGAGATCCAGGAGTACCTACTATACCATGCTCCATTAAAAGAAAATATGTTAAAACTGCTTTATGTGATCTTGGAGCCGGTGTTAGTGTTATCCCTTTCTCTTTATATCGTAGACTTGACTTGAATAAGTTGACACCTACTGAAATATCTTTTCAAATGGCTGATAAATCAACTGCTATACCTGTTGTTGGAAATATGCCTAGAGGCAATAATAAAAGTATTATTATATTTCAATATTCATGATAATTGTCTTTTGTTCATGCTATAACTGTATTATCCGGAAATCGTAATACACGTGTGAGCACAAAGACCACAATATGTCCCTAGTGAGCCTCTAGTTGACTAGCTCGTTGTGATCAATAGATAGTCATGTTTTCCTGACTATGGACATTGGATGTCGTTGATAACGGGATCACATCATTAGGAGAATGATGTGATGGACAAGACCCAATCATAAGCATAGCATGAAAGATCGTATAGTTCGTTTGCTGGAAGCTTTGCCAATGTCAAGTATCTCTTCCTTCGACCATGAGATCGTGTAACTCCGGTTACCGTAGGAGTGCCTTGGGTGTATCAAAGCGTCACAACGAATCGGGTGACTATAAAGGTGCATTACAGGTATCTCCGAAAGTATTTGTTGGGTTGACATGGATCGAGATTGGGACTTGTCACTCCGTATGACGGAGAGGTATCTCTGGGCCCACTCGGTAATGCATCATCATAATGAGCTCAAAGGTGACCAAGGTGTTGCCACGGGATCATGCATTACGATGCGAGTAAAGTGACTTGCGGTAACGAGACCTGAACAAGGTATTGGGATACCGACGATCGAGTCTCGAGCAAATAACGCATCGATTGACAAAGGAATTGCATATGGGTTTGATCGAATCCTCGACATCGTGGTTCAACCGATGAAATCATCGAGGAGCATGTGGGAGCCAACATGGGTATCCAGGCCCGCTATTGGTTATTGCCGAGAGTCGTCTCGGTCATGTCTGCGTGTCTCCGAGCCCGTAGGGTCTACACATAAGGTTCGGTGACGCTAGGGTTAGAAGGAAGACTAGTATGTGAATACCGAATGTTGTTGAGTCCGGATGAGATCCCGGACGTCACGAGGAGTTCGGAAGGTCCGGAGGTAAAGAATAATATATAGGAAGTGGTGTTTGCCATCGGAAAGTTTTGGGTCTCCGGTAAAAGCTGGGACCACGGGAGGTCCCGAGGGTCCACCGGTGGGGCCACCTATCCGGAGGGCCCCATGGGCCAAAGGGGAAGGAACCAGCCCACAGGGGCTGGTGCGCCCCTAGGCCCACCCCTGCGCCTAGGGTTGAAACCCTAGGGGGGGAAGCCCCCCGGCAGGGGCACTCCACCCCTTGGCCGCCCCCCGGAGATTGGATCTCCGGGGCCGCCACCAGGGGCCTATATAAAGGGGGGAGGGAAGGGGCTGCTGTACCAATTCCCAAGGCGCAGCCCTCCCCTTCCCAACACTTCTCCTCCTCCGTAAGAGCTCGTGAAGCCTCGCCGAGATCTTGCTTCTCCACCATCACCACGCCGTCGTCTGCCGGTGGAGCTGTCTTCCTCAACCTCTCCTTCCCCTTGCTGGATCAAGAAGGAGGAGACGTCGCTCGTCCCGTACGTGTGTTGAACGCGGAGGTGCTGTCCGTTCAGCACTTGGACATCGGTGATCTGAATCACGTTCGAGTACGACTCCATCATCACCTTGCAAGCTTCCGCACGCGATCTACAAGTGGTATGTAGATGCAAACTCTCTCCCGTTACTCGTTGCTTAGATGAACTCATAGATGGATCTTGGTGAAGCCGTAGGAAAAATTTTAATTTTCTGCAACGTTCCCCAACAGTGGCATCATGAGCTAGGTCTATGCGTAGTTCTCTAATGCACGAGTAGAACACAATTTGTTGTGGGCGTTGATCTTGTCATCTTACTTGCCTCTACTAGTCTTTTCTTGCTCAACGGTATTGTGGGATGAAGCGGCCCGGACCAACCTTACACGTACGCTTACGTGAGACCGGTTCCACCGAGTGACATGCACTAGTTGCATAAGGTGGCTGGCGGGTGTCTGTCTCTCCCACTATAGTTGGAGCGGATTCGATGAACGAGGCCCTTATGAAGGGTAAATAGAAGTTGACAAAATCACGTTGTGGTGATTCGTAGGTAAGAAAACGTTCTTGCTAGAACCCAATCGCAGCCACGTAAAAGATGCAACAACAATTAGAGGACGTCTAACTTGTTTTTGCAGCGATTGATCATGTGATGTGATATGGCCAGAAGTTGTGATGAATGATGAATTGTGATGTATGAGATCATGTTCTTGTAATAGGATTCACGACTTGCATGTCGATGAGTATGACAACCAGCAGGAGCCATAGGAGTTGTCTTTATTTTTGTATGACCTGCGTGTCATTGAAGAACGCCATGTAAACTACTTTACTTCATTACTAAACGCGTTAGTCATAGAAGTAGAAGTAGTCGTTAGCGTGACAACTTCATGAAGACACGATGATGGAGATCATGGTGTCAAGCCGGTGACAAGATGATCATGGAGCCGAAGATGGAGATCAATGGAGCTTGATGATATTGGCCATATCATGTCACAACTATATAATTGCATGTGATGTTTATTATGTTTATGCATCTTGTTTACTTAGGACGACGGTAGTAAATAAGATGATCCTTACAAAATTTCAAGAAGTGTTCCCCCTAACTGCACCGTTGCTACGGTTAAATCGTTTCTAAGCACCACGTGATGATCGGGTGTGATGGATCCTTACGTTCACATACAACGGGTGTAAGACAGTTTTACACAGCGAAAACACTTAGGGTTAACTTGACGAGCCTAGCATGTGCGGACATGGCCTCGGAACACGGAGACCGAAAGGTCGAACACGAGTCGTATGGAAGATACGATCAACATGAAGATGTTCACCGGCGATGACTAGTCCGTCTCACGTGATGATCGGACACGGGCTAGTCGACTCGGATCGTGTAACACTTAGATGACTAGAGGATGTCTAATCTAAGTGGGAGTTCATAATTTTGATTAAGAACTTTATTATCATGAACTTAGTCTAAAACCTTTGCAAATATGTCTTGTAGATCAATGGCCAGCGCTAATGTCAACATGAACTTCAACGCGTTCCTAGAAAACCAAGCTGAAAGATGATGGCAGCAACTATACGGACTGGGTCCGAACACGAGATCATCCTCATAGCTGCCAAGAAAGCAGTATGTCCTAGAAGCACCGTTAGGTGACCCACCTGTTCTCCCAGCCTTGCAAGGCGATTTGAGCGTCTGGCGGACTCGTTCGATGATTACTCCCTCGTTCAAGGCGGCATGCTCTACAGCTTAGAACCGGGCTCCAAAAGCGTTTTGAGCATCACGGAGCATATGAGATGTTCAAGAGCTGAAACTAGTTTTCCAAGCTCATGCCCGGTCGAGAGATATGATGTCTCGACAAGTTTTACAGTTGTAAGATGGAGGAAAACAGTTACGTCGGTGAGCACATCCTGAAGATGTCTGGGTTGCACAACCGTATGACCCAGCTAAACATTAACCTCCCAGATGAGGCGGTCATTGACAGAATCCTCCAGTCGCTTCCACCAAGCTACAAGATCTTTGTGATGAACTACAACATGCAAGGGATCGTGAAGACCATTCCTGAAGTGTACTCAATGCTGAAGTCAGCAGAGGCTGAAATCAAGAAAGAACATCAAGTGTTGATGGTCAATAAAACCACTAAGTTCAAGAAGGGCAAGGGGAAGAAGGACGGCAAGGATGTTGCCGCGCCCGGTAAGCCTGTTGCCGGGAAGAAGTCAAAGAATGGACCCAAGCCTGAGACTGAGTGCTTTTATTGCAAGGGAAGGTCCACCGAAGCGGAACTGCCCCAAATACTTAGCGGATAAGAAGGCCGGCAACACCAAAGGTATATTTGATATACATGTAATTGATGTGTACCTTACCATTACTCGTAGTAACTCCCGGTATTTGATACGGTGCCGTTGCTCATATTTGTAACTCACAGCAGGAGCTGCGGAATAAACGGAGGCTGGCGAAGGGCGAGGTGACGATCTTGGCGTCGGTAATAGGTTCGAGTCGATGTGATCGCCGTCGCACGCTGCCTCTACATTTACCTACGGGATTAGTTTTGAACCTTAATAATTGTTATTTAGTGCCAAGTTTGAGCATGAACATTGTATCTGGATCTCGTTTGATGTGAGATGGCTACTCATTTAAGTCTGAGAATAATGGTTGTTCGATTTATATGAGAGATATGTTTTATGGTCATGCTCCGATGGTCAATGGTTTATTCTTAATGAATCTCGAGCGTAATATTACACATGTTCATAGTGTGGATGCTAAAAGATGTAAAGTTGATAACGATAGTCCCACATACTTGTGGCACTTGCCGCCTTGGTCACATTGGTGTCAAGCGCATGAAGAAGCTCCATGCTGATGGACTTTTAGAGTCTCTTGATTATGAATCGTTTGACACATGCGAACCATGCCTCTTAGGCAAAATGACCAAGACTCCGTTCTCGGAACAATGGAGCGAGCAACCAACTTGTTGGAAATCATACATACCGATGTGTGCGGTCCAATGGCGTTGAGGCTCATGGAGGATATCGTTATGTTCTCACTCTCACCGATGACTTGAGTAGATATGGGTATGTCTACTTAATGAAACACAAGTCTGAGACCTTTGAAAAGTTCAAGGAATTTCAGAATGAGGTGGAGAATCAACGTGACCGAAAGATAAAGTTCCTACGATCGATCGTGGAGGAGAATACTTAAGTCACGAATTTGGCACACACTTAAAGAAATGTGGAATCGTTTCACAACTCACGCCGCTGGAACACCTCAAATAAACGGTGTGTCCGAACGTCGTGTCGCACTCTATTGGATATGGTGCGTTCTATGATGTCTCTTACCGATTTACGCTGTCATTTTGGGGATACGCTCTAGAGACAGCTACATTCACTTTAAATAGGGCACCGTCTAAATCCGTTGAGACGACACCGTATGAATTATGGTTTGGGAAGAAACCTAAGCTGTCGTTTCTAAAAGTTTGGGGATGCGATGCTTATGTCAAGAAACTTCAACTGAAAAGCTCGAACCCAAGTCGGAAAAATGCGTATTCATAGGATACCCTAAGGAAACTGTCGGGTATACCTTCTACTTAAGATCTGAAGGCAAGGTCTTTGTTGCTAAGAACGGATGCTTTACGGAGAAAGAGTTTCTCTCGAAAGAAGTAAGTGGGAGGAAAGTAGAACTTCGATGAAGTACTACCTCTCGAGCGGGAAGGTGGTGCAGCGCAGAGACCGTTCTGTGATGCCCACACCAGCGAAGAGGAAAACAATGATGATGATCAAGGTACTTCGGATCAAGTTGCTCTTGAACTTTGAAGGTCCACGAGGACACGTTCCGCACTGAGTGGTACGGCAACCTGTCATGGAAATCATGTTGTTAGACAACAATGAACCTTGAACTATGAAGAAGCGATGGCGGGCCCAGATTCCAACAAATGGCTTGGAGCCATGAAATCCGAGATAGAATCCATGTATCAAAAAAATTATGGACTTTGACAGACTTGCCCAATGATCGCGGCGATAGAAAACAAATGGATTTTTAAGAAGAAGACGGACGCGGATGGTAATGTTACCGTCTATAAAGCTCGACTTGTCGCTAAGGGTTATCGGCAAGTTCAAGGAATTGACTACGACGAGACATTCTCTCCCGTAGCGAAGCTTAAGTCCGTCCGAATCATGTTAGCAATTGCCGCATACTATGATTATGAGATATGGCAGATGGACGTCAAAACGGCATTCCTTAACGGACATCTTAAGGAAGAGCTGTATATGATGCAGCCGGAAGGTTTTGTCGACCCTCAGAACGCTAACAAAGTATGCAAGCTCCAGCGATCCATTTATGGACTGGTGCAAGCATCTCGGAGTTGGAACATTTGCTTTGATGAGATGATCAAAGCGTTTGGGTTTATGCAGACTTATGGAGAAGCCTGCGTTTACAAGAAAGTGAGTGGGAGCTCTGTAGCATTTCTCCTATTATATGTAGATGACATACTCTTGATGGGAAATGATACAAAACTTCTGGACAGCATTAAGGCCTACTTGAACAAGTGTTTTTCAATGAAGGACCTTGGAGAAGCTGCTTATATATTAGGCATCAAGATCTATAGGGATAGATCGAGACGCCTCATAGGTCTTTCACAAAGCACATACCTTGATAAGATTTTGAAGAGGTTCAAAATGGATCAGTCCAAGAAAGGGTTCTTGCCTATGTTACAAGGTGTGAGATTGAGCTCAGCTCAGTCACCGACCACGGCAAAAGATAAAGAAGAGATGAGTGTCATCCCCTATGCATCAGCCATAGGATCTATTATGTATGCCATGCTGTGTACAGACCGATGTAAACCTTGCCGTAAGTTTGGTTGCAAGATACCAAAGTAATCCCGCAAGGAACACCGACAGCGGTCAAGAATATCTGAAGTACCGAAAAGGACAAAGGACATGTTTCTCGTTTATGGAGGAGATGAAGAGCTCGTCAGAAGGGTTACGTCGGCGCTAGCCGACTCAGATCTGGATGACTCTAAGTCACAAACCGGATCGTGTATATGTTGAATGGTGGAGCGATGGCTGGTGCAGCTGCAAGCGAAGCGTCGTGGCGGGATCTACGTGTGAAGCGGAGTACATGGCAGCCTCGGAGGCAGCGCATGAAGCGATTTGGGTGAAGGAGTTCATCACCGACCTAGGAGTCATACCCAATGCGTCGGGGCGATCAAACTCTTCTCGTGACAACACTGGAGCTATTGCCCTTGCCAAGGAGCCAGGTTTCACAAGAAGACCGAGCACATCAAGCGTCCTTTCAACTCCATCCGTGAAAATGTTCAAGATGGAGACATAGAGATTTGCAAAGTGCACACGGATCTGAATGTCGCAGATCCGTTGACTAAACCTCTCTCACGTGCAAAACATGATCAACACCAGAACTCTATGGGTGTTCGATTCATCACAATGTAACTAGATTAGTGACTCTAGTGCAAGTGGGAGACTGTTGGAAATATGCCCTAGAGGCAATAATAAAAGTATTATTATATTTCAATATTCATGATAATTGTCTTTTGTTCATGCTATAACTGTATTATCCGGAAATCGTAATACACGTGTGAGCACAAAGACCACAATATGTCCCTAGTGAGCCTCTAGTTGACTAGCTCGTTGTGATCAATAGATAGTCATGTTTTCCTGACTATGGACATTGGATGTCGTTGATAACGGGATCACATCATTAGGAGAATGATGTGATGGACAAGACCCAATCATAAGCATAGCATGAAAGATCGTATAGTTCGTTTTTTGGAAGCTTTGCCAATGTCAAGTATCTCTTCCTTCGACCATGAGATCGTGTAACTCCGGTTACCGTAGGAGTGCCTTGGGTGTATCAAAGCGTCACAGCGTAATCGGGTGACTATAAAGGTGCATTACAGGTATCTCCGAAAGTATCTGTTGGGTTGACATGGATCGAGATTGGGATTTGTCACTCCATGACGGAGAGGTATCTCTGGGCCCACTCGGTAATGCATCATCATAATGAGCTCAAAGGTGACCAAGGTGTTGTACGGGATCATGCATTATGGTGCGAGTAAAGTGACTTGCGATAACGAGACTGAACAAGGTATTGGGATACCGACGATCGAGTCTCGGGCAAGTAACGCACCGATTGACAAAGGAATTGCATACGAGGTTTGATCGAATCCTCGACATCGTGGTTCAACCGATGAAATCATCGAGGAGCATGTGGGAGCCAACATGGGTATCCAGACCCGCTGTTGGTTATTGCCCGAGAGTCGTCTCGGTCATGTCTGCGTGTCTCCGAGCCCGTAGGGTCTACACATAAGGTTCGGTGGCGCTAGGGTTAGAAGGAAGACTAGTATGTGAATACCGAATGTTGTTGAGTCCGGATGAGATCCCAGACGTCACGAGGAGTTCGGAAGGGTCCGGAGGTAAAGAATAATATATAGGAAGTGGTGTTTGACCATCGGGAAAGTTTGGGGTCTCCGGTAAAATCTGGGACCACGGGGGGTCCCGGGTCCACCGGTGGGGCCACCTATCCGGAGGGCCCCATGGGCCAAAGGGAAGGAACCAGCCCACAGGGGCTGGTGCGCCCCTAGGCCCACCCTGCGCCTAGGGTTGAAACCCTAGGGGTGGGTGCCCCACCTGGCTTGGGGGCACTCCACCCCTTGGCCGCCCCCCCGGAGATTGGATCTCAGGGGCCGCCCCTGGGGCCTATATAAGGGGGAGGAAGGGGCTGCTGTACCAATTCCCAAGGCGCAGCCCTCCCTCCCAACACTTCTCCTCCTCCGTAAGAGCTCGTGAAGCCTCGCCGAGATCTTGCTTCTCCACCATCACCACGCCGTCGTGCTGCGGTGGAGCTGTCTTCCTCAACCTCTCCTTCCCCTTGCTGGATCAAGAAGGAGGAGACGTCGCTCGTCCCGCACGTGTGTTGAGCGCGGAGGTGCTGTCCGTTCAGCACTTGGACATCGGTGATCTGAATCACGTTCGAGTACGACTCCATCATCACCTTGCAAGCTTCCGCACGCGATCTACAAGTGGTATGTAGATGCAAACTCTCTCCCGTTACTCGTTGCTTAGATGAACTCATAGATGGATCTTGGTGAAGCCGTAGGAAAAATTTTAATTTTCTGCAACGTTCCCCAACACCTGTCGGTATTTGTGAGGATGTGCCTGTTGTGGTTGCAAACATTACTATTTTAACGGACTTTGTTATTCTTGATATTCCCGAGGATGATAGTATGTCTATTATTCTTGGAAGACCTTTCCTTATACTGCAGGGGCTGTTATTGATTGCAACAAAGGCAATGTCACTTTTCATGTTAATGGTAATGAGCATACGGTACACTTTCCGAGGAAAGAACCTCAAGTTTATAGTATCAACTCTATTGGAAAAATTCCATCGATTATATTTGGAGGTTTTGAATTTCCTCTCCTACTATCAAGAAAAAATATGATATACTTATTATTGGGGATGTCCATATCCCCGTTGAGGTAACATAGTGTTATTCGAAATTTCTCCGGTTCCATGATTATCGGAATGAGTTTGTTAACAAGACTTGATCAACCTTGTTAGTGGATTCCTTTTGATGAGCATGAGATGGATGAAACTAGAAGCACAACCTTCTGTACCCTCTTTATATTCTCTGTTATTTAGTATAAATAAAGAAAAATAGTATTTTTCTGTCTGTTTCCTGATTTATCCGTGCAATATAAAAATATCCCGAAAATAAAAGTCCTCAGAATGCCATGCCAATTTAATATGATTTTTTCGGGAATATTTGAGGATTTTTAGTGCAAAAATTACTACGGGGGGAGCTGCCACCTGGTCACGAGGGTGGAGGGCGCGCCCTACCCCCCTGGGCGCGCCCCCCTGCCTCGTGGGCCCACGGTGGCCCTCCTCCACTTATCCCTGCACCCATCTTCTTCCTCTGTCTCACACAAACCCGAAAAACCAACTCAAGCACGAGTTCCAGCCCCCGTTGCTGTGATTTTCGATCTCCTTGCTCAAAGCTCCTCTCGCAAAACCGCTTGGGGAGATTGTTCCTTGAGAAAACAATATGCTTAGGAAGATGTTCCAAGGTGGTTCTTCAAGGAAGCAAGGTCCCAGGCTTGCAATGCGTGACGGTGACGAGGAACCACCAAGAGACGCTCTCGTGAGACCCTGTGAATGGCCTTCGGAAAATTTTATGAATCAAGTGGGAATAAAAGAAGAATTCTACGCATATTTGCGTAATGCCGGTCTTGAGGACTTTGAAGCTGATAAATGCCCCCAGTATCGTGATCTCACAAGTTCATTTGTGGGGAGGTTTGATTATTCATCTTCGCGTAATTCTCCTTCAGTCATGTTTGACCTTTATGACAAATCTTATACCATGGACTTAGAGGATTTCACTTTTGCATGCAAACTTCCATCTTGGGGGAGTATCAGGGATCCCCCTAAATCTGAATATAGAGACTTTCTTGCTAGAATAACTGTGGGGGAATCTAGAGATATAGCGCAGGCCACTATAGGGAGCATTCACTTTCCTGCTATACATTATTTTGCTCTCTTCATTGGTAGATGCATAACTGCTAAGGATGAAGCATGTCACATGTGTGCCCCTGATCTCAGCATTCTCAGAAGTGCTGTGTTAGGGGACCAATCTTATCATTTGGGAGCCATTGTCACTCGTAGGTTGCATTAGAATAGGTATAACGGAGATTTCTGTGGAGGAATTTATGCAACCCGCTTAGCTAATTTTCTTGATGTAGACATTCGTGAGGGTGATATGGAGTTACCCTCTTCTTATTTAGATCTTGATTCTATGTTTTCCCACCAGTTCATTGAGAGGACTAGACCACCTTACCAGTATCGACTAATCTTTAACAAACGGCATGTGGTCCGTGTTGCTCTTCCTGCTCCTACCTTCTTTGATTTTCAGGCGAGAGGAAAATATATTATTACCAGAGAGGAGGCAGATGAGTACGAGAGGGGAGCGGAGGCAGCTCGACGCCACGCTGTTGCTGCTCAGCGGTAGTAGCTGCATCGCATGCGACCCGACTACACCTACGGGTATCAGCCAGGCTATCCCTGGCAATAGGCCAACTTAGGCCAAAAGCCTAAGCTTGGGGGAGTACGTATTTCTCACCGACATTACATTTATGCTCTCACACACTCATTGCTAGATGTCGGTGCTCATACTCTTTCACTGTAATATCCATGTTAGTTTAAATTTCTTTTTCCTGCTTTCTTCTTGCGTGTTTAATAAACCTTAAGAAAAACAAAAAAATTAGTTAGTCTACTTTCCATGCTTGTAGTAATAATTGAAAAGAAAACCCAAAAATATTTCCCGTTCTTCTTTTGCTTGTTGGGAGCTTTCCCATGTAAATAGTTTTTATTGTTCTTTTCCTTTCTTTGGGGGGTTCGAGAAGACCATATTGAAAATGCTTAGTGGCTCTTATATGCATGACCGTTTATTTAACTTAGAGCCCACATTACTTGTCTTCTCTCTTGAGTTGAATGCTTGCAGATTCCAGCTTAGTCCAAGGCACGTGCACTCTTATTATTATACACGTTCGATCGTGCAAGTGAAAGGAAATAATGATGATATATGATGGACTTATTGGGAAGAGAAAAGCTGGTATGAACTCGACCTCTCTTGTTTTTGTAAATATGATGATTCATTGTTCCTGATTCAGCTATTATGAAGTAAACATATTTGCAATGACATTTAGAGATTATAGTTGCTTGTGCCATGCTTGATTAGCTATGAATTATAATGGTTTACATTGCGTGCCAACATGCTATTGAGATGATTATGATGTGGTATGATAGGATGGTATCCTCCTTTAAATGAATTGAGTGACTCGACTTCGCACATCTTCACGCATGTAGTTGAATCAAATCAAGATAGCCTTCATGATATTTATGTTCAAGGTGGATTATATCCTACTCATGCTTATATTCGGTATAAATTAATTTTAATGCATGGTTACGACTGTTGTCGCTCTCTCAGTTGGTCACTTCCCAGTCTTTTGCTAGCCTTCACCTGTACTAAGCGGGAATACTGCTTGTGCATCCAAACCCCTTAAACCCCAAGTTGTTCCATATGAGTCCACTATACCTTCCTATATGCGGTATCTACCTGCCGTTCCAAGTAAATTTGAATGTGCCAAACTCCAAACCTTCAAATGAAATTCTGTTTTGTATGCTCGAGCAGCTCATGTGCAACTAGAGCTGCCTATATCTTTCATGCTAGGTGGGTTATTCTCAAGAGGAGTGGACTCCGCTCCTCATTCATGAGAAAGGGTCGGTAACCGGGATGCCCAGTCCCATGATCCAAAAAGATCAAAGCAAATCAAAATAATTAAACAAAACTCCCCACAGGACCCGTTGAATGTTGGAGGCACTCGTTGTTTCGAGCAAGCCATGGATTGATGCTTGTGGAGGAGGGGGAGTATAAACATTTACCATTCTGTCTGGGAACTGCCTATAATGCATGTAGTATGGAAGATACATCCATCTCATAGTTGTTGCGTTGACAGTGAAAGTATGCCGCTCAAAATATAATTTATCTCTATTTCAAAATCAAGCTCTGGCACCTCTATAAATCCCTGCTTCCCTCTGCGAAGGGCCTATCCATTTACTCTTATGTTGAGTCATCACCCTTCTTATTAAAAAGCACCCGCTGGAGAGCACACTATCATTTGCATTCATTATAATTGGTTTATATTGGGTATGACTTGACTGGATCTCTTTTACCATGAATTACAATGTTTAGTCAGTCCTTGATCTTTAAAGGTGCTCTGTATTTATGTTTTGCAGTCTCAGAAAGGGCTAGCGAGATACCATTTTGTTATATCATGTCATGATTATTTCGAGAAAGTGTTGTCATCCGAGTTTTATTATTATGGCTCGCTAGCTGATTATGCTATTGATATGAGTGATTGTGAGACCTACATGCTATTGTGAGTATGGTTAGTTCATAATAATTGCTGAAACTTGAATGCTGGCTTTTCATGTTTACAACAACAAGAGCAAACAGAGTTTTTAAAAGTTTTTCTTTTTCTCTTTCAGTTTGTCAACTGAATTGCTTGAGGACAAGCAAGGGTTTAAGCTTGGGGGAGTTGATACGTCTCTGTTGTATCTACTTTTCCAAACACTTTTCCCTTGTTTTGGACTCTAACTTGTATGATTTGAATGGAACTAACCCAGACTGACGTTGTTTTCAGCAGAATTGCCATGGTGTTGTTTTATGTGCAGAAAACAAAAGTTCTCGGAATGACCTGAAACTCCACGGAATATCTTAGAATAAATAATAAAAAAATCCTCGCCAAAGATGAAGACCAGGGGGCCCACACCCTGTCCACGAGGGTGGGGGGCGCGCCCCCCTACCTCGTGGGCCCCCTGGTGGCCCTCCGATGCCAACTCCAACTCCATATATTGTCTTTGAGGAGAAAAAAATTAGAGAGAAAGTTTCATCGCGTTTTACGATACGGAGCCGCCGCCAAGCCCTAATCTCTCTCGGGAGGGCTGATCTGGAGTCAGTTCGGGGCTCCGGAGAGGGGGATTCGTCGCCGTCGTTATCATCAACCATCCTCCATCACCAATTTCATGATACTCACTGCCGTGCGTGAGTAATTCCATCATAGGCTTGCTGGACGGTGATGGGTTGGATGAGATTTATCATGTAATCGAGTTAGTTTTGTTAGGGTTTGATCCCTAGTATCCACTATGTTCTGAGATTGATGTTGCTATGACTTTGCTATGCTTAATGCTTGTCACTAGGGCCCGAGTGCCATGAATTCAGATCTGAACCTATTATGTTTTCATGAATATATGTGTGTTCTTGATCCTATCTTGCAAGTCTATAGTCACCTACTATGTGTTATGATCCGGCAACCCCGAAGTGACAATAATCGGGACCACTCCCGGTGATGACCGTAGTTTGAGGAGTTCATGTATTTACTATGTGCTAATGCTTTGTTCCGGTTCTCTATTAAAAGGAGGCCTTAATATCCCTTAGTTTCCAATAGGACCCCGCTGCCACGGGAGGGTAGGACAAAAGATGTCATGCAAGTTCTTTTCCATAAGCACGTATGACTATTTACGGAATACATGCCTACATTACATTGATGAACTGGAGCTAGTTCTGTGTCACCCTATGTTATGACTGTTACATGACGAACCACATCCGGCATAATTATCCATCACTGATCCGGCGCCTACGAGCTTTTCATATACTGGTTTACGCTTATTTACTTTTTAGTTGCTACTGTTACAATCACTACAAAAATACCAAAAACATTACTTTTGCTGTCTTTACTTTGTTACCGTTACCACCACTATCATATTACTTTGCTACTAAACACTTTGCTGCAGATACTAAGTTTCCAAGTGTGGTTGAATTGACAACTCAGCTGCTAATACTTGAGAATATTCTTTGGCTCCCCTTGTGTCGAATCAATAAATTTGGGTTGATTACTCTACCCTTGAAAACTGTTGCGAAACCCTATACTTGTGGGTTATCAGTGCCGGGTTATAACAATCCTGCAGATTACCTGCCCGACGATGTACATTATGATTTCTTGGAGGCGGACGAACACAGATACGTGTACGGGAAGCCTCTCGTCAAAGATGAAAGATCTCTAACAACGATGATGTTAAGATTCCATAATTGGTACATGAAAACCTGCAGAGAGTCTGAGGGGAGGAATATTTTGACGTTGAGTGTTAGAGAGGAGCATGACCTCGTTGGGATTGAACAGTTGAATGTTCCATTCGAGTAGTTCTTCGCGTTTTTCAATCTAAAGGCCCTCGATAAATTAATGGTCACCTGCTACTGCCTGTAAGTAGTACTTCTTCTGTCATTAATTAAGTCTCTATGTATAGGTCAGCTCTTTCATTGCATGTATTTTTAATTATCCTCACTATATTAATTATGCAGATTGAAGATCGCTGAATTGAAGAAAAGACAAGTCGGTGATATTGGGTTCATTAACACAAATCTCATAGATGCATTTATGGTTAAATCTCATGCCAAAGATACCGAGGCCAAGCTGCTACAATAGTTTGTATTAAATCAAAAAAAAGCTATAATACTCTTCCCTTACGAAGTCAAGTGAGTGTTACTGTCTTGTGCATCCCTTATTAGTCGAGGTTGTAGTAATGTAATTGATGAGTTATGCATGCTGGCGCAGGTTCCACTATATTCTGCTAGAGATTAAGCTTGAGCAGGGACAAGTAACCGTCTTAGACTCGAGACGAAAAGATCCCACGGAGTATGCGGACTTGACTGAAATTCTAAAGAAGTAAGATAAACCGATCATTATCGCACCATATCGGCAACTTTGTTCATTTCGTGATATCAAGTAATTGTTTTCTTTTGTCTAGCAGGGTTTGGGAAAAATTCACCTCAAAAACTCCGGGACTGCCGAAGAAGCTGCAATTTAGATACCCGAAAGTAAGTACTATAGTAGCATGTTCCACGCATCTCCTAGTGATTCAAGTGCTAGTTTCATCAATACCATTTAGCATGCTTGCTAATTATCAGTTTGATTGACCTCTATTCCTTGTAAAGTGGTTGTGGCAGGAACAAAGGAATGATGACTGTGGATACTACATTTACGAGTCCATCCACCACATGACCTGTGAGCGGAGCCACTCTAACAAACAATATGAAGTGCGTAAATAATAATATTCACGATTTTATTTTATTATCATCATTTGTGTTCAGTTTCATTTATTCATATATATGTATTGACCCCCTTCTTCAAATTAGATGTTTCAGATGCGGGATGAACTACTACCACCAGATCATATGCGAGCAATTCAAGAGGAATTGGCGGCATTCTTTCTTGACCACGTGATCGCTAAAGACGGAGAATACCATGTGGACCCTTAGTTTGTTTGGAATTAGGAGATTATATTGTAAGAGATAACTATATTGTATATATGTAGCCAGTAGCGTCGGATTGATATACGAGAACTTGTTATTCGACCAATCTCTCAGAGAAGGAGAGGTGGTCGATATCGCTTCTCTCTGTATGCATATGTTCATGACGATCTTCTGTTTCCTTCATTTGCTTACTAGCTAGCTAGAGTGTCTAGTCCTCTGTATACGTATATATATAGTACGTAGCGTCGACCAAGCACAGAGATAAGAAAGGACAATTCTCTCTATTAATTAGCTAGCTAACACAAACACCTAAATTAACCCCCCAAAACCCCCACCCCCCCCCCCTTCAAAACAAAAAACAAAAACACCAGCCACTGAAATGCTGATGTGTGGAAGCCTTTTGGTCCCGGTTTATGTCACCAACCGGGACCAAAGGCCCCCCTGCCTGGGCTGCCCGCAGCGGCCACGTGGATGCCCATCTGTCCCGGTTCGTGTAAGAACCGGGACTAAAGGTGGGAGGCATTAGTAATGACCTTGACAAATGCCCTGTTTTCTACTAGTGACCTATTGTGATCTTGAGTGATGTTTGTTGGGTTAAGAGCGTGTGTTATGTTTTCTTTCCCGTTGGAACGGACGGGCTCTTTTACTAGTCGTTCCCAATATGCCATGGTGCTGATGGAGATAAAAGACTTTTGGTGAACGAGAGTGTAGAATTACTCATATCTCGAGAGAGCAGAATAATATTAGCCATGTTTTAGCAAACTTTGAAAAACGGAAGAGCGAACTGTGGTTTGGCTTTGTTCTGACACCGTGGAGTCCTCAGGAAGGGGCGGCGTGGCCGTGGCGCCGTTCATGGCCAAGACGTACGTGATGGTGGACGACCCGGCAACAGATGGCACGGTCGCATGGGGGAGGGTCGGCGACACAGCTTCGTCGTCGTCGCCGACCCCTCCGCCTTCTCGTGTGCACTCCCCGCACGCTTCAACCACTCCAACTTCTCCAGCTTCGCCGGCCAGCTCAACACCTACGGCTTCCGCAAGGTCCACCCGGACCGGTGGGAGTTCGCCCACGCGGTCAAGCTAAACCTTTCCCGTTCCGGTTGTCCATTTCCCATTTAATGGAGTGGCTAGGAGGTTCAGGTGACTGAATTTCTATTTTGGGGAAGTCAATTTTTTCTTTTTCTTTGACAACCAGCGCTAAGCATGTGGGGCCGCTGGGTGAGTAATTTTCTACTGGCAACTACTAGCTGAAGATGACGAGCAAGGCCACTATCATCGGAGGGATCAATGATGTTGTGACTCCAAATTCACTCATTCACCCCGGCCCAGAAGTTGCTCAAAACTAATAAGAATACCCCCTCTATGCCAAATGTAAGACGTTTTTTGGTTTTGCATAGGGTATGAAAAACTTCTTACTTTTTTGTTATGGAGAGAGTATATTTTAGTACCGTCTGTAGTCGATAAATGAATTTGCAAGCCGGTTCCATCATTATGGAGAGAAAGTAGGGATTAGATAGAGTTTAACCATTTCTCATATGGATTTTTTTTTTTTGCACGGCATATGGATTTGCTAGTTGACCAGGATTAAGCTATCAATCAAACACCAGCAAGGAAGCAAGTGTGCTTTTAGGTCTTCAGTATAAACTCTACTATCAGGAGAAACTGTTGGTTGTACAAACTGTCATGTCAGTGTTTTATCATTCCTTGGAACAGCTGTAATGCAACTACTTTACAAATGGCTGTTTATCTGAGCATTTGCCTCCGTTGTTAATTGTTCAGATCATCTCAGTTAACGCGGATGCAAATATGATCTGAAGAATTACCTCTGCCTTGGACGATACACCAAAGGATGCATGAACCTATTATGTGAAAAGGGACAGCCCCAAGGTTGGAAATTTTCTCTTCGGAAAAGGGAAGAACTCTTAGGCATGTGAAAAATGCAGGGAAAATCCGCCTCGCAGAAAGACCCAGCTCCTCTGAGTTTCTTTTGCCGTGAAGCCAAATGCTAAATCATAAATGTTCATATATCAGTTAGGATGAGTGAAATAGAGATGTGAACAAAAGGGACAGCACCAAGGTTGGAAATCATTCTGTACTAGAAGAGCTGGGCGCGCTTTGATGCGCTGTTGATGTTTTTGAATTTTCATAATTTTGTTCTTAATTTATCTTAAAAAATAATGTATATTACTTTTTTGCAAAGCCAAACCTCTTTAAATTTCACCACATTTTTGTAGAAATATATCAATATCTATAATATATCAACTCAGATTCTTAGATTCATCATGAATGGTGCGGTACCCTAGGACTTTTCCGGGCAGCAACATCATCGTCGTCGCATGCATTTCTTCATGAAGATGTTGCTTGGTACGTGAAGCTTCGGAGTGCTTGGGGGGCGGTGGTACTTCTCCGGAGGGTGCAGCGGGTGTCGGCCATCTTTGCTTAGTTGAGCTGCCGGCGTCGGCATTTATTTCTTTTTTTCTTTCACTAGTAGGAAAGGGGCCTATTGTCCCGGTTGGTGAGGGCCTTTAGTCCCGGTTCATGAACCGGGACTAAAGGGTCGGTACTAATGCCCTGGCCCTTTAGTCCCGGTTCAATCCAGAACCGGGACAGATGGGCCTCCACGTGGCCTGTCCCCTGAGCCCAGGCAGGAGGGCCTTTTGTCCCGGTTGGTGGCACCAACCGGGACCAATAGGCATCCACGCGTCAGCATTTCTGTGGCTGGGGTTTTTGTTTTTTTTGTAAGAGGGGGGGGGGGGGGTTGGGGTTTTGGTGGGTTAATTTAGGTGTTTCATATATTGTGTTAGCTAGCTAATTAATAAAGAGAAGTGTCCTCTTTTTTGTCCGTGCTTGGTCGACGCTACGTACTATACATACGTATAGCTAGACACGCTAGCTAGCTAGTAAGCAAACGAAGGAAACAGAAGATCGTCATGAACATATATGCATACAGAGAGACGTGATATCGACCACCTCTCCTTCTCCGGGAGATTGGTCGAACAATAAGTTCTCGTATATCTATCCGACACTACCGGCTACATATATACAATAATTATTTTTTACAAATATAATCTCCTAACATACGGACGCGTGGTCCACATAGTATTCTCCGTCTTCAGCGATCACGTGGTCAAGAAAGAATGCCGCCAATTCCTCTTGAATTGCTCGCATGCGATCTGGTGCTAGGAGTTCATCCCGCATCCGAAACATCTAATTTTAAGAAGGGGGTCAATACATATATATATGAATGAATGAAAATCAACAAAAATGATGGTAATAAAATAAAATTGTGAATATTGTTATTTACGCACTTCATATTGTTTGTCAGAGTAGCCCCGCTTACAAGTCGTGTGGCGTATCGACTCGCAAATGTATTATCCACAGTAGTCATTCCATTGTTCCTGCCACAACCACTTTACAATGAATAGAGGTCAATCAAACTGATAATTAGCAAGCATGCTAAATGGTATTGATGAAACTAGCGCTTGAATCACTAGGAGATGCATGGAATATGCTACTATAGTACTTACTTTCGGGTGTCTAAATTGCAGCTTCTTCGGCAGTCCCGGAGCTTTTTTGGTGAATTTTTTCCAAACCTTGCCATACAAAGAAAACAATTACTTGATATCAGAAATGATCAAAGTTGCTGATATGGTGGATAATGATCGATTTAACTTACTTCTCGAGTATTTCAGTCATGTCCACATACTCCTTGGGATCTTTCCGTTTGGAGTGTAAGACAGTTACTACTCCCTGCTCAAGCTTAATCTCTAGGAGAATATAGTGGTACCTGCGCACGCGTGCATAACTCATCAATATTACATTACTATAACCTGGACTAATAAGGGAAACCGAATATGCCACAAGACAGTAACACTCACTTGAAGTTGTAAGAAAAGAGTACTATATCTTTGTGTTCATTTATTTCCAACGATCGTAGCAAGTTGGCCTCTGTATTTTCTGAAGGAAATATGCCCTAGAGGCAATAATAAAGTTATTATTTATTTCCTCATATCATGATAAATGTTTATTATTCATGCTAGAATTGTATTAACCGGAAACATGATACATGTGTGAATACATAGACAAACATAGTGTCACTAGTATGCCTCTACTTGACTAGCTCATTGATCAAAGATGGTTATGTTTCCTAACCATAGGCATGTGTTGTCATTCGATTAATGGGATCACATCATTAGGAGAATGATGTGATTGACTTGACCATTCCGTTAGCTTATCACTTGATCGTTTAGTATGTTGCTATTGCTTTCTTCATGACTTATACAAAGTTCCTGCAACTATGAGATTGTGCAACTCCCGTTTACCGGAGGAACACTTTGTGTGCTACCAAAGCGTCACAGCGAATCGGGTGATTATAAAGGTGCTCTGGTGTCTCCAAAGGTACATGTTGAGTTGGCATAATTGGAGATTAGGTTTTGTCACTCCGATTGTCGGAGAGGTATCTCTGGGCCTTCTCGGTAATACTCATCACCTAAGCCTTGCAAGCATTGTAACTAATGAGTTAGTTATGAAATGATGTATTACGGAGCGAGTAAAGAGACTTGCGTGCGAGATTGAACTAGGTATTGGATACCGACGATCGAATCTCGGGCAAGTAACATACCGATGACAAAGGGAACAACGTATGTTGTTATGCGGTTTGACCGATAAAGATCTGCGTAGAATATGTAGGAACCAATATGAACATCCAGGTTCCACTATTGGTTATTGACCGAGAATAGTTCTAGGTCATGTCTACATAGTTCTCGAACCCGTAGGGTCCACACGCTTAATGTTACGATGACTGTTTTATCATGAGTTTATACTTTTTAATGTACCAAAGGTTGTTCGGAGTCCCGGATGTGATCACGGACATGACGAGGAGTCTCAAAATGGTCGAGACATAAAGATTGATATATTGGATGGCTATATTCGGACACCGGAAGTGTTCTGGGTGTTTTCGGAGAAAAACCGGAGTGCCGGAGGGTTACCGGAACCCCCCCGGGAACTAATGGGCCTTGTTGGGCCCTAGTGGAGAGAGAGAGAGGCCGACCTGGGCAAGAGGCGCGCCCCCTCCCCTTGAGTCCGAATAGGACAAGGAAGGGGGGGCGCCCCCCTTGCCTTTCCCCTCTCCCACTCCTTCGTTCCCCCTCCTTGGAATAGGAAAGGGAGGAGGCAAACCTACCTGGAGTAGGTTTCCCCCTCCTAGGGCGCGCCTCCCCCTTGGCCGGCCCCCTCCTCCTCTCCCCCTTTATATACGGGGGAGGGGGGCACCTCATAGACACACAAGTTGATATACGGATCGTTCCTTAGCCGTGTGCGGTGCCCCCCTCCACCATAATCCACCTCAGTCATATCGTCGCGGAGTTTAGGCGAAGCCCTGCGCCGGTAGAACATCATCATTGTCACCACGCTGTCATGCTGACGGAACTCATCCCCGACGCTTCGCTGGATTGGAGCCCGGGGGACGTCATCGAGCTGGACGTGTGCTGAACACGGAGGTGCCATACGTTCGGTGCTTGGATCGGTCGGATCGTGAAGACGTACGACTACATCAACCGCGTTGTGCTAACGCTTCCGCTTACGGTCTACGAGGGTACGTGGACGAACACTCTCCCCTCTCGTTGCTATATCATCACCATGATCTTGCGTGTGCGTAGGATTTTTTTTGAAATTACTACGTTTCCCAACAGTGGCATCCGACCCAGGTTTTATGCGTTGATGTTATATGCACGAGTAGAACACAAGTGAGTTGTGGGCGATACAAGTCATACTGCTTACCAGCATGTCATACTTTGGTTCGGCGGTATTGTGAGATGAAGCGGCCGGACCGACATTACGCCAGACGCTTACGCGAGACTGGTTTCACCGTTACGAGCACTCGTGCTTAAAGGTGGCTGGCGGTGTCTGTCTCTCTCACTTTAGCTGAATCGAGTGTGCCTCGCCCGGTCCTTGTGAAGGTTAAAACAGCACCAACAGCGAACTATCGTTGTGGTTTTTGATGCGTAGGTAAGAACGGTTCTTGCTAACCCCGTAGCAGCCACGTAAAACTTGCAACAACAAAGTAGAGGACGTCTAACTTGTTTTTGCAGGGCATGTTGTGATGTGATATGGTCAAGACGTGATGCTATATTTTATTGTATGAGATGATCATGTTTGTAACCGAAGTTATCGGCAACTGGCAGGAGCCATATGGTTGTCGCTTTATTGTATGAAATGCAAACGCCCCTGTAATTGCTTTACTTTATCACTAAGCGGTAGTGTCGGTGTCAAAACCGGCGGATCTCGGGTAGGGGGTCCCGAACTGTGCGTCTAGGCGGATGGTAACAAGAGACGAGGGACACAATGTTTTTACCTGGTTGGGCCCTCTCGATGGAGGTAAAACCCTCGTCCTGCTTGATTAATATTGATGATATGGGTAGTACAAGAGTAGATCTACCACGAGGTCAAGGAGGCTAAACCCTAGAAGCTAGCCTATGGTATGATTGTTGAGATGTATGTTGTCCTACGGACTAAAGCCCTCCGGTTTATATAGACACCGGAGAGGGCTAGGGTTACAGTCGGTTACAATGGTAGGAGATCCACATATCCGTATTGCCAAGCTTGCCTTCCACGCCAAGGAAAGTACCTTCGGACACGAGCGGAGTCTTCAATCTTCTATCTTCGTAGTCTTGGAGTCCGGCGGATATTGATAGTCCGGCTGTCCGGACACCCTAGTCAGGACTCCTCGGTAGCCCTGAACCAGTCTTCAATGACGATAAGTCCGGCGTGCATAATGTTCGGCATTGCAAGGCGGGTTCCTCCCTTGAATAATCCAGAGAATATAATGAACACCAGGATAGTGTCCGGCTCTGCACAAAAAATTTCCACATTCCACCGTAGAGAGAATAAAATTTACACTAGCTCAATCTGCTGACGTACTATGCGGCGTGACATCACACCGCTACCAAGCCCTCGTTTGAATCATTTTTTACCACACCACCTCGGCACGTTTAGCGAAGCGGTTTCCTTGGCACGTCCTGTCAAAGGAGAGATTGTGCTCCCCTTATTCCGGGATTCTCATCAATACGGACGTGGGTAACCCAACCGCGCCATTGATGGTGGCGCTTGGGGGATAAGCGAGTTTTACCAGGCTGGTGGGGGACGCATAGTTTAGTCCGCCTATATATGTGGGATAAGGATTCACCTTCTCACCTACGCCTTCTTCCTCCTTTGCTTATCCATCTCCGTGCACTTAAGCTCCAACGCCCAAGCTTGCGCATCCAGTCTCAACCTTCTCCGAATATGTCCGGAGCGGGAGGTAAATGGTTGGCCTCCACCGCTAAGGAGGAGGACATCACCAAGCTGCGCGACGCCGGATACCTTTCCAGCGATATTGCGCATCGGCTGCCCGATGAGGGGCAGCTCATCCCTACCCCCGGGCCTCACGAGAGGGTCGTCTTCCTCCCCCACTTCCTCCGCGGACTGGGCTTTCCGCTCCATCCATTTGTCCGGGGGCTCATGTTTTACTACGGCCTGGATTTCCACGATCTAGCATCGAACTTCATCCTCAACATCTCGGCGTTTATCGTCGTGTGCGAGGCCTTCCTCTGCATCCAGCCCCACTTTGGCCCGTGGCTCAAGATCTTCAACGTCAAGCCGAAGATTGTGAAGGGCACGCAAGCGGAACGCGGAGGCGCCATGTTGGGCAAATTGCCCAACGTCCCTTGGCTAGAAGGGACCTTCGTGGATTCCGTCAAGGGGTGGCAATCGGGGTGGTTCTACATCACCGAGCCGCGCAAGCCCACATGGGCGGCGGCCCCCGAGTTTAGATCTGGAATCCCCACGCAGCTCACCTCCTGGAAAGAGAAGGGCTTGCAGTGGCGCGATCCGGTGGAGGTGACGGGACTCCGAGCATGCATCAAGAAGATGGTGACCAATAGGCTCCGGCTCATCGACGTGGTCCAAGTCATGCTCCTCCGACGGATTCTCCCATGCCAAGAACGGGCATTTACTTTGTGGGAGTTCAATCCGGAACAGCACCAGGCGCTAAGCGGGCTCTTCGATACAACATATGAAGGCGCCTGGAGGGTGCTGTTCAAGGGCGCCGAAGCCCCCGCATCCGAGACGAAAGATCGCGGATTCAGCGCGCAGTGTCCAACTGACGCGGTAAGTGATTCAACCCCATTACGGGACACTTGTGATAATCAGATTTAACTTTTAGTGAGGTTTCATTCTGCCTCTTCCTTTGACAGGAATGGATGGAGAAGGCCAAGCTGCTTGTCAGTCCGGCTCCCATGCCAGAAGACCCAGTGAACGCCCGCATAACAGGGCTGCTGGTTCCGGCACCGCACGTGGTGCCGGAGAAGAAGGCCAAGAAGGTGGCCACGGGGACTCGAAAGAGTTCCCGTAATCAGGCGTCTGACGACGACGAGGACTCCTCCCCTGAGGACGAGGAGGAGGAGTATTCTCTCCCGGAGGAGGGAGAGAAGAAAAGGAAGGCTTCCCCAACCGAGGAGGCCGAAGGGTCCAAGAGGGGGAAAACTATCCCCCCGGACAGTTTCGCCAACATCGACGTTGGCGAGGATGAGTGGCCTCCAAGGGCCAGGCGTCCGGCCGGATCGTAAGTATTCGGATCATGTATATACCGTACCTTTCATGTCACGTAGTATCCTTCTAACACCGCATTCTATCCGTAGTCCGGCCATGGATGATCTCCCCGACTCGATGAGCGGGTCGTTGGCCTCGTCGGACGTAAATTCCGTCCCGACTGCCTCTACCCCACGCGCCGATGAGGACGCCGAGGTGGGATCCCAAAGAGGGACCCATCGGGAGGAGGCTCCTGAGGCGCCTTCAGGCGACCTCCCGGACTTCGTGTCGGACTCTACATCGGAACCCGTAATTGTTCCAGAGTCCGGCAAGCGGCCCCTTCGGAAGAAGGGCAAAACCGTGACGCCGGCGGCCTCCGTCCAACCGGAGGCGCCGGATAACCTGTTGGAGGCGCTTAAAGGCGCTTCCATCGAGGAAGAACACCGCACTATCGTGAGTGCGGTGATTGAGAAGGTCCAGCTCGCCAAGAGCGGGCTGACCGAAGCCTGCAGCAGCCTTCTAACAGGCTTTGAGGTAAGAAGTTAAAATTATGTAATGTAATACCGCATAGACAATAGCCCTCGATGCTTAGTTCGTGTTCGGAAGGAAAAGCCGGACTAAGGATCTAACAAGATATCTGTGAGGATGCTAAAAATATGTCAATATGGGTTTGCAGGCTGCATTGCTGACCTCTGTCGATTGCTTGGCGGAGGTCGAGGTGCTGAAGAAGGACCTTGGCGGTCCGAGCAAGAGCTCGCCATGCCAAGAGGCAGCTCGAGGAAAAGAAGGTGAGTAACACCACTTTAAATAAGTACCTTACAGAAAAGGATTTCGGTTGCAAATAAAATTAACAAGGATAATATGTGTATTGCAGGGGCCACTAACGAGGTGGCAGCCCTGAAGGATGTCGTGTCCGTGGCGAGCATAATGCGGCCACAGGCGGGCTGAGCGAGAAAAGCAAGCGGCACTGGTGGCGGAAGTTCGGCAAGAGCTCCAGGCTCTCATGGAAAAGCGTGAGAGTTTGGAGCGTGACTCCAAGACTCGAGAGTCCGAGCTTGCCTCGGCTCTCGAAAGTGCCAAGTCCGCCAAGGCCGAGGCCCAGAAGGCCCTTCAGGAGGTTGAGGACATAAAGAAGATAGCTGCGGGTAAGGCATTTTTCATGCAAAGCAGGCATGTTAATGTGAATTACCGGATACTTACCCGAATTCGGAGCTTTCCAGGGGCGTTTGCAGATCTGCCGCGTAGTGCGTCTGATGCCGCCGCATTCTATCGTGGCGAGGAGGGGAGCTCGACGGAGAAGGTCTTCTGGTCTCAGTACGCTGAGGCCGGCCATCCGGTGCCCCCAAGCAACCAGCTGAAGCAGCTGGTCGAACTCCACAAGGTAGCTGAGGAGGCCATGAAGGGCCTCATAGTCCGGCTGTGGCCTGGAGAGGCCATGCCTGGAAGCTACTTTGGCCTAGTGCGGCGGCTGGTGAATGCATGCCCCAGGCTGGATGTAGTCAAGCGCTCCGCCTGCATTGAAGGCGCTCGTCGGGCCCTTGCCCGCATAAAGGTGCAATGGGGCAAACTGGATGCGGAGAAGCTTCTCACGGATCCACCGCCGCCGGGCAAGGAGCATCGCACGCCGGAGCGATATTATAAAGTTGTCCTGAAGGGAGCCTGCGATATTGCAGATGAGTGCTCCCGAAATGTAATTTTTGAGTGAACTCGCTGTGTATTTATCCTGTGCCCCGAAAACTTCGTTTATATGCGCCATGAGCAACACTTGTTTAATTTAAAATATTACCTTCTGTGCGGCCGTTTGTTAAATCTGAGAGATGGCAAGTCGTTGGCTTCAGCCCCCAAGCCACGAGTGCTGGGGTGTTCGGTGATAAACTTGAGCACTCTTGTTCCCATTTTTGGGTCCATCTAGGAAGGCGCTCAACACGACGAACAAGGCAACCGGACTTATAATGCTTGAACACTCTCACTTAGCCATAGAATTCTATAATTTTAAATTTCGGCGAAGCCCCTGGTATTCGGAAGACCGAATCCGGGGCGCTATCCACGCCTTCATCGGACATTATCCGAACTTCGCTCAAGCGGCGTGAGTCTTTAAGGACCCGAAGAACCTCTCGAACAGCGACCGTCTCTCGCCATATCATGCCGTCAGTTTTAGCTTTCTCATCGAGGCGTTAACCGGCTCAACCGGGCGCAATCGCAGTGGTTCTCCTGCTACCTTAGCCGACGGAACGGGCGTAAGGCACCAAAACATGGGAGCCGGGCAAACCCAACTATTGACCCAAGACATGATTCGAGCCGATTCATATAATGCTATAAGTTCGGGTGCCGCACTTGTGAAAGTGTTCAGACTTAATCACACCATAATTTGGGGCGAAGCCCTGGCGTATTCGGCCGTACCAAAATGTACGGGTGCAAGATGTCATATAATGAACATATAAAAGATAACGCAATTGCAATAAAAAGGTGCTGCATTATTTATGAAAGAAAGTCTGCTAGTAGAGCGGACTGATACAAATAGTGCGGTAAGCAAGGGATTTGGACTAAATAAACATGTCCCCCTCCAGGGATGAGCTGCAGACTTGGTGTATGTAATCGAATTTAATGCTCGTAATTGAGACCACCTGAGTGTTCGTCGCGGCCTTCTTTAGTCCCTGACTGTTGCATCGTGAGTTCGGCAAGTTCGCCATCGAGCAGGGCTTCTGGTTAACAGAGTCCTGTATACATAAAAGAAGAAAAGATAAAAATAAAAACAAGGGGGGCGCTCGTGTTAGCCCTTGTGTGGTCGAGCCGCACTCTTGGTCCCTTGTGATCGTGCCCCTTCGCCTACGCCCATGGTATCTCTAGAGCGTAATGATGTACGCGGAGTGTTATTCTTGCGATCATGCGCGGGCGAGGGTTGGGGCCGCATTGCTACGCGTCCTCTGATCACGCCAGGTGGTCTTGGTTGGTATTGCTCCAGGCGCGCTTTGCTGTATTCGGCTTTTTAACTGCCGGACTTGAGAATTGCCTGAGAAGGCTGCTCTGTACTTCTGCCGCGAGAGCCGCTGTATGTTCCTCCGTTCGGAGGGAGCGTTCCGTATTTCCATTGACCGTGATGACTCCACGAGGGCCTGGCATCTTGAGCTTTAGGTATGCATAATGCGGCACCGCGTTGAATTTTGCAAACGCGGTTCGTCCGAGCAGAGCGTGATAGTCGCTGCGAAACGGGACTATGTCAAAGATTAACTCTTCGCTCCGGAAATTATCCGGGGATCCGAAGATCACTTACAGTGTGACTGAGCCTGTACAATTGGCTTCTACTCCTGGGATGACACCTTTAAAGGTTGTAGCTTCTCTGGAGTCTTCAGACAAGGAACAAATCTGTATGTCCTCCCACCTTTGGCTGTACTGCTAGACGCCGACAGAGCAGACGGAGCGGATGTCTTCTTTGCTTGCTTACAAGGCATAGGAGAAGGACAACGACGCGCCGGAGCAGCCGGAGCGGTGGCAGATCTCTTCCGCCCTTGCTGACGAGGCGGAGAAGGAGGAGGCTGGCTGCTCGGGCGCACCGGCGCAGGCGGAGAAGGAGGCCGAGTGCCGCCATGCGCTGGAGAAGGAGCCGGCGGAGTGCCCTGATCATCACTCGCCGGAGGAGGAGGCGGTGAAGGAGGCGGAGTGCCCTGACTCACCGGAGGAGGAGGAGGAGGAGGAGGCGGAGGCGTCCAGTTCAGAAGGTTGATGAGATCCTTCCGCCATAGGCATGGAGTCTTCAGAGCAGAACCCAGCCTAGTCTCCCCTTCACCGGTAGGGTGGTCAAGCCGAAGGTCCTCAAATCCCTCCGTGATTTCATCCACCATCACCCTAGCATATCCTTCTGGAATCGGCCGGCAGTGAAAAGTTGAGTCGGGTTCAGTAGGATAAACAGAGCCAACAGCCGCCTTGACCTTCAAATTGCTCCATTCTGCCATAAGGTGGCAATTTTGAGACTCCGTGATAGCATCCACGGGATAGCTGGCAGGAGCCGTCAAGGCATGCTCCGCCTGAAGCAGCTCAGCGGAAGCCACGCTGCTTCTCCGCTGAGATGGCGGGGTAGCTTCGGGGGAAGCTTCGGCAGGTCGTTTGCTCCGTTCTGCTTCTCGTTCCTCTAGCCCCATTACCCTTTCGTGCAGCGCTTGCAGTTGGCTCTGCTCCAGTTTCTTCCTCCACTCCTGGGTTTTGTAACCCCCTGCGTCCGGAAACCCAGCCTTCCACGAAACGGAGCCTGGCGTGCCTCGTGTCCGTCCAGGGTGCTCAGGATTCCCGAGGGCCATTGTGAGCTCGTCCTTCTCTCTGTCTGGACGAACGTCTCTTGCTGAGCTGCTTGGATATATTGCTGAAGCCTCTTGACTGGTATGTCCAATTGATCATCCGTCCAAATGCATTTCCCTGATACAGGTCCAAGGATCCGCCAGCCCCGAAGAACCATGTCCGGCAACGGTCTGGCCAGTTCATTGTCTCTGGTTCGATCCCTTTATCAACCAGATCATTCTCAGCCTTGGCCCACTTAGGCCGGGCTATGAGGTAGCCACCTGACCCCGTGCAATGGTGAAGCTTCTTCTTCGCAGCATTTTGCTTGTTTGTCGCCGACATCTTTTTACTCTTTTCCGATGTCTTGTGGGCCAAAAATGTGGGCCAGTCATCTCTGATCTTCTCATATTTGCCCTTGAATTCTTGTGTCTCATTTTTATCGACAAACTTATTCAGGTCTTTCTTCCACGTCCTAAATAGGTCTGCCATCTTCTTAGGAGCAAAAGACTTGATTAATGGCTCTATAACTGGCTTCTCCGGATCATCCTCTGGCGGTAGGGTGAAATTTGACTTCAACTCAGTCCAAAGATCATTTTTCTGCAGATCATTGACATAAGACACCTCAGGGTCTTCGTTCTTAGGATTATACCATTGGTGGATGCTGATTGGGATCTTGTCCCTAACCAGAACCCCGCATTGAGAAACAAATGCTTTCTTTGTCCGGATGGGTTCAATCGGTTGGCCGTCGCGCGCGATTTCTATGATCTCAAACCTTTCATCCGAGCTCAACTTTTTCTTCGGTCCTCGTCTCTTTACCGAAGTTGTGCTCAATCCGGAGGGCTAGAAAAAAGAAACAAAGACGAGAGTTAATTAATATGTGTACATACCAAAACAATGAATGCATCAATTAGCTAGTCAGCACAGGCTTAACTAATATATATACCTGGCCGGACTCAGTTCGGTGATCACCGGAGCCATCCTCACGGTCTACTTCTTCACCCTCTCCTTCTTGCACCGGCATGGGGTCATCGGAGCCATCGTGATCATAGCCAGCTGCTTCTTCACCCTCTCCTTCCAGACCATCGGTGTCGTTGAGAAACATCAACGAGCAGACGACATCACTTCCTTCTGCGATTATGTCCCTCAACAATGCTTCTTGTGCTTCGTCTCGGGGCGGGGTCTCCATAGTTTCTACAAATATTTACAACATGGCAATTATTATTCAAACATGACAGATATGGATATATTAGTGGCAAACGTAGAACTAGCTAGCCAATCACAAAAAGGAATCATATTAATTAGTGGCCTCGACGCTGCTTCTCTAGGGTTTTGGGTGGCCTCGACAACGCTTCACTTGCTATTTAATTAGGGTTTCCTCTACCGCTCAGCGACCCTCGGCGACCCTCGTTCCCGATAAAAAAAAGAGGAAGAAGAAGAAAAAAAGAGGATAAGAACTCCTCTATTCTTTCTTCTCCTCTTTTTTTTTCTTCTTCCTCTTCTTTTTTTATCCTATTCTTCCTCTCATGTTCGACGACCCTCGACCCCGATAACATACATACATCGATATCATTCCATACATACATAGACATCTACATTATATATGAACAAACATCTATGTCCCACAAGTGACGTGGGCATCGACGCCCGCGGTAGTGTAGAGGGTCGTGGATCGTCGAGCGGTCGAGGGTCAAGGGGTCGAGGATCGCCAAGGGGTCGGGAGGTTGCCTAGTGTCAAAGGATTCAACAAAACCATGTCTTCATCATTAGGCGAAAGTAACAGGTGCATGATGGTACGAAGCTCTCCAAAGTTATTTTGGAACGGAGTCCTAGATAGGATAATTCGCTTTTTGGTACAAAGTTCAGCAAGAACCTTCCAAATATTGTTATTTGGAAGGCCTTTGCTGAAATTCGTACAAAAAGGAAAATTATCCTATCCGGGACTCCATTCCAGAATAACTTTGGAGGACTTCGTACCATCATGCCATGGTTACTTCCGGCTAATGATGAAGCCATGGATTTCTTCAATACTTTGACACTATAGGAACCCTCGACCCTGAAACCCTCGACCCTTGACCCCTTAATGACCCTCTACCCTAGTTCCCGACCCTCTACCCCTCGGTGATCCTCGACACCCTCGTTTGATCGACAATGACACGACATACATATACATGGGAAAATAATATTATCGGGGATGGGGTATCGCACTACTAAGAAAAGGCCTACTAATGGCGCACTGGTTTTGCCTACTAATGGCACATTACCAGTGTGCCATTAGTAGCACGCCACTAGTATTTTTTACTAATTGCGCACCACTGGTGCGCCATTAGTATCTGGTATACTAATGGCGCACCAAGGAGTGCGCCATTAGTTTAGCCCACAGTGCGCCACTAGTGTCTTCTATACTAATGGCGCATCACGTGGTAGTGCGCCATTAGTAACAATTTTTTAATTTTTTTCTTTCTTAATCTCAGGTCACTATTTCACCTATGAGATATCCAACACATATATATACAACAAGCATCCATATAGCAATCATAGCCAACACACAAGTTCCATCATATATACATACATAGCCAACACACAAGTTCCATCATATATACATACATAGCCAACACACAAGTTCCATCATATATACATACATAGCCAACACTGTTGGAAATATGCCCGAGAGGCAATAATAAAAGTATTATTATATTTCCTTGTTCATGATAATTGTCTTTTATTCATGCTATAACTGTATTATCCGGAAATCGTAATACACGTGTGAATACATAGACCACAATATGTCCCTAGTGAGCCTCTAGTTGACTAGCTCGTTGTGATCAACAGATAGTCATGGTTTCCTAGCTATGGACATTGGATGTCGTTGATAACGGGATCACATCATTAGGAGAATGATGTGATGGACAAGACCCAATCCTAAGCATAGCACAAAGATCGTGTAGTTCGTTTGCTAGAGCTTTTCTAATGTCAAGTATCTCTTCCTTAGACCATGGATCGTGTAACTCCCGGATACCGTAGGAGTGCTTTGGGTGTATCAAACGTCACAACGTAACTGGGTGACTATAAAGGTGCACTATAGGTATCTCCGAAAGTGTCATTGGGTTGACACGGATCGAGATCTGGATTTGTCACTCCGCAAACGGAGAGGTATCTCTGGGCCCACTCGGTAGGACATCATCATATGTGCACAATGTGACCAAGGGGTTGATCACGGGATGATGTGTTGCGGAACGAGTAAAGAGACTTGCCGGTAACAAGATTGAACAAGGTATCGGTATACCGACGATCGAATCTCGGGCAAGTAAAATACCGCTAGACAAAGGGAATTGTATACGGGATCGATTGAGTCCTTGACATCGTGGTTCATCCGATGAGATCATCGTGGAACATGTGGGAGCCAACTTGGGTATCCAGATCCCGCTGTTGGTTATTGACCGGAGAACGTCTCGGTCATGTCTACATGTCTCCCGAACCCGTAGGGTCTACACACTTAAGGTTCAATGACGCTAGGGTTATAAAGGAAGTTTGTATGTGGTTACCGAATGTTGTTCGGAGTCCCGGATGAGATCCCGGACGTCACGAGGAGTTCCGGAATGGTCCGGAGGTAAAGATTTATATATGGGAAGTCCTATTTTGGCCACCGGAAAATGTTCGGGATTTTTCGGTATTGTACCGGGAAGGTTCTAGAAGGTTCCGGAGTGGGGTCCACCTACATGGGGGACCCACATGAACGTGGGTAGTGGGGAAAGGCCCCACACCCCTGGTCAAGCGACCAAGATCCCCCTTAGAAGGAATAAGATCATATCCGAAGGGATAAGATCAAGATCCCTAAAAGGGGGATAACAATCGATGGGGAAGGAAATGATGGGATTTCTTTCCTCCCACCTTGGCCAACGCCCCAATGGACTTGGAGGGCAAGAAACCAGCCCCTCCACCCCTATATATAGTGGGAGGCCCATGGGAGCTTAACACGAAGTTCGGCGCAGCCTCCCTCTCCCAAGTCCTCCTCCTCTCCCTTGGTGCTTGGCGGCTCGCAGATTGCCACGCCTCCACCACCACCACGCCGTCGTGCTGCTGCTGGATGGAGTCTTCCTCAACCTCTCCTCTCTCCTTGCTGGATCAAGGCATGGGAGACGCCACCGGGCTGTACGTGTGTTGAACGCGGAGGTGCCGTCCGCTCGCACTAGGATCTCCGGTGATTTGGATCACGACAGCACGACTCCTTCAACCCCGTTCTCTTGAACGCTTCCGCTTAGCGATCTACAAGGGTATGTAGATGCACTCTCCTTCCCTCGTTGCTGGTTTCTCCATAGATAGATCTTGGTGACACGAGGAAAATTTTGAATTTTGCACGCTCCCCAATGATGGCATCATGAGCTAGGTCTATTACGTAGATTCTTTGCACGAGTAGAACACAAAGTAGTTGTGGGCGTTGATTTTGTTCAATATGCTTACCGTTACTAGTCCAATCTTGTTTCGACGGTATTGTGGGATGAAGCGGCCGGACCGACCTTACACGCATTTCTACGTGAGACGAGTTCCACCGATTGACATGCACTTGGTGCATAAGGTGGCTAGCGGGTGCCGTCTCCCACTTTAGTCGGAACGGATTCGATGAAAAGGGTCCTTATGAAGGGTAAATAGCAATTGGCATATCACGTTGTGGTTTTATGAGGTAAGAAACGTTTTGCTAGAAACCCATAGCAGCCACGTAAAACATGCAACAACAATTAGAGGACGTCTAACTTGTTTTTGCAGGGTATGCTATGTGATGTGATATGGCCAAGAAGAATGTGATGAATGATATGTGATGTATGAGATTGATCATGTTCTTGTAATAGGAATCACGACTTGCATGTCGATGAGTATGACAACCGGCAGGAGCCATAGGAGTTGTCTTAATTTATTGTATGACCTGCATGTCATTGAACAACGTCATATAATTACTTTACTTTATTGCTAACCGGTAGCCATAGTAGTAGAAGTAATAGTTGGCGAGACAACTTCATGAAGACACGATGATGGAGATCATGATGATGGAGATCATGGTGTCATGCCGGTGACGATGATGATCATGGAGCCCCGAAGATGGAGATCAAAAGGAGCAAAATGATATTGGCCATATCATGTCACTATTTGATTGCATGTGATGTTTATCATGTTTATGCATCTTGTTTACTTAGGATGACGGTAGTAAATAAGATGATCCTTACAAAATTTCAAGAAGTGTTCTCCCTAAGCGTGCACCGTTGCTACAGTTCGTCGCTTCTAAGCACCACGTGATGATCGGGTGTGATGGATTCTTACGTTCACATACAACGGGTGTAAGACAGTTTTACACAGAAAACACTTAGGGTTAACTTGACGAGCCTAGCATGTACGGACATGGCCTCGAACACGGAGACCGAAAGGTCGAGCATGAGTCGTATAGTAGATACGATCAACATGAAGATGTTCACCGATGATGACTAGTCCGTCTCACGTGATGATCGGACACGGCCTAGTTGACTTGGATCATGTAATCACTTAGATGACCAGAGGGATGTCTATCTGAGTGGGAGTTCATAAGATGAACTTAATTATCCTGAACATAGTCAAAAGATCTTTACAAATTATGTCGAAGCTCGCGCTTTAGTTCCACTGTTTAGATATGTTCCTAGAGAAAATATAGTTGAAAGTTTAAAGAGCGATTATGCGGACAGTAGAAAGCTCATGTCCTTAATGCACCGCTCAGTGTGCTGAACCCCAAACGTCGTTTGTGGATGTTGCGAACATCGGACATACACGTTTTGATAACTACGTGATAGTTCAGATAAACGGTTTAGAATTAAGGCACCGAAGATGTTTTTCGAAACGTCGCGGAACATATGAGATGTTTCGAGGGCTGAAATTGAGATTTCAAGCTCGTCCCCACGTCAAGAGGTATGAGACCTCCGACGATTTTCTTAGCCTGCAAACTAAGGGAGAAAAGCTCAATCGTTAAGCTTTTGCTTAGATTGTCTGAGTACAACAATCACTTTAATCGAGTGAGAGTTGATCTTCCAGATGAGAAAGTGATGTTTCTCCAAAGTCATTACCACCAAGCTGCTAGAGCTTCGTGATGAACTATAACATATCAGGGATAGATATGATGATCCTTGAGGTATTCGTGATGTTTGACACCGCGAAAGTAGAAATCAAGAAGGAGCATCAATTGTTGATGGTTGGTGAAACCACTAGTTTTAAAGAAGGGCAAGGGCAAGAAGGGATACTTCATGAACCGGCAAATCAGCTGCTGCTCCAGTGAAGAAACCCAAGGTTGAACCCAAACCCGAGACTAAGTGCTTCTGTAATAAAGGGAACCACCACTGGAGCAGAATTACCCTAGATACTTGGTAGATGAGAAGGCTGGCAAGGTCGATAGAAGTATATTGGATATACATTGTGTTAATGTGTACTTTACTAGTACTCCTAGTAGCACCAGGGTATTAGATACCGGTTCGGTTGCTAAGTGTTAGTAACTCAAAATAAAAGCTACGGAATATACGGAGACTAGCTAAAGGTGAGCTGACGATATATGTTGGAAGTGTTTCCAAGGTTGATGTGATCAAGCATCGCACGCTCCCTCTACCATCGAGATTTGGTGTTTGCGTTGAGCATAGACATGATTGGATTATGTCTATCGCAATACGGTTATTCATTTAAGGAGAATAATGGTTACTCTATTTATTTGAATTATACCTTCAATGGTCTTGCACCTAAAGGAATGGTTTATTGAATCTCGATCATAGTGATACACATTTTCATGCCAAAAAGATATAAGATAGTAATGATAGTACCACTTACTTGTGGCATCGCCATGTAAGTCATATTGGTATAAAACGCATGAAGAAGCTCCATGTTGATGGATCTTTGGACTCACTCGTTTTGAAGAGTTTGAGACATGCGAACCATGTCTATTGATGTATACGCATGAAGAAACTCCATGCAGATGGATCGTTTGGACTCACTTGATTTTGAATCACTTGAGATATGCAAATCATACCACATGGGCAAGATGACTAAAAAGCCTCGTTTTTCAGCAAAATGGAACAAGATAGCAACTTATTGGAAGTAACACATTTTGATGTGTGCAGTCCAATGAGTGTTGAGGCATGCAGTGAATATCGTTATGTTCTTACTTCACAGATGATTCGAGTAGATGTAGAGTATATTTACTTGATGAAACACAAGTCTGAATTATTGAATGGTTCAAGTAATTTCAGAGTGAAGTTGAAGATCATCGTGACAAGAGGATGAAACGTCTATGATATGATCATAAAGATGAATATCTGAGTTACGAGTTTGGCACACAATTAAGACATTGTGGAAATTGTTTCACAATTAATACCGCCTGGAACACCATAGTTTGATGGTGTGTCCGAACATCATAGTTGCACCCTATTGGATATGGTGCGTACCATGATGTCTCTTATTGAATTACCACTATCGTTTATGGGTTAGGCATTAGAGACAACCACATTCACTTTAATAGGGCACCACGTAATTCCGTTGAGATGACACCGTATGAACTATGGTTTAGAGAAACCTAAGCTGTCATTTCTTAAATGTTTGGGGCTGCGACGCTTATGTGAAAAAGTTTCAGGTTGATAAGCTCGAACCCAAAGCGGATAAAATGCATCTTCATAGGACACCCTAAACAGTTGGGCATACGTCCTAATTCAGATCCGAAAACAATAGGGATTGTTTCTTGAATCGGGTCCTTTCTCGAGGAAAAGTTTGTCTCGAAAAGTTGAGTGGGAGGATGGTGGAGACTTGATGAGGTTATTGAACCATCACTTCAACCAGTGTGTAGCAGAGCATAGGAAGTTGTTCCTGTGGCACCTACACCAACTGAAGTAGAAGCTTATGATAGTGATCATGAAACTTCGGATCAAGTCACTACCGTACCTCGTAGGGTGACAAGGATGCGTACTACTTTAGAGTGGTACATTAATCCTGTCTTGAAGGTCATGTTGCTAGACAACAATGAACCTGCGAGCTATGGAGAAGCGATGGTGGGCCCAAATTCTGACAAATGGTTAGAAGCCATGAAATCCGAGATAGGATCCATGTATCAGAACAAAGCATGGACTTTGGTGGACTTGCCCGATGATCGGCAAGCCATTGAGATAAATGGATCTTTAAGAAGAAGACGGACGTGGACGGTAATGTCACCGTCTATGAAGCTCGACTTGTGGCGAAGAGTTTTTCACAAGTTCAAGGAGTTGACTACGATGAGATTTTCTCATCCGTAGCGATGCTTAAGTCCGTCGAAATCATGTTAGCATTAGCTGCATTTATGAAATCTGGCAGATGGATGTCAAAACGAGTTTCCTTACCAGTCTTCGTAAGGAAAGGTTGTATGTGATACAATCCGAAAGTTTTTGTCGATCCTAAGGATGCTAAAAGGTATGCTGGCTCCAACGATTCTTCTAAGGACTGGAGTAAGCATCTCGGAGTTGAAATATGTACTTTGATCAAAGATTTTGGGTTTATACAAAAGTTTATGAGAAACTTGTATTTCCAAAGAAGTGAGTGGGAGCACTATAGAATTTCTGATGAGTATATGTTATTGACACATTGTTGATCAGAAATGATGTAGAATTTCTGGAAAGCATATAGGGTTATTTGAAAAGTGTTTTTCAATGGAAAACCTGGATTAGGCTACTTGAGCAATAAGCATCAAGATCTATAAGATAGATCAAAATGCTTAATAGTACTTTCAAATGAGCATGTACCTTGACATGATCTTGAAGGTGTTCAAGATGGATCATCAAAGAAGGAGTTCTTGCACGAGATGTAAGGTATGAAGTTAAGACTTAAAGCTCGACCATGGCGAAGAGAGAGAAAGGACGAAGGTCGCCCCTATGCTTTATACATAGGCTCTACAGGTATGCTATTGTGTACCGCACCGAAGTGTGCCTTGCCATGAGTCACTCAAGGGTACAAGAATGATCCAGAATGGATTATTGGACAGCGGTCAAAATTGTCCTTGGAGTAAATAAGGACATGTTTTCGATTATGGAGGTGATAAAGAGTTCGGCGTAAAGGATTACGCCGATGCAAGCTTTAACACCTATCCGAAAGTGACTCGAGTAGCAAACCGATACGTATAGTGGAGCAACCATTTGGAATAGCTCCAAGTGGAGCGTGGAAGCAGCATTTACAGAATGACCTAGAGATTTGCGAAGTACATACGGATCTGAATGTTGCAGACCCGTTGACTAAAACCTCTCTCACAAGAAAAACATGATCAAACCCCAGAACTCATTGAGTCCTAATCACATAATGATGTGAACTAGTTTAATGACACTACTAAACTCTTTGGATGTTGGTCACATGGCGATGTGACCTGTCAATGTTAATCACATGGCGATGTGAACTAGATTATTGACTCTAGTGCAAGTGGGAGACTGTTGGAAATATGCCCTAGAGGCAATAATAAAAGTATTATTATATTTCCTTGTTCATGATAATTGTCTTTTATTCATGCTATAACTGTATTATCCGGAAATCGTAATACACGTGTGAATACATAGACCACAATATGTCCCTAGTGAGCCTCTAGTTGACTAGCTCGTTGTGATCAACAGATAGTCATGGTTTCCTAGCTATGGACATTGGATGTCGTTGATAACGGGATCACATCATTAGGAGAATGATGTGATGGACAAGACCCAATCCTAAGCATAGCACAAAGATCGTGTAGTTCGTTTGCTAGAGCTTTTCTAATGTCAAGTATCTCTTCCTTAGACCATGAGATCGTGTAACTCCGGATACCGTAGGAGTGCTTTGGGTGTATCAAACGTCACAACGTAATCGGGTGACTATAAAGGTGCACTACGGTATCTCCGAAAGTGTCTGTTGGGTTGACACGGATCGAGATGGATTTGTCACTCCCGCAAACGGAGAGGTATCTCTAGGCCCACTCGGTAGGACATCATCATAATGTGCACAATGTGACCAAGGGGTTGATCACGGGATGATGTGTTGCGGAACGAGTAAAGAGACTTGCCGGTAACAAGATTGAACAAGGTATCGGTATACCGACGATCGAATCTCGGGCAAGTAAAATACCGCTAGACAAAGGGAATTGTATACGGGATCGATTGAGTCCTTGACATCGTGGTTCATCCGATGAGATCATCATGGAACATGTGGGAGCCAACATGGGTATCCAGATCCCGCTGTTGGTTATTGACCGGAGAACGTCTCGGTCATGTCTACATGTCTCCCGAACCCGTAGGGTCTACACACTTAAGGTTCGATGACGCTAGGGTTATAAAGGAAGTTTGTATGTGGTTACCGAATGTTGTTGAGTCCGGATGAGATCCGGACATCACGAGGAGTTCGGAATGGTCCGGAGGTAAAGATTTATATATGGGAAGTCCTATTTTGGCCACCGGAAAATGTTCGGGATTTTTCGGTATTGTACCGGGAAGGTTCTAGAAGGTTCCGGAGTGGGGTCCACCTGCATGGGGGGACCTACATGAACGTGGGTAGTGGGGGAAAGGCCCCACACCCCTGGTCAAGGCGCACCAAGATCCCCCCTTAGAAGGAATAAGATCATATCCCGAAGGGATAAGATTAAGATCCCTAAAAAGGGGGGATAACAATCGGTGGGGAAGGAAATGATGGGATTTCTTTCCTCCCACCTTGGCCAACGCCCCAATGGACTTGGAGGGCAAGAAACCAGCCCCTCCACCCCTATATATAGTGGGGAGGCCCATGGGAGCTTAACACGAAGTTCTGGCGCAGCCCTCCCCCTCTCCCAAGTCCTCCTCCTCTCCCGCGGTGCTTGGCGAAGCTCTGCAGGATTGCCACGCTCCTCCACCACCACCACGCCGTCGTGCTGCTGCTGGATGGAGTCTTCCTCAACCTCTCCCTCTCTCCTTGCTGTATCAAGGCATGGGAGACGTCACCGGGCTGTACGTGTGTTGAACGCGGAGGTGCCGTCTGCTCGGCACTAGGATCTCCGTGATTTGGATCACGACAATACGACTCCTTCAACCCCGTTCTCTTGAACGCTTCCGCTTAGCGATCTACAAGGGTATGTAGATGCACTCTCCTTCCCCTCTTTGCTGGTTTCTCCATAGATAGATCTTGGTGACACGTAGGAAAATTTTGAATTTTTGCTACGTTCCCCAACAAACACATAGTTCCATCGTTACATATTACAAAAGTTTCACATTGTTCATCCAACACCGTTATCCATCAATTCACAAAAGTTTCACATTGATACAAAATAAAAACACAAATGGAAAAGAAGCAATCCATCCACGCAAGCTTCCGTCAACTAAATCAAATCTGCAAAATGATAAACAAGAAGTTAGAAGAAGAAAAAGAAGAAGACTAGAAGAATATTAGAAGAAGAACACTAGAAGAAGAACAAGAAGAATTTTGGAAAAGAAGAAGACTATAAGCTTATTATGTAAACTTGATCATTTTGTGCTAACATAAGTTATCTTGGAGCTAACCTATAGGAAACTAAGCATATAAGCTCTAAGTTAGTATATTAGAGCCAACTTAGGTAAAATGAAGCTAACCTATGTCATTTTGGAAAAGAAGAAGAATAAGAAAAAGACTATAAGCTTATTATGTAAACTTGATCATTTTGTGCTAACATAAGTTATTTTGGAGCTAACCTATAGGAAACTAAGCATATAAGCTCTAAGTTAGTATATTAGAGCCAACTTAGGTAAAATGAAGCTAACCTATGTCATTTTGGAAAAGAAGAAGAATAAGAAAAGACTATAAGCTTATTATGTAAACTTGATCATTTTGTGCTAACATAAGTTATTTTGGAGCTAACCTATAGGAAACTAAGCATATAAGCTCTAAGTTAGTATATTAGAGCCAACTTAGGTAAAATGAAGCTAACCTATGTCATTTTGGAAAAGAAGAAGAATAAGAAAAGGACTATAAGCTTATTATGTAAACTTGATCATTTTGTGCTAACATAAGTTATTTTGGAGCTAACCTATAGGAAACTAAGCATATAAGCTCTAAGTTAGCATATTAGAGCCAACTTAGGTAAAAGTGAAGCTAACCTATAGGAAACTAAGCATATAAGCTCTAAGTTAGCATATTAGAGCCAACTTAGGTAAAAATGAAGCTAACCTATAGGAAACTAAGCATGTTAGAGATAACATAGGTAACTAAGTATATATATATCATTTTGGATAACTAACCTATAGGAGATCTGACATACGTGACAAAGTTCAGTTCTCATGCATTGTTCTTCTCCTTCTCCTTCTCCTTCCTCTCCCTGATGCTCCTAGAGCGGCGAGGTGGTGCAGGCAGTGGAGGCAGTGGGATGTAGTCTTCTACCACAATTGGCGTGGTCATGTCGCCCAGCTGTGGGATCGTCGGCGCCACCACCAGTGCGTGGTCATTGTCAGGCACCACCACCATCGCGAGGCCACCTTCAGGCACGACCATCGCTAGGTCATCCTCAGCCACCTCCATCTCTTGCCCATGGTCAGCCACCACCATCTCTTGCCCTTGGTCAGCAACCACCAGCGCTAGGTCATCATCAGCCTGATGCCCATCGTCATCCTGCAGCTCCTCATCCTCACTCTGCTCCTCTTCTCCCGCACTCCAGTACGGATCATCCTTCTTGTTGTCTATGCTGCTGCCAGAATCGCTGTTATTTTCGCTACAGCCGAATCGCTGCTTGCTTACGCTACACCATAGTCGCCGCTTTGCTTTGTCAGTAGCTGATGTGTCTTCTGCTGCTCCCATTACCTGTCCAAAATGCAACAATGACCGTTAACAATCGATGTGAAACAAAGCCAAATGTAGAGGAATAAGAAGAGGCGGAACGTACCGGCATCATCATCGGCAGCATAGCGCATGCGACACATAGTCATATTGAACACCTTCACGATGAGCATGGTGGCGGCGTCGTCATACCTGAAGAGAAGGAAGTACCCCAGCCGCAGGTCGTAGGCACGGTAGAACTTCTCCCACCCACGAGAGAAGTACATGTGGCCCTTCTTGATCACCAACTCCACATCCCACTGCCTGCGAAACCCGCAGCCGGCCTGTCGCAGCTTCACATTATTTGGTGGATCTTCACCCATCAGCATGTTCATTAAACTATCAGGCAGCCTCTGTAGTTTGGGACAATGAGTGATGTAGCAAACAACAGATATCATAATGTGATGGGTGAAGGGGAGATCTCTCGTTTTATATACCTGTGTCATGGATGATACTGAAGTCTCAAGTATGATAGTGAAGAACTCAGAAGCATCCAACTCGTACTGCGGTGTCGCAGAGCGGCGGTGGCTGCTTCCCGCCATCTCTGATAAGCAGCAGAAGAGACCAATTCGTGCCCTTACAATAGATCATAAAACATGCATGATAACAGGCATTAGTCGCAAGTACCCCATATGTCCAATTTTTAGCAAAGTCATGCTAAAATTCACGGAAAATTTCAGCATTACCTTTGCTGAAAATAGGACATATGGAGTACCCAAATTTGCCGGAACGGAAGTTAATCGACATTCCGGCAAACTCAAGGGCCTCTCGGGGTACCTGCAAATTCATCACGACACAATGGTCGGAGACAAGACCCAGCAAACTAGCACCACAATGTGCCTCTACTTTCATATGGATGAAAAGGCCACAGACCATATGGTCCTCTGCCTTCATATGGACACAGAAAGAATAGAAAGTTTGCTGCCTATTTAAACACAGAAACAAAACACTACTTGAAACTTCTGCTACATTTGGAGCATGGCAATTTACTTTCATGGAGCATGACAAATGTATTTTACGGATCGTGGCATTGTTTTTACTATATGAACCATGGCAATATTCTTTTCTTTTTGCAACATGGCAAATTTCTTTTGCACCGGGCCATGGAAAATATAGTCTATGCATCATGAAAATTATAGTGCATGGATCATGGCATTTTTTATTCTACATTTTTATTCTATGGATCATGCCAGGAAATTATAGTCTATGCATTTTTTTAATCTCTGGATCATGATCCAACAAAATTGCCATCTCCCATGGCAAATATAGCCTATGCATCATGGAATTTATACTACTGCAACCACTGCAACCACTACTGCAACCACTGCAACCACCATCTCCCATGGCAAATATAGCCTATGCTTCTCCCATGGAAAAATTATAGTCTATGTATTTTGATTTTTTGCCATGCTTTTCTTAGGAATCAAATATGTTCATACACCTTGCCATTGTAAAAAAATATGGTACACAAGGCATGGAAGATGGTGCACAAGGCATGGAAGTTCCGCTTAGTTAAACACAATGCATATGCAAGAAACCAAATCTAATTGATCTCACATGACTCTGCTACATTGCAATTAATCCTGAGGATGGTTTGAAAACTTCACCGTACCTCCCGCATGAAAATTTCTGTCAGCCCAACCTCAACTGAACCCATTTAAAAAATTAACAACCTCAGCCCAACCGAGTATGACCCATGGGCTTAACTGCTTGGAACCAAAACTGTTTGAGCCCATACTTGATTATACCCAACCATTTGGTAGACAAAACCAAACTAAACTAAACCATTGCCAGAGTCCGCCCGTTAACACCTGAACTACACATACCAACATAGAGGAACCGACCCAAGGAACCCGGTTATAGCAAAACCATTCTCAGATTCAATTGCAATTATCTAATTGTAAGATGTTGTGCACACAATAAAACATGCATAGCATACAAGAAGACAGCAGTAAAGAATTTGCATAAGTTTGGATCAAGAATTACCTTCAACCTGGGAGAAGAACACCACTGCAATATGGGAGAACATTACCACTGCAACCACCAGTACACCACCGCAATCTCGGACAAAACAGCGGGTCAACCTGCGAAATAAAAACCAGCAGAGGATCAGGTCAACCTGCCAGCAATCACCATGCACATATTCTTTCAGACAGACAGTACCAGAAAGTATTTAACTGAAATTACGTATTCTCAAATTGTGCAATTAAGCACAAAGGAAGCCTAAAAACATAAAAGCATAGCAAGGCCAGAAATCTCAAAATGAAACAACACAATCAGCCTAAGGAACACAAGTTTAAGTTAGTCCAGTTGCAAAATTCATCAAAATGCAGATGTCTACAATCACAGAGTCTTTCGACATGAGTGCTTGTGATTCTTCCTATATGACATAATATGTAATTACAGTATCAAGCCATAGCTATAATTCACCAATTACCATACAGAACAGGACTAACTAGCCAAGTTTAACATAGCACCTGGGATGTCAAACAGCTGAACAAGTAAAACAAGTGCAGGTGTCAGCACGATAACATGATTAATTTGGGGGAGATTATCCATACTAATCATAAAGATTTTTAACATGACTGAAATACCACCGAATGGAAATGAGATACCCATCATGGCACATTGCATCACGATTTAAGCTACTAATCTAATCTAACTATGAACTGTGATGTGCATCATTATGCATCACAAAACCCACTGGATAAGTTTGCATCACTGCAAATTAGAGATGGGAAGGTAGCAGGCGGCAGAGGTCCGAGACGACGGCAGCGCCGAGCAGCCAGCCATGGACGCCGTGATGGGGATTAGGACTGGTGGTGGGGGGCGGCATGGAAGGTGCGGGCTTTGGAGGGGGAGCGAGGCGGGTGGCGGCGAGCCGGGGAGCTTCAGACTTGGGGGCGGGGCTGACGGCGGGGAGGAGGTGGAGGGAGGTGGAGGCGCGGCGGTGTCGGCTGCGGGAGTGGCATTGGTGCGCCTGGGGGAGGCGGCGCGGGCGCGGAGGCGGAGGCGCGGGGGAGGCCGGCGTGGGCGCGGCACGGGGTGGGGAAGATGGCCGGAGAGAGAGGTGCCAGCGAGGAGATGGACGACACTGACCTAGGAGGGAGGGTTCAGCGATGGCCATGCTAACACGGCGGTGAGGCTCGGGATCTGGCGGAGAAGGCGAGCGGGGGAGAGGGCGGGCGAGCACGGTGGCGCGGCGATGACCGGGCGGCGGAGGAGGGGGCGGCGGAAGGAGGGGGTGCGCGTGTGGCGGCGGGGGAAAGTGAATGTGGCGAGGGTGTGGGACTGCCGAATTAGCTAGGGGGCAAGATTACTAATGGCGCACCCACTGGCGGTGCGCAATTAGTATGTTTTTATTTTATTTTTTGCCATAAGTAATTTTATTATTATTATTTTTTGTTGCATCTAATAATTTTTTAGAAAATGAATATGAATATCTCTCGCTCTGCCCGTTCCGCGGCCGCATTGCGTTCGGCCGCGGACACAGCCTCCTTCAGGTAACAACTGATCATGCACGCCCTTAGTGTACTCGGAGGTGTGTTTGTCACCGTACATCCATTGCCGGTTCATCTGCGTGCATTATATATAATTAAGTGTGTCAAAAATCATTACAGAACATCATGAATAGATAATTCAGTGACCAAATTAATAGAAGTTCATCATCACGTAAAAACCAAAGTACATACATAGTTCTCGTCTAACAACATAAAGCTCTACAGAGCATCTAAATTAATTAAAGCATACATTGAAACTATGTAAAACATTTCAATGCGAAAACAAATGCGATCATAATCGCAACCAAGGTAACAACTGATCCAAGGGCATAATGATACCAAGCCTCGGTATGAATGGCATATTTTCTAATCTTTCTAATCTTCAAGCGCATTGCATCCATCTTGATCTTCTGATCATCGACGACATCCGCAACATGAAACTCCAATATCATCTTCTCCTCCTCAAGTTTTTTTATTTTTTCCTTCAATAAATTCTTTTCTTCTTCAACTAAATTTAACCTCTCGACAATAGGGTCGGTTGGAATTTCCGGTTCAACAACCTCCTAGATAAATAAAATCTATGTCACGTTGGTCGGCATAATTTTCATAAACAATAATTGAACCAATAGTTATGAAAAGATAATATATACCACATCCGAATCATAGACAGGACGAGGGCCGACGGGGGCGGATACCAAAACCATCGCACTATATAAGATGCAATAATAAAAGTAAGAAAATAATACAAGTATCTATCTAAACATACAAGTAAGAATATTTTTCCTTTCAGAAAGAAGATAAGAACAAGAGGCTCACCATGGTGGTGCCGGCGATGAGATCGGTGCGGGTGATCGACGACGGTGAAGATGGGGACGGGGCGTGATGGACCGCTAAACCTAGACAAATATTGAGGAAAATGGAGCTTGGCGGTCGAGCTTGGAGAGGAGAAACCTTAAGTAGTGTGGCTCGGGCATTCCATCGAACACCTTGTGTGCATAGGACGTGAGCTAGAGCACCACCAAGCCCTCTCCCCTCGGCGGAAAAAAGCAGAGCAAAGGTGCTCGCTTCTTGCTGAGGGGGTATATATAGGCACCACCATTGGTCCCGGTTGGTGGCATGAACCGGGACTAAAGGGATGCCTTTGGTCCCGGTTCGTGCCACCAACCGGGACCAATGGTGGTAGGCCAGGAGCGAGGCCCATTGGTCCCGGTTCGTCCCACCAACCGGGACCAAAAGGTCTGGACGAACCGGGACCAATGGCCCACGTGGCCCGGCCGGCCCCCTAGGCACACGAACCGGGGCAAATACCCCCATTGGTCCCGGTTCTGGATTGAACCGGGACTAATGGGCTGACCTGGCCTGGACCATTGCCCCCTTTTCTACTAGTGTTTCTCTCCCTTTTTTCTTTTGGGCTTGTTTGTGCTACGGCCCCACCAAGCTGGTTGTATCAATTGGATGTTGCTTTATAATCTAAAGCGGGGGAAACCTTTTTCTGTAAATGAATTTTATTATTTAGTATTGTGGGCGTCGTTATTTTTGCCTCTGAACCTGGTCAAAGTTTTAAAAAGTTAACTTTTCAGTTAATACACTTTTGAAAGCTCAACTAATCCTTACGTAGTTTTGGTAATTCATAACAACATATAGCTCATTGAACTAATATCCATTCAAGATAAATATTTCAGAATGATTAATGATTGGCATGGCATGTACTAGAGATGTGGACCCCTCAAAATGTTAAGGACAAAGATTGGCAAAATTTCAAACTCTTCATTTTCTATTTTAATGATCCAATATCACATTGAGTCCATAGGAAAGCCAATACTATTAGAAGGGGATGAGGTGTTGCTTAATGGTCTACTTGCTCAAAGTGCTTAGTGATATTGCTCCAGAACCCTCAGCCACTTTCTCCATCCAAATATGTCCAAACCCTAATTTCACACTCGGCCCCACCCATTCGTTCTACCCGGAGCCACCGAGTTCATTTGACATAGCCACTGCCAGAAACCCTAACGATTCAGTCACACCAATACGGATCTCGATCCCACCGTGATGGCCTTGTCAGCGCTCTGTGACTTGTTGCATTTGCTTCGGTCTCACCGAATTGATGCAATCGGTCTCACCGAGTTGGCTTGACAGATTCTCTGTTTCTTCCTGCTTCATTTCGGTCTCACGGAGTTGATGCAATCGGCGCCACCGAGATGAAGTTTGTCCTAAGCCCTAGCACATCGGTCCCACCGAGTTGTTCCAGTCGGTCCCACCGAGATTCTTAATGTTTATATCAGATCGGTGACATCGAGTTTCCTAATCGGTGCCACTGAGATGTGTAAAAAGTGTGTAATGATTGGATTTTGTGTGGAGGCTATATATAACCCTCCACCCCTTCTTCCTCACAGAGGAGAGCTATCAGAACGTGCCTACACTTTCACCATTCATTTTCTGAGAGTGAAACACCTACTCATGTGTTGAGATCAAAAGATTCCATTCCAATCATTTGAACTTTGATTTCTAACCTTTCCCAAGTTGCTTTTCAATCAAATCCCTCTTCCACCATAGCCAAATCTATGAGAGAGAGTTGAGTGTTGGGGAGACTATCATTTAAAGCACAAGAGCAAGGAGTTCATCAACACACCGTCTATTACCTTTTGAAGAGTGGTGTCTCCTAGATTGGTTAGCTGTCGCTTGGGAGCCTCCGTCGTGATGTGGAGTTAAACCAAGAAGTTTGTAAGGGCAAGGAGATCGCCTACTTCGTGAAGATCTACCCGAGTGAGGCATGTCCTTCGTGGACGATGGCCATGGTGGGATAGACAAGGTTGCTTCTTCGTGGACCCTTCGTGGGCGGAGCCCCCCGTGGACTCGCACAGCCGTTACCCTTCGTGGGTTGAAGTCTCCATCAACGTGGACGTATGATAGCACCACCTATCAGAACCACGCCAAAAATCTCCGTGTCTACATTGCGTTTGCCTTCTCCAAACCCTTCCCTTTACCTTCATATGCAATTATTTACATTCCGCTACTATACTCTTAGAATTACATGTGTAGGTTGATTGCTTGACTTGTGCTAATTATTAAAATCTGCCCACAACTAAAATTGGAAAAATGATAGATTTTTATTTGGTCAAGTAGTCTAATCACCCCCCCCCCCCCCTCTAGACATATTTTCGATCCTACAACCTTATATTATAGAACGGCGTGAGTATTAGGTTTGGTTAGTGGGGAAGATGATGGAGTGTGTTTTCTTTTTTGTTCATATAAATGTGGTGTTCTTGTGGCTTTCGCGGTGTGATTTTGTGTTGTCTGCTAATCAATTCATACTTATGTGGGAAAATTTCTGCGTCGGTGGCTGTATGTACTCTACTGATGCTACAGTATCACATATTGACGCTATATTTAGGTGATAAGAGGGTGCTAGGATTGATATGTTTTTATAGGCCGGTTGCTTCCAATTGATTTGAAAAATTGTTAGCCTAGTTAAAATCATGAACCGAATCCAATATTTAATTTCTCAATGGAATAGGAGAGCTCTAAATTAGAGAGCATAGTGAATGAAAATAATGAGTGTGAGATTGTTGGCCCGGTCAAAATCGGTGACCCAATTCTAAATTGGTGACCTCAATTGAACGAGAGGCCTCCAATTCTAGGGAGCTTAGAGCATCTCTAGCAGACCTCCTATAATGCCCCGACCCGCAAAATAATCGCCAAAATATGGGTCCGCGCTTAAAATGCTGCCCGATCAGACCCCGCAAACACGACCGACCCGTAAAAAAGTTTGAGGGGCGCGGTAAAATCCCATCCCGAACCCGCGAAAACGCAGGTTTCCCCCTCGACCTGATGGTGCCCCGTATCCCAGAAAAGCGGTTGGCGGGAGGAATCGCGACGGCGGGCGCCCCTCCCCTGTTCCACCTAGCCGCTTCACCGGCTCCCCGGATCTGCCGATCTGAACTGCCCCTAGTCGCCGTCGCCGCCCCGGGATCCACCACCACAGAGCCACCGCCCCGAGCCGCCGTTGAGTACTTGTGCTTGTGCTTTGGGATGCGGTATGCATACTTGCTTAATGCGGCATTCGTATTTTTGAATTTAGATGGAATTGAGCCCGTGCGAGAAGTTTTTGCTCGAGGATTCGTCCGATTCGGACGTTGAGACGCTGCTTGTGAACTATCAGCAGCAGATGTCGATGATGGCCCTCGCCGTGAAGGAGCACGCAGATGAGAACTGAAAGAGACGGCGAGGATCGACCGTTGGCGGTCTTTGCATTCCTCGAAATCGCCATCTCATTGAGCACCATTGGCAAAGGGCTGGACAGTAACACATTCCATTTTTTCCATTCATTTCATTTAATTCATGTGTGATTTGCATTCGGGATATGTTTTGTATTGTATTATTTAGTTTGCTTTGGTGATTTGGATCATTGTTGTATTGTAATAATGACATTGTTCTATTGTAATATTTCAATAATGAGTTAATTTTGTATTGAATTATTTAGTTTGGTTGTATTGTAATACTGAATATGTGGCATATATGTTCCGTTCCAACGCCAGCCCGTTAAACCGTTATTCCACGAACTGTAAACGAGTTTTGCGGGTCGGCGATATACAAGGTCTGCTAGAGATGCTCTTAGTGATATACTAGTATATTACTACCTTACATCATATCCCCATCCGTATGCAGTAACCTAGTACGAGTCGAGTAGTATGCAAGCAAAAGGGACAGCACCAAGGTTGGAAATTTCTTCTCCCGGAGTCTTTCAGATTTACAATGCCGAAACTCCAAGAACGGAAGAAAAAAACATGGGATCCATACATCATATGGCGGATCAAGCCAATCAATCATCTCATCTAACAGCGATTTAAAGTGTATCCCAGGTCGGTTGAATCGAGAACATTACAACGCATATGTGGCTACTTCCTGAACAATCCTGAGCTCTGGAGCGCCTTGCAGTAGTCCGAGGCGACAGGAGATCTCCTCACCATGTCCCATATCTTGGCGGAGCTCCTCAGCCAGTCGCGCTCTGTGAGGTTCTTCGAGAACGGCCTCAACGGCCTCGCCAGGACCTGCAACGACAGGAATGTACACAGCAGACTGACTTAATGGGGCCGTTAATAAATGCTCGAGTAAATAAACAAGATAAGCTAAGAACAGGCTGCGTATCTGACAGTGAACTTTTTTTTTTCATTTGAAATGGTTTCAAGACTGGAGTATATAAATCTATATGTAATTTCAACTCGTACTAGAAAAGATACCTGATCACGAAGCTTTCCTAGCATGGATGAGTATGTCCCATACTCAAATTTTGCTGAGTTATCATGTGATCTTAATGGAAGAAGGAATACGTCCTGCTGGCTGGAGCTCAAGTCTTCAACTTTCGTGCTTGGAGCAACCGAGGAATCGGTAACTTCAGGTGTCGCACTAGAGCTGCCAATCTTAAATGAGGACGACTCAAAGTGTTTTTCAAGAGTCTCCCGTAGAAGCATGAGCTTTGAAGGAGAAAAGTCATGTTCCCTCAATCTGTTCAATTAGAAAACACCACCAATCAAATTACTAAGATTAAATGAGTATCTGATAACAGAAAAAAAAAACACTCTCAAGGCAAGTAGAACAGTTCATAATGCTCACCTAGCATGCACAAAACAGAGATCGGCCATGTAATCTTCACTGCCTGATTGGTTATCATTCTTATTTTCCTTGTCTGGCGTAGATGATGTTAACAATGATGGGTCAGGTATGTTATTCTTCAACAAATCAACCTGTAAAAATACATTACAACACCCCTTTCAGCATTGCACAATATTGCCAAATATCACTTCCAGCTTAGGGTCATCAGTCAACATGTTTTAACTACATGAGCACAGAGTAACTGCAGAAGTTTTCATCAGTAGAAAATAATACTACAATGATTCCACTCTCCAAATGTTGGATAAGAAAAGTGTGCTATTATCAAGTATGCATATGCATAATATGCTAAAGAGTGTGACAGGTGAAACAAGTACAGTGAGATATACGCTAAGGAGATATCAAATTTTGAATGAAGCTGGAAGAATCAGACAGTCTGGCAGTATGTAGCCAACATGAGCTAGCTTTTTCTTTATTGAAGAAGAACTAGAAAATGGAGGAAAACACAGATATACTAAAGGCAGAGCAGAAGAGAATATTACTACCCTTGTAAATTATCAATCTGCTCCACTAAAGTCAGAAGGTTGCAGGAATCAAGGAGTAAGATCAGTTCTGCTTGTAGTTCCCCTAAAACTAGATAAGAGCTCATACACTCAGTTATGAACCTCTGAATGTAATTTGTTCCATTGTTCTGCATATATTACTAGAATAGGCTCAACAAAACGGGGGTTTTCTGAACAAAATTGACGGTTCACACTACCAGGTGAACAGTCTATTTTTAATCCTCGAAAGAAGGAAGTGTATGTACAGAGAAACAATAGCCAGACAACTCACCGTAAGCATGAGCTCCCACATGGAAAAATCATTGATCCCTTCTGACACAACCAACACAATATTGCAGACAGATGCCAAGAAAATACCAAGCTACAGAAATTCCTTGCAGAACAACAGAAAATACCGATCAATTACTGTGAACCACAATGGTAAAGCCAGCCGTAACACAGTCAGGTGTAAGAATTAAAGTAAATCATTTACCTGGATTCCCATTAGCTCATGGGCCAGGTCTGCTGGTAATGGATCGCCGTTAAGAACAGGAAGTGAAGACGAACCATCTTGCCTCATCATATCCATTAGGATGGACGGACTGTATACTGGCTGCAGGATAATTGATAGCAGTCGAGAATATTATCAGCAAGATTTTCAGCTCAACTGTTCTAGTATTTGGAACACACCAGTGCTGAGAGTAAACTAAGTTCATCTTACCTGAGTGTCAAGAAGTATAACTCGTTCATGAGATATCCTGAAATCAACACCTGTAGTACAGTGCTTTGCCATAGCTTTGATTTCCTCAGTTTGCGTAGCAAAAGGAGGATGCATTCCTACAGAGAATGGCACCTGATTGAATTTTGGTTTGCTCAAGTTTGGTACAGAACGAACTGCTAAAGGCATCAGTTCTATGATTCTCAGCAACCCATGGCCATGGAAAAGCTATTGAAATTTTTGATATGTAGAAGAAGCATAGGAGTTTGAAACAGAATAGATATTACAACACTGCAACATTAGGGATAGTGTATGTATTACTATATTATCAACTAAAAGGCGAACCTGCAATTGATGCTTATAAGTGCATGTCGTTTGAGTTCTTATTTGAGTACAACAAAGTCAACTAAAACCAATACAACAACCAGTGCAAGGCTGGACGACTGCTACGCAGAGTAAAAGGAACCATAACATAAGTAAAAGGGAACCATGATATAGGTACAATGAACCATATAATAAAATGTACCAGGTGAGCTTCCATCATATCCATAAAGCTCGTTCATGATGGTTGACTTGCCCACACCAGGTGGACCGATTATCCCGATCACCATGAAATCGTTGTTCTCTGTCAGATACTGCGAAAAGGAAGAACACGAGACATATCTTACATGACTGGTGTAGAGCATGGAAAATTGTAGTACAAGATCCCAGCTTGCTCAGCACAACACATCTTAGTAGGGAAGTAACAACTACTAGTAACAAGCAGTCAAAGTACTCAAGTACACTGAGCATTGAGCAATGAGACATATGAAGCTAATTCATACTCAGCTACATGTTTAAACGACATCTGAGGTACTGGAGGAACGAGCCAATAAAGTAAACCTAGCACAAATTCAGCCATCGCCACTCTTGAATTAAACAGTAATAATCCCAGAAACGCACACAAAAAGTGGGGGGGAGACAAGGGGGTTGTGCACGCACCGGTAGGATCTTGTCGGTGTGGACCTCCCAGGCGTCGGAGACGAGGCTGAGCGAGCCAGGCTGCGGCCCCTGCCGCGCGCGGGCGGCGGCGCCGCCGCCAGCGCCCTCGTCGTCGGCGCCGGAGGACGAGGGGGGCGGCAGCGGCGGCTTCGCGAGAAGGATCTTGGGCGGAGGCGGTGGCGGCGGGTGGGAGGAGGAGGATGAGGAGGAGCCCCGGTCGCCGACGCCGGCGAGCAGCTGCGGCTGTCCGGCGGCCATGGCGGCGTGGGTACTCCGCACCGCACTTGGGCTTCCGTCTCCGCTGGAGCGGGGAGTTTTAAGGGCCCTTACTTGTTACTGCTATCAAGTTTTAAGGGCCCCGACCAATTTCGGCCTCTTCTTTCTTATTACTGTATCACCTGGGCCAGGCCCATGCCGGTTTGAGCCGTTTTCTCTTCTTTGGAATATTGGAATAGTTTCTTCACAGATTTGAGAATACCTTAAAAAAATTTTAAACTATATAAGAAATGAAATATAAATATACACGCCCATCACATTTTTAAAAGTAGTATTCATCATTTATCACAAAAATTGTTGTCCTATCTGTAAAATGTCCATCGTGTATTATAGAAATGTTCATGTACACTAGATGGAGAAACATACAAAGGAAAAAAAAAGTAGAAAACATGATAACAAAAAAATGTGGAAAGGAGAAAAAACAAACAAAAAAAACCAACAAGAAAAAGAAAAGACAAAAAGCCCTTGATTCTTAACTGAGTAGCTTAGAAGCTCTTACTGTGCAGGCGTTGGCGACAAGTTTTTTTGTGTTTTGTGTGCAGGTGTTGTTGACCCGTGTAGCTTAGAAGCTCCTACTGTTTCCATAAACCTTGATTCTTTTTTTTTTCGGGGTGATAAACCTTGATTCTTAACTGAGAGAAAACTTGCTACTTGCTACTTCACATTTCCTCTTGGGGGAATTCCAACGACTCTTGTGATAGTAGCAAGGTGTCGTGCTGTATTTGCACCATGGTAGGATCTAAAGTAGTGGTAGCACTACAAACATATAATAACTAGAGTTGGGAATGGCTCTTTTATGATGGTTTAGTAGCAACATGTAGATATACCATGAGTGTTAAAAATTTCTTCAACTATACCACCCAAATTGGAATTAAACGACCACAAAAGTTGGCATGTGACATTTGGTGAAGCAATGATTATATATGTACTGGCCACACACATCGTTTGTCACTTGCTTGCCTCCGACAAATAACTAGTGTATTCCCCATGTAGTGGGATAACATATGGTGGGTAGGATAACCAGAGGAGAATGGGAAAGTATGAAACGAGAGAAACAATGAGAAGAGGCTTGAATGGCATGGACGGTCACATAGCTTGATCCAACAGGGAATGGGATGTATTGGAAGTTCTAGTTGGGGGCACGTAGAGTGACATATTCGGAACACAAGCGATGAATCTAGCAAGCACCAAACGAGATGTGACTCTCATGACTTTCCGGGCAGATTCACCAGGACTACGTGTTGTCAAGCCATTGCGACTCAATCTTGGAAGCATTAATGCTCTAAATTTCATCAACCAAGAAGCACGAAAAAGGTCCCAAGCACATGTGAGTCTCCTATGCTATTATACCTGTGTAATCCTCAATGGTTTCCTATGATTCACACGAGGACAATATATTCCGAAGTGACATATTTGTAATTCAAGTATAGAAATCGCAGAGAAGCATGTGGTGAAATGGAGTATGGCTGAATCAAACAAAGAAATTACTAGCTTAATGTGAAAGCACATTATTTTCTAAACATAACTATTGATCATCTCACCTCCCAATTCATAGGATGATGACATATGGTAATATATATAACCTTTTTTGCGAGATATACTTGTTGGGAAACGTAACATGCAATTTCAAAAAAATTCCTACGCTCACGCAAGATCTATCTAGGAGATGCATATCAATAAGAGGGGGAGAGCATCTTCATACCCTTGAAGATCGCTAAGCGGAAGCGTTTATCAACGCGGTTGTGTAGTCGTACACCTTCACGACCCGTCCTGACCAAGTACCGAACGTATGGCACCTCCGCGTTCAACACATGTTCAGCTTGATGACGTCCTCGCCTTCTTGATCCATCCAGAGGGGCGAAGTAGATGAGTTCCGGCAACACGACGACGTGGTGATGGTGTTGGTGAAGAACAATCTCCGTTGGGCTTCGCCAAACACAACGGAAACTATGATGGAGGATAAACCAGAGGGACGGGGTTGCCGGCACACGGCTCAAAGTCGGTTTTGCCCGTAAGAAAGAGTCCTTCTCGGACTTCCAGGACCAGACGCCACCCTCCTTGGCGTCTGGCCCACAATCCTTGGCGTTTGGCCTAGACGCCATGGGCCTTGGCGTCTGGCCCAGGGCCAGACGCCAGGGTCTCTGGCGTTTGGCCCCCTGGCCTCCGCAAAACTCCTTTTGCACCGACCTAAAGCCCGGTGGGCTTTACCCCCTTGGCCGAACCATATCATCATATATATCAATCTTTACCTCCAGACCATTCCGGAGCTCCTCGTCTTGTCCGTGATCTCATCCGGGACTCTGAACAACATTCGGTCACCAACATACATACCTCATATAGTACTACATCGTCAACGAACGTTAAGCGTGCGGACCCTACGGGTTCCAGAACTATGTAGACATGATCGAGACACCTTTCTAGTCAATAACCAATAGCGGAACCTGGATGCCCATATTGGCTCCTACATATTCTACGAAGATCTTTATCAGTCGAACCTTAGGACAACATACGTAATTCCCTTTGTCTATCGGTATGTTACTTGCCCGAGATTCGATCGTCAGTATCTTCATACCTAGTTCAATCTCGTTACCGGCAAGTCTATTTACTCGTTCCGTAATAAATCACCTCGTGACTAACTCCTTAGTCGTTTGCTTGCAAGCTTATGAGGTGTATTACCGAGAGGGCCCAGAGATACCTCTTCGATACTCGGAGTGACAAACCTAATATCGATCTATTCCAGCCCAACAAACACCTTCGGAGATACCTGTAGAGCATCTTTATAATCACCCAGTTACGTTGTGATGTTTAATAGCACATAAGGTATTCCTCCGGTATCCGGGAGTTGCATAATCTCATAGTCAAAGGAATATGTATTTGACATAAAGAAAGCAATAGCAATAAAACTGAACGCTCATTATGCTAAGCTAACGGCTGGGTCTTGTCCATCACATCATTCTCCTAATGGTGTGATCCCGTTATCAAATGACAACTCATGTCCATGGTTAGGAAACATTAACCATATTTGATCAACGAGCTAGTCAAGTAGAGGCTCACTAGGGACACGGTGTTTGTTTATGTATTCACACATGTATTCAGGTTTCCGATCAATACAATTCTAGCACGAATAATAAACCTTTATCACGAATAAGGAAATATAAAATAACAACTTTATTATTGCCTCTAGGGCATATTTCTTCAATACTACTAGAGTTCCTCCATCGTTTGTTGTATTATTAGGTTACAACTTCGTCAATAAGAGCTTTTATTTAATTTTAACTTCAAGAAAGAAAAAGTTCCTCACACCTAGGTGGCTAGGGCAAAGTTCTCCTGCTATCCAATTTCCACTGGCCACTCCGTGAATTCACCCCCTGTCGGCTGCTCCGTCTAGTGGTGGCAAGGAGGGGAACCCCGGTGCGTTGGTTCTAGTAATAGCTTAGGTTGGGGCTTTCTAGTCATCGCGGGAGCTACACTTGGGTGGATGGCGACGTTCATCTTTGAGACATGCAAGTCCCTTGATCCCAGGTGCCCCCTCCTGTCTCTAGTTTTGATCTAGACTAGTTCTAGTTCTTTTTTTCTAATCCTCTTAGTAGAGAAGCACCTTGAGGTTCTCTTCTCCCTCTTCTATTTCTCCTGCTATGCAAAGCTCTGGATGGTTAAGCACCGTCGGATTGTGAAGCCCACACGCGTGCAATACGTAGAGAGGCCGTGCTTTCGGCCTTCTATTTGAGGGATCGTTTGTGAGAAGTTTGAGAGACTTCATCAACGATCTACACTAACTCTTCTTCCGCTACAACTCGAAGTTGGTAATGATCCTATCTAACCTTGTATGGATCTTCATAGTGATATGGGAATTCGATCCATAGGTCAATTTTTTTTGTTTTCTATTACGGTTCCCAACAAAGTGTCCCTTATGGAGATTTTTAAGGGTGAAGAGCTCTTCTGGTAGGGCAGGGCATGGCTGAATTGGCTCCTCAAAGGGGGCATTAGTACCTCATATTTCCAACCATTACTAATTGGCGTAGATGGAAATTCTTGATCCCTTGTTTGTGCGATGAAGTTGCCCTCCTTGAGTAGCCGAGAGTTATTAGGTCCCACTCCTTCTATAAGGAGCTCCTCAATGTGGAACCCCACTATGAGGTTTCCTTGGCGGATGACTATTGGCTAGTTGCTGCCAAAGTTTCCGCCATTGAGAATGGGGACCTAATTTTCCCATTCTTGCCAGAGGAGGTTGGTAGGGCGATTACTGGCATGAAGACTAGTTCAGCGCCGGTGGCCTTTTTTCACAAGTTCTAGCAACTGCTTCAGTCGGTGATCATACTGGTATTCCATGAATTCTTTACTGAGACTCTTGACATGGTACACCTTAGCTTTGGTGTCATTACCCTGATCCCCAGAATAGTTGCGGCGACCGATATTCGATAATTTATGCATATTACGACGATAATTGTGATCCAGTGCATTTTTACGAACATGTGCGCGATATGCTTTGCACCAGCGGCCGAGCGCCTCTCACACCCCCTACTAGTTCGCATTCTTGAAGGGTCGTCGTATCCTTGATGGGGTCCTAGCTCTCCATGAGCTAGTCTAGGAGGTTAGGAGTCGCCACCATAAAGGCCTCTTTCTTAATCTTTGATGTTCAAAAGGCCTATGACTACCTTGATTGGTCCATCCCCCGCTTGGTAATTGAGCGAGCTTGGCGCTTGAGAAAACGGGGTTCGATGACCAGTAGTGCTCTTGGATTATGTAGCTAGTCAGGAGTGGCCACACAATGTGTTGCAGATTCGGCATCTCATACATACATGCTTGTAACTGAACCATATGAATATGTTGTAAAAACGCATGTGCTGCATTTATGATTCATGTTAAATTCGATACACAACAATATTTATATAATTCACTCTTTTCATATTGATATATCTATCAAACTAGGTAAAAACTAGGGGCGTTTAGGAATAGGGCACGTGACCAACTTCTTGATCTTGTGAAACCATGCGCCGCTAAGTCGGAAGGAACTACCAGCATCTAGTGTTGGCAGGCTGCTAGCTTGCCGATCACTAGCAGCGTTCGCTGAAAACGCTACTAGTGTTATGCTACCAGTAGTGCCGCACTGCCGGTGCACAAGTTAAACGCTAGTAGAGGGCACAATCGAACGCTGCTAACAAGGGGGTTCTTGTACTAGTGGATATTAAAGTCCGAAAAAGAAGCAAATCAACAAAAAACATAAAAGAACGGAAAATAAGAAAGGGAAGCTAGAAAAATAAACGAGCAACATGAGGGGGGGGGGCATAAATCTGTCCTCCACCCCATTAACTCTCCAAACCCTAGTCATTGCTACTGCCCAAATTGACCATCGATCCCTGTGCTCACTCCTCAAATCGACCGTCTGCCCGCCCCCACCGTCGATGATATCATGGCAGCGGAAAGTGCAGTTTGCCACTACTGTCCTTATCAAGCTCTGAGGAGTAGGAGGAGGAGATTAAGTTTGATTAGTGGGAGCTAGTTGAGCATGATGACGGGTAGCACGGTCCCGTGAAAGTAAATTCATGATATCGCGCGCCAATGACATTGCGTTCGCGGTGATTTATGTCCCCCCCATCTCACGGTCGAGGAGCACCTGATAATCAAGTTGTTCGTTGATGCCTCCCGCGAGGACACCATTTCCTGCATTGTGTACGCAAAAAAGAAGAGAAGACAAATAGAGTTGTTCCCTGAGCTAAAAAATGTCAGCTATGAGTCCACACTCGCCGAGGTCACACCAAGGCAGAGGACACCCACAAGCCGAGGCGTTGGGTTCCGACAAGGGAAAGGAGACGATCGTGATCACCTTCGACGAGGATTAGAGTGGTACATATTTGATCAACTGTTAATTTTGGTTACTCTAGGCATTTTTAATTTACTAGCACAAATGCCTGTGCGTTGCAACGGGAGAACTAAATCCTCGCATGATAATACACGGTAAGATGGAGTCTCCTGATTGATGTGGCCATTGCCAAGCTCCCGTTGTAGCCGCCGTAGCTGCTAGTGCAGCTGGGTATCCTCCATAGTTTTAAATAGCGTGCTAAGCCTCTTAGCGATGGACTACTGCTAAACACTATAGCGTGCTATAGCGCCCTATTTAAAATGCTTGTTCATGTGCTTGGACCAAAGTTTCTTAGCGCAGGGCATCTTCTAAACGCTATAGTGTGCAGGCAGATGATGTGTGGCAGCCCCGCCGCCGCGAAAGTCGATGCTAGACGATTGAGCGCGTACTGCTAGCTCTGCCGTATCATGATGCGTCAAACAATTTATCTTTTCTGAGTGTGATCTTTCCGATCGACATGGACGCGCTTGAGCTGACAACATGGGCTTTGGCCCAGCAGTAGGTTAGGGTTGCAGCAGCTCCGGCAACATTATTTCATCTTTAGCCGTCGCCACTCCTTGAGTCTTGTCCTCCGTTTATCTTCTTTGCATTGTGCTCTTTTTTTGTGACGCTGCAAGCTGAAGAGCTGCTCGCGGAGGTTGGCGCCGGGGACGCATTGCAGCTGAACCGGTTGCTGCAAGGGAGCTCATCGTCCATGAAAGGCGTTGCCGCGTCTGGAAGGTAGGGTGGCGGCGAGACTTACATCGGTCTAGGGTTTCGGGCTCGATGCATGTACGGGTTGTTCGAGTTAAAGTGCATCAATGCATAAGGACTTGTAGTCTGTACTGAATTGTCCAACGTATGGTTTTCTAGCTCGATGCATGCATATGTGAATTTTTCTAGGGGATGCATGCATATGTGGATATGCGGGCTCCCCAAACCACTAACCAGGCAGAATCTTCTAATCTCATTAAAATTACAACCTGAAGACCACATACACGCTGTGTTCGCACGTAGTTCGGCATCCGTACGGTACATACCAAGAAAAACCTATATAAAAGAACGGACGGACCCAAACCAAAACAAACCAAGAATACCTATTCTCTTTAATAGTAGGTATAGATAAGTAAAACGATGTTACTCACAATTGTACACTATTTTTTTCTTTTTTGGAAAAAAGTTGCACATCGGGTCTCTGCATCATTGTGATGCACATATTCATTTTTATTAAAGTCGATAGAAGGCGACCAAAGACATCAATAAAGTGAGTATAGAACCAACAGCGAACCTACGTGTAAGCTGTAGGGTCAACTGGCCCCAAAACTTTTTCGGAAAGCTCCTTTCTTTAGTAGGCAAAATCAACTAATGGTCCTTGGATTTTTGAAGCTAAGGCTGGTCACAATGGGCAGGAACATAAGCTAGTAATCTCACACTTTCCTAGACTATGTTACTACCTCTATAGTGGGTAGGAACATATATGTAGTGTCATGCAACGATGTATTTATTAGGTCGTAGACTCATTGTTTCTTGGAGTGTGTGATGTTCCGGTAACTTAGCTAGTTACCACAAGCAACTCTCTCTTCATTAAATATGTGCCACATAAGCAAAGTTGCATTAAAGTGTGTGATGTTACTTTTAAGTTCCTGCCGATTGTGACCAGCTTGATGACACCACAACTTACTAATGACCCCGTAGGATTTCCATCCTAGCGCCGCCACTGTACAAAACAGGAACAACTACAGCAGAACAAGAAATTAAACACGTAATGGAATCCAGGGGTTCCACCTCAAAAAATAACAAATTGCTCACATTGTTTTTTTTTTGAGCATCAGTACAGACACAAGCGCTCATATACACGCGCATACACTCATCCCTATGAACGCACACACGCACACCCTACCCCTATGAGCACCTCCGAGAGACTGAGACGGCATATCATCTTGAGATTTACGAAGTCACCGTAGGCGCCTCGTCATCGACGGAACGTCTCCTCCCATCGAAAGCGATCGCCGAAATCCTGAAATAAACCTGGAATAATGCGAGCACAGGATTTGAACCCTGGTGGGTTGGGGATACCACTGTCCACCTAACCAACTCAACCACAGGTTGATTCGCAATTGCTCACATTGTTATTGATCAGCCAAAAGCCAACTCATGTGCTCCCTCTAAAGAAAAAGAAAAAAAAAAGAAAAGTGAAACGAGCCATGTGGTCAATAACTCAATATCGATCAGCCAGCTTGCTTAACATTGACGGACCTCCGGCGAGCCGTCAACTCGTCCATCAGCCGGCCAACGGCGTCGTACGAAGACCCGCCGCTCTCCACCGCCCTCCTTGCCTTCACAGCGAGGTCCTTGGCCTTCTTCTGTATGGCGTCGCTCTCCATCAACCTCCCGATGGATCCGGCGATCACCTCGCCACCGACCACCTCGTGGGCATCAAGGGACGACCCGTAGTCCTTGGCGCCGACGCTGACGCCCACCTCCAGCAGCTCCACGATGAGCATCTCGTTGTTGAACTGGTCCGCGTGCCGCGGCCACGTGACCATGGGCACGCCGGCGCTCACGGCCTCCAGCACCGAGTTCCAGCCGCAGTGCGTCACGAACCCGCCGAGGGCGGGGTGGTTCAGGATGAGCAGCTGCGGCGCCCATCCTCGAATGATGAAGCCGCGGTCGCCGCGTGGTGCCACCAGCTCGGCGAAGCCTTCCGGCATCCACTTCTGCGGTGAAGAGTCTGCGGCGCCCATCGCCCACAGGAAGCTCGTGCCTGAGAGGTCGAGGCCGCGGGCGAGCTGGTGCAGCTCCGCCGGCGAGAAGCTGGACAGCGTGCCGAAGGACACGTACACCACCGAGCCGGCCGGCTTGGCGTCCAGCCACCGGAGGCAGCCTTCCGCGTCCGGCGAGGGCGCGCTGGCGCCTCGCCCGGCCATGTCGTCCTTGCCGGCGAGCGCCACGGGCCCGACGAGCCACGCGCGGCGGCCGAGCGTCGCGCTGTAGTGCTCCGCGTAGTCCGGCTCCAGCTCCTGGAAGCTGTTGAACACCTCGCCGAAGCTCCTCTGGTCCGCGGCGTTGACGCTCTCGAAGAAGGCCCAGTGCGACGCCCTCGCCGGGTCCATCATCTGGCTCCGCCTCATCTCGACGCGGTGCGGCAGCCCCGGCAGGGTGACGAGGGCGTCGGGGTCGTCGGGGGCGGCCGCCAGCGGGTTGTGGCGCAGCATGCTGTCGCTGCAGGAGCGCGCGAACATGCTGCTGCCGAGGAACGCGATGCGCGGGACGCCGTGCTCTGCCGCGGCGTCAACGGACCAGTGGAAGAAACTGTCGGAGACGACGGCGTCGGGGCGGGTGTCGGCCAGGAGCCGGCCAAAGGGCTCCCGGAACAGCGGCAGCGCTCGGAAGAACCTGTCGCGCTCGTCCTGGGACGTGAGGGCCGCAAAGTTCTCGACGCCCGGCGGGAGCCCGACGTCAGGGAAAGGCACCACGGAGATGTCGATCGGGAGGGAGCTGCTGATGCCAGCGGAGGCGTCGTTGGCGCGGTCGACGGCCGAGCGGATGATGGCGGCGTTGACGGGCGTTGTGAGGATGGTGCACCTGACGCCGCGGGCGGCGAAGAGCACGGCCATGTCGGTGGTTGGAATGAGGTGGCCGGGCGCGAGGAACGGGAAGAAGAGGATGTGCAGCGGCTGCTCGTCTTGAGCAGCCATGGCTGGTCTGGCTAGCTTGCTGCGTCCTAGAAGCTAGTTTGGAGGAGTAGGCTACAGTACAGAGGCGCAAGTTTTTGAGCTACTTATAATGTCGTACAGGTCAGGGCTAGCTCGAGCTTGTCATCGAAGGAAGAAGAAGCCGAATGCCGCTCAAGATTATTTTTGATGCCTTCCACATGCAAGACTTTGAACCGTTAATTTCACGAGTAATGCTACACGTACAAACGAGTTACAAGGTTTTACAAAGAGGGTTAATTTGATTGGTCAATAGGTGGGGAGGCGGCCCACCTCCCCTGAAAATCGGGGTTAGCTTGTGATTAGGGCATGTACAATGGTTGATAAGACAGCCTTATCTTAAGTCTTGCATGTAATTTAGAGATGACAAAAAAGTATGTCTACAATGGGTTATATCTTAGCCTTATCTTCAATAACTAGTCATTCCTTAAAACATGGTGAGACAAATTGTGCTAAGATATCATCTCTTGTTTTATCTTAATTAAGAGAAGACAAGCCTTTTCTTATGAGTTCTCTCTCCTCCACCTCATCATTTATCCTACGTGGCACTCCTAAGATGGCACCATTGTACATGCCCTTAGTTAGTAGATGGAAAAAATCCTAGTCAGCGTGTAATTGCGTGTAACTCTTTGTATGTTTAGCATTATTGTAATTTCAGTCATCGATATGCAATGGTTTGTTCGAATACCGTAAGAAGTAAGGGTGTCAACTGGTGTCTCATAACAAAAAGAATGTTAATTGGCTGACATTCTCTAAACGCCCCCACTGCAATTGGATGGTGATCAAGCGGTGACATTTTTCTAGAAAGAATTGTCTTCAACAACAAAAACTGTCATGATCTTCTGAAGAAATTGTCGCCCCACGCAACTAAAACTGTTAGGGAAAACGGTCGCAAAGGCCAACCCCTCGCAGCGAACATTCGCCAGCTACGGCGGTCTAAAAAAAGGATCACTGTCCTCCTGGCAATGTCGCCCAACACAATCATGAACATAACTTAGTTTTAGTGCATGAGCGGAGAAAGGTTAGGCTTTTTACGGTACATCGTACTACTACTTCTAGGAAGCGTACACAATCGTATTGGATCATCTGTTTAGCTGGTCCATACCCGGTATTTGTTTTGTATGTCTTTCGATTGTACCCCTTAAACCAAAAACAGTTTTGCTAGAACTCATCTAGATGAGATATAATTTGGTCTCATTCACCTTTTATAGCCATTGGATGTGATGCTATAAGATGCGTGTGTGCTGACGTGGGTGTACCTATTCTTGTTTTCAAAGTGAATGAGACCAAACTATATCTCATCTAGATGAGTTCTAGGTATTCCCAACCAAAAAATACTACTCATATTGTCCATTACGTAGTATTGATGGATAGTCCGTTGGATGATTGACAATGGACGGCTCATATTATTTAGATTTACAATCAACGGTGTATCCATCTCAACAGTAGACTAAGTCGGTTTGTATCCGAATATCAAAGCAACTCATGTGTGAACTAAAAGCTAGGGCGCTCAATCAACCTTCAAAAGTCTTCTCATATCAAATTATGCAAGCTAACTAATATTAAACTTCAACTCGGAAGTTTAAGAATCAAGATAGATGACACCTACCGGTCGTTGCGTCTTAGTCTTGTGAATTTTTGTTTGACTAACTCTTAGTCTTGCTAGATATGTTGTTGGATCTATATACCCACGTTGCCGACAGCTAGCTGACATTAGCTTTCAGACCGGTAATACATCACTGGCATAATCATCTTACCCAACTTAATCAAACATGACTGGTTGACATGTACACTGAAGGGTGTACCCGTCTCAACGAACGACTAAATTAAAGACACATTTCCCCCTTGTCTCTTCCCTATATTCACATAATTTTGTTTGTCAAAAATAACACACCTGTCATCGTTGTCTCTTAGACAAAGTTCCTATTCTTCTAGCTTTTCCAGGTAGTCGATGACTATTCACAGCTACCATCTTACACCAAAGAAGAGTTCGACCCAATGCTATATTTTCATATTTTCTTTTTTTTCTCTATTTTTTTCCATTTTGGGTCCATATGTCAGCACAGAAAGTAGCCCCTTTGGGTGTACCTAAGCATGTTCTACTCAAATGGAAGTGATCATGGCCCAGCTTTGCTCCTCTACAAGCTCCAGATGGACTTTTGCAACTTGGGCGGTGCCATTGTTGAACTTGTGGGAATAGAACTGACACCTTTTCAGTAGTTCGTTTCAGAGAATAGGCTTAAGTTGAGCCCAACTTTGAATTAACAGAGACATTAATTGAATAACAACTGACTCACCGTGCGCGGCGACTGAGCGGCACGGGGTATTGCTCGGCTTAGTCTCTGGCTCCAGCTCGTCGATGCTGGTGAACACCTCGCTGAAGCTGTTGTCCATTAGTATTGATGGGTCTAGTCCATCGGATGATTGGAAATGGAAGGCTCGTATTATTTGGATGTACCATAAAAGTCTCACAAGGTTTCCATGGTAAACCCCCGTTATTCAACTCGATACATATCCATAAGAGAAAACTTCTGAGCTTTCAACTTTCAGTTTCATGGGCAGACACATAATGAGAGATAATTCTTGTCCGGTCGCCGACTCCTACCTTACGACATACCCTCATTCATGCATCCACATTTGAACCTGGGAATTGGGACAAACCCGCACGGGATCCAAACCACAACCACGTATGACTCATATCACACCCACATGTAGCAACTCCACCCATTGACGAGCGTCTGGACTCCAAGCCGCACCAACCCACATGTATTTTGTCTCGGAACTGCACCAATCCATTTCACTTTTGCGGTTTCAACCCAGTTTATGCTCCATTCAGAAACGTGGACGTCCACCAAAGCTATATACAGGGTTGTGCCAATAAACAGAGCTAGAACAATTTTTAGGCAGGGATCACATGATGCAGTAGGCTTAAACTATATGATGATTAAGCTAAACAAAGTTATATTGTGTGGCATCCAATGCGAGCCCACTTGGTATAGAGTGAGAGACTAAAACAATGTTTTGGGGAGAGAGAACAAAAGAAAGCACATGGACGTACTCCAACAGCCATGTGAGATGAGTCATGTCAGTTTGGATTGGAGCTTTGCTACAATTACGGGAGTTTACTACAAAAAGTTACCTATATGCTGATGTAGCTTTGTTTCATTAGCTAGCATGGCTCCCACCACTGAAATTTAAGATTACGTATAAATTTCATAGGCGTAGCATTTTTGTTTGGATTGGGTGCCGGTCACGCTGTGCTTTCTGTTTATTCGGTTTACATGGTTTGGTTTATACTTTTTCGGTTTGCATGGTATTAATACTTTGATAAATACAGTGTGAAATTAAAATACGGTTCGGTTTCAGTATATATAAAATTATTTTGGTATGGTTTCGGTATATACCATAATAACCGAAGTTGACGCGAATTTGAAAATGACGTAATAATAACTTACAAATTTATGACTCAAAACACGTACTCCCTCCGTCCCAAAAATTATGTCTTAGATTTGTCTAGATACGGAATCTAGACAAATCTAAGACAAGAATTTTGGGACGGAGGGAGTACTATTTTAGAAAAATAGTTTATAACTATATATAAGTTTATAACTATATATAAGTATATATGCGTGAATGGATCCATCCCTTGACGGTTATGGACGTGCTTAGCATTTTTTAAAGAGAAAAATGACTATGTTACGAGAAAAATGTACGTGTTTGGTAGTGAATTTGACTCATGTACAAGAAAAATAATAATTTGTATGGTTGTTCGCCTCAAGAAATATAATTTATTTATTTTACTTCGGTTTATTCGGTTAACCGTTCGGTTTTTGGTATATACCATAAAAACCAAAGTTCAAAACGTATGAAAAGTTCATACCATACCAAAACCAGAAACCATAAAAAGCGTAAAATTGGTTCGGTTTGGTTTATTTTCGGTATGGTTTTTCGGTTCGGTTGCAAAATGCACACGGTGAGGTGCCGGTCTGTCCTTTTCCCCAGGTTTTGACCCTTGTGGATTGAACGCATGGGTGAGTCAATTCAATAATTTTTGGCCTCTACCCGTACCAAAGTGGCATCGAATGGAAAAGAAAGCTTCATGGATGTACTCCACCAACCATATATTGTTTAGATGCTGATCAAATTGATTGAGTTGGTATTAGTATAAAATGAGTCATAAGTGAAGGAGATATGCCCTAGAGGCAATAATAAAGTTATTATTTATTTCCTTATTTCATGATAAATGTTTATCATTCATGCTAGAATTGTATTAACCGGAAACATGATACATGTGTGAATGCATAGACAAACAGTATGTCACTAGTATGCCTCTACTAGACTAGCTTGTTAATCAAAGATGGTTATGTTTCCTAACCATAAACAAAAGGTTTGTTATTTGATTAACAAGGTCACATCATTAGTTGAATGATCTGATTGACATGACCCATTCCATTAGCTTAGCACACGATCGTTTAGTATGTTGCTACTGCTTTTATCCATGACTTATACATGTTCCTATAACTATGAGATTATGCAACTCCGTTTACGGAGGAACACTTTGGTACTACCAAACGCCACAACGTAATCGGGTGGTTATAAAGGAGTACTACAGGTGTCTCCAAAGGCAGATGTTGGGTTGGCGTATTTCGAGATTAGGATTTGTCACTCCGAATGTCGGAGAGGTATCTCTGGGCCCTCTCGGTAATGCACATCACTTAAGCCTTGCAAGCATTGCAACTAATGAGTTAGTTGCGAGATGATGTATTACGGAACGATTAAAGAGACTTGCCGGTAACGAGATTGAACTAGGTATTGGATACCGACGATCGAATCTCGGGCAAGTAACATACCGATGACAAAGGGAACAACGTATGTTGTTATGCGGTCTGACCGATAAAGATCTTCGTAGAATATGTAGGAACCAATATGGGCATCCAGGTCCCGCTATTGGTTATTGACCGGAGACGTGTCTCGGTCATGTCTACATTGTTCTCGAACCGTAGGGTCCGCACGCTTAAGGTTTCGATGACAGTTATATTATGAGTTTATGAGTTTTGATGTACCGAAGGAGTTCGGAGTCCCGGATGAGATCGGGGACATGACGAGGAGTCTCGAAATGGTCGAGACGTAAAGATCGATATATTGGACGACTATATTCGGAGTTCGGAAAGGTTCCGAGTGATTCGAGTATTTTTCGGAGTACCGGAGAGTTACGGGAATTCGTATTGGGCCTTAATGGGCCATACGGGAAAGAAGAAAAAGGGCCAAAAGGGTGGCCGCCGCCCTCCCCTTGGTCTAGTCCGAATTGGACTAGGGAGGGGGGGCGCACCCTTCCTTCCTTCTCCTTCTCTCTTCCCTTTCCTTCTCTCCTACTCCTAATACATGGAAGGACTACTAGTTGGACTAGGAAAAGGGGAATCCTACTTCCGGTGGGAGTAGGACTCCCCATGGCGCGCCATAGAGAGGGCCGGCCTCCTCCTCCCTCCGTCCTTTATATACGGGGGCAGGGGGAACCCCATGGACACACAAGTTTGATCTACGGATCGTTCCTTAGCCGTGTGCGGTGCCCCCCTCCACCATATTCCACCTCGGTCATATCGTCGCGAAGCTTAGGCGAAGCCCTGCACCGGTAGAACATCAAGATCGTCACCACGCCGTCGTCTTGACGGAACTCTCCTCGACACTCGGCTGGATCGAGTACGAGGGACGCCATCGAGCTGTACGTGTGTCAAGAACTCGGGGTGCCGGAGTAACGCGCGGGATCGGTCGGATCGCGAGGAGAACGTCGACTACTTCCTCTATGTTGTGATCGCTTCGCTTTGGGTCTACGAGGGTGCGAGACAACACTCTCCCTCTCGTTGCTATACATCACCATGATCTTGCGTGTGCGTAGGAAATTTTTGAAATTACTACGTTCCCCAACAGTGGTATCGAGCCTAGGTTTTATGGTTTGATGTTTTGCACGAGTAGAACACAAGTGAGTTGTGGGCGATACAAGTCATACTACCTACCAGCATGTCATACTTTGGTTCAGCGGTATTGTGAGATGAAGCGGCCGGACCGACATTACGCGACGCTTACGCGAGACTGGTTTCACCGCCACGAGCACTCGTTGCTTAAAGGTGATTGGCGGGTGTCTCTCTCTCACTTTAGTTGAACCAAGTGTGGCTACGCCCGTCCTTGAGAAGGTTAAAATGGAGTCTATTTGACGAAGTATCGTTGTGGTTTTGATGCGTAGGTGAGATTGGTTCTTGCTTAAGCCCGTAGCAGCCACGTAAAATTTGCAACAACAAAGTAGAGGACGTCTAACTTGTTTTTGCAGGGCATGTTGTGATGTGATATGGTCAAGACGTGATAAGATATAAGTTGTTGTATGAGATGATCATGTTTTGTTGAAGTTATCGGCAACTGGCAGAAGCCCTATGGATGTCTCTTTGTTGCATAAGATGCAAGTGCCAAATAATTGCTTTACTTTATCGCTATACGATTGCAATAGTTGTAAGAGCAATAGTTGGTGAGACAACCATGTGATGACACATTGATATAGATCAAGATGATGAAGATCATGGTGTCGTGCCGGTGACGATAGAGATCATGACAGTACTTTGGAGATGGAGATCAAAGGCGCAAGATGATCATGGCCATATCATGTCACATATTTTGATTGCATATGATGTTTATCCTTTATGCATCTTATCTTGCTTTGATTGACGGTAGCATTTTAAGATGATCTCTCACTAAAATTATCAAGTAGTGTTCTCCCTAAGTATGCACCGTTGCCAAAGTTCGTCGTGCCCAGACACCACGTGATGATCGGGTGTGATAAGCTCTCGTCCATCTACAACGGGTGCAAGCCAGTTTTGCACACGCAGAATACTCGAGTTAAACTTGACGAGCCTAGCATATGCAGATATGGCCTCGGAACACAGAGACCGAAAGGTCGAGCGTGAATCATATAGTAGATATGATCAACATAAGATGTTCACCATTGAAAACTACTCCATCTCACGTGATGATCGGTTATGGTTTAGTTGATTTGGATCGCGTGATCACTTAGATGACTAGAGAGATGTCTATCTAAGTGGGAGTTCTTAAGTAATATGATTAATTGAACTTAAATTTATCATGAACTTAGTCCTGGTAGTATTTTGCAAATTATGTTGTAGATCAATAGCTCGCGTTGTTGCTTTCATATGTTTGTTTTTGATATGTTCTAGAGAAAATTGTGTTGAAAAATGTTAGTAGCAATGATGCGGATTGGATCCGCGATCTGAGGTTTATCCTCAATGCTGCATGTAAGAATTATGTCCTTGATGCACCGCTAGGTGACAAACCTATTGCAGGAGCGGATGCGCACGTTATGAACGTTTGGCTAGCTCAATATGATGACTACTTGATAGTTTTGTGCACCATGCTTAACAGCTTAGAATCGGGACTTCAAAGGCGTTTTGAACGTCATGGACCATATGAGATGTTCCAGGAGTTGAAGTTAATATTTCAAGCAAATACCCGAGTTGAGAGATATGAAGTCTCCAACAAGTTCTATAGCTAAAAGATGGAGGAGAATCGCTCAACTAGTGAGCATGTGCTCAGATTGTCTGGGTACTACAATCGCTTGAATCAAGTGGGAGTTAATCTTCCAGATAAGATAATGATTGACAGAATTCTCTAGTCACCATCACTAAGTTACTAGAACTTCGTGATGAACTATAGTATGCAAGGGATGATGAAAATGATTCCCGAGTTTTTCATGATGATGAAATCTATGAAGGTAGAAATCAAGAAAGAACATCAAGTGTTGATGGTTAACAAGACCACTAGTTTCAAGAAAAGGGCAAAGGGATAGAAGGGAACTTCAAGAAGAACGGCAAGCAAGTTGCTGCTCAAGTGAAGAAGCCCAAGTCTGGACTTAAGCACGAGACTAAGTGCTTCTACCGCAAAGGGACTGGTTATCGAAGCGTAACTACCCCAAGTATTTGGCGGATAAGAAGGATGGCAAAGTAAACAAAGGTATATTTGATATACATGTTATTGATGTGTACTTTACTAGTGTTTATAGCAACCCTCGGTATTTGGTACTGGTTCGGTTGCTAAGAGTAGTAACTCAAACGGAGTTGCGAATAAATGAAACTAGTTAAGGGTGAAGTGACGATGTGTGTTGAAAGTAGTTTCAAGATTGATATGATCATCATCGCACACTCCCTATACTTTCGGGATTAGTGTTGAACCTAAATAAATGTTATTTGGTGTTTGCGTTGAGCATGAATATGATTTGATCGTGTTTATTGCAATATGGTTATTCATTTAAGTAAGAGAATAAATTGTTGTTCTATTTACATGAATAAAACCTTATATGGTTACACACCCAATGAAAATGGTTCATTGGATCTCGATCGTAGTGATACACATATTCATAATATTGAAACCAAAAGATGCAAAGTTAATAATGATAGTGCAACTTATTTGTGGCACTGCCGTTTAGGTCATAATGGTGTAAAGCGCATGAAGAAACTCCATGCTGATGGGATTTTGGAATCACTTGATTATGAATCACTTGATGCTTGCGAACCATGCCTCATGGGCAAGATGACTAAGACTCCATTCTCCGGAACAGTGGAGCGAGCAATCGACTTATTGGAAATAATACATCTTGATGTATGCGATCCAATGAGTGTTAAGGCTCATGGCGGGTATCATTATTTTCTCGACCTTCACAGATGATTTGAGCAGATATGGGTATATCTACTTGATGAAACATAAGTCTGAAATAGTTGAAAGGTTCAAAGAATTTCAGAGTGAAGTGGAAAAATCATCGTGACAAGAAAATAAGGTTTCTACGATCGATCGCAGAGACAAATATTTGAGTTACGAGTTTGGTCTTCAATTAAAACAATGTGGAATAGTTTCACAAATACATGCCACCTGGAACACCACATCATAATGGTGTGTCCGAACGTCATAACCGTACTTTATTGGATATAGTACAATCTATGATGTTTCTTACCGATTTACCAATATCGTTTTGGGATCATGCATTAGAGACAGCTGCATTCACGTTAAATAGGGCACCATCTAAATCCGTTGAGATGACACTATATGAACTGTGGTTTAGCAAGAAACCAAAGTTGTCATTTCTTAAAGTTTGGGGCTGCGATGCTTATGTGAAAAAGTTTCATCCTGATAAGCTCGAACCCAAATCGGAGAAGTGCGTCTTCATAGAATACCGAAAGGAAATTGTTGGGTACACCTTCTATCACAGATCCGAAGGCAAGATATTCATTGCTAAAAATGGATCCTTTCTAGAGAAGGAGTTTCTCTCGAAAGAAGTGAGTGGGAGGAAAGTAGAACTTGATAAGGTAATTGTACCTTCTCCCTTATTGGAAAGTAGTTCATCACAGAAATCTGTTCCTGTGACTACTACACCAATTAGTGAGGAAGCTAATGATGATGATCATGTAACTTCAGATCAAGTTACTACCGAATCTCGTAGGTAAAACAGAGTGAGATCCGCACCAGAGTGGTACTGTAATCCTGTTTTGGAGGTCGTGTTACTTGACCATGACAAACCTACGAACTCTTAGGAAGCGATGATGAGCCCAGATTCCGCAAAATGGTTTGAGGCCATGGAATCTGAGATATGATCCATGTATGAGAACAAAGTATGGACTTTGATGGATTTGCCCGATGATCGGCAAACCATAGAAAATAAATGGATCTTCAAGAGGAAGACGGACGTTGATAGTAGTGTTACTATCTCCAAAGCTCGACTTGTTGCAAAAAGGTTTTCGACAAAGTTCAAGATGTTGACTACAATGAGATTTTCTCAACTGTAGCGATGCTTAAGTCTGTCCGAATCATGTTAGCAATTGCCACAATTTATGAAATTTGGCAAATGGATGTAAAACTGCATTCTGAATGGTTTTTCGGAGGAAGAGTTGTATATGATGCAACCGAAGGTTTTATCGATCCAAAGGAGCTAACAAAGTGTGCAAGCTCCAGCGATCCATCTATGGACTGGTGCAAGCATCTCGGAGTTGGAACATACGCTTTGATGAGTTGATCAAAGCATATAGTTTATCATGACTTATGGTGAAGCCTGTATTTACTAGAAAGTGAGTGGGAGCACTACATCATTTCGATAAGTATATGTGAATGACATATTGTAGATCGGAAATAATGTAGAATTATTCGCAAAGCATAAAGGAGTGTTTGAAAGAAGTTTTTCAAAGAAAGACCTCGGTGAAGCTGCTTACATATTGAGCATCAAGATCTATAGAGATAGATCAAGATGCTTGATAAGTTTTTTCAATGAGTACATACCTTGACAAGATTTTGAAGTAGTTCAAAATGGAACAGTCAAAGAAAGAGTTCTTGCCTGTGTTACAAGGTGTGAAATTGAGTAAGACACAAAACCCGACCACGGCAGAAGATAGAAAGAGAATGAAAGTCATTCCCTATGCCTTGGCCATAGGTTCTATAAAGTATGCCATGCTGTGTACCAGATCTATTGTATACCCTGACTTTGAGTTTGGCAAGGAGTACAATAGTGATCTAGGAGTAGATCATGGACAGCGGTCAAAATTATCCTTAGTAGAATAAGGATATGTTTCTCGATTATGGAAGTGACAAAAGGTTCGTCGTAAAGGGTTACGTCGATGCAAGTTTTGACACTGATCTGGATGACTCTAAGTCTCGATCTAGATACATATTGAAAGTGGGAGCAATTAGCTAGAGTAGCTTCATGCAGAGCATTGTAGACATAGAAAAATTGCAAAATACATAACGGATCTGAATGTAAAAGACCCGTTGACTAAGACTCTCTCACAAGCAAAACATGATCACACCTTAGTACTCTTTGGGTGTTAATCACATAGCGATGTGAACTAGATTACTGAATCTAGTAAACCCTTTGGGTGTTGGTCACATGGCGATGTGAACTATGGGTGTTAATCACATGATGATGTGAACTATCGATGTTAATCACATGGTGATGTGATCTAGATTATTGACTCTAGTGCAAGTGGGAGACTGAAGGAAATATGCCCTAGAGGCAATAATAAAGTTATTATTTATTTCCTTATTTCATGATAAATGTTTATCATTCATGCTAGAATTGTATTAACCGGAAACATGATACATGTGTGAATGCATAGACAAACAGTATGTCACTAGTATGCCTCTACTAGACTAGCTTGTTAATCAAAGATGGTTATGTTTCCTAACCATAAACAAAAGGTTTGTTATTTGATTAACAAGGTCACATCATTAGTTGAGTGATCTGATTGACATGACCCATTCCATTAGCTTAGCACACGATCGTTTAGTATGTTGCTACTGCTTTTATCCATGACTTATACATGTTCCTATAACTATGAGATTATGCAACTCCGTTTACGGAGGAACACTTTGGTACTACCAAACGTCACAACGAATCGGGTGGTTATAAAGGAGTACTACAGTGTCTCCAAAGGCGATGTTGGGTTGGCGATTTCGAGATTAGGATTTGTCACTCCGAATGTCGGAGAGGTATCTCTGGGCCCTCTCGGTAATGCACATCACTTAAGCCTTGCAAGCATTGCAACTAATGAGTTAGTTGCGAGATGATGTATTATGGAACGAGTAAAGAGACTTGCGGTAACGAGATTGAACTAGGTATTGGATACCGACGATCGAATCTCGGGCAAGTAACATACCGATGACAAAGGGAACAACGTATGTTGTTATGCGGTCTGACCGATAAAGATCTTCGTAGAATATGTAGGAACCAATATGGGCATCCAGGTCCCGCTATTGGTTATTGACCGGAGACGTGTCTCGGTCATGTCTACATTGTTCTCGAACCGTAGGGTCCGCACGCTTAAGGTTTCGGCGATGCTTATATTATGAGTTTATGAGTTTTGATGTACCGAAGGAGTTCGGAGTCCCGGATGAGATCGGGGACATGACGAGGAGTCTCGAAATGGTCGAGACGTAAAGATCGATATATTGGACGACTATATTCGGAGTTCGGAAAGGTTCCGAGTGATTCGGGTATTTTTCGGAGTACCGGAGAGTTACGGAATTCGTATTGGGCCTTAATGGGCCATGCGGGAAAGAAGAAAAAGGGCCAAAAGGGTGGCCGCCGCCCTCCCCTTGGTCTAGTCCGAATTGGACTAGGAGGGGCGCACCTTCCTTCCTTCTCCTTCTCTTCCCTTTCCTTCTCTCCTACTCCTAATACATGGAAGGACTACTAGTTGGACTAGGAAAAGGGGAATCCTACTCCCGGTGGGAGTAGGACTCCCCATGGCGCGCCATAGAGAGGGCCGGCCTCCTCCTCCCTCCGTCCTTTATATACGGGGGCAGGGGGCACCCCATGGACACACAAGTTTGATCTACGGATCGTTCCTTAGCCGTGTGCGGTGCCCCCCTCCACCATATTCCACCTCGGTCATATCGTCGCGAAGCTTAGGCGAAGCCCTGCGCCGGTAGAACATCAAGATCGTCACCACGCCATCGTGCTGACGGAACTCTCCCACTACAAGAAATATGTCAACTTGTGACCCTCACTATTGGTCGCTGAAAGGTCATAGTTTTTCATTTGCGACCTTTTTGTGACCAAAAACAGAAGGTCAAAAGCTGAGGGTCATTAACTGACTATAGCGACCTTCTCTGTGATATGTAAAAGGTCGTTGGTTCTTTGACCAAATTTTTGGTCACTAGCAACTTCCTCAGGCCACGTAGGCATCCAGCGTGGCAAGCTGATGTGGCACAAGATTCAGCCCGGTCCAATTAGGTGTTTTACATGGGCCGAGCCCATTAATTCAGCCCATTTATTGTTTTTTCTTGCAATTTGGGTAAGCTACACGGGCTAGGCCCTATAATTCGGCCTTTTTATTTTTGGGTTGTGGCCCTTTTTTCCCTTTTTCAAATGGGTCCCAATTGTCAGGTTCTGATAAGCGGGTCCCAAATGTCCGATTCTGGTTTGTGGAACTTTGTTGTCATGAACTTTGTTGTCATGGCCATGTTCCTCATATTTCAATATGCCAATAATTAAACAACCAGTATTTAAATCAAAATAGACAGAAAACAGGTGTAACAAGCCGATTCTAATATACAAATGCGATCAATCTGTTACATCAACAAGAAGCAACAATCTGTTACATCAACAAGAAGCAACAATCTGTCACATCAACACATACAAATGCGATCACAGTATAACAAACTCTACAGGTGTACAATATGTCCAAGTAGAAGACTTCTTTTATGATGTGCCAGCTCCGATGCAGCAGATCTTCACCATCTTGTCCGCTTAACCTGGGATCACAGAAAGTGGATCTTTAGGGGACTGTCAAACAAGAAGTGAAAACTATTACTTAGAACGGACATTGTTTCTCTTTTTTTATCGGTTAGATCAGACATAGTTAAGACATTTATGAGTCAACATAAGTAATGAAGATTTAGATCCTAGTGTGGAAAAGGGTTGACACGACAGACACATACAAAGCCAGGTTCTAACAAAGCTGCCCCAATAAATTCAGTAAACAGTCAGATATTGGCAACTTCATAGCATCACCAACTTGAGGTGGCAAAATAAAATAAACTATGTGCCTTTTATTGCAGACTAATGCGGATGATCTACTGCATGTAAGGAGAATATCACAACAATCAGCTGATTCACCGGCTATAGGAGCAATCAGTAAAACGAAATGTAATCCTAGTAGAACAAATTTATGACATCAATGAATACGAGTCAGGTTACCAAATCAAACCAGGACCAGATCAAGAAAGTCAATGGATCCTAATTGAACTCTAAGATCTCAAGACTCTTCATGAAACTTGAGAAAGGCCAACTACAACATGAAACCACACTACTTACATGATGGATGTGATACAGACAAGAAACTAAGTAAAAATTGATGCATGGATCAGGGAGGCGCTCACCAGATCTCGAGAACTGAGGGAGATCTTCGCAAGCACACTTCCGCAGAGAGGAAACAGAGAGAAGCTGAGAGCGAACATGTATTCGACATTTCTACCATTTCGATACATGCACGACAAAGAGTGGCGCTCTGTTCTTACCACGACACAAGCAAGAGATGACCCCAGATGATGCACTACTTCTCCAGGTCGCACTCAAGGCTCAACCAACTCCGCGGTATGGACGATGCCCCCTCCTTGCTCTGTCCGGACGGTGGGGGTGCAGACTCGGAAGCCCTGCACATTGCAACTTGAGTTAATGCAACAGCAATACAAGGAACTGATATCAAGCAGAGCACAAACTGAGAGAAAGTTGCGGTCAGAGCTGACCTTCCAAGGGAGCATCATGGTGCGTCGTGGTGCCTTCATCTGGAATCATAGGTCGGGTTCTGGGCTGCTGCTTTGCTTCCCCATATAGCACACCAGGTTCTCCTAAGATAAACTGAAAACACAAAACATTGATTAGGGAGTTGGTACATAAGAAAAGGAATTCATGCACGAATGGCATATACAATTAAAAAAGCAGGCATCACATATTATTAGAATTGCATATTAGATGGCTGCAAGGTAAGTGTTTATTCATATAAAGTAACTATAATTAGCACCCAACAGCTAGATAGCATATGGTGGAGAAACTAGTTTCAGCTTATCCAGAAATACCAGCGTTGTGCACACCAGGATAAAATCAAAGAATCCAAGAACAAGACACTTGGAGCAAGCAACTGATGTAGTAACAAGCTTTGATGGTGCTAAATGCAACAGGTTTGCATAACCTGATTCACAAGGCTTCGAGTAAATCGAGTGCCCAGATTAGTGGACGAGGATATAAAAAAATAGACTGATATATTTTAGGACAAACAACCACAACCTGAAATAAGCCAGCAAAAGACAGCATGTACACTTGGATTTACGGCTGTACACATGTATGTACAGATGCAGAACCAGTTAAAACAGTGTACAAGAGTTGATGATCCTAAGATCCTACCTACCCAGCACTCAAATGCAAAACTTTTAGTAGTAACCGCTAAATATACATGTTACGAGGGGTGATAAATAATTGCACAGCAAAAGCATCGTCCTCCATGTTTCCATAAAAATTCTTCCCCGAGATTAACTACTAACAACAGGAAATAGGGGAGTTGACGATCCTATTATCCTACTGCACCAACACTCGGATGCATAACTAACAATACACGACGCTCAAAGGGGTGATGCTACCAGCCTTGAAGGAACATAACTTGACCCTGGGTAATCAATTATAATTCTAGTAATAAAACATGCGAAATACCAGCCGCTCACTTGCAGCCACAATATGTTGTCTATGGAATCCTCAAGCAATCCTGGTTGCAAAATGGAAAATATTCATATGGTATATTTGTCAAGACCAGAGTGAGGACAGGCATTAGCAGATTAATACTTAGAAGATCGTGATTCTTTAAAAATTGCGTCACAACAGTTTAGCAATAATAAGAATGGCGCAACTTGCATTCTGTTCTTGGCTAGATGCCAAATTCAGGATGTCTAATATACTGCACAGCAAACACAAAGTAGCAGCCCAATAAGTAATCTAACAGAGGGTGAGCTGGGTCTAGTACTCTGCAAAGCACACATGATCCCAGCCTCCCAGGTGCCCATGTGACTTACTGATGGGCCTCCCATTTCATTGAAAAACAAGACAGTAATACTAGGGTCTTCAATTTCAATACTACTTCTGTACTCAAAGGTGGAAGCTCCTTCTAGTTCCTGTAATATAAAACAGAAACAAGCATTGCATTCCTTGAAGAGGCGTGCTCACGTGTCATGTCCACTACAGTATCAGTAAAATCAGTTGAGTGCTGAGAATATACAATTGGAGACTAATAAACCCCAGTGTGATGTTAAGATTTCCCATTAATAATAAGTATAGGGACTCACACCATTTTTGGTAATAATACCAGGCCAAGCAACGGACAAACTCCTCAATTTAACTACGTTCCCAACATGCGTGCACTTGGCCCAGCATTTTTAGTCTTCTTTCTAGTAGCAGTACTAAATCAATCATCTCACGATCCAATAAAACGTCTAGAAAAATATATTGATCTGCCCGCGTATGCTGGTAAATCTGTACGTACGACTGATGAAGAACGAACATATATCTCATATATATACAACAACTGAATCGACTGAACATTCGTCAGGAAGAAACCAACTGAACCGCGGTACCTTCGAGCAGGAGGTCGGGGCGAAGTTCTCACGGCGCCGCCGGCAGGGCGGCGTCGGGCCGCGCGATCGGGCAGCGCGGGCAGGGCGGCGCGAGGAAGCGGGCATGACGGGCGGGGCCAGCTGCTGCGCTGGCGCGCCTGGGCCCTCCTCGCTGAGCTCGACGACGAGTGGTTCGCCATGCGACGCGCCGGAGCGCTGCGGCGACGACGCAGCGGACGCCCGGGCCGCCGTCGCCGGATCAGCGCGCAGGCGGACGCTGGGGCGAGGCACCCGGCGCCGACGCCCGTCGCCGCCATCTGCAGGACCCACAGAAAACAGAAGGAGGCGGGCGGAGGAGGTTGGGACGGATGGTGGATCGCCCCGCTCGGGGCGCGCCTCGGCTCTCTCGAAGCCTCTCGCTGCTGGGGAAGGAGCACGGGCGGCGGGAGTGCTGCCGCGGGCATGGATGGATGGTTGGATTGATGGAGGCCGGTGGTTGCAGGTGGCCTCGTTCCCGACGAGATCGAGCTGGGATGTGGCCATGGACGTGCGGTTTGGTTGGGTGAGCGAAGGGGAGGGGTGAGAGGAGTAGGGCGTGCGGGAGGCCATGGACGGCGGCCAGCTCCGCCGGAGGGGGGTGCCAGCGGCGATCTGGAAGGAAGGAGGCAGCTCTCTCTCTCTCTCTCTCCGTCGGGTAGCGAGGAGATCTGGAAGGGAGGAGGCAGCGAGGAGATGGATGGGTTGGTGTGGGCGTGGGAAAGAAAGGAGGCGGGGGGGTGGATGGAAAATGACCAGCTAGGGTTTCGGGGTTGGTGTGGACAGCCGTTGGATCCACGAGCATCCGACGGCGTATGATGCACGATCCGCGTGAAGGGTCTACAGACCAATCAGAATGCAGTATGATGCTATGACCATCTAAATTGGTCATAGTTCTTTAAAAATAATATGTTAAAATCATGACAGCTATTTTATGACCTGAGAAATTCAAAAAGAAAATAGAAAACCTTTCCATTGTGTCACCAAAATGTGAACGAGTTTTCAGAAAAAAATAACAAACATGAAAAAAGATAAATATCTTCAAAAAGGTGTAGTGAGAAATGAGTTTTTTTTGCAAAAATAAACATTTTTCATTTTTCGAGTGCCCAAAAGGAGGTATTTTGTGAAGGACCTCCCAAAAAATTGTTGCAAAATCGGACCAAATCATTTTTCTAAAATACTAGGCCATATTTAATGCACAATTGACAAAATGGTTGGGTGTCAAAACTTTTGATCCACCTCTGGTGAAAAAGACAAATTCCCGCCGATTCAGTTGTAAGCGGGTCAAATTTGAACTGTAGGTGCCGCATAGTTTGTTCAAATGATCTCATACTGTGCACAAGAGTGCATATTGGAATGGCAAACAATGTTGCCTAAGGAAGTTTTCATTTTCTTCGGACGAAAAAACCATTTTCCATTTTTCGAGTGCCCGAAAGGAGGTTTTTTTGTGAAGGGACTACCAAATAATTGTTGCAAAATTGGACCAAATCATTTTTCTAAAATACTAGGCCATATATAATGCACAATTGACAAAATGGTTGGGTGAAAAAAGTTTTGATCCACCTCTGATGAAAAAGACAAATTATCGTCGATTCAGCTGGAAACGGGTCAAATTTGAACTGTAGCTGCCTCATAGTTTGCTCTTTATTTTTTCCAAAAATCATTTCTAGGTACATAAGTATCTATTTAATCATAGAAACACGAAAAAAATTCCAAGATTCAACCACTAGCTAGGAACGGTCAAGCCCGCCGTTTTGACCGCATTTTGAAACGGGCATAAAAAATTCAAAAAATCAAAAAATTGGAAAACCTTCGCATTGTGTCATTATATGTGACCAAGTTTTCAGGAAAAATAATAAACTTGTAATACGGTAATTATTGTTAAAAAGTGTTCTCAAAAATGAGCTATCAAGTGTGAAGATTCATGGCTTTCAAGCCAAATGATCAATCTTATGGCCACATTCATGGCATAGTTTGTTCAAATGATCTCATATTGTGCACAAGGGTGCATATTATAATAGCAAACAATGTTGCCTAAGGAAGTTTTCATTTTCGTTGGACGAAAAAACCATTTTCAATTTTCTGAGTGCCCGAAATGAGGTTTTTTTGTGAAGGAACTACCAAATAATTGTTGCAAAATTGGACCAAATCATTTTTCTAAAATACTAGGCCATATATAATGCACAATTGACAAAATGGTTGGGTGAAAAAAGTTTTGATCCACCTCTGATGAAAAAGACAAATTATCGTCGATTCAGCTGGAAACGGGTCAAATTTGAACTGTAGCTGCCTCATAGTTTGCTCTTTATTTTTTCCAAAAATCATTTCTAGGTACATAAGTATCTATTTAATCATAGAAACACGAAAAAAATTCCAAGATTCAACCACTAGATAGGAACGGTCAAGCCCGCCGTTTTGACCGCGTTTTGAAACGGGCATAAAAAATTCAAAAAAAATCAAAAAATTGGAAAACCTTCGCATTGTGTCATTATATATGACCAAGTTTCCAGGAAAAATAATAAACTTGTAATACGGTAATTATTTTAAAAAAGTGTTCTCGGAAATGAGCTATCAAGTGTGAAGATTCATGGCTTTCAAGCCAAATGATCAATCTTATGGCCACATTCATGGCATAGTTTGTTCAAATGATCTCATATTGTGCACAAGGGTGCATATTGGAATAGCAAACAATGTTGCCTAAGGAAGTTTTCATTTTCGTTGGACGAAAAAACCATTTTCCATTTTTCGAGTGCCCGAAAGGAGGTTTTTTTGTGAAGGAACTACCAAATAATTGTTGCAAAATTGGACCAAATCATTTTTATAAAATACTAGGCCATATTTAATGCACAATTGACAAAATGGTCTGGTGTAAAAATTTTGATCCACCTCTCGTGAAAAAGACAAATTTCTGCCGATTCAGTTGGAAGCGGGTCAAATTTGAACTGCAGCTGCCTCATAGTTTGCTATGTATTTTTTCCAAAAATCATTTCTAGTTACATAAGGACCTATTTAATCATAAATACATGGTTTGGTGGCGATACGTCGAGGTTTGGGCGGTGGCCGAGGGCCCCAACTCTAGAGCGCCAGAACTCAAGATGCCCTTGGCGTGGTCACCGCGTGACCGTGGCGTTGCCATGTGTTCTGGGCGGCCTAGGCATGTCTAGTGGGTTGGGAACTCCCCAGGTTGGTGCTAGGAAGAAAATTACAACATAAGATTCTCATGAGGAGACCAATCGATGCTCAAACATGAATTAGCAGCCAAGTGTTTGATTAGTGGTACGGGAAATGTACATGAATAATGGGCGTGAGTTTTGGCTGAGGATGATCAGTTACTAAGAAGACCGTTTTCACAAATTTTCAGCTCAAAAGGAGGAGCCTAGGTGGTACTTGCTTTGCAAACCACCACACTGGACATAAATACGAATGTTGAAGCTCGGCTCAAAATAATGAATGGATTGAGCTGGCATTTGGTGGAGGATGGTTATTTGGGCATAGGAAAGCACTGTAGAAAATGGATACTATTTGGACATGCCAAAGTGGTACTTCCTTCACAAACTGTTACTCTGAACAAAATAGGAAAATGAATATTTTTGAATTATTTTTGAACTAGGCAAGGAAGGTTTTACATATTTGACGAAGATATGACCCAAAGAATTTATGAGATTTTTTGGGAATTTTGGGAATGACAGAAATATAGGTTGCTTCACAACCTAGGGCAAAACCGCCACATGGACATGACACATAGGCAAACTCGATGAGGTGGCGCCTAGTCATAGCAACCCACCACAATTTACAAGGCTATGACCATCTATATTGGTCGTTAACAACTAGAAATAAGGCAGCGGACTAGCACTATTTGCTTTGTGACCATTTCGTGTAAGGAAATTACGACCTTTCTGACCAAAATGGTCGCAATGGTTCAGGGTTTGGAGCCCCCTGAACAGCTTTTGACCAATTGGTCTAAAATGGTCATAGATTTATGACCAATTCTTCGAGGGTCACTGACAGAAGGTCATAAGTTGACATATTTCTTGTAGTGTCCCTCGACACTCGGCTGGATCGGAGTACGAGGGACGTCATCGAGCTGTACGTGTGTCAAGAACTCGGGGGTGCCGGAGTAACGGCGCCGGGATCGGTCGGATCGCGAGGAGAACGTACGACTACTTCCTCTACGCCAGATCGCTTCCGCCGGGTCTACGAGGGTACGTAGACAACACTCTCCCCTCTCGTTGCTATACATCACCATGATCTTGCATGTGCGTAGAAATTTTTTTGAAATTACTACGTTCCCCAACAATAAGTTGGTTGTGGCTTGAATTGGGGGTTGTGTCTGTCCCCATTCCCAGGTTTAAGCCCGAGGCTCATGGTGATGTCAGACATTTTGCACTGAGACGACCTGGCGATTCACTTGGGGTCGCTGCAGGAGCTTGTTATGGTGGACACCGAGGCAGCAGGTATACACCATGTTAAAATTGTTGGCCCCCCTGTTAAGCAATTGCTCATGTTCTTAATCGTTTCGAAGGTCAACATCTCTATCTTCGCACCAATGCTGGAGAAGTTCTGGTGGTACTGCTGATATACCGACATGTCTACTGTATTTGGTCTTTGGCAACTCGAGTGGTTGACTCTCCAAGCAGAAACGAGACAAGGACAAGTCCCTTCACTGCAAATTCATGCCCGCACTATGCGCCGCGTCTATCTTCCACGATTAAACTTAATTTTACAATGATATATATCCTGCTAAATTGTTTTTTCAGTGCTCCTCTATTTTTGACGGTGAAGCAGATGAGTTTACATGCGAGATAGAGAAGCATATGGTTATTGCCTTGTCTATTTGGAGCTATATTTTTGAACTTACGGGCATGATGTTGGAGCATTGGTGTTTTATCTCCCCAAAACATGAAGAATGCCCACCAGATTGTCCATGTGAGCCCACATATTGGAGATCCCAACCCATCTCCTTGACTGCTCTGAAGAAGTGGAGATCATTGGCTTTGTAGGATTGGATCATGAGTTTGATTTCTTGAAACTCGTACTCAGATGTTTGCCATTGCTCAAAAGAGTGGCTTTGAAACTATCTAATGAAGTCTGGTCAAGGAAAGATGGATGCACAATAGCACACATCATGTTCAACGCCTACCCTTCCGTGAAATGCAATTTTGATCAAAACTCTGGTATGTTTCATCAATTAATTCATAATGTTAAGTCTTCATGTTTAGGAAAATCTCCGGAGTGGTTGAAATGTGCCTATTTAAAAAGTCAAATTGCACATCCGTATGCCACTTATTGGATAGATATGATATATTATGGCTGAATTTGTGTGCACACACCATCACACATCAATGCCTAGAAAAGCTGTATGGTGGAGTTTTTTTTAGAGAAAAGGCATCGGCCGAGCCCGAGAGAGGGCTCGAACCTAACCCGGCTTTGAATTAACAAAGCCATCAACCGGCCAGGATTACAAGGAACGATATTACAAAGAAAAGGAAACAAGCGGAGCAGAGATACAAGGTGCTAAGCTGAACGGCTCAAAGGCAACAATATACAGTGTTGCCAGCGACCACAACAGTGTCAAACAAGCAATCAAACTAAGGCTACAGGAGGGCGACAACTCCGGGCTAGTATTGTGCCGCTGACTGCAACCGCACAGGAAGACAAGAGCAGCCCAAGATCTGTCTCTGCCGCCGCAAAGGGCCACAACCCTTTCACCCGGCTCGACGGGGAGCAAGGCCAAGCGGCGGCAGAGAGGTTCCACATGAACCTGCACAGTATTTGAGGCACCATAGGGAAACAGCGGAGGCAGACCCACACGCACCGGAAGCCGACCAAGAGCACCGTCGCCGGAAGCCGCAGGACAGGACGACAGTCGCAAGTCGTCGGACGAAGGCGAAGATCCATGGAGAAGGCCAAAAGGGGCACAGCCAAAGCGGTGGTCAGGGATTGGAGCAACCGAGACCATGGCGGCCGCCACTGAGAAGAACGGCTGCCTCACACCGTCACCACGCCACCAGCAGCTCCACCCCACACGAGCAATCCCCGGAAGGCGCCTTCAAGAAGGAGCACGGCACCCGATGCCGCCGTCGTCCATGAAAGGGGAGGGCAGGTCTTCACCTGTGCTCGAGGGGGGGGGAGGGGAGAACCACACCAAAGCCTCCAGGAAGGACCACAGCGCCGAAGACGTCGCCTTTGGTGAGGCCGCCGCGCCGGCCAGGGGTTCCCCCGGAATCACGCCTGTCGATGTCAAAACCGGCGGATCTCGGGTAGGGGGTCCCGAACTGTGCGTCTAGGCGGATGGTAACAGGAGACAAGGGACACAATGTTTTACCCAGGTTTGGGCCCTCTCGATGGAGGTAAAACTCTACGTCCTGCTTGATTAATATTGATGATATGGGTAGTACAAGAGTAGATCTACCACGAGATCAAGGAGGCTAAACCCTAGAAGCTAGCCTATGGTATGATTGTTGTAATGTATGTTGTCCTACGGACTAAAGCCCTCCGGTTTATATAGACACCGGAGAGGGCTAGGGTTACACAGAGTCGGTTACAATGGTAGGAGATCTACATATCCGTATTGCCAAGCTTGCCTTCCACGCCAAGGAAAGTACCATCCGGACACGAGCCGAGTCTTCAATCTTGTATCTTCGTAGTCTTGGAGTCCGTGGATAATGATAGTCCGCTGTCCGGACACCCCTAGTCCAGACTCCTCAAGTAGCCCCGAACCAGTCTTCAATGACGATAAGTCCGGCGCGCATAATGTTCGGCATTGCAAGGCGGGTTCCTCCCTTGAATAATCCAGAGAAGATCATGAACACCAAGATAGTGTCCGGCTCCGCAAAATAATTTCCACATTCCACCGTAGAGAGAATAAAATGTACACTTAGCTCAATCTGCTTACGTATTATGCGGCGTGACATCACACCGCCACCAAGCCCTCGTTTGAATCGTTTTTTTACTATACCACCTCAGCACGTTTAGCGAAGCGGTTTCCTTGGCACGTCTTGTCAAAGCAGAGATCGTGTTCCCCTTATTCCGGGATTCTCATCAATACGTGCGTGGGTAACCCAACCGTTCCCGTTGCCACGCCTCCTCTATCGAAGGGGAATCCCAAACGGTCACGGAGACGGCCCTTGGTATTTCTTCCCCTTTATTGTTGGAGAACGTAGTAATTTCAAAAATTTCCTACGCACACGCAAGATCATGGTGATGCATAGCAACGAGAGGGGAGAGTGTTGTCTACGTACCCTCGTAGACCGAAAGCGGAAGCGTTATGACAACGCGGTTGATGTAGACGTACGTCTTCATGATCCGACTGATCCAAGTGCCGAACGTACGGCACCTCCGAGTTCAGCACGCGTTCAGCTCGATGACGTCCCTCAAGCTCCGATCCAGTCGAGTGTCGAGGGAGAGTTCCGTCAGCACGACGGCGTGGTGACGATCTTGATGTTCTACCGGCGTAGGGCTTCGCCTAAGCTTCGCGACGATATGACCGAGGTGGAATATGGTGGAAGGGGGCACCGCACACGGCTCAGGAACGATCCGTAGATCAACTTGTGTGTCTATGGGGTGCCCCTGCCCGTGTATATAAATGAGGAAGGGAGGAGGAGGCCGGCCCTAGGAGGGCGCGCCATGGGGAGTCCTACTCCCACCGAGTAGGATTCCCCTTTCCTAGTCCAACTAGGGGTCCTTCCATGTAGTAGGAGTAGGAGACTAGGAAGGGAAGAGAGAAGGAAGGAAGGAAGGGTGCGGCCCTCCCCTAGTCCAATTCGGACTAGGCCTTGGGCGCTGCCTGCCCAAGGCAGCCCTCTCTCTTTCCCGCAGGCCCAATAAGGCCCAATACTTCTCCCGGCGAATTCTCGTAACTCTCCCAGACTCAAAAATACCGAATCACTCGGAACCTTTCCGAACTCCGAATATAGTCGTCCAATATATCGATCTTTACGCCTCGACCATTTCGAGACTCCTCGTCATGTCCCCGATCTCATCCGGGACTCGAACTCCTTCGGTACATCAAAACTCATAAACTCATAATATAAGCATCATCGAAACCTTAAGCGTGCGGACCCTACGGGTTCGAGAACTATGTAGACATGACCTAGAACTATTCTCGGTCAATAACCAATAGCGGGACCTGGATGCCCATATTGGCTCCTACATATTCTACGAAGATCTTTATCGGTCAAACCGCATAACAACATATGTTGTTCCTTTGTCATCGGTATGTTACTTGCCCGAGATTCGATCGTCGGTATCCAATACCTAGTTCAATCTCGTCACCGCAAGTCTCTTTACTCGCTCAGTAATGCATCATCCTGTAACCAACTCATTGGTCACATTGCTTGCAAGGCTTATAATGATGTGCATTACCGAGAGGGCCAGAGATACCTCTCCGACAATCGGAGTGACAAAACCTAATCTCAAATACGCCAACTCAACATGTACCTTCGGAGACACCTGTAGTACTCCTTTATAATCACCCGATTACGTTGTAACATTTGGTAGTACCAAAGTGTTCCTCCGTAAACGGAGTTGCATAATCTCATAGTTACATGAACATGTATAAGTCATGAAGAAAGCAATAGCAACATACTAAACGATCAAGTGCTAAGCTAACGGAATGGGTCAAGTCAATCACATCATTCTCCTAATGATGTGATCCCGTTAATCAAATGACAACTCTTTTGTCCATGGCTAGGAAACATAACCATCTCTGATAAACGAGCTAGTCAAGTAGAGGCATACTAGTGACACTATGTTTGTCTATGTATTCACACATGTATTATGTTTCCGGTTAATACAATTCTAGCATGAATAATAAACATTTATCATGAAATAAGGAAATAATAACTTTATTATTGCCTCTAGGGCATATTTCCTTCATTTATAAGAGGACCAAGGCTCGCCATTGTTCTTCAATCTCGCATCGAATCTCTTCCCCGCTCCCAGTTCCAACACCCAGAGCCTCAGATTCGAGCGCTTCGGATAATCAATCATGTCCGGCTCCAACCTCCAGGGCCGGTGGATGCCCTCCTCCGTCACGGAGGAGGACATATTGAAGTTGCGTGAGGCCAAGTACCTGGCCTACGAGGTTTCTCACAGGTTGCCTGCCCAAGGGCAGGCCGTGCCCGCCGAGCCCGTGAATACGCTGCCAGATCCCACCTTCGCCGGGTTTAGGCTTCCCGACGGATCCCTTCATGAGAGGGCTCTGTTCTACTATGGGCTGGACTTTCACGACTTGGCTCCGAGTCCATCCTCCATATCTCCGCATTCATTATCGCTCGAAGCCTTCCTCCGCGTCATTCCCCACTTCGCCTATGGTGAAGACCTTCAAGGTGGAGCCAAGATGATCGGGGCGCTCAAGCGAGTCGGCGGGCGACCATCAGCAAAAAGGTCGATGCCCCGTGGCCCGAGGGTTCCTTCAAAGAGGAACTTGGATTGTGGCAGCAGGAGTGGTTCTATATTACCGCTCCAAGGGGCAGCAGGCAGAAGCCGCCGCCCTTATTCCGCCCGGGACCTCCACGCCAACTGATGTCGTGGGTCAACCAAGGGCTCAACTGGGGCCGCCCGAGGACGTGCCTCACCGCAGGCGGATTCGAGACCTCAAGCGAGGGAGATCGGCCTGATCAAGGTGATGCAGAGTTATGCTAATCAGGCATCTTCGCCTCGCAAACGCCGTCCTCTCCGTCTATGGGAGTTCAATTCGGAGGGACCTCGTATTCTCCAACACTTTATGGGTGCGACACCCGTGGAGATGTACAAGCTGTTCTTGGACCGCAGGTGGCGGTCCGGATTCAGCCGAGGACGCAGTTTGCCGCGATCGCCGGATACTCTGTAAATAGCTCAGAGTCCGGACATTCTGCTTATATGCCTTTCTAGAGTTCACCTCGACCCCTTGTTCTTTACAGAACGGGTGGCGCGATCAAGGCTGATAAGGTGTCCGCCCCCCCCAGAGACCGTGACCGAGCCCGTGGCTGGTCGAATGTTGGAGGTTGCGCCACGTAAGGGGGGCGACGGGAAAATAGAGGAGCTAATATTTAGCCCAAAGGGGCGATCAAGAGGGGGGAACCAAGAACCCTCCTTCAGGGGAGAAGAGGACCGCCTCAAGATCCGGAGGCCAAAGCCCTAAGCGTGGAAGAGATCTCCTGAAGTCCGGCGCCCGGAAAGAATCCGGACGCACAATCATCACCAAAGGATCGGCCCTTCAGCGAGCCGTGAGTATGAAAGAGGGAGTTAATTAGTAAGAAAATACCTTCATTTGTGCTTTTGTAGGTAACCGAAATATTTATATTGTAGTTCGGATCTGCAGCCTTCTCAGATGAGTTCATCTTCGGGGGACCTTCTTCCGGAGATGATGGAGAGCGATACGCCCCCGCCCGCAGCGCCGCCAGATGAGGCAGGCGAACCCAAAGTGTCATCACGGAGGGTATCCCCGAGTCCGGAGGGGCCAGATAGTTCGGCACCTACTAGTGTCCGGCCGGGAGAACTGAAGAATCTGCTTGAGAGGGCGTCCATTTCAAAAGATCACCGTGCGTTAATGCGTATGGTGATTGGAAGGATTTCGTCCGCCGAGAGTGAATTGCGTAATGCCGCCATGAGTTTGCTGGCGGGATTTGAGGTATGCGAGAATGACGCACCCCTTTGTCTTTTAACAGTTTTGCATATAAAAAATGCGCCCTATATAGATAGTAGCCCCTGAGACTCAGTATGTTGTCGGAAACGACAACGTACCGAGGATCGAAATCTAAAGTAATGAATTCCGTCGTTCCTATGCAGGTGGCGGATAGTCCGGGGGCTAGCCGGACTAGTGAGTTTGCCGAGTTAAATCGGCAACTTGACTTGGCAGATGCGGACATCGCACTTGTCAACAGGCGACTTGACGAGTCGCAAGGTAAAAGAGTTCTCCGTAGTCGCTTTATTAAGGGGGTCGAAGCCCTCCTCTGATAAATTATATTCTGTTTGTACAGACGGTGATGCTGCTGTGGAGGGCCTTCGGGCCGAACTTGCCCGAGCTAAGGAGCAAGCCCGAAGGAGTGAAGCGGCTGCCTCGAGGGCGGCCGAGGAGTTGAAAGCCGAAAAGGCTGCGCACTGTCTAAGCAGGGCAGAGGTGGCCGAATTGGCCATGAAAGTAAAGGATGCTGCCGACCGCAATGAGTCTCTTGAAAAGGAGCTCTTATCGAAGCGGGAAGACCTGAAGAAGGCCACCGCCGAAGCCAAGGATGCCCGCACTGCAATGCAGGCTATGAAGGAGGAACTCCGCCAGGCTGGAGATATCGTGGCTGGCAAGCCTTTCCTGCTGCGCCGCCGGTTTATGGATGGGAAGTATGCTCAATTTGAGCGGCTGTGGAGTCCGGAGGATCCGTACATGGACTTGGCTGCAAGTGCGGCCGATGCCATTAAGCACTTCCGGAGCCAGGAGGATCACGAGACGAAAGAGCTATATTGGTCTCAATTCCACAGTCCGGATCGCTCACTTCCGTTGACAGACCGGCTGGCCGAATGGGCCGAGCTAAATAGATTGTCCGGACTTGCCATTACTGACATCGTGGCCCATGTATGGCCAGAGAGGTCCAAGGCGACGAGCTACTTCGGCTTACTGCAGCAATTCCTTGGAGCGGTGCCGCATATAAAGGAGATGAAGCGGTCGGCCTGCATCGAGGGCGCACAGATGGCTCTTGCCCGTGTAAAGGCGCATTGTCCGGAGATGGATGCCACCACTGTTGCCGCCCAGTGTTCGGATGAAAGCCGGCTTCCTGCCGAGCACTACTTCGGGGAAGTGATGCGTGGCGCTCGTGTAATAAAGTCGTAGTGCTCAAAAAATATCACGTTCAAATGAACGCATTAGCTTGTAAATCGATGATTATGTTATAACTGCTTTTTATACTTGTGCGTCCAAGTAGTAAAACTTCTCTGTCGGCGGCCGCCACGATACTTTTGTATAACTTCAAAGATGGCAGTCTTCGGCTTCAGCCCCCACGCACAAGGTGCGGGGGTGTTCGCAAAAATAGCGCGTTTTCACACATAATCCGACGTCTCGGTCCTGTTTTAAGGAGGTGATAGCGTAGCGAACGAGGCAATACGGACTATAATGCTTTATCACTTTCACTTAGCCAGTGGAGCTCGAGGGAGGGGCTACGATATAGCCCCTGGTGGCATCGCATTTCTCCGAAGTCGGAGCGCGTATGTGCCTGACCGGGAAACGGTCCTTCGTCAAAGTGGGGAATTCTAAACATTCCGATAGTCGATCGAGTGGTTGATCAGTCTCTCGTTGTATCATGACAGTCAGTTTTCGGCTTTCTCTCGAGGTGCTCCCCAATTAACTGGGGCACAATCGCATAGTTCTCCGGTGCGCGTTAGCCGATGATCTGAAACGTAAGGCAGCAAAACACGAGAGCGGGCAAACCCAACATTTGACCAAAGACATGATTCGTGCTGATGCATATAATGCCTAACTCGAGACGCCGAACACTCCCTAAGGTGTTCGGTCTTTATAATAATGGGCAGAACGATGCCCTAAGCCCCTAGTGTCCAGGTACGGGCATGGTCTTCTGACGCGGCCGATGCCAAAGCGCCAGGCTCCGCTTTGGCTATAGGAAGAAACCAAGGGAGAATAACAACAAGAGATAGTAAAAAAGGTTTACGCAGGGTCTTAATCTGAAAAGAATCCTCACAACGGGTCCCTACTGCACGTCTGCGCCTGTGTCTCCGTTGCGCCGTTATCCTGGACGGGTATGCACGTTGTTCATCTGTAAAAAGAGAGGAACGTTTAGTTTTAAAAACAATTCGTGCGAAAAATATGTAAAATGAGAAATATAAATAATTAAAGCGGGGTTTGTATGAACTCGGTTGTTTAGCGCGCAGCCCTCGTGAAGGGTATAGGGCTAGGGAGCCCTAGCCCATCGACGCCGGATTCGTCTATCCGAGTCCGGGGTCTTTAAGTGACCCTCGCACTAAAATTACGCCACGCGGACCGGGCATCTTGAGTGTAAGAGACGCGTAATGCGGTAGGACGTTGAAGCGGACAAAAGCCTTTCGTCCCAAGAGTGCTTGATATTCACTTTCAAATGGGACGATGTGAAAAATTAATTTTTCTTGTCGAGAATTGTTCGGCGATCCGAACACGACTTCTAGTAATACAGAGCCTGTGCACTTGGCGTAAGGGCCTGGCGTCACTCCTTTGAAGGAAGTGCGGCTGTGTCGGATTTTGGCAGGGTTTATCCCCATCCTACGGACTGTTTTTGAATACAGCAGGTTTAAGTCACTGCCTCCGTCCATTAGGACATTAGTAAATTGTAATCCGTCTATTATGGGATTCAATATTAGGGGAGTCCGTCCCGCATTTCGAACGCTTCTGGAATAGTCCAGGTGGTCGAAAGTGATTGGTTTAGATATTCAATCTCTACGGTCCGCTGGGTTCGACCGCGCGAAGCTCTTTTTAGAAAGTGCCGCACTATTTTTCCGTATTGTCACATGAAGTGAGTTTACTGCTTTGACCCCTTGTGGGAAAGTCTTTTATTTTCCGGTGCTCTGCTGGTGGAGTTTATCTTCTTCGCTTGACGCGTCGAGCCCCTTGTGTTCGGCATTTAGTCGGCCGGACTGTTTAAAAACCCAACAATCCCTGTGGGTGTGATTTGCAGGCCTTCCGGGGGTACTGTGGATTTGGCATATCCGACCCAAAATCTTGTTTAAGTTGGACAATTCGTCACTGTCATCCTTTAGAGGCTGTGTTTTATTATTGGGCCGCGAGCTTTTGAATCCGGCGTTGACTGCCGTGCTCTTTGGGCTTTTCTCTTTATTCCGGCGCTGCTCTTTTCTGCGCCGTGATTTTCCGTTTCCATCTCTTATCTCGGATGTACTTGGGTCGCTGGTGCTGCATCTTGCTAACCAGCTATCCTCTCCCGCACAGAAGCGGGTCATGAGGCTTGTTAGTGCGGACATTGTCCTCGGTTTCTCTTGACCGAGGTGCCTGGCGAGCCATTCGTCTCGGACATTGTGCTTGAAAGCTGCTAAGGCTTCGGCGTCCGGACAGTCGACTATTTGGTTCTTTTTGGTAAGGAACCTGTTCCAGAATTTCCGCGTTGACTCTCCGGGCTGTTGTGTTATGTGACTTAGGTCATCTGCATCCGGAGGACGGACATAAGTCCCTTGAAAATTTGCTCTAAACGCGTCCTCGAGCTCTTCCCAACTTCCAACAGTGTTTTCTGGGAGGCTTTTAAGCCAATGACGGGCTGGTCCTTTGAGCTTGAGGGGTAGATATTTTATGGCGTGGAGATCGTCTCCTCTGGCCATATGTATATGTAGTATATAATCTTCTATCCAGACTCCAGGGTCTGTTGTTCCATCGTAGGCCTCTATGTTGATGGGTTTAAATCATGCTGGGAATTCATGGTCCAGCACCTCATTGGTGAAACATAGTGGGTGTCTGGCGCCCAGATTTGTGTGTGCCGCTATCATCGGACACTTGACGTGTTGCCTTGCTTCTTGGGGCCTTCTCCTTTGGCCCGTAGATGGACCTGGCTGGGCCATCTATCCTTCCAAGTTCGTTGGTTGATTTATATGTGGCGCCGCTGTCAAAATTTGGCCTGTCATCTGGCCGTCTATCCAACCAGGTGGCCCCTTTATTTTTGGATGGTGGAGGCTCTATGGCCTCCTCGTCGAATTCCGGTAGCAGCTTGCGCTTCGGGTAGCTCTTTGATTGATGGCCATTGCCATACTTATCTGCGGTTTTGAGCACTTTGCTCCTTCTCATTCTGAGTGTGTCTTCCGCTGTTCTGAGCCTCCGTTTTTCCTTCTTCAGGCTTCTTGCAGATCTTGTGAGTCTTTTCGAAGGTTCTTACTCTCGCGACGTGTCCGGCATAAGGTCGTCCGGAATGTTCTCGCTGGGCTTGGATTGATTATCTGACTCGTCATGTTCGGACGGTTGCTTATTTGCATGTTTGTCGTCCGCTTGTGAGCCCTGGCGTATCGCGGGCTCCTTGGGAGCGTTGTTGTCGTCGAGGCGGGACTTAGGGCGGCGTCTGCGCCGTCATTTTGGTCGTTTATCGGCGGGGTCATCTTTTGCCGTGGCCCGTTGGTCCTCGTTATCGCTCTCTTTTGGGGTATCCACCATATATATGTCGTATGACAAGGTGGTCTTCCAGTGCCCTATAGGCGCTGGTTCCTGTTTGTCTCCGGCATTGTCGTCCATAGCGTCGATGTCGTCGGAGTCGTAGTCTAGCATGTCGGTTAGATCATCGACAGTGGCTACAAAGTGGGTGGTGGGTGGGCTCTGAATTTCTTTGTCGTCCGTATTTCAGCCCTCCGGCCATAGTCCGCCAGACTCTCTCGATAACGAGAGGTGCTTTAGTGAATTCAGCATATCGCCAAAAGGCGGTCTTGAAAGATGTCCGCGGGCGGTGAATTCCATAACCGCGCCCAATCCGGATCGATTGGTAGGGGCGCAGGAGGTTGAGTCCGCGAGAATCCGGCGCCGGAATCACGAAGTTCGCAGGGACAAGATCGTGTTCGCCCAACGCCGTGGATGTTGAAGCCCCTGTGGCGTCTATCCACCGGCCCTCGATATGGGCGATCGGCTCCGGGCTAATGGCCGAAGCGGATCCGGGTGCGGCCACCAAGGCACTGTTCGGCGGCAGAGCTAGATCGTGCCCATCGTCACAGTGCGGCGCGCTTGGCTGTGGCTCGAGTCCGTCGAAGATCAAGTCTCCGCGGACATCGGCCGTGAAGTTTAAGCTTCCGAATCTGACCTGACGGCCAGGGGCGTAGCTTTCGATCTGCTCCAGATGGCCAAGTGAATTGGCCCGCAGTGCGAAGCCGCCGAATACGAAGATCTGTCCGGGGAGAAAAGTCTCACCCTGGATAGCGTTGTTGGTTGAAGATGCCATCAAGCCTATCGGTGACGACACAAAGGAACTCTCAATGAAAGCACCAATGTCGGTGTCAAAACCGCGGATCTCGGTAGGGGTCCCGAACTGTGCGTCTAGGCGGATGGTAACAGGAGACAAGGGACACAATGTTTTACCTAGGTTCGGGCCCTCTCGATGGAGGTAAAACCCTACGTCCTGCTTGATTAATATTGATGATATGGGTAGTACAAGAGTAGATCTACCACGAGATCAAGGAGGCTAAACCCTAGAAGCTAGCCTATGGTATGATTGTTGTAATTTATGTTGTCCTACGGACTAAAGCCCTCCGGTTTATATAGACACCGGAGTGGGGTAGGGTTACATAGAGTCGGTTACAATGGTAGGAGATCTACATATCCGTATTGCGAAGCTTGCCTTCCACGCCAAGGAAAGTACCATCCGGACACGAGCCGGAGTCTTCAATCTTGTATCTTCGTAGTCTTGGAGTCCGGTGGATAATGATAGTCCGGCTGTCCGGACACCCCCTAGTCCAGGACTCCCTCAACGCCCAACCACCAGATCCGTCCGTCCAGACCCCCATGACGGCGACCGAAGCCACCAGGGGCTGGAGCAGGCGCAGATCGGAGCAGATCGAGGACGGGGACGGAGCTTCTCCAGGAACGCAAGACGACCCACGCGGGGGCGCCGCATCGCCAGCGCCCCCCCCCCCCGGTCGTCCGCACGGCCAGGGAGGCAGCCCGTCAGCACCCGCCGGCGCAGCCCGCCGCACCGGCCATGCCGGGCACCACCCATCGGAGCCGCCGCCCCAGACGCCAGGGCCCTCCGCGAAGGCGGAGCCACCAGATCCCCGCCGCCACCTTCATAGGTGTCGCGCGGCCGCGCCGGCGAGCACCTCAGGCGGCGGCGGAGGGAGCGGAGAGGGAGGGGACCTAGGGTTCGCCCCCGAGTCGCGTCAGGAAAGGCGACGCGAGAGGAGGGGGAGGGGTATGGTGGAGTTGGTAGATTATTTTTGATACATTTTTATGTAGGCTTCCTTAGCTTGGTTTCCCCTTTTGTTTTCTGCAATCTTCTCCTTTGATCCCACCCTTGTTTTCTGCATGTGTATTCAGTAGCCTAAACGAGTTTCTAGATCACCTAGATTACCTGAAGCTACCTTCTCATTTAAATATTACCGGCTATCCAATTTGGTATAAAACTACAAATTACTTCATTCCAGTTGATACTGTTCAAAAATTAGTTTGCTTTCTTCTTTTTTTAATCTGCTTATGTCTTGTGTTGTTTTTGACGATGGCAGAGTAAAAAAACAAGAAAGCAAACTAATTTTTGTCTGGTATGCATGGATTTCTCTGGTTTGCTTACCACAGACGGCAAAAAATTTTGACGGTGGTCGTGATGCGAATTGTTTGGATTGCTTACCACAGACGGCAAAAATCTTTGCTCGTGTACTCACTCTACATGAGCATGTAAATCGAGACTGACTAGAGTTGGTTTCAATTTGTTTCCTCTGCAGAGTTCATGCATGGCAATTGAGACTGAACGTGCACATGATTCTCATCCTGCAGTTGGTGGATTTGTGTGGCACATCGACAAGATCATCATTCGCATCACGACCAACTCCTTATGACATCATTTTTTTTCATGAATTTGTCTGGTTTGCTCCATTAGTTAAGCTGGCTAGCTGGGCATGGAGTGCCCTGCAGCTGTAGGCATATTGGGGAATTAATGCCAGTTAATTTCTCGATCGATATCCGTACATGCAGATAAACATGGCCTTAGAGCATATACAACCACGATTACCTAATTTCGGGCCCTATACGTTCGCCAACAATGACGAGCACCCTCATTTCTTCCCGTTTGCAACCATGCTCATCAAATGTTCGACCCCAAAATCCATACCAAAGCATGCAACATGATGAAACTACGAGGTTCAACATGCAATGTCTAAAACAAGTTTTGCACAATCCGACCCAAAAGAGAAGCCAGAGTTCATCACTTAACTAAAATAAAAGCTACATTAAAATTAAGTAAACCGGACCGGGAGGGCCGCTGGAATTCCACTTCCTTGATGGCCGCTTCCACATGGGGTCATCAGAGCATACATTGTCCTTGTTGTAGGCATCGTCGTCCCCATCGGTGGTGCCGGTGTCTGAGGGGGGAGACGAGATGATCCGGGCCATGCAGCGGGTGCCGTGGGCCTGCTCCCTCGCGAGCTGGGGGGTGCTTTCTTCACGTCCGCCACCTTCTGCCTCGCCAACAACTTCGACTCCTTGAACTCGATGCGGCGTGCCGCCTCATTTTTCCGGCACCGACGACGGGCGTCCGTCTCTGGTAAGGTGTGCAAGTGGCGGATGGCGTCATCGTCGCTGGCCCACAGAAGCGGCTCTGGTGCGGATCTGCAGGATCCACAGCCGGAGCGGCTCGAGGCGGCCTATGCCGCCCTTCGCCTTGCACGGCGATTGGTTTGCGCCTTGGACCGTGGCAACTGCTGTCGTTGGAATGAGCACCCAGCGCCACCGTCAAGGATGTTGAGTATAATGTTTATTAGAAAAGACGAGATAGACTAGGATTTGTTCTGGCTTGTCTTGTACTCCAAGTAGATCATTGTACTCCTATATATATGCCCACGAGGCTCAAGCAATACAAGAATTATTCCACCAATCCTCTCTCTCCCTTTTAACATGGTATCTATCGCAAGTCGATTCTAAACCCTAGCCGCCGTCGCTTCCGCACCAGCGCGCCGCCCGTGAGGCGGTCGGCCTCCATGACCGCCGCCGGGGGCCGCGCCGCCCGTACCTAGGGTTCGTCCGCCGGCCGTGTTGGCCGGCTGCCCTAGAGAGTCTTTTTTTCCGATCCTTTGATCTGGGTTTTCTCTCTCTCGCCGGTCGCTTTGATCGGCGTCTACTTTTTGGTTTTCCGGTCTTTGTGATCCGGTTTGCCGCCCACCGCCGCCGTCGACCCGTCGCGCTTACTCCAACACCGGCGCGATTGGCGGCTTCTTCAGCGACCAGCGGCCTCTCGCGCGTCGTCGCGCGTCTGCCGTCGGTCGCCCGACTAAGCGGACCTCGCGTCGTCGCGCGTCGGCCTGCCGGTCGCCCGACCAGCGGCCTCGCGTCATGCGGCGGCCCTTCACCGCCGCCGTTTGCGTGATGGTCCGCCCGTCGATCTACGCCGGCCGTCACCGCCCTGCTCCGACCGGGACTCCTGCATCACCCCGACCCGGCGGCCTCGCGCCATGCGGCGGCCAATCATAGCCGCCCTGCCGCCCGCCGCCGCCGGCTTCATCTCGGACTCCGCCGCCACCACGCCTCCACCGAAGCGGCGCCCCGACCAAGACGCGATCGCTTGATCACCGCTTCGCCGCCGCGATCCGCCTCATCTACGCCAAGACGACCGACCTGGCCCGTCGGTTACGCGGCCCGCAGGTCCCGTGAAGATCGTCCCGAGTTCAGCGCGCCTCTCCACCGTCGAGCATCGGGCTGCCGCTCGTCGCCCGTCGGGCCGCAGCGCCGCCGCCCGTGGTTCTTCTCCCAGCTGCACCGACCTGCATCATCGCTGCCGCGTCTTCGGGCCGTAGTGCGCTGCCCGCGATCCCCGCCGCCCGAGGGCGCCCGCTCTAGGCCGTCGCGTGGCTGCACCGACCCTCGCGCCGCCGCTGCATCGCCCGTCGGGCCGTAGCGAAGCGTGGCACGCGTCCAAGCCGCCGCCCGAGGTCTTCCGCCGTCGCCCGACCGCTTTGCCACCGCTGCGTCGCCCCTTTGGGCGTAGCGCGCGACCGTGGTCCACTCCGCCACCGCGCTCGATCTCCGTGGTATGCGCGCGCGCCGTATCCCTTGGTGCGGAACACCACCGTCGCGCCGGTCTTAAATCACGCTGTCGGGTTCTTCGCCTTGCCGAGCACCGCCACAAGATCGCTAACCTAGCTGCCGCCGCCGCCTTCAGGCCGCCGCTGCCGCTCTTCTTTGGCCGCCACCGCCTCTACCTTCGTAGCCGCCGCCGCCGCCCGTCCACCCCCTTCGTCTTCGTCCAAGCACCAGCTCGTCGCCAGCGTCGCCGTCATCTACCCCGACCGCTTCATCTACTCCGACAACCGCTGGCGACATTGGCTCCTCGCCGATTGGCGCCGCAACCGTCGTCGAGTCCTTCTCTGCTGGCCTCTCCGACTTCTCCGACATGGCGTACAGCTCGTGCGGGTCCCTCGTCTATGCATGCCCGGTGCTGGCACACCAATGCGTGCCTTCATCGACGACGTGTCCCCGGGCCTGGCAAGCCTGGTGTGACGCTTCGTCAACTTCGTCTTCGTCCGTCTACGCATGCCCGGTGCTGGCAACACCGGTGCGTGCCTTCGTCTACGATGTGTCCCCGGGCTTGGCAAACCCGCCGCAACGCGTCGTCAACAACATCTTCTTCCCGGCGCACCACTACTTCGACACCAATGCGTCCATGCTAACTCGGCGCCTCCTTGCGCCCGCGGCTCCACGGCGACTTCCTCGACACCGGCTACCCCGATTCGACATCGACCACGGCATTCTTCGTACGGCTACCTCGACCACGGCTCCACCACCCACGCTCTCGGCTACCTCGACAAACGGCACAAAGGGCTACCGCTTTGCTTGAGCAACCTCGTCGGTTGCCACTCCAGCCACGACTCGCGATCGCCGGCCGTTCTGTTGTGGAGGGGTGTCCGTCGGCTTGCCTTCGGATTCTTCTCCAGTCTCACCGTCTGTGTCGCTACCGTTGTGACTGTGGGGGGATGTTGAGTATAATGTTTATTAGAAAAGACGAGATAGACTAGGATTTGTTCTGGCTTGTCTTGTACTCCAAGTAGATCATTGTACTCCTATATATATGCCCACGAGGCTCAAGCAATACAAGAATTATTCCACCAATCCTCTGTGACGCCCGGATAATCAAGCTACAGTAAACCTCTGCTAATGGTGCCACGTCACCTCGGTTACTGTTGATAAACTCGAGTTAGTTCGAAACCGATTCAAATTCAATTTCAAAATCAAGCAAACAATAAAAGTTTTCAAATATTAAAACTAAAATGTTCGGAGTGAACCCAATATGGCATAGGTAATTATGGAGGAGAAGCCACACCTTTATAAAATGTTTAAATACTATTAGATGAATAAAACAGTAGTAAAACAATTAATTACATACCTTTTGTAATTAATAAAATGTCAAACTAATTTATTTGAGGACTATACTTTTTATGACGATGGACTAAGTTCAAATACCAATTTAGATGCTACGTGTATTTTACTAAAACTAAAAATAATAGGAAACAAAGCTAAAACAGAAAAGTAAAATAAATAAAAGATAAAAAAACAAAACAAAACAAAAGAAAAGGAGGACCCCCAATGGGCCAACTGCCCGGTGACAGCCAGCCAGCCCAGCTGCCCAGCCCGGCCGACCCACCCCACTCCCTTATCCCTCACAACCGCAAACCCTAATCCACCACCACACCCCACTCGCCCCACACGCTCCACTCCTCCCCGATTCCCCTGGATCGAGATCGATCCCCCCCCACTCTCTCTCGCACCCCTCCCGCTCGATCTGGAGCCGCCGCCGCCGCCGCCCGTCTCCGGCTCGCCTACCCCTCCCGCTCCTCTTCCTCGATCCGATCTGGATCGGAAGAACAATGAAACCGATGCCCCTTCATCGACGCCGTCGCCGGTCGCCATCGCTACCCCCGCCGAAGCTCGCCGGCCCCTCATGCCACGGCTTCCTCCTCGCCCCGTTCTGAGGCCGTCGACCCCGAGCCGCGCCACCCCAAGCCTCTGCGCTGCCACACGCCTGTCGGCCCGTCCGGTCGCCAGACCTTGCCGGCAGGGTTCATCCGGCCTCCTCGAGCTCTCCTCTGCAACGATGTGAGCATCCGGCTCAACCTGGCCTCTCCCCTCTCTTCCCCGTGCCCGTAGACACCCTGCCGACGAGGTCGTGCCTCTACCGTCGCCCTCCGCCCACGCCCATGGCCACCGTCGCCCGGGCGCTCCCCTACACAAACCCCTCAGACACCCCCCGCGCGGCTCCTCTCGCAGTGGCGTCCCACCGCCCCCCCGCTGGCGCCGTCGTGCCCTCACATCACTGCGCCACCTCGAGGTCGCGCCCGTCCGACCGATGCTGCACTCGCCTCTCTTGGCGGCGTGCGCTCGCTTGCTTGCGGCCGCGCCGAGGCCGCCTGTTCCTCCCCGTCGACACAGGACGGATGCCCAGCCAGCGCCAGCGCCAGACCCCGACCAAGATGCCCGTTAGGCCCTTGGGCCTATGACAGCTGGGCCCCGCCCCCTAAACGTTTTAAAAAAAAAGAGAGAATAAGAAATAATAATAATATAATTAATAATTAAATTAATTAATTAATTCAATTAACTTAATTAACTTACCCTATTTAATCAGTTAGTTAAACTAATTAACTTTAGTTAGTTAATAGTCAATGACAGTAGGACCCACACGTCAGTTTGACTAAGTCAACTGACTGTTTGACTACTGACATCACCTTGACATCATGCTGACGTCATAATGGCATTTCCTAATTAAATTAATTCTGTTGATTCTAAAAATGAATTAAATCTTTAGAAATTAATATAAAATAATCCATAACTCGGATGAAAATACTTTGTACATGAAAGTTGCTCGAGCGGCGAGGCGAATCCGATACGCAGCCCGCTCGTCGCCACACACTCCTAGCATAGCGAACATGGAACTTTTCCTCCGATTCATCTGTTCAAAACGCTAAACATGGGAATACTTTCCGGATGTTTCCCCTTCATCGGTATCACCTACTACCGTGTTAGGGCACACCTAGCACCGCATATTGCAGCGTCTTGCTTTGTGTTACATTTTGATTGCTATGTTATTTATTGTGTTCCCCTCCGTTACTTCTTTCCGGTGAGACTCGAGACCGGTGCCGATGTCGTGTGTTCGACTACACCAAGAGGCGACCCTCTCTCTTGCCCGAGCAACCAGGCAAGCCCCCTTGATCACCGGATATCGCCTATTCTTCTCTATCTGCTTGCATTAGAGTAGTGTAGCATGTTCCGCTTTCCGTTAATCCTATTACGATGCATAGCGACATTGTTGCTACAAATCATTGATACCTTACCCGCAATCCTAAATGCTTAGTATAGGATGCTAGTTTATCATCATTGGCCCTACATTCTTGTCGACCGCCTTGCTATACTATTGGGCCGTGATCACTCGGGAGGTGAGCACGGTATATACTATACATACATACATATTACAGATGGTGACTAAAGTCGGTCTGCTCGAAGAGTACCGCGAGTGATTCACTTGATTGGGGCTGAAAGGACCTTTGTCCCGACGGCCCTCTGTGTGGATCTTTGTGGCGGGCGGCAGGCAGGTTGAGACCGCCTAGGTGAGAGGTGGGCCTGGCCTGATCGGCGTCCGCGGTTGATTCATAATAACACGCTTAACGAGATCTTGGTATTTGATCCGAGTCCGCCATTTGGTCTATACGCACTAACCATCTACGTGGGAGTAGTTATGGGTATCCCGGCGTCGTGGTATCACCAAGCCTTCTAGGCGTCAAGAATCGAGCGGCGCGCCGGATTGGAACGTAAGCTGCGCTTGTATTAGGGGCTAGTTACGCTTCCGCCGCGACGCAACGTGTGAGTGTGCTCGAGGCGATGGGCCCGGACCCTGCGGCTTAGGTTTAGACCGCGTCTTGACCTCTCTGTTAGGCCTAGGTGGGGCTGCGGCGTGTTGATCTTCCGAGGCGGGCATGACCCAGAAAGTGTGTCGGCGAATGGGATCAAGCGTGTTGGGTTATGTGGTGCACCCTGCAGGAAGTTTAATCTATTGAATAGCCGTGTCCCTCGGTAAAGGGCGACCGGAGTTGTACCTTGACCTTATGACAACTAGAACCGGATACTTAATAAAACACACCCTTCCAAGTGCGGATACAACCCGTGATCGCTCTCTAACAGGCGACGAGGAGGATCGCCGGGTAGGATTATGCTATGCGATGCTCTTTGGAGATGCTACTTGGCGATGCTACTTGGAGGACTTCAGTCTACTCTCTTCTACTGCTGCAAGGCGGAGGCTGCGAAGCGTAGTCTTCGACGTGATTAGCTATCCCCTCTTATTACGGCATTCTGCGATTCGGTCACCGATATGGCCCTTTACACATATACCCATGCATATGTAGTGTAGCTCCTTGCTTGCGAGTACTTTGGATGAGTACTCACGGTTGCTTTCTCCCCTTTTTTTCCCTTTCCTTTCTTTACGGTTGTCGCAACCAGATGTTGGAGTCGAAGTTGAGCGCCACCGTCGATGGCGACTACTACTTTGGAGGTGCCTACTACTACGTGCAGCCCGCGGCGGCGACGAGGAGTAGTTAGGAGGATCGAGCGGGAGGCTGCGCCTCTTCGATCAGTAACCCGGTTTGTGCTAGCCTTCTTAAGGCAAACTTGTTTAACTTATGTCTGTACTCAGATATTGTTGCTTCCGCTGACTCGTCTATGATCGAGCACTTGTATTCGAGCCCTCGAGGCCCCTGGCTTGTATTATGATGCTTGTATGACTTATTTTACTTTTAGAGTTGTGTTGTGATATCTTCCCGTGAGTCCCTGATCTTGATCGTACATGTTTGCGTGCATGATTAGTGTACGATTAAATCGGGGGCGTCACAAGTTGGTATCAGAGCCGACTGCCTGTAGGAATCCCCTTTCCAACTCCTTGGCCGAAGTCGAGTCTAGACATTGCAAAACTTTTACTAACATGGCTGTGCGGCCTATGGGCCCACGTCGCCATTGGGTGGTACTAGGATCTTTTACTCCTCGACCTTTACTCGGGATTCTGAACTCTCTTCTATTCGGGTTAAATGATTTTTACAAAAATCTAACTTTAGGTTCTCGAAAATATTTTCTCCCGGAGAGGCCCTTCAGTCCAGATGATCACCGACTGCACCAGAAGATTTCGAAGATACTCTCCGATTTTCTCTCGAGACTTTGTGCCCATCAGTTTTGCTATTCCCGACCACCGACAAATCCTTATGGATAACAACTTACACTTGCCATTCATACGATCATCCCCCATTGATCTTGTTATTACAAGATACCCCGAAGTTTTCTATTGTTCGAGAATACTTTGTGCCTACTGCCTAGCAGTTCTTTGCCACATGAATACCCCTTCAAATAAATCCTCGCACTTGTTGAGTATCCGCTCATCCCAAGTTGTTCATGTGTTTCACAAAAGTCTTCAAAATACTAATCGATCTTCCGAAAATCCTCTAGCTTGAAAATTCTTGCTTGCTTGCATTATGGTTAATCCCATAAGTCTTGTAATCTTAATGGCATACCTTGTCATTATTATTTTGAGTCTGTTGATTCAATATGTTGCGAATGCTCGCACTCCTCGATCAGATCCTAGAATTCATCCTTCCGGCTCAGACGTCATTTTGAACATGAGCTGGTCCTCGATCAATCAAGTTGTCGTCAAATGTACCCCTAAGTCTATTCAACTTATCCATCCTTGATCAGAGCGTTGCTTCTGATCCCCTGGTCTAGAAGTCATAATGGTTCTGCATTTGAACTTTGAATTAGTCAGATGTTTCTATAATCAGATCTCCTTGCACTCTTCTTCCTCTGGTTGAGTACCGATGCTCACATCAGATCCCTTGTGGACCATCGTTTCCTTTGATGGATTTTATCCGACAGTGTCCTTCATATTGAATAACCTTGCGAGCCTTTCCATGGGTATATAATGCCTTTGGTAAATTGTATCATCTGCTTTTGAACAATGCTCTACTTACGAGCTTGTATTATTTACTCCTAAGTTGTGGTATATGTTCCTAAGATGCCCTGATGGGTTGAACCTATGCCTTCCTTAATATGTGTGAACTCGGAAGTTTTCACGAGTCATACTCATCTGGTATTTCACCAGGTAAAACTTTCAACACTAATGCTTTTATCAAAGCGAGAAGTGAATGGAAGGTTATACATTGAAGAAGTGGGAGTCGACCTTGAACTTTGTGTTCATGCCCATGGACCCGATGTGAAACTTATCATCGAAGCTTCTTGTAAATGATATTAATCTCCTTGTTATAAGTTCATCCTGTATCTATGTTTGTTCCTTTAGAATTACGGTTCCGACCATATTTTCTCATTAATACCATTTATCGGACAAGTTCAAGCACTTGTCTTCTGTAGAGCAATACCCCAGTCCAACCTCTACTTTGACCTGACGTCGAGTATTACCCCCTGGTATCTCGAGATTATAATGGAACTGCATAACTTCTTATGAGTTCTTCATCAAGTGCTACATTCTCACTGATTCCAATTTTTCACGGGCTCTGAGTTATTAAACACTCAAAGACACCGATAACTGAACCGAGTCCGCACTACGGTTCAACAACTTTTAGTAATCTTCTTTACTTACGAGTTTGTACCAGATCACGCCATTCCTAGCCTGATCGGCTATATCATTACCGTGCTAAATTTTAACTGTGCTACCTGGTCCTAATTCCCGGAGCACAACTTCCGATGATAGCTAAGTTTACGACGATCGTCCTCGGCATATCATTTCGCCTTGAACAACAATCTTTGATTTCAAGTTTGTATTGTACTAGTGGTTTCAATAACCTTTCGCTTCATCATTCCTTTGACTTGTTGTCATCGCCGATCTATTACACCTTCATGAAATCTCTCGACAATTGTGTCGGATCACCTTCAACACTTTGACTTCTTCCGAGATGTTAACTGTGTTGATGATGAGAAGTACCCTCCTTGCCCTCGATGATTTTTATTATCATCGACAACACCCTTGACTTCCTTTCATCGCGAGCTTGTCCACATTATGAATACAACCTGCTCTCCAGCTAATGTTGTGTTCTGCCTTGAAGTATTACTGTCCTTTCTATCAAGAATGTTGTGAGGATTGCTCCACCTCTTAAGAATTCTTGTTATAGTGATACCTCTCGCCATCACCATTCTTTCTTGGTCCCCGTGTTGGTTCTAACCAGGATACCAACAGATGAACGGTGCTATTTGGATTCTGCCCTTCTAGCAACCCTATTGCTTTGAAGTTATTGGTTGTCCGTTCATTCTTAGACTATTGATTATTGAATCACCATTCCAATGTTGGCACCCAGCCCATATTTCGGGTGCACCTTTCAACCATTGTTAAATTGTGTATGTTTTCCTCAAGCATAAATCAATATATCATTTTGATTTGGCAAATGATATCTCCTTGTTCACATAATTGTGGAAATCCATCCTTTGGAAATTTTGATGAATTGTCGCTGAGTTCATCAACCACCTCCTTGTCCTCTCCTTGGGTTAATAATGAACTCTTGTTAACGGAAATCACTTCATAGTTCATTTCCCGAGAATCTTACAGTGTCATCCCGTCAATTTGTGTTGCACCTTTCTTCTCAGGCATCCTGAGTCTGAGGTATCCTGACACCAATCAGATCTGAATCTCGGTCAGATATGCTGGTTGGAACATATTTCCAAGAGTTATAACAATGGTCTTTATGTGACCCGAGCAGGTGATGTCGTGCCTAGCACACCTGGCCGGAGGCCCTATTGTTATAGTTTCCTTTTAACAAGGTTAACCATTCTTCCTGGAGGAAACTGTAAGATCTATTTTATAAGCTGTCCCTGATGGACCCATTGAGTATCTAAAGTCTGACCTTTGTTTGAAGACCATGTCAATGCTATCTCAAAAGCTTGTTTGTGGCACTCTGATTTTCAACCAGAACATTTGAAGCCCAATGCTAAATGTTTCTTGCTCAATTATCCAAACACCGCTGTATGGATAATGTCATGAAAATTTCTCTCCCCTCACCTAGAGGCTTTTCTACCTTATATCCTGTCAAGGATATCATTCTCTACTTGTCCTTGGTAAGGATATACCCTTGAAATATGTGTTTAGACACATTTTCCTTTCCATTGTTCTGTTTAAACCTGATAATCACTTTTCCTTTCCATTGGTTTGTTTGACCTCTCTTGTGATCTATATAATCTAAGCAGTAATGATTCACTGCTTATGTAAACACCTCGGTGCGCCATTTCGTCAGCAAAACCCTGTTACTATTGTTGATGACATTTCCGAAATACACCGATGAACGGGAACCTTGCCTATTGGTCCGCCTCGTTCAACGAGCGGGAAAATGGTTCTCTTCGTCCCTCGCCCTTGGTATCGATGTTGTTGACCGACATAACTGACATGCTACTCTCTGACATGCCTTGCTATCATGATCGTGCAAGACGTCACCGCCCTTCCTACTGTTAATCCACATGGTGGGCCCATAACCCACAGTTTCACAGGATCGAAACCTGACTCTCCTGTACACCCCCTGTTCCCAAAGTTATTCCTCGCGAGTGGACTCGTATATAATTCACGGACCGCCGTCCCAAGTGATCTATTTTAGTATCAAACGCAATACTTATTCTCGTTGCCCTGAACCTTTTTCACCTGCTGATTAGGCATCGAATGCTTGCCTATCCATTTGAAACTTCTCATGGTACCTCCTTACTTTGCTCTCGATATTTTCTTAAGATTCAATTCGAGAGTAACTTCCGCCACCTTCCTCGGTGTTATCGACCAGATAGTCAACCTTGTAGAGGTCTGTCCTTTTGAAGCTACCCCTTAACCTTTTCGTAAGTACGATGGAGATCCCGAAGGAAGGACGACAACTTCATCATGATGACCCGAAGCAGAGAACTGAAGACATCTATGTAATGGATCGACCTTTTCGAGAAGAGCAACTATGACCGAGAAGAATCGTTAGAATTACGTAACCGGATCCCTTCCCCCTTACTCCCGCTCCTAAATCTCGGGACGAGATTTCTTGTAGTGGAGGAGAATTGTGACGCCCGGATAATCAAGCTACAGTAAACCTCTGCTAATGGTGCCACGTCACCTCGGTTACTGTTGATAAACTCGAGTTAGTTCGAAACCGATTCAAATTCAATTTCAAAATCAAGCAAACAATAAAAGTTTTCAAATATTAAAACTAAAATGTTCGGAGTGAACCCAATATGGCATAGGTAATTATGGAGGAGAAGCCACACCTTTATAAAATGTTTAAATACTATTAGATGAATAAAACAGTAGTAAAACAATTAATTACATACCTTTTTGTAATTAATAAAATGTCAAACTAATTTATTTGAGGACTATACTTTTTATGACGATGGACTAAGTTCAAATACCAATTTAGATGCTACGTATTTTACTAAAACTAAAAAATAATAGGAAACAAAGCTAAAACAGAAAAGTAAAATAAATAAAAGATAAAAAACAAAACAAAACAAAAGAAAAGGAGGACCCCCCAATGGGCCAACTGCCCCGGTGACAACAGAGCCAGCCTTGGCCCAGCCGGCCGACCCACCCCACTCCCTTATCCCCTCACAACCGCAAACCCTAATCCACCACCACACCCCACTCGCCCCCACGCGCTCCACTCCCTCCCCCGATTCCCCTGGATCGAGATCGATCCGCCCCCCACTCTCTCTCGCACCCCTCCCGCTCGATCTGGAGCCGCCGCCGCCGCTGCCCGTCTCCGGCTCGCCTACCCCTCCCGCTCCTCTTCCTCGATCCGATCTGGATCGGGAAGGGGCAATGAGCCCGATGCCCCCTTCATCGACGCCGTCGCCGGTCGCCATCGCTACCCCCGCCGAAGCTCGCCACGGCCCCTCATGCCACGGCTTCCTCCTCGCCCCGTTCTGAGGCCGTCGACCCCGAGCCGCGCCACCCCAAGCCTCTGCGCTGCCACACGCCTGTCGGCCCGTCCGGTCGCCAGACCTTGCCGGCAGGGTTCATCCGGCCTCCTCGAGCTCTCCTCTGCAATGATGTGAGCATCCGGCTCAACCTGGCCTCTCCCCTCTCTTCCCCGTGCCCCGTAGACACCCTGCCGACGAGGTCGTGCCTCTACCGTCGCCCTTCGCCCACGCCCATGGCCACCGTCGCCCGGGTGCTCCCCTACACAAACCCCGGCACAGCCTCCCTGGCCGTGGCTCCTCGCAGCCGCGCGCGTCCACTGCCGCCCCCTGCCCGCTGGCGCCCGTCGTGCCCTCACATCACTCGCCACCTACGAGGCCGCGCCCCCGTCCGACCGATGCTGCACCTCGCCTCTACTGGCGCCGGCGTCGCCCGCTTGCCGGCCGCGCCGAGGCCGCCCCGTTCCTCCCGTCTGGACAGGCGGATACCCAGCCTTGCCAGCGCCAGACCAAGACCAAGATGCCCGTTAGGCCCTTGGGCCTATGACAGCTGGGCCCCGCCCCCTAAACGTTAAAAAAAAAGAATAAGAAATAATAATAATATAATTAATAATTAAATTAATTAATTAATTCAATTAACTTAATTAACTTACCCTATTTAATCAGTTAGTTAAACTAATTAACTTTAGTTAGTTAATAGTCAATGACAGTAGGACCCACACGTCAGTTTGACTAAGTCAATCGACTGTTTGACATCGACATCACCTTGACATCATGCTGACGTCATAATGGCATTTCCTAATTAAATTAATTCTGTTGATTCTAAAAATGAATTAAATCTTTAGAAATTAATATAAAATAATCCATAACTCGGATGAAAATACTTTGTACATGAAAGTTGCTCAGAACGACGAGACGAATCCGGTTACGCAGCCCGTTTGTCCGCCACACACTCCTAGCATAGTGAACATGGAACTTTTCCCCTCCGATTCATCTGTCCGAAAACGCGAAACACTGGGAATACTTTCCCGGATGTTTCCCCCCTTCATCGGTATCACCTACTACCGTGTTAGGGCACACCTAGCACCGCATATTGCCGCGTCTTGCTTTGTGTTACATTTTGATTGCTATGTTATTTATTGTGTTCCCCCTCCGTTACTTCTTTCCGGTAGACTCTGAGACCGGTGCCGATGTCTGTGTGTTCGACTACACCGAAGACGACCCCTCTCTCTTGCCAGAGCAACCAGGCAAGCCCCCCCTTGATCACCAGATATCGCCTATTCTTCTCTATACTGCTTGCATTAGAGTAGTGTAGCATGTTACTGCTTTCCGTTAATCCTATTCTGATGCATAGCCTGACATTGTTGCTACAGTCATTGATACCTTACCCGCAATCCTAAATGCTTAGTATAGGATGCTAGTTTATCATCATTGGCCCTACATTCTTGTCAGTCTGCCTTGCTATACTATTGGGCCGTGATCACTCGGGAGGTGAGCACGGGTATATACTATACATACATACATATTACAGATGGTGACTAAAGTCGGGTCTGCTCGAAGAGTACCCGCGAGTGATTCACGGATTGGGGGCTGAAAGGACCTTTGTCCCGACGGCCCTCTGTGTGGATCTTTGTGGCGGAGCGACAGGGCAGGTTGAGACCGCCTAGGTGAGAGGTGGGCTGGCCTCGATCGGCGTCCGCGGTTGCTTCATAATAACACGCTTAACGAGATCTTGGTATTTGATCTGAGTCTGGCCATTTGGTCTATACGCACTAACCATCTACGTGGGAGTAGTTATGGGTATCCCGGCGTCGTGGTATCAGCCAAGCCTTCTAGACGTCGAATCGAAGCGGCGCGCGCGGATTGGAACGTAAGCTGCGCTTGTATTAGGGGCTAGTTACGCTTCGGCCACAGACGCAACGCAAGTGTGCTTTCGAGGCGATGGGCCTGACCCTGCGCGCTTAGGTTTAGACCGGCGTCTTGACCTCTCTGTTAGGCCTAGGTGGGGCTGCGGCGTGTTGATCTTCCGAGGCGGGCATGACCCAGAAAGTGTGTCCGCCGAATGGGATCAAGCGTGTTGGGTTATGTGGTGCACCCTGCAGGAAGTTTAATCTATTGAATAGCCGTGTCCCTCGGTAAAGGGCGACCGGAGTTGTACCTTGACCTTATGACAACTAGAACCGGATACTTAATAAAACACACCCTTCCAAGTGCCAGATACAACCCGGTGATCGCTCTCTAACAGGGCGACGAGGAGGATCGCCGGGTAGGATTATGCTATGCGATGCTACTGGAGATGCTACTTGGCGATGCTACTTGGAGGACTTCAGTCTACTCTCTTCTACCTGCTGCAAGACGGAGGCTGCCAGAAGCGTAGTCTTCGACAGGATTAGCTATCCCCCTCTTATTCTGGCATTCTGCAGTTCAGTCCACCGATATGGCCCTTTACACATATACCCATGCATATGTAGTGTAGCTCCTTGCTTGCGAGTACTTTGGATGAGTACTCACGGTTGCTTTCTCCCCTTTTTCCCTTTCCTTTCTTTTCGGTTGTCGCAACCAGATGCTGGAGTCGAAGTTGGGCGCCACCGTCGATGACGACTACTACACTGGAGGTGCCTACTACTACGTGCAGCCCGCTGACGACGACCAGGAGTAGTTAGGAGGATCCCAGGCAGGAGGCCTGCGCCTCTTTCGATCTGTAACCCAGTTTGTGCTAGCCTTCTTAAGGCAAACTTGTTTAACTTATGTCTGTACTCAGATATTGTTGCTTCCGCTGACTCGTCTATGATCGAGCACTTGTATTCGAGCCCTCGAGGCCCCTGGCTTGTATTATGATGCTTGTATGACTTATTTCACTTTTAGAGTTGTGTTGTGATATCTTCCCGTGAGTCCCTGATCTTGATCGTACACGTTTGCGTGCATGATTAGTGTACGATTAAATCGGGGGCGTCACATCCTCTCTCTCCCTTTTAACAAAGGAGATGGGGCTGGCGGTACCTGGCGCCTGTGGTCACCCTGCCGCTTAATCGGGCGCGGACCACGTCATGCAGTTGCGGCCCAGCGCAGAGCTACAACTGCCTCTCTGGGACACTGACAACGCCATCGAGGAGCTCCCGCCCATATCCATCAACGAGTGGCGGAGGGCAATGCCAAGCGTGAGCTCCTCATCATACAACACAAATGAGCTCAAGTCCTCCCTGGCGAGCGCTGCCCAGTCGATCGCGTCGGATCCGCTGCCGAATGTGTTGCCAACCATTGTGGAAGGGAGAGGACAGAGGAGAGAGCGAGAAGGTGGGTAGTGCAGCGGAGAGGTCAAGAGAGTGAGGGTTTCCCGTACGGTTGGAGTATATATGGGGACAAAGGTGAGGTCGCCATGGACCTGGGTGGGCCTATCCGACATGGGCGCGACGGTGCGCCCGATCTGCCACATATCCGCTTCAGATATGGGTTGGGTATGAGGGTGCCGGTCAGGCTGAACGTTTGGACTGAGTTTGTCGAGTCTGGTTGGGTGTCTTTTTCCAGGTGGGAACGCCATCAGACGTTTGGGGCGGATATGGGGCCTCCGACTGTAGATGCTCTTACAAATCAAAAACAAAAGTCCCTTATTTCAGATTTTCAGAATTTTGTCCCTCTGATTTGAGGGGGTTAGACACATAAATAGAGGAGAGAAACACACATGCATCCGTGCAAGCAGCTAGCTTTCGTCTTGTCATCTCAGAGATAATTAAGCCCGACGTACGTACGTGTGAAATCCACACAACACAAACACGAACGCCACGCGCACGTAGCACGTACGGCAGTGAAAAGAACAGAGAAAATCACATCACATCACATGGATGCATGGCAGGCTCGCCAGAGCACACACGACGTACGCACGAGCAGGCAAGCGCTGCGTGTGTATCAATGGCCACCGATAGTGCCGCCTGTGAGCCAGCGCATCATATCAGTGGCTATGGCCGTGCTTGTGGCCGCCGTGCTTGTGGATGTGGTGCGACATGGCGTCCTCGCGGTGCGCGGCCTTGTCCTGGTGCAGCTGCGCCTCGGCGGCGGCGACCTTGGCGGCGGCGCGCTCGTGCGCCAGCTCCCGCTCGTCGTGCGACCTCGCAGTCGCCGCCTCGGCCTTCTCCGCCACCTTGGCCTTGGTGATGGTCGACTTCGCCTTGGCCGCGCTCGCGCCGTCCTTCATCTTCTCCTTGGCGTGCTCCATCTTGATTTGGTTAGCTGCTGCTTCTTCTTGGTCTTCCTCTTCTTGCTTCCCTTCTTATCCCCGGGTGGTGAGCTCGAGTGGGGTTTATGTAGGCGGAGCGGTGCTGAGTTGGACGAATCGTTGCATGACGCGTGGGTGGATGGAGGTCGGCCGATAGGGACGTGATGTCGGCCGGACGGATGGTTGCAAGTGGCCAAGTGCGCGGTTGGGCCATCGCCATCGCTGCATGGATGGAGATCGACATGGGCACATGGCCGCACGGTGCATCTCATGTCGGCCACCTGCAAAAAAGAAAAAGTAGGATTTCTCACACTCCGTGTAGTATTATTTCGTCACGGTCTTTTAGAAACATTTTGGTTTTAATGTGCGTGTTTTTTCCTCGATACGGACAGGGGAATGCACTTCACATATACTCGCACATGGTTCACCGAAGAATGGAGTCACAGAATTTCAGAAAAAAAAATCAGCACATCAAGTACCTTGACGGACGTCGGTAATTGCGGGAGAACGTACTTTGCTCAATGTCGTTAAAAAATACTGTGTTGTACTACTCCCTCCGTTCCAAAATATAGTCTTGCCGCGTTTAGAAGTCACTTTGATGTATAATTTATTCAACGAGGCCGATGCGGCGGAGAAAAAGTTATATAATTGAAAACTTCTTTTTTGAATACGAATTCACATGTATAACTTTTGCTCCCGCTGCAGTCGGTCTCCTTGGTTAAATTTATGGTCAAGGTTAAAGCACGAGAATAGAGGAAGCACTACATTGTGGAACGGAGAGAGTACAATATATAGTTTTGGTCGAGCATACATGCATGTGCACAATCACAATTTTTATCCTGGGTCTAGGAAAACTCAAACAATACTGCAAAATAAGCTAGCGGTGATGACACAAAAAGGTTATCAGTTGCTTGGGTGGCGGTGAGGGGCGCATGCCATTGATCTTCCGCCTTTGCTAACACGTCATCAATGGCTGACGTGCCGCCCACCATTTTTTTTGAAATGTGCCGCCCAACATTGGTAATGTTTGTATCGGTGGCAGATTGTTTTAAACACCCACAGCTAAAAGCTTCGCCCAGGTAAATTATGGAATAGCACTACTGCGACATTGTTTTACTGGCATGGCAACATTTTGCACACAATACATTGATACCCATAAGAAATTGCAGTATGCTACATTGATATCCATTTTTACATGCATGCATTTTGCTACCTTGTCCACTAGTATCATGAATAAACATCACATAATTTCACCATTGAAGATGTTCATCATTGCTAGACAGTACATATCAGGTTTAGCCTAAAAACACGGTCGCTAGTCAAAAGGCACTATGACTTGAAAGGTTATTGACAACTACTAGCTAGTCCTCTCCTTTCATAATGGATGTGAAGAATAGGAAAACCCCTTCATGCCCATGGTGGAGCACAGAGGTCCACCTAGCTTCAGTTTCCAGGTTTCACTCCTACAATATTCGTGTCCACCCACCAACTAAGACACATTCATCTGGTAGGGTTGTAGTCCAGTAGTTGTCTCTGAAATTGGTCTTGTCATGGTAGGTAAGTGTCATCTCACCATTGCTATCCATGACCTCAGGTGGAACACATCTTGGGAGCTTCTATTGCAAGACCACAATAGTAACATAGTAAACACTATATCTAATTTACGAAGAGTATATGGAAAAGCTGAAGTTGAATACAGTTCTTACGAGATATTAGTTATGAATGTTGGTCTTGTTCAAGGATTTCACTAGTGGCATGTATGGTGCATCATTTTGTCCAACATTGTAAATGCCCGTAAGCCACACAATACCATCAACAAAGCAGACGACGTACCTCTTCTCCTCCCAAGTAAGCATGGTACGGTGCCACCAATATAATAAGTGTTGTCTACTATATTCCGAGTTATTCATTCTGCTAGCAAGGAAGTTATCCTCAAATTTGTAAGAGGAAGATTAACTGGTTATAAATAGAAACTTTTTTGACTAATATAAAGGTTTAATTATCAAGCATGTTTGAGAAAGCTACACTCAGAAGGATTGTAATGTTGTACAAATCCACCAAGATGCCAGGATCAAAATCATAATGTTTGCTAAAACAAAGTGGATAGCCATCCCCTCCACAAATTTGTAAGCCTCGGAAAATGTCATTTAATTAGAACAATCAAAATAGGTTAGATAATTTTCGTTATGGATCATAGTCTTGAAAGAGAAACCCTCTTTGGTCTTGAGGTAGGCAAAGGTGCTGGTCTCCTGATCCATGGAGACCTTAAGCTTCCTTAGGAGGTCAGGTCTTGCAAAATAGGGGATGCATAGAAGAAAAAAATAAAGGTAGACCAAAATTTACACTTGTTTAGCAAAATCCTGAATACATGTTTACAAAATAATTATGTGGAGTCATTTTTATAAAAAAAATATACCATCATCGATTTGAAGTCCTCAAAAAGTGGGAACTAGAAGCAATCAGCCTCCAATCAAATATAATTGGCGCACAAACCCCTAGTTTCAAAATAGTAAGGGCACTCCATTTGTTGTGTTCAAATTGACAAACAAAAAAAAGGAACTGTAAGATGATAAAAAATCGGCATGATCTTCGCTAAACATTGACATATAAAGTGCCATAAATTTGATGAAACGAAAATGAATCTACATTTCGCCTAAATGTTCACACTCATTTTGAATCCATGCAATATTTGAAGGACAACAACAAGACACATTTATCCCACTATGACATAGCACAAGGCACATGTATACCCAATTGCTCCACCTCAAACCATTATTTCTTTTTTTGACACATGGATTCTACATACCATCTCAATCCTACTTTTATTTTGACAATGTTTAATTGTTTTAACTTAAGATATACTATTTGGTTCAACAGATTTTGTTCGGAATGCATTTTATCTTTATATGAATCTTGTCAGATAATTAAGATTAGATAATTTTTTTTGTTTGTGCAAGGCACAAACAACATTTCTGTGACCTAAAATAAATGTGACACTGTTCTAACCTACAACAGATAAGGGGGGAGGGAAGAGAGGAACATGTGGCATTTACCGAGCATGAGAGTGATAACGACTTTGACGACAGACATGAGGGTGACAACGACTTCAATGGCAGGCCAATGACGTCGATGGCCTCAAACTAACGACGCAACAACAATGAGATGGCGGCTCCAGTGAAGAGAGAGATGATGCGAGGATGGCCCCCGTGATGACAACCACGGCGGCTCCAGCGAAGGGAGAGACGACGACGGAGGATCTCCGTGCTAGAGCTTGGGGGAGGGGGAACAAAGGGGATGAATTGAGAAATTTTGAGGAAATATTGGATAAGTCCTTGTGCGGGAGTTGGTACGTAGGCCCGGCCTACCACTAGGTGGTGTAACAACAGTCCCGCCAGAGAAAACAAAATTATCAGTGGCGGGCAGTCTCCAATGCCTGCCAATAGAGTGCATTACTAGTGGCGGGTGCTTTTGGGCACCCCTCCTGCTGTGTTTTTGCATTTTCTGTAATCATATGGTTTTAGTGTTTTGGTGGTATATTTGTTATCTCATTTTTTGTGAGGTTGAAGTTCCTTCATAATAACGATCATGGCAAACAGTTGGCACTTTTTGGGTTGATTTGCTATTTTTTAAGCATTTGATCAAGCGTGAGTTATTTAGAGGGGAAAATGTTTTCTAATTTAAAATAGATAGAAATGAAATCTTAAACCAAGGGTCATCTTGTTTGTGTCTTCGCCATGTCTGAGCAGACCTACAAAAAGTTCTACTTTCATTCCCCTATTGTTCTATTAGGACCCTTATCTCACATGCTCGCCTTCACCGTAGTATGTCTGCCTTGGCGTGATGCATTTGCCTCATATCCATGAAAATCTATTTTCAAAACAATCCCCCCACCTGTCCTCCTCCAACTTGATGCCCCCACGCGCTCTCTTCGTCATCACCCCTTTGGTGAAAAAAAAACCTTGTCATATCAATGATCTAGCCAGCCTAACCTCGAACCTCTCTCTTGTCATGGTCAAGTCCCCTAGTTAATCTTTCTCTGGTTATTAATGACCCAGAGTCCATCAGGTAGCTCTTTTTTGCTTCGTGTGCGTTTCTTCAGGTCATCTCATCTTCACCAGCAATATATCATGGCTCGTTGTTGACGTGTTTCTAGTTGATACTATTTGACCTCCACAATACACAAATGTCTACTTTAGTGCCATCACGGGGCTCTACAGTCATCTCCTCATCAACAACTGATCCCACATTTATTTTTCGAGTGTTGGTAGTCACTCATGGCTAATGAATAGTCCTTGTGTTGCAATAGTCAGCTTGATTCTAGCCATCGAAGGTGAGGTCTCTGGCATGGACTCAAGTGGCATGTGCTTTGTTATGCAATTGTTACATTGAACTTGAGTATACAATAGATAGTTCCTTGGAAGGAAATCACAATAGAATACCTTGCTAATCAATATCAAGTGGCGTGTGACGATGCTTCTCTTACTGCAAGATTGCTGGCTTGTTATTATGGGGCTATTTTGTATATCATGCTTGATTCTTTATGGAAACTACATATTTAGTGCGAAAATCCATCATGTGCAACAAGAATTATAGACTAGGCACATTGTATTGAGTTGTAATTTTCCTAAAAATAATATAAACTCTGAGCTTGGAATCTATTGATGCACTCATCATGATACCGGTGACAATCATTGTATTTAAGGGGTTCATTAGCCTATCCATATAATACTTCTTAATAGAAGAATACGAAGTTTCATAAAGCATATAAAAACAAGTGTTTACACTAGTTAATTCCGGAAAACTACTATAAATAAGTTTTTGACTAACTAATTTAGTAGTCTTTTACTCATATAAGTATGATTGAGGGGACTGTTCAAATGTCGTGGTAACTTCCTCACATGATTAAGTTTACCAAATACTCCCTCTGTCCCAAAATAAGTGACTTGACTTTGTTCTAACTTTGTACTAAAGTTAGTACAAAGTTGAGTCACTTATTTTGGGACAGAGGGAGTACCTCTCACTGTAGGATACATGCAACTCTTATGGGATCATACACATGTTTCACCAAGCTCTAATCCATTGCAATATTCTTTGATAAAGAATCCATCACTATATATGAATGGCTAAGTTTTGAATGGCTACATTGTCATGGTGCTAACAACATTCCGCTTAGTCTTGGCATATATGTGCTATAAATGTGGACAACGACACCACTTGCGGTAGAATTGAATGATCACAATAGTTGGCGTGTGATGTTTGGTGAAGCAATGATGGTATCTTGGAATTTCCCACACACAACATTGGCCACTAGCTGACCTCCTATAAATAACTAGCTTATTGTCTATATATCAGGATAACATTTAGTTTGGTAGGAAGGTGGAGGAGGATGACAAAGTGTTGAGAGGAGAGTACCACTGAAGTGATGTGTGAATGGAACTCTCGGTCACATAGCACAATCTAACAAAGGAATGCGATGTATTGGAAATTTGAGTTAGAGACAAGTACAAAATAATGGTTCATCAACGAAGACTGAAACTAGAAAGCACTGTACTAACTGTGGCTCCAATTACTTTCCGGCGAAACACATCAGTAGTCTATGTTGTCAAGTTGGTGTGATCCAGCCAAAGTGATATCCAGCGGTAGCTTCTGTCTGTTCTACAGCTCTATGCCCATGTAATCCCGAATGGTATTCTCTGACTTGTATCTACAAAGACCATGTTTTTGCAATGACACAAATCTAGAACAAGACAAACCATGATGCACCACTTCAGCATAGCATTAGAGTTTTTTCAACCAAAAGAATGTACGCAATAGTGGCATGTTTGGTAGTCCTTAGCATAATCATGTACACCGACAATTTTCTTCCAAGCATTCCATATTGTGATGAACCTAAAGAAAAATTATCTGAAAATGATATTTGATAGCAAAGTACACAACCTTAGTCAAAGCAAAAGTTATTAAGTACATAAAAAATGCACATTATCATCTAGTACGTACATCTTTCTGTGATAGGATTCTTCTTCACTTCCGAACTAATTCATGCAGCCGATAGCAAAAATTGAGAAGAACCATTGTGAAAGCATAAGAGGAAAATAACGACTACTGATGGCCTAGGCGCAACTGGAAATAATATATTTTTCTTGCCAGGAGCTAGCAATAATTTCGAACTTGGAGTGGAAACATAATGTGGGTCTTGGATGTAAATTTTGGGCAGTTGGGTAGGAACACACAGAATAGGAGCATTGCGACCTGTGGGTGGTGAGCAACTATAATTACACACCGCTCAATAAAGCCTAGTTGACGCCCACCGATTGTATGAATAAATATTTCTCGCTCTCTTTGGAAAACATATTCAGTCGAGCATACATGCGCATAATTAGCTACACCCATGTTAGCAAATTTTTAGCCGGTGGGTAGAAAAAATTGAACATCAGTCATGAGTATCAAATTTTACAGTCGAGTGTTCATCGGTATGTCAATAATTAATCCAATATAAAGCATGTAAGTAATAATTAAACAAATAAACCAGCGCTAGCCTTCTCCTTCGTAAAGCAACAAAGGATGATGTTATAAATATGTCTTCAATTACAAGTATAATGTGGATGTCACTCGAAAGGATATATGGATTGAAGTTTAGTCAAAAGAGTTATATATGTTGTAGTTCCGTTGTCAAACAAACAGTAACGACATGAAAACAATCATACTACTGACATGTGAGCCTGCAAAAATTTTATCCAAAAATTGGTCATTCATGTGAAATGAATTCAGTGAAAGGGTATCGATATCTAGATGGTTTATTGTGTGACTTGATTTTTACTTTGTAATGTAGTGTGTTTCTATGCTTAATTGACATGTTTGATTGTGTATGTACATTTTTAATCTTCTAATGTGTTTTTCTATGCTTAATACATATGTTTTTCTATGTTGGGTATGTGTGTGTGTGGGGTGTGTGTGTGTGTGTGTGTTTGGGGGGGGGGGGGGATGGGTCGGTCGAAACAGTCATGAACAGCTGCCTAATTAGCCAATAATTAGTTGCTAGTAAGGGGGGACAAAATCCTTAGACGGTGCCCCCCCTCACCGCTCATCTCCCCTTGAATCCAGCCCTGTCCCTGACACCAATGTATCCCACAGGTTGTTTAATTTGGCGTTTCGGTAGTTACTCATGGTAGAGGCCATGTCCGTGTGATGGAGCAGTCAATAAAAGTGTGACCTTTGAAGGTCGTGTCTTTGGCATGGGTTTAGTGGCATCTTCTTCTTGTGCACTTGGCACCTCAGATGTGCATACAAAAAATGGTGTTTTTTAGAGTTGTCATGGTGTATTGGTAGCACTAAAGTAGTGGTAGCACGAGAACAATATAGTAACTTGAGTTCAAAATGTTTTTTTTCATGGTTTAGAATCAACATTCCCTTTACGGTTGCTCCTATTTAGATATGCCACGGGTGTTACAAAAGTTTACCACTATATATACCACTCGTACTATAATTCTTTTTTGAAAAAAAGGATTACCCCGGTCTCTGCATCAAAATGATGCATGCAGCCAATTTTTTTACCTGTAGTAGAATTAAACGACCAAAAAAGTTGGCATGTGATGTTTGGTGAAGCAATGATTATATATGTACATGCCACACATATCTTTGGTCACTAGCTGGCTTCCATAAATAACTAGCTTATTACCAATGTAATGGGATCACATATAGTCGGTAGGGCTGCTAGAGGAGAATGTCAAAGTGTGGAAGTAGAACAACAATGACAAGCATGGTGATTTGCATGGGCGGTCACATCGCATGAACCAGCAGGGAATGAGATGTGTTGGAAATTCGAGTTGGAGACATATAGAGAGGCATATTCCACTAACAAATCGTGAAGCTAGCAAGAACCGAACAGGTCGTGACTCTTGTTAGTTTCGGTGAGCTTCAATCCCGGAGACAATGGTGTCGTAGATATCATCACTCGAGTAACACCAAAGAGGGTTCACTCACATCTGAGTCTTGTGCCTGTGTAAAACTGAATGGTTTCATGCGATTCACACACGGATCAAATTTTTAACCATGACACAATTGTAATTCAAGCACAAAACTCGCAGAGTATGGCGGGGTGCCACGTGGTGACACGAAGTACGGTTCATCCAACAAGATGGATGACTAGCTTAACATGAAGACCCAAAGTTATTGTTTAAACATATCTCACCTATCAATTCATAGGACACTGACATATAGCAATCTATAACTTACATTTTTTTGCGGGATACACTGCTAGTGTTCCTTGATCTGTTATTGCGATCAAATTCTATTCAAACTTACCTTAGTTTGTAAGCTACACAAGAAAGTGTGGATCCATAATATTAGCAAACAATAAATCTTTTTTATGCACACATTTATATTCTTTCAGTAACCAACAATTATAAACACCATGAATAAAGATCAGGTAGCTGTCTAGTTTCAATGTCTGAGAAAAGTTATATGATGTCCAGTTTTAATGTCCTAAATTTATGTTATGTTGAATGCAACGAATCACAAGCTCATACTATCTTGGGAGGATACATATTTTTCTATTTTACCATCTCTTAATTTTTTTTCGTGTGATGGAACGCGAGTGCTTTTGAACCTTTTACATGTGCCACTTGTCTTTACAAAAAAGGAATGAAGATTTTAACATCCACAGTTACTAACTACTTTCACTTTCTGAAGTACATCTAAGTAGTGATCTAAAAATCTCATATTAGTTTACAGTGAGAGTAACACAATAAATCCTAACTATTATCAGGTACGTACTTCTATAGGGCACCCGTTCACCTTTGCTCTCGCGAGGAAAGGGGTGGCTAGCATTTCTCGCCTCCTGCAGGCGCGCCGTAGATCTACCTCATCTTTTTGTGACCTCAGGCCATGGAGGCGTGGTGGATCTCGGCCCTTGCTGGTGGGATAGCTCCTTCTCCGTTTTTAGGTGTCTTTTTTGTCTCTTTAGGGTTTGTGTCATGTTCAATAAATGAGACAACAACGTCTTTCTGAAGATAAAATAAGGTTCTCTCCACCTAGATTTCGTCCTGGCAGTGCAACTAGCGTCGTCGGAGCGCGTGTGGAGGTGTGTCTCCGGCTGATCTTGTGGGATTTGGTTGGCATTTGTCTTCAATAGATCTACTTGGATCCCATCTTCATTGGTCTACATGTTGGGGAACGTAGTAATTTCAAAAAAATTCCTACGCACACGCAAGATCATGGTGATGCATAGCAACGAGAGGGGAGAGTGTCGTCCACGTACCCTCGTAGACCGAAAGCGGAAGCGTTAGAACAACGCGGTTGATGTAGTCGTACGTCCTCACGGCCCGACCGATCAAGCACCGAAACTACGGCACCTCCGAGTTCTAGCACACGTTCAGCTGGATGACGTCCCTCGAACTCTGATCCAGCCGATTGTCGAGGGAGAGTTCTGTCAGCGCGACGGCGTGGTGACGATCTTGATGTTCTACCATCGCAGGGCTTCGCCTAAGCACCGCTACAATATTATCGAGGAGGACTATGGTGGAGTGGGGCACCGCACACGGCTAAGAGATCAAGAGATCAACTGTTGTGTCTAGAGGTGCCCCCCTGCCCTCGTATATAAAGGAGCAAGGGGGGAGGGGGCGGCCGGCCTAGGAGGGGGCGCGCCATGAGGAGTCCTACTCCCACCGGGAGTAGGACTCCCTCCTTCCTTATTGGACTAGGAGAGGGGGAAGGAAAGGGAGAGGAGGAGAAGGAAAGAGGGGCCGGCCCTCCTTGCCCTAAACCAATTTGATTTGGGCCTTGGGGGGGGGGCACACTCCCCTTGCTGCACTCTATTTCCACTAGGGCCCATGTAGGCCCATTAAGCCCCCGGGGGGTTCCGGTAACCCCCCGGTACTCCGGTAAAATTCCGATTTCACCCGGAACACTTCCGATATACAAATATAGGCTTCCAATATATCAATCTTCATGTCTCGACCATTTCGAGAGTCCTCGTCATCTCCGTAATCACATTCGGGACTCCGAACAACCTTCGGTACATCAAAACTCATAAACTCATAATATAACTGTCATCGAAACCATAAGCGTGCGGACCCTACGGGTTCGAGAACTATGTAGACATGACTGAGACTCGTTTCTGGTCAATAACCAATAGCGGAACCTGGATGCTCATTTTGGCTCCTACATATTCTACGAAGATCTTTATCAGTCAAACCGCATAACAACATATGTTGTTCCCTTTGTCATCGGTATGTTACTTGCCCGAGATTCGATCGTCGGTATCCCAATACCTAGTTCAATCCCGTTACCGGCAAGTCTCTTTACTCGTTACATAATGCATCATTCTGTAACTAACTCATTAGTTACATTGCTTGCAAGGCTTATTGTGATGTGCATTACCGAGAGGGCCCAGAGATACCTCTCCGACAATCGGAGTGACAAAACCTAATCTCGAAATATGCCGACTCAACATGTACCTTTGGAGACACCTGTAGAGCTCCTTTATAATTACCCAGTTACGTTGTGACGTTTGGTAGCACACAAAGTGTTCCTCCGATAAAACGGAGTTGCATAATCTCACAGTTGTAGGAACATGTATAAGTCATGAAGAAAGCAATAGCAACATACTAAACGATCAAGTGCTAAGCTAACAGAATGGGTCATGTCAATCACATCATTCTACCAATGATGTGATCCCGTTAATCAAATGACAACTCATGTCTATGGTTAGGAAACATAACCATCTTTGATTAATGAGCTAGACAAGTAGAGGCATACTAGTGACATTAAGTTTGCCTATGTATTCACACATGTATCATGTTTCCGGTTAATACAATTCTAGCATGAATAATAAACATTTATCATGATATAAGGAAATAAATAATAACTTTATTATTGCCTCTAGGGCATATTTCCTTCAGTCTCCCACTTGCACTAGAGTCAATAATGTAGATTACACAGTAATGATTCTAACACCCATGGAGTCTTGGTGCTGATCATGTTTTGCTCGTTGAAGAGGCTTAGTCAACGGGTCTGCAACATTCAGATCCGTATGTATCTTGCAAATCTCTATGTCTCCCACCTGGAGTTGGTCCCGGATGGAATTGAAGCGTCTCTTGATGTGCTTGGTCCTCTTGTGAAATCTGGATTCCTTTTCCAAGGCAATTGCACCAGTATTGTCACAGAAGATCTTCATTGGTCCTGATGCACTAGGTATGTCACCTAGATCGGAAATGAACTCTTTCATCCAGATTCCTTCATTTGCTACTTCCAAAGCAGCTATGTAATCTGCTTCGCATGTAGATCCCGCCACGACGCTTTGTTTAGAACTGCACCAACTGACAGCTCCACCGTTCAATATAAACACGTATCCGGTTTGCGATTTAGAATCGTCCGGATCAGTGTCAAAGCTTACATCGGCGTAACCATTTACGACTAGCTCTTTGTCACCTCCATAAGCGAGAAACATATCCTTAGTCCTTTTGAGGTATTTCAGATATTCTTGACCGCTGTCGATGATCCACTCCGGATTACTTTGATACCTCCTGCTAAACTTATTGCTAAGCATCGTCGGTCTGGTACACAGCATTGCATACATGATAGAGCCTATGGCTGAAGCATAGGAACATCTTTCATTTCTCTCTATCTTCTGCTGTGGTCGGGCATTGAGTCGACTCAACTTCACACCTTGTAATCTGAGGCAAGAACCCTTTCTTTGCACGATCCATTTTGAACTTTTTAAAAACTTTATCAAGGTATGTGCTTTGTGAAAGTCCAATTAAGCGTCTTGATCTATCTCTATAGATCTTGATGCCCAATATGTAAGTAGCTTCATCGAGGTCTTTCATCGAAAAACTTTTATTGAAGTATCCCTTTATGCTATCCAGAAATTCTATATCATTTCCAATTAATAATATGTCATCCACATATAATATCAGATATGCTACAGAGCTCCCACTCACTTTCTTGTAAATACAGGCTTCTCCAAAACTCTGTATAAAACCATATGCTTTGATCACACTATCAAAGCGTTTATTCCAACTCTGAGAGGCTTGCACCAGTCCATAAATGGATCGCTGGAGCTTGCACACTTTGTTAGCATCTTTTGGATCGACAAAACCTTATGGTTTCATCATATACAACTCTTCTTCCAGAAATCCATTCATGAATGCAGTTTTTACATCCATTTGCCATATTTCATAATCATAAAATGCAGCAATTGCTAACATGATTCGGACAGACTTAAGCATCGCTACGGGTGAGAAAGTCTCATTGTAGTCAACCCCTTGAACTTGTCGAAAACCTTTCGCAACAAGTCGAGCTTTGTAGACAGTTACATTACCATCAGCTTCAGTCTTCTTCTTGAAGATCCATTTATTCTTGATGGCTTGCCGATCATCGGGCAAGTCAACCAAAGTCCATACTTTGTTCTCATACATGGATCCCATCTTACATTTCATGGCCTCAAGCCATTTTGCGTAATCTGGGCTCATCATCGCTTCCTCATAGTTCGTAGGTTTGCCATGGTCAAGTAACATGACTTCCAGAATAGGATTATCGTACCACTCTGGTGCAGATCTTACTCTGGTTGACCTACGAGGTTCGGTAGTAACTTGATCTGAAGTTTCATGATCAATATCATTAGCTTCCTCACTGATTGGTGTAGTTTTCACAGGAACCGATTCTTGTGATGAACTACTTTCCAATAAGGGAGCAGGTACAGTTACCTCGTCAAGTTCTACTTTCCTCCCACTCTCTTCTTTCGAGAGAAACTCCTTCTCTAGAAAGGATCCGAATTTAGAAACAAATGTCTTGCCTTCAGATCTATGATAGAAGGTGTACCCAATAGTCTCTTTTGTGTATCCTATGAAGACATATTTCTCCGATTTGGGTTCGAGCTTATCTGGTTGAAGTTTCTTCACATAAGCATCGCATCCCCAAACTTTAAGAAACGACAACTTTGGTTTCTTGCCAAACCAAATTTCATAAGGCGTCGTCTCAATGGATTTTGATGGTGCCCTATTTAACATGAATGCGGCCGTCTCTAAAGCATAACCCCAAAACGATAGCGGTAAATCAGTAAGAGACATCATAGATCACACCATATCTAGTAAAGTACGATTACGACGTTCGGACACACCATTTCATTGTGGTGTTCCAGGTGGCGTGAGTTGTGAAACTATTCCTCATTGTTTCAAATGTAAACCAAACTCACAACTCAAATATTCTCCTCCACGATCAGATCGTAGAAATTTTATTTTCTTGTTACGATGATTTACCACTTCACTCTGAAATTCTTTGAACTTTTCAAATGTTTCAAACTTGTGTTTCATCAAGTAGATATACCCATATCTGCTCAAATCATCTGTGAAGGTGAGAAAATAACAATACCCGCCGCGAGCCTGAACATTCATTGGACCACACACATCGGTATGTATGATTTCCAACAAATCAGTTGCTCGCTCCATAGTTCCGGAGAACGGCGTTTTAGTCATCTTGCCCATGAGGCACTGTTCGCAAGTACCAAGTGATTCATAATCAAGTGATTCCAGAAGTCCATCAGTATGGAGTTTCTTCATGCGCTTTATATCAATATGACCCAAACGACAGTGCCACAAATTAATAAGTTGCACTATCATTATCAACTCTGCATCTTTTGGCTTCAACATTATGAATATGTGTATCACTACTATCGAGATTTAATAAAAATAGACCACTCTTCAAGGGTGCATGACCATAAAAGATATTACTCATATAAATAGAACAACCATTATTCTCTGATTTAAATGAATAACCGTCTCGCATCAAACAAGATCCATATATAATGTTCATGCTTAACGCTGGCACCAAATAACAATTATATATGTCTAAAACTAATCCCGAAGGTAGATGTAGAGATAGCGTGCCGACCGCGATCACATCGACTTTGGAACCATTTCCCACGCGCATCGTCACCTCGTCCTTAGCCAATCTTCACTTAATCCGTAGTCCCTGTTTCGAGTTGCAAATATTAGCAACAGAACCAGTATCAAATACCCAGGTGCTACTGTGAGCATTAGTAAGGTACACATCAATAACATGTATATCACATATACCTTTGTTCACCTTGCCATCCTTCTTATTCGCCAAATACTTGGGGCAGTTCCGCTTCTACTGACCAGTCTACTTGCAGTAGAAGCACTCAGTCTCAGGCTTAGGTCCAGATTTGGGTTTCTTCTCTTGAGCAGCAACTTGTTTGTTGTTCTTCTTGAAGTTCCCCTTCTTCTTCCCTTTGCCCTTTTTCTTTAAACTGGTGGTCTTATTGACCATCAACACTTGATGCTCCTTCTTGATTTCTACCTCCGCAGCCTTTAGCATTGCGAAGAGCTCGGGAATAGTCTTGTCCATCCCTTGCATATTATAGTTCATGACCAAGCTCTTGTAGCTTGGTGGTAGTGCTTGAAGAATTCTGTCAATGCACTATCATCAGGAAGATTAACTCCCAGTTGAATCAAGTGATTATTATACCCAGACATTTTGATTATATGTTCACTGACAGAACTATTCTCCTCCATCTTGCAGCTATAGAACTTATTGGAGACTTCATATCTCTCAATCCGGGCATTTGCTTGAAATATTAACTTCAACTCCTGGAACATCTCATATGCTCCATGACGTTCAAAACGTCGTTGAAGTCCCAGTTCTAAGCCGTAAAGCATGACACACTAAACTATCGAGTAGTTATCAGCTTTGCTCTGCCAGACGTTCTTAACGTCGTCAGTTGCATCTGCAGCAGCCCTGGCACCCAGCGGTGCTTCCAGGACGTAATTCTTCTGTGTAGCAATGAGGATAATGCTCAGGTTACGGACCCAGTCCATGTAATTGCTACCATCATCTTTCAACTTAGCTTTCTCAAGTAACGCATTAAAATTTAACGGAACAACAGCACGAGCCATCTATCTACAACAAACATAGACAAGCAAAATACTATAAGGTACTAAGTTCATGATAAATTTAAGTTCAATTAATCATATTACTAAAGAACTCCCACTTAAACAGACATCTCTCTAGTCATCTAAGTGATCACGTGATCCAAATCAACTAAACCATGTCCGATCATCACGTGAGATGGAGTAGTTTTCAATGGTGAACATCACTATGTTGATCATATCTACTATATGATTCACGTTCGACCTTTCGGTCTCCGTTTTCTGAAGCCATATCTGTATATGCTAGGCTCGTCAAGGCTAACCTGAGTGTTCCGCGTGTGCAACTATTTTGCACCCGTTGTATTTGACTGTAGAGCCTATCACACCCGATCATCACGTGGTGTCTCAGCACGAAGAACTTTCGCAACGGTGCATACTCAGGGATAACACTTCTTGATAATTAGTGAGAGATCATCTTAAAATGCTACCGTCAAACAAAGCAAAATAAGATGCATAAAGGATAAACATCACATGCAATCAATATAAGTGATATGATATAGTGATCATCATCTTTGTGCTTGTGATCTCCATCTCCGAAGCACCGTCGTGATGACCATCGTGACCGGCGCGACACCTTGATCTCCATCGTATCATCGTTGTCGTTACGCCATCTATTGCTTCTACGACTTTCGCTACCGCTTAGTGATAAAGTAAAAAGCAGTTACAGGGCGCTTGCATTTCATACAATAAAGCGACAACCATATGGCTCCTGCCAGTTGCCGATAAGTCGGTTACAAAACATGATCATTTCATACAATAAAATATAGCATCACGTCTTGACCATATCACATCACAACATGCCCTGTAAAAATAAGTTAGATGTCCTCTACTTTGTTGTTGCAAATATTACGTGGCTGCTACGTGCTGAGCAAGTACCGTTCTTACCTACGCATCAAATACACAACAATAGTTTGTCAAGTTAGTGCTTTTTTAACCTTCGCAAGGACCGGGCGTAGCCACACTCAGTTCGACTAAAGTTGGAGAAACAGACACCCGGCAGCCACCTATGTGCAAAGCACATCGGTAGAACCAGTCTCGTGTAAGCGTACGCGTAATGTCGGTCCGGGCCGCTTCATCCAGTAATACCGCCGAACCAAAGTATGACATGCTGGTAAGCAGTATGACTTGTATCGCTCACAACTCACTTGTGTTCTACTCGTGCATATAACATCTACGCATAAAACCAGGCTCGGATGCCACTGTTGGGGAACGTAGTAATTTCAAAAAATTTCCTACGCACACGCAAGATCATGGTGACGCATAGCAACGAGAGGGGAGAGTGTCGTCCACGTACCCTCGTAGACCGAAAGCGGAAGCGTTAGAACAATGCAGTTGATGTAGTTGTACGTCTTCGCGGCCAGACCGATCAAGCACCGAAACTACGGCACCTCCGAGTTCTAGCACACGTTCAGCTCGATGACGTCCCTCAAACTCTGATCCAGCCGAGTGTTGAGGGAGAGTTCCATCAGCACGACGGCGTGGTGACGATCTTGATGTTCTACCGTCGCAGGGCTTTGCCTAAGCACCGCTACAATATTATCGAGGAGGACTATGGTGGAGGGGGGCACCGCACACGGCTAAGAGATCAAGAGATCAATTGTTGTGTCTAGAGGTGCCCCCCTGCCCCTGTATATAAAGGAGCAAGGGGAGAGGGGGCGGCCGGCCTAGGAGGGGGCGCGCCATGGGGAGTCCTACTCCCACCGGGAGTAGGACTCCCTCCTTCCTTGTTGGACTAGGAGAGGGGGAAGGAAAGGGAGAGGAGGAGAAGGAAAGAGGGGCCCGCCCCCCCTTGCCCTAAACCAATTCGGCTGGGCGTTGGGGGGGGGGGGCGCCCCACACTACCCTTGCTGTCCTCTATTTCCAATAAGGCCCATGTAGGCCCATTAAGTCCCCGGGGGGTTCGGGTAACCCCCCGGTACTCCGGTAAAATCCCGATTTCACCCGGAACACTTCCGATATCCAAATATAGGCTTCCAATATATCAATCTTCATGTCTCGACCATTTTGAGACTCCTCGTCATGTCCGTAATCCCATTCAGGACTCCGAACAACCTTCGGTACATCAAAACTCATAAACTCATAATATAACTGTCATCGAAACCTTAAGCGTGCGTACCCTATGGGTTCGAGAACTATCTAGACATGACCGAGACTCGTTTCCGGTCAATAACCAATAGCGGAACCTGGATGCTCATATTGGCTCCTACATATTCTACAAAAATCTTTATCGATCAAACCGCATAACAACATACGTTGTTCCCTTTGTCATCGGTATGTTACTTGCCCGAGAGTCGATCGTCGGTATCCCAATACCTAGTTCAATCTCGTTACCAACAAGTCTCTTTACTCGTTACGTAATGCATCATTCCGTAACTAACTCATTAGTTACATTGCTTGCAAGGCTTATTGTGATGTGCATTACCGAGAGGGCCCAGAGATACCTCTCCGACAATCGGAGTGACAAAACCTAATCTTGAAATACGCCAACTCAATATGTACCTTTGGAGACACCTGTAGAGCTCCTTTATAATCACCCAGTTACGTTGTGACGTTTGATAGCACACAAAGTGTTCCTCCGGTAAATGGGAGTTGCATAATCTCATAGTTGTAGGAACATGTGTAAGAAAGCAATAGCAACATACTAAACGATCAAGTGTTAAGCTAACGGAACGGGTCATGTTCATCACATCTTTCTATTAATGTTGTGGTTAGGAAACATAACCATCTTTGATTAATGAGCTAGTCAAGTAGAGGCATACTAGTGACATTAAGTTTTTCTATTTATTCACACATGTATCATGTTTCCGGTTAATACAATTCTAGCATGAATAATAAACATTTATCATGATATAAGGAAATAAATAATAACTTTATTATTGCCTCTAGGGCATATTTCCTTCACTATATTCATGGCTCTACAAACCGGATACTTTTGATCTACACATCTCTTCATCGGCGATGGTTGCTGGTCTAGTGTGCTGGTCCTACGGGGCCATAGCATGACAACTTCCTAACTGTCTATTACAAGAAGGTTTGCCTGACTCCTGTATGGGAGAGGCGATGACTGTTGCGCGCCTTCGGCTTGCTCCAGTGCATGTATATTCTTCTTACTTCTGGTCTACCGGCCTGGATGTAATTCTTCTTACTTCTGGTGTTCTTTGTACTACCATGAATAGTTATGAATGGATTGGAAGTTTTCCTTGCAAAACAAAGGTACGTACTTCTATACATATGCAGGACGACAATGAAATGTCTCTGCAAAAAAGTTTAACCATGCACAAAGCCCCCCGCACCGTTTACTCGCCGAATTTGTCTATTTGGAGAATTGGGCATAAAGTTCTTATCATTTTCCATTTATTTATCTAGTCATATGACTATCTCATTTGTGCACAGAGGTGGCTAACCGGCCGGCCAGGACCCGGTTCGACACACATATTGGTGGGCCTAGCATGGCACGACATGCAGAGGCCTATTTTTACAAGCAGTCCGTGCCGTGCCGGCATTCGGGCTTGGTCTTTCAAGATGGGCATGAGACATTAACTAAATGAGCGGGCCCGGCATGACACATATTTCGGCTGCCCGCGTGCTTTTTGCCCACCAGGTAAAAAGAATTGGAAAAAAAGACGTGTGCCAGCAACAGGGCAGCTCCTATTGGGCGCTGTAGGCGCCCGTTGGTGAACTTGCGCCTACAGCAACCGGCCATAGGCCGCGGCCCATTAAGAAGATCGCTCCCTTGCTCCTTCTGTTCGCTCGCTCTCTTAAGAAAAACACACCCGCCTCGCTGGTATTTTTCAGGTCTGCTGTGTTGCTGGTTCAGGAAAAAGATCGGCCTCCGGTTTTTTACAATTTTGAATATGTTTGTGAAAAAAGTTCATATATTATTTAAAAAGTTCATCGATTATGAACAAAAAAATTCACAAAATCTGAAGAAAGTTCATCAATTTTGAAAATGTTCATCGGATTTGAAAAAATTCATTGAATTAAAAAAAGTTCATCGAATTGAAAATAGTTCATTGGATTTGGAAAAAAGGTTCATCAGATCGAAAAAATTTCATTGGATTTAAAAAAAGTTCATTGATTTGATAAAGTTTCACCGGATTAGAAAAAAGTTCATAGAATCGAAAAAAGTTCATTGGATTTGGAAAAAAAGTTCATCGAACTGAAAAAAGTTCATCAGATTTTGGAAAAGTTCATTGATTTTTAAAATAAGTTCAGCAAAATGATAAAAAGTTCATTCATTTTCAAAAAGAAGTTAATCGAGTTTGAAAAAAAGTTCATTGAAATTGAAAAAAGTTTATCTAATTAGAAAAGAAATATCTTCTATTTGTAAACATTTCATGCATATAAGTAAAAAAGAGAACAGAAAAACAAAAAAAGAAAGTGGAAAAAGCAAGAAAACATATAGGGCATTTCCTATAGTATAAATAGGTAGAAAGCAATAGGGTCGATTCCTGGCTGGTCATATTTGCCATATGTCTTTTTTTTAAGTTTCAAAACAGGGGATATGGTTGTTGGGCCGAGCCCAGCTAGCGCCGCTGCAGGCGCCGGTTTGCGGAAACGGTTTGCGAAAACAGCTGTAACCGGCGCCTGCAACGCCAAATATGAAATGCCCAGCAACAGACCTCTCCTCGGATGACGAGCATGTCAGACGGCGTGCTATAGGCCAGACATGACTCGTTTAGTACCGTGTAGGATGTCCCATAAAATATGGCCCATATGGCCAACTCTATTTGAACCATAGTTTAATAAACCGAAGTGGCAACCGAACCGGTCAAGCTGTCGGCTGAAGTTTTCAGTGGTCAGATTGGCAGCTCATTTACGTCAAAAAACAGAAATATTTATGGTCAGTTTAAAATTTTTTGTCATCACATCAAATGAATACACATAATATTGAATGAAAATCATTAATAAACCATAATTTTTATTAGACAAGTTATTTATTGAGCCTTTGGCATGCCTTCCCGTAACTTTAGGTTTTGCTTTCTTGTTGATACACCTTTTTAAAATATTTTTCTATTTATGTACTAAAAGACTGGCATACCTTAAAGAAACCAGGCAAGCTGCCGGTTCCAGTTTTTCTGGCCAGATTGTACTGTGTTAGAAAAAAATGTCGACTATTCTACACTTCCTGCTCCTCTCTCCTCCTCAGCACCCAGTGACCCAGATTCACCGCAGACCTCCTGGGTGTCATAGCCGGAGCCTCGATCTCTCTCCCCATGGTGCTGGGTGCACTAGTGCAGAACCGAGCATTAGCACCGGTTCGTAAGGCCCTGTAGTGCCGGTTACATAACCGGCACTAAATTGTGGTCACTAAAGGACCCTTTAGTACCGATTCAGCACGAACCGGTGTTAAACGGCAACCACGTGGCACGAGCCAGCTCCGGGGGCCTGGAGCCCTTTAGTACCGGTTGGTAAGACCAACCGGTACTATAAGGTTTGGGGGGTTTTAGTTTTATGATTTCTTTTTCATTTAATTTTATGTTTCCATTTTAATTCTTTTTCGTTTGCTGGTATTTTACGATACTACACACACATATATATATATATATATATATATAGTAGAACCAATCATGCATATATATATCATCAATGTCTCACAAACCACCATATTAATTAATTCACACATACACACATGTATAGCTATATACAATTTCTCCTACATATGAATGTTGCCTTCGGAGCCAGTGGCATTAGCCTAATTGGTGCCTTCGGAGCACGATGACAATTGGAAGTGGTTTTCATGGGGGCGGTAGCGGGTAATAGATTTCTCCCTTCGGATTTATGACCTGGTCGAGCAAAAATCCCGCTATTTCCTTTTGAAGTGCTTCTACGCGCTCCGTTTCTATGAGCTTCTCCCGCACCTCTTTGAACTGTTAAGAAGGAGATCAATATGCATGTGTATTAGTTGTGTGACTAGATATCGATAATGGTGTAAAAATTGTGAATAGTGTTCTGACAAGCGTACCCATTCCTGTCTTTGAGATCTGCTCCTTTCGGACGCCATCATGCGAATGTTCTCGCAAACGCAGAATGCACACAGATCAGTCCCCCATGCTGCTTGAGGTCTTTACGAGAATGGAATTTGATTAGATAAAAATTAATCAAGCATGATAATTAAAAGATGGCAGCTAGCTAGCTAGCTAGCTAGTACTATAATTGCTTACCTTGGGTGAAATCATTTAAGCTTTTTTTCCATTAGCGGGCGTGTGGCGATGAACCTTGCCAAGCCCTGCCCGCCGACAAAGAAAATGAATAAAGGGGTTATTAAATAGTTCATATCATGAAATGACGAACTAAATAGGCCGAGATATATAGTTAATAATGATTGAAATTACCTGTTGACTATCCCATACAAGATGTGATAGTCAGTTTTTTCTGAGATTAATGAGTCCAGTACTTCAATTGTTCCGGCGTCAACTTTAATGATATACAAGACCCAGTGAAATCTGCATGCACACACGTTTGCATGTCTTAATTAAGCAGGTATATGTAAGCAAAAACATGTAGCTAGCTAGTAGGCAAAAACAGAGAATTTGTAGTACAAGACAGTGTGACTCACTGGAAGTTGTAAGGAAGTAGTATATCTTCATTGTATTTGAGGCGCTTCAAGAACTCTAGCATGCTGTCCTCTACGTACTTTTGCTGACGTTCATTTATCTTCTAGGTGTATTCATTAACAGTGTTTGGGTCAATGAACCCAATGCCAAAGCGTCCACCTTTTCTCATTTCATGTATCTTCATCCTGCATAATACCACAGAAAAGAATATAGTGAGGATAATTACAGGTAATGATTGATCAAAAGGATCACTACAACTAGCTTGAGACTTAAATTATAGAAAGAAATCACTTACAGACAATAGCAACTGACGATAGATTTGTCGAGTGCGTCTTGATTGTATAACTGAAACAGTTCTAAATACTCAACGGACACAGCTTTCTCATGGTAGTAATGGTCCTGCTTGACATTCACCATGAGGGACAATCGATCTGAAATCTTGGTAATGTTCATGTACCATTGATGCAATTCATACATTCTCGTTGGGAGGTTCTTGACCTTGTCTGGCGCGACCAAAGGTTGGCCCCGGACATATTTCCATTTTATTTCATCCTCTCTAAGAAAAGGCAGGGGCTCGATCTCGAGGAGTTGTCCAACAGTGATGTTGAGAACTTCAGCCTGCATTATATGCTCCTCCGTTATTACCACATTGCCCACCTCGGGAACGTGCACTGTTTGCCCACAATAATATTGGGCGCGCATACTGTCACCTGTTGTTGGCACAACAAGCGAGGGGATCGATTGCGCCGCCTGTTCTCCCAGCTGGGGAATGATTTTCCCGCATTTTTTTGGCAGCTGCTTCTTGTTTGCTCGATCCCGATGTAGACGTGCTCGCCTCCCTTTGTAGATGTGCTCGATTTAACTTCCTGATGTGGCGCTCATAGTCTGTGTCAACAGGCTTGGGAGCTGGTGGTTGAGCCATACGAATGAAGTGGTCAATCGTTTCCTCAGGCACTTTCTCCCTTGGCGGCGGTGGCGGTTTTGGTGCAAAATGGGCTTCCACCTTGGCCTTCGATATGGCTGTGATTTCCTCCTCGGACCTGTCATAAGACCTCTGCGGAAGAGGCTTGAGGCTTGGACTATATTTATATCGCTTGCATCCGCCTGTACTTCCTGTACTACCTCGACTCGTGCCGCCTCGCACCATAGCTGCGGGTGTCTCTTCTGCGATTGCTTGGCGGCGGAGACAGTGACGGGCTGAGTTGGACGAGGAGGAGTGCTGAGGTTGTGCGACTTGGAGGAGGAGTGGGCGTCGACGCTGTGGCGGACTTGGAGGAGGAGGATTGTCCGATACTTTGCGGACTTGGAGGAGGAGGTGGCTCGACACTTTGCGGACTTGGTGGACTTGCGGAGGCGGAGTCTGCTGACTCGGTGGCGGACTTCGACGAGGACTCGGCTGACGCGGTGTCGGTGGCCTTCGAAAGATGATGCAATCCTTTTTCCATAAGATGATACGATGTTTGGCCTCTCCGAGAAAGCGCTGCCGTCACCTCCAGCAATGTCAAGCTATAGCCCCGAATATGGTGGGTCCACCACCTCATCAACCAAGACACGAGCATAGCCTGCTGGAATTGGGTTGCAATGGAAGGTTGCCTCGGGGGGATTTGTGAAAGCAAAGCCGTCCGCCACCTTCATGGATATGTTCTTCATTTTGACGTGTAGCTCGCAGTTAGTGTTCTCCGTGATGTCATCCACGGGGTATTTACCCAGCATTGCGTCGTCCGGGACGGAACCCACACTGCTTCTTGGCATGGATGGGCCGGTGCTATCCAATGCTGGATCATCCGCTAGCTGCTGCAGCTGCTGAGACCCCCTTTGATGGGTAAGTGAGTCGATCTGCTCCTGCTGCCGCTGGAATTTGACTTCCAATTCCGTTGACTTGCTTCTAGGCCTTGAAGGCGTTCATAGTCCCGCTTCCTCTGCTCCTCCTCCATCTTCCTCTTCTTCTCCTCCGCAATCTTCTTTCTCGCACGGGTTACGTAGTCGGTGTTCCATTCGAAAACCCTCATACCACGGAATAGCGCCCTTGCCTCGTGTTCTTCCCGGGTGTTCAGGATTTCCCAGGGCACGCGTAAGCTCATCGTTCTCTCTGTTGGGCTGGAACACCCCCGATCGTGCCTCTTCTATTGCAACAAGTATCGCATCGTCAGCTCCTTTCAGACTTGCCCTCGTCGAAACATTGCCTGTCTCCGGGTCCAACTCCCCCCCATGCGCATAGAACCAAGTCCTGACCCTGGGGGGCCAGCTCTTAGTAGCCGGAGTGACACCTGCATCCTCCATCTCTTTCTCGGACTTATCCCACTTAGGCATTGCCACCGCGATAGCCACCGGCCCTGACTTATGGAACTTATCCTTTTTGGCATTCTTCTTGTTTATTCTCGACCGTTCCTTAGCTAATTCCGAATCCTTGAATTTCACGAAATCGTCCCAATGATCACGTTGGTTCTCTAGTGTTCCCTTGAATACTGGAGTCTTCCTTCCTCCCTTGACGTACTTCTTCCATTCACGATTCTTGTAGTTCTTGAATGCAATCGCCATCATCCTAAGAGCAGCCTCCTTGACTTTCTGCACATCTGCTTCTCTGAAATGATCTGGTAGGGTGAAATGTTCCATGAGAGTATCCCAAAGCAGATCTTTTTGATTCTTGTCGACAAAAGTAACATCTGGACGTGGCTTTGCTGGCTCTCTCCATTCTTGAAGTTTGATCGGGAGTTGGTCCTTCACAAGAACTCCGCACTTACGAACGAACTTGTCCGCAATCTTCTTAGGCGCTAATGGTTTGCCAGTAGGGCTGCATGCCTCGATATTGTACTTTACGCCCGGCTTCAACTTCTTGTTCGGGCCTCGTTTCGTCATTTTGCCTGAAGATTTGCTCGATCCGGATGGCTGAAAGAACAAAGATCGATTCGTTAATATATCTTCAAGTCATTTAAAACATGTGATGATCACGAGATGCCTGCTTATATAAATATATATACCTCGCCGGTCTTTGTTGTTTCAGGATCAACATGTTCTTCGTCATCGTCATAATCGTAGTTCATGACTTCATCAATTTGGTCGTCGCGATTGAATATCATATCACCCTCTCCGGTGTTGTTTAGAAATTCGGAGCCATCATAATCTTCTTCATTCTGATTATCATCTGGCCCGCGTATCATATCGAACATGGTGCATTTCTCCCTCTCTGTCGGTATTATCTGCCATAGCTTTTGTTTAACTAATCCAAAAGAAATATAAAACAATTTAGTATTCAAATTACATCGTCTCGAATAATAGATATAATCTCGAATACATCGTCTAGAATAATAGATATAATCTCGAATACATCGTCTCGAATAATATATAATATTGAATAGTACATCACGGCTATTAGCTAATAAAGATCGAATACTACGAAGAATCTAGGACACTCACGGTTCCTCCCGTGTGGCGGTGGACACCCAAAGAAGGAACCCTCACGGGATCATAGCTGAAGTGAGATCCCCGAAGAAACTGCCACGTATTGGAGAACCTGCCGCCCTCTAACGCAACCATGTAGCGATGGACGTGCTCGTCCTCCTCCCTGACACGACGACGTACCACCTCCGGCGGGGCCGGGTCCCTCCGCACCGAAATTGGCCCACACGAACGCCACCAAACGAGATCAGGGTCGACGACGGGACCCGGGGCCGGGTTCCTCATCAAGCGGCGTGCCCCTCTAGGCAGCACCTCCCAGTGCCAGCCCGGCGGAGCCCAATCCCGGACATGGGTCAGCTGGACGTCGTCGCGGACGGGTCGACGGCGAGGATGCGGGCCGGGCATCGTCGAGAACAAATACTAGCTATATGCCCGCAAAAAGTAACATTTTTTTAATGATTGGATTTTGATAACTAAAATTTCTAACATTTCTATATAACACTAATTATGCTAATCTAAATAACAGTAAAATTTCTAACATTTCTAACATTTTTATATAACACTAATTTCTAACATTTCTATATAACACTAATTTCTAACTGATTAAACACTAATTATATCCATCTAACATGCATTCATACATATATAATAGTGAAAAAATAATAATCTAAACTAATTAAACATACAAAATACGTGTGTGTGTACTAATTAAACACTAATTATATAAACTAATTAAACATACAAAATAATAATCTAAATAATCTAAACTAATTAAAGACTAATTATCTAAACTAATTAAACATGCTTGTGTGTGTGTGCAGGCTCGGGAGAGCTCACAGGGCGCGGCGGCAGCGAGGCGGCGACGGCGAGGCGATGGCGATGGCGGGCGGCGGCGGGGCGGCGGGGCAGGAACGGGATGGCGCCACGGGACGGGGCAGCGCGGCGGGACAGGCCAGGCGGCGGCGACGGGACGAGGGCGGCAGCGGGGCGGGACGGGACGGGCGGCGGAGACGAGCGGCGATGAAGCGGCAGCGGAGCGGCAGCGGCGACGGAGACGATCGAGGGCGGCGGCGGCAGCGGAGCGAAGCGGAGGAACGAATGAGAGAGAGAAATTGAAATTTTCGTAGCTGTTGTATATATAGAGGCACCTTTAGTACGGTTGGAGCCACCAACCGGTACTAAAGGCCTATTTTGGCCAGGCCAAGCGGCGGGAAGCGACCGCCTTTAGTACCGGGTGGTGGCACAAACCGGTACTAAAGGCCCCCCCTTTAGTGCCGGTTGGTACCACGACCCGGTACTAAAGGGGGTGCGCTAGCGCAGGTGCGGTGCGGCAAGTTTAGTCCCACCTCGCTAGTCGAAGGGCTACCGCACTGGTTTATAAGCCCCAGTGCGGTAGCTCTCTTGAGCTCCTCTCCTAACCAGGCCTACTGGGCCTACCTATCCTCTTCGCCTAGTGGGCCTACTAGGCCTTCGTGGGCCTGCATCCTGGCCCAACGAAAGGTTGTGTCGCTAGTCGTATGCAGGCCGCTTTGGCCCGATGGCGGGCTTTTTTTCTTAATTTTTTTGCTTTATTTTTTTGCTTTATTTTTTTGCTTTATTTTTTGTTTTATTTATTTTGAGTTGTTTTTGCTATATTTAGAGTTTCTTTGTGTATATTTTTGCTTTAGGTACAAAAATTACAAACTTTCTTTTAGTGCGGTAGATTTCAAATTTGAATAGTTTAAATTTTGAATTACTTGAAATTTGTGTGAATCACTAGTTTGTGAATAACTTAACTTGAAAAAAGTTTTTTCAGTGATTCTTTTTTCTTATGTTTAATATTAGTGTGTTTTATCATTATATTCAATTTAGTAATGCTTAAGTTATTTAAAAAATGAAATGCCTTTGTAACAGTTCAGTTTTCGTCGGAAACCCTGATACTTTGAAAGAGATTGTCCATTTTGTACACGAAGTGCATCCAGTTTTGCCGTAACCCTCTCTACTTTCTTGCACATGCTATTTGTATGAAATTATGATACCATGCCAACTTTCAACCTTTTATGAGTTCATTTGAATTGCTTTTCAATTTCAGGGTCATTTAGCTGCAAAAAATCCGTAAATGCATGAAAAGAATTTGTTTGCACATAAAATTTCTTCGTGTTTCAGATGCCAAAACACATAACTACCATAACTATTACAGACATTCCCTCCTGGGTGTGAAACACAGAATAAAGTGATGATAGTGAAGCCGATCACATCCCAGATCTTTGGGTGTGAAACTTTTTCTTCGCGTGTGTCCCTTTGCGCCGTAACCATGGAAAATCTTCATCATTTAATGGGATGCTCGGGTCAATTTTCACTGTGAATGGAGCAATTTCATCAAACTTTTCATAATCTTCTGACTTGTCTGTCTTGTCATCCACTCCCACGATGTTTCTCTTCCCGAAAGAACTATGTGCGCTTTGGCTCATCGTCACGATGCATTCGCTTCCTTATCTTTTCTTTTTCTTGGCTTGGTAGACATGTCCTTCACATAGAAAACCTGTGCCACATCATTGGCTAGGACGAATGGTTCGTCGCATCACATAAGATTGTTGAGATCCCTTGTTGTCATTCCGTCATTGCGGGTCTTCCGTTACCCCGCCTCGTGTCATATTGACCCATTTGCACCGAAACAAAGGGACCTTGAAACCACGTCGATAGTCAAGTTCCCATATGTCCTGTATATAACCATAATATGTTTCCTTTCTCGTCTTGGTTTCTGCATCAAAGCGGACACCACTGTTTTGGTTGATGCTCTTCTTATCTTGGGCGATCGTGTAAAATGTATTACCATTTATCTCGTACCCTTTGAAAGTCATTATATTCGAAGATGGTAACTGGGACAACAAGTACATGTCATCTTCAATAGAGGCGTCATGCATGGTACGTGTCTGCAACCAGTTGGCGAAACTCCTAGTTTGTTCACGTGTAATCCAGTCATCAGACCGCTCCGGGTGTTTGGAGCGTAGCAAATTCTTGTGTTCATCCATATACGGAGCCACCAAGGCGGAATTCTGTAGAACTGTGTAGTGTGCTTCAGTGAGAGAATGTCCGTCCATACATATTATTTGTTCCCCTCCTAGCGTGCCTTTTCCATCTAGTATGCCCTTATGCCGCGATTCAGGAACACCAATCGGCTTAAGGTCAGGAATAAAGTCAATACAAAACTCAATGACCTCCTCATTTTGATGGCCCTTGGAGATGCTTCCTTCTGGCCTAGCACGGTTATGAACATATTTCTTTAATACTCCCATGAACCTCTCAAAGGGGAACATATTGTGTAGAAATACAGGACCCAAAACGTTAATCTCTTCGCATAGGTGAACTAGGACGTGCGTCATGATGTTGAAGAAGGATGGTGGGAACACCAACTCGAAACTGACAAGACATTGCACCAAATCATTCTGTAACCTTGGTATGATTTCTGGATCGATTACCTCCTGAGAGATTGCATTGAGAAATGCACATAGCTTCACAATGGCTAATCGAACTTTTTCCGGTAGAAGCCCCCTCAATGCAACCAAAAGCAGTTGCGTCATAATCACGTGGCAGTCGTGAGACTTTAGGTTCTGGAACTTTTTCTCTGCCATGTTTATTATTCCCTTTATATTCGACGAGAAGCCAGACGGTACCTTAATACTGAGCAGGCATTCAAAGAAGATTTCCTTCTCTTCTTTGATAAGAGCGTAGCTTGCATGCCCTGATGTATGCCGTCTTCTCCGTGCATACATTGCTGGTCCTCCTGTGCCTCAGGTGTATCTTTTGTCTTCCCATACATGCCCAAGAAGCCAAGCAGGGTCACGCAAAGATTCTTCGTCACGTGCATCACGTCGATTGCGGAGCGGACCTCTAGGTCTTTCCAATATGGCAGGTCCCAAAATATAGATTTCTTCTTCCACATGGGTGCGCGTCCGTCCGCGTCCTTCGAACAGGTTGTCCGCGGGACCCTTTCCAAATATCACCTTCAAATCCTTGACCATATCATGTACATCAGCACCGAAGACGGTGGCGAGGCTTCGTTCGGTGATCCGCCTCACCTTTGAAATGCTTGCCTTTCTTTCTTACGGGATGCCTGCTCGGAAGAAATCGGCGATGTCCGGTACACATTCTTCTTACAACTATTCAAATATATCTTGTCGGTATCATCCAAGCAGTGCGTGCATCGCGGTATCCCTTGTTTGTGCGTCACGAAAGGTTTTGAGAGCAGGCCAATCATTGATGGTCACGAACAACAACGCCTTTAGGTCAAATTCTTCCCCATGTGCTCATCACGCATGTACACCTGTTCCATTCCACAGTTGTAAGAGTTCTTCAACTAATGGCCTTAGGTACACATCAATGTCGTTGCCGGGTTGCTTAGGGCCTTGGATGAGCACTGGCATCATAATGAACTTCCGCTTCATGCACAACCAAGGAGGAAGGTTATACAAACATAGAGTCACAGGCTAGGTGCTATGGTTGCTGCTCTGCTCCCCAAAAGGATTAATGCCATCTGCGCTTAGACCAAACCATACGCTCCTTGCTTCTTCTGCAAACTCCTTCCCGTACTTTTTTTCGATTTTTCTCCACTGCGACCCGTCAGCGGGTACTTTCAACTTTCCGACTTTCTTACGGTCTTCTCTATGCCATCGCATCGCCTTGGCATGCTCTTTGTTTTGGACCAAACGTTTCAACCGTGGTATTATAGGAGAATACCACATCACCTTGGCAGGAATCTTCTTCCTGGGGCGCTCACCCTCGACATCACCAGGCTCATCGCGGCTGATCTTATAGCGCAATGCACCACATACCGGGCAAGCGTTCAAATCCTCGTACTCACCGCGGTAGAGGATGCAATCATTAGGGCATGCATGTATCTTACGCACCTCTAACCCTAGAGGGCGACAGCCTTCTTTGCTTCCGACGTACTCTCGGGCAATTCGTTGTCCTTTGGAAGCATATCCTTTATCATTACCAGCAACTTTCCAAATCCCTTGTCAGATACACCATTCTCTGCCTTCCATTGCAGCAATTCCAGTGTGGTGCCCAGCTTTTTCTTGTCACCTACGCAATACAACAGTTTTTTGTGATCCTCTAACATGCGCTGCAACTTCTTCTTCTCCAAATCACTTGCGCAGTTTCTCTTTGCATCGGCAATGGCCCGACCTAGATCATCAACGGGCTCATCGATGCCTCTTCTTCAACTTCTTCCGCATTGCGGCTCAGCTTCTTCCGCATTACCGGCTCAGCTTCTTCCCCATTGTTGTATCATCGTATTCAGGGAACCCATGGCCAGGATAGCTGTCGTCGTCCTCTTCTTCTTCATTGTCTTCCATCATAACCCCTCTTTCTCCGTACTTGGTCCAAACATTATAGTGACGCATGAAACCGGACTCAGACAGGTGGACATGAATGGTTCTTGACGTAGAGTAATTGCGACCATTCTTACAGCCAGCACATGGACAAGGCATAAAACCATCCGCCCGCTTGTTTGCCTCAGCCGCAAGCAGAAAAGTATGCACGCCCTCAACGAACTGGGGAGAGCATCGGTCATCGTACATCCATTGCCGACTCATCTTTATTACACAACACCGAATAGACCAAATGAATACAAGTTCATACATAAAGTTCATACAACACTTAAATGCAACAAACAAATAACTCTCGAGCTAAAGCATATAAATGCAACAACAAATGCGATCAAGATCGCAACTAAGGTAATAATTGATCCAACATCATAATGATACCAAGCCTCACTATCGATGGCATATTTTCTAATCTTTCTAATCTTCAAGCGCATTTTCTCCATCTTGATCTTGTGATCATCGACGACATCGGCAACATGCAACTCCAATTCCATCTTCTCCCCCTCAATTCTTTTCAATTTTTCTTTCAAGTACTCGTTTTCTCTTTCAACTAAATTTAATCTCTCGACAATAGGGTCGGTTGGAATTTCCGGTTCACATACCTCCTAGATAAAAATATCTATGTCAACTTGATGGGCATAATTTGTCATAAACACAAAATGCAACAAATAGTTTTAAAGAGAATATACCACATCCGAATCATAACATGGGACGAGGGCCGACGGTACGGATATCAAAACCATGGCACTATGTATAACAAACAACGTCGGGTAAGATAATTATTACATGATTAACTATATATCCAAATCACACAAACATCAATTTTTATATAAAATTTCATGAACAAGAGGCTCACCACAAGGTGGTACGGCTGACAGGACGGTCTGGCGATCGGCGGTGGTTCTGACGGAGATTTAGAAGGCACTAAGTAAACCACACCTACATATGCAAACTAAGTGTTATTTTTGACCTCAAATTGCATATAAATCAAATACTAGCACATATATATATTTCCTCCCAAATTACTAAACTCACAAATTAATAACTATATAAAGCATTGCAAGAGCTAATCTAGCAATGAGAGATGAAAGGACAAAGTTGCTAACCTTTGTGATCACTTGAATGGATGTGGGCCTTCAAATCTTGACAAATTTTGGGCAAAATGTGTGATGAGCTCGAGGGGAAGAGGAAGAACAGAGAGGAGAGGAGTGGGGAAAGGGGGAAGAACAGAGCGAGCTGGACGAAGGGTTTATATGCAGGAGGACCTATAATACCGGTTCGTGGCACGAACCGGTACTAAAGGTGTTGGAGGGGGCCCAGACTGACAACATCCTGCCACCACCCTCATTAGTGCCACGAACCAGTACTAATGAGAGCGGCCCGGCTAGCCGTTGGAACCGGCACTAATGTATACATTTGTGCCGGCTCTAATACAAACCGGCACTGATGTGCTGCACGTTTGACCCTTTTTCTACTAGTGGTGCGAGCTCGATCATGCTGGTCGTCTGTACCATGAGCTCGGTCCTCGTGCTCACCATGTGGGTGCTCATTGCTGCTGTATTGTGTCAGACTGTCAGTACCGAGCCTCCACGCTTGCACCAGTTGGCCTGCCGAAGCCGTCCCCACCTTCCTCCCCGACCAGCCGCCGCCCTCCTCGCTGGCCTGGGGACAAGTTCTCATCATGGTTGATGTGGATGTGTCCCGCAGCTTCTCCAGGCCGCTGCCGCAGCTCCGCACACCACTTGTTCGATGAAATGTATGGAAATTTGAGGTGCAGAAATGGTGTATCCCCCTTTGGTAGCATGGTATAACTGTCCAGAAATTCCGATGTGGATCTGGTGCACAGATGTGGTAGGAAACGGGGTGATGGTCCTTGGGAACGCCCTAACAACTGTATGCATAGGCATATAATATAATGTAAGGAAGTAAAAAGATCGGTGTGAAATACTGAAGAAAGAGGGACCTTCAGCAAAAATCACTGATGCTCTCCCTATATATTTAACAGGGTTATATACTTATATGGCACTCACCCGTGCATTCTTTGATTCTCTCGTGCGCAGAGCAGAAAAATCAATTTGTGCCTAGAGTTCTTACTTCTTAGTAGTCATAAAGATGGAACATGACCTCCATATGACCAAAGGAGAAGAGGAGACCAGCTACTTCAAAAACTCAAGGCTTCAGGTTCGATACAATCCTTCTAGCATCCACAATTGGTATTGCCTACAACCTTGACTTACCTCCTTCTGTACTCTGAATTTGCTTGGTAGATTCTTTTTTTTGAAACAAAATTGCTTGGTAGATTTACTGCAGTAGTTTATAAAGATTTCCCTTCCATTTATCTTAGGAAAAAGCTTTGGTTGAGACTAAGCCAGTTCTCCAGAAGATTGTGATGGAAATGTGCGTGGATCTCCTCCATCCAACAATGACAATTGTTGACTTAGGCTGCTCTTCAGGTGACAACACACTCTTCTTTGTCTCCAATGTGATCAAAGCAGTCAGCTACCACCTTGAGAAATTCAGTGGCCATCCCACCGAGCTTCAGTTCTTTCTCAACGATTTACCAGGCAATGACTTCAACCGTGTCTTCCAATCACTTCAACAATTCAGGAACTCGATTGATATGGATCACAAGGGAGAGCTAATACCTGCTTTCTGCATCGCTGGGTTGCCCAGCTCCTACTATACAAGACTTTTGCCTCGCCGGAGTGTTCATCTCTTTCACTCATCATACTGCTTGCATTGGCGATCTCGGGTACTCGCACCAACAACACACATCTTAGTTGCATAACTTTATTTTTATAATCATCCACACCGGTCCATTTAATAGTGAGAATTTGCTGAATTGACGGAGCTAAGTAGACAGCCCAAAATAATATCAATGTGTATCAGAATATCTGAAAAAAACGCTACTTGTTATACACAGCTTCCTGATGGATTAGAGGGCAAGAAAAGACCATATCCCAATGAAGGAAACATCGGCATTGGAGCGACTACCCCGCCCTGTGTGGTGAAAATGTATCAAGAGCAGTTTCAGAAGGACATGTTGTTGTTCCTCCAACTGCGCCATGAAGAACTAGTTTCCAATGGACAAATGGTTCTCACATTTCTTGGGAGGAAACACGATGATGTCTATAGCGCAAGTCTCAACCGTTTATATGGGTTACTTTCACAGTCTGTCCAATCTCTTGTTGAGGAGGTACGCAAGGATATATCATACTTCTAATAATTATTCGAGGAATCTAAATTTTCATTAATGCATACTAATCACGACAGGGCCTCATGGAGAAAGAAAAGCTGGACTCCTTTAATCTACCTGTGTATGGGCCATCGACGGATGAAGTTAAGGCAGTGGTCTACCAGAGCCAGCAGTTTGAATTGACTCACATCAAACAGTTCGAGACCAATTGGGATCCTTATGACGACTCGGAGGGCAATGATGTGCACGACAGTGTCCTGAGTGGGATTAACGTCGCAAACTGCTTGAGAGCAGTGATGGAGCCCCTATTTACAAGCCGTTTTGGAGAATCCGTGCTCGATGAGCTCTTCAAGAAGTTTGCATATAACATCGCATTGCACCTTGTCAAGGAGAAGACCAATTACTCTGTCATTATTCTATCACTGAAAAGAAGATGAGGTATAGACGATCTGTGGTCTTGCAATTAATGTATTTATCAGCCGCCTCCTAAAATATATGCATGAGTCATGGGTTGTGTTATGTTCTTGTTGTATATTAATACTAGGAGAGTTCTTTCCACTACAACTGGGCATAATAATAAGTTCCTCAAATACTAATGTGTATTGATATGTTGATCAAACCACAAATAAAGGTTATTGACGGCACAGACACTTAACCACTGACACAGGGGTCGAGCTAAGGCTCTTCACCTAAGGGCATCTCCAGCCGCGCCCCCAGGAAGGCCTCCCCAGGCGTTTTTTTCGCGCCGGCGCCGAAAAAACGGCCCAGTCGCGCCCCCAGGAGCCCGATTTTCGCCGGCTTGGGCCGAAAACAGCGCCGGCGGACCCAGCCCGAACCCGGCGCGCTGGGGGGCGCCCGGGGGCGCCGGGCGAACTGTTTTGGCGCGAAAAAGCCGCGGGCCCGCCGCGTCAGCGACACGGCTCTCTTCTCGGCCCTTCGTCGTCCTCATCGCCTCGTTTCCTGTGGGGAATCAATGCCAAAGCTACCGCGCGCTGCCGCGCCGGTCAGCCTGCGCCATTGATGCCTCACGGCGGCGCGATGAAGACCGGACGACGCGTCCCTCGCCCTCCCTGGCCCGCCCGCAGCGTACACGATGGCACGCAGCGGCGCCTCGGCCTATATATGACGCGCCCGGCGCTTTCGGCGACTCACACTCTCCCCGTCATCGTTCCTTCCTCTCCTCTCCTCTCTTCGCCGTCTCAGTTCACACCCATGGCGGCGCTTCCCGCGCGGCAGCGGCGGCGGCGAACGGCTTCGCCGCCGCCATCTTCATGAAGACGAGGCTCGCCTTCTTCGAGCGAGTACCGGTCCCGTCGGACATACGGGTGTCCGGCGTGGAGGATCAGCGCGGCGGCGTGCGGTGCCCCGGTACCCACCGGCCTTGGCGCGGCGTCGCGGAGATCGCACGCATCCGCCGAACCTGCCGCGTCCGGCGAGAGGGAACCGCAGTACGCGTCGAGACAGCCGCTCTGGGACCCTTACTTCCGCCGCCGTCACGCCCAGCAGCTCGAGGCCACCAACGGCGTCGTGCCCTCCGGCGAGCTCAACGCCGCCGGCGGCGTCGATGGCGGGCGTGCGGGCGACGTTGAGGCCGTCTTCGAGTACATCGGCGGCAACACGCCGCGCCTCGAGTACCCTTCGCCCTTCCTTCTCCCGCGGGAAGCTCGACCCGAGGCCCATGGAGACCGGGGTCCTCCTCCTCGTCCGGCGGCTCGCCCGCCTCCGCCCGTCAGCCGGAGCCCGTGGCACGCCGGTCAGCAGCGCTTTTCGCAACTCCGGCGTCGCATCAGCGCCAGCGCCTCTCCACCCGGCCGCCGTCCTCGTCGAGCCTAAGCGGAGCCCGCCTCCCGCGAGTACGAGGAGATAGCCCGCGCGGCTTCTTCGGCGAGGGCGCCATGCGGTGGCGGCGGACGACTACCTCCGCGACGAGGCGGTCCGGCAGCGCCGGGCCTGGAGAGATCGCTGCCCATAGCGTGGGCGCGAGGGCGAAAGCAGCGTCGTGGTCCTCGGCGATGGCAGCACGACGGCGAGCACGACGCCCGGACTGTCCAACCCGCCACGCCATCGGGGAGGATGCAGCGAGGGCGGCGGGCGTAGGCGAAGCGGCGATTTACGGCGGCGGCGATGGCGGCGGCGGCGGTGACTACATCGCGGTTCTACAGCCTCCTCGGCATGTAGAACCGCTGCGTGAAAGCAACGAGGCGGGCGGCGAGGAGGCGGCGGGGTAGCCAGCGGTAGTTTTTTTTCTTTTTGTAAAATATGTTTAAGTTTGAGCGAACTTCGTCGATGTTTGCGTTAAATTTGAGTCGTTTTTGCGCCGTATTTGACTTTTTGACTAACCGTGGGCGCCTTGTTGGGGACATCACGCCCCGGTCGCGGTTTAAGCGCATGATCGCCTGAGGCGATTTTTGCCCTCCTGGGGGCCAATGGCTGGAGATGCCCTAAGGTTCAGAATTTCAGTGAAATTTCGATGAAATTTCTGAAAATTCGGTGTGCATGGAAATATTTTTGACATAAATATTCAAACTAGATTCAAACTAACTCCACAGAAAATTAAAGCTTAATCGAAGTTAGTCAAATTAAGTGAATTTCAATAGATGAAAATCCAAATAAATTTTAAATATTGTTGAAATTTTGCATGTTTCTGTTTACGAAATTGAAAACACATGTAATGCTACAAGGAGTCATTGCAGGATGCTTTTACATATTGTGTGCTTGTTATGTGGGTAACGTGCCCCAAGCATCACCTTGGGTTGCACCTTGCTTGCGTTCAAAGGTGTACACCATGTTGCCTTTGTTCATGCCCATGTGCTAGACCATAATGTATGCACTATGGAGACGGTGATCCCACACTCGATTTACGACAGTATGGAGATGGTCCCTCCAGTGGGCGGGGGTCATGTGGCAGCTTTACACCAAGATCGAGCATCAACCACCGCCGATGCCATCGAACACTCCACAGATGACCACCAGAATGAGACCGTTTCACCAAACCAAAAAAGGCCAGAAACACGCCCTCCAGCCGGGATGCAAGACATGGATATTGATGTGCCGGCTTAGTCTTTCAGAGATGATCATAGTGATAGGGTACGTGTGTGTGCGCTCATAGAACTAATTGTACATGCGTATGTATGAACGTTTGACATTTGTGTCTGTATTGTGTTCTAGAAACCCCTACTAATTCGCCTTTTCCCTGCCGCTGCTAGAGGCTAGACCGGGCAAAGTTCTGGCACTGATCTATAAAGGTGACATGACTGGGTTATTTTAAATGATAGGACTCCTACGTTCATCGAGAAAAATAGTTGCTCCGTTAATTAGGAAAAACTGAGGGAAAGCTGTGTTGGCCGGTTAATTATGAAGAACTGGGAAAAACCATCACAACCGCTGGCACACATAAGAAACCCCACGCACCACTCCAAAAAGGGCATCGGCGAGACAACACGAAGGTGTCATCGTCATCGCTTGGCAGGTTATGGCACTCATGGTGAACGGATCCGAGGAGGACGCGACCAAACAGGTGCCGTATGTCGTTCGTAGCGTCCAGAGACAATAATGACCTCACCCATACGCGCTGCACATGCTCGTGCCTCCTCAGACAAATCCAACGCAGTTAGGAATCATGAAGCATGCACGTGGAGGCAACAATTTTGCCTTCACAGTCCCAGGCCACTGCTCCTGCACTACCCTGTCGATCCCGTTGCCTAAACAAATTAAAAGAGGCATCCACATATCCACATTAAGTTTTATCCAGCCAGCCGCGTAGTGAGAATCATGGCTGTCTTTCCTTTGTCCCCGTGCACCCCGAGTCTCAATCCTGGGTGCAGCTTTGACGGAAAGCCATGGACGCCCTGATGGAATGATGGCATCTAGCAAGCAGCATCATCAATAAGTCAGGGCTAGCCACTGCTTTAGGTCATCTTGATGACGGAATTGTTTAAGCCAAAATCAAATTCAACAGCCATTTGTTGGTTCTTTTGGCGAGCAAGTCAGTCTCGATCCAAATTAGGCATACACCCGACCCCCCCCTCCTTCCCTTCATGCGTCGCCAGCCACCTGCCCCCTCTCGGCGCCTCCCCCGTCCGCCGCTGGCTCCGGTCGGGCTTTCTGCTCGGCCAAGCCCCGTGGCGGCGGCGAGACCTTCTCGTTCCCTCCCATGATGGGGTTGGCGCGGCGCAGCTTCTCTGGTCTCGGAACAGCGCAGATGCCATGCGTCGTGGCATGCTGGTACGTGGGTCCCATGGTGAGCGCTGGTGCAGTGGCTGGCTTAAGGCACTGTGGTGGCTAGCAGGGCTCGTAGTGGTGAGTGTGGCAGCAGGCAAGGTGGTAGAGTGTGCCGGGTCGTGGCGGCACCTAGCCGGAAGGCAGCGGGGGTCACGGTGGCTCTTGCAGTCGGCTGCTGCTTCACCCCTTGCTGCCGTGGCTTCGTGTGGCCTTGCTCGTGCTTCTGGGCTCGGCTCGGCAGTGCGGCGGTGTGCGCTTGTGGAACTGCGGCAATGCAGAGGCGGTAGTTCTGCAGGTGGCGCGGGGTGGTGGTGGCGGCTGCCTTCTTTGGGCTCTATGCCGACCGGATGGTTTAGATCTAGGGTTCGTGCTCGGGCGGGCCAATTCGGGGCCTGGTGTGGATCGGAGCGTGTGCTTTGGGTAGGTGAGGTCGGGCTTGGCACGGGATGTGCTCACAGGTGGTGCTTGTGTCCCCCTTGCGGTATGGTGCTCGATGGTGGTCGTCGCGTTTGTGTTGTGTCGGTGCGAGGATCTGCGATGGTGACCATGGAAATGACATCGCGTGAGCTCGTCTTGTCAAGGGCTCGGGGATGGCTCACCATCATCCGTCGGCGGTCTCGGAGGCTTGTCCCTCCTCCCACCAGTCCACAAGGCATTGGCTAGGGGCACAAGTGTGGCTACCTCCTACGGTGGAGGCGCCTACCCATACTCGGGGACCACTAGTAGAAAACCACCCATTAGTCCCGGTTCGTAAGGGCCTTTAGTCCCGGTTCATGAACCGGGACTAATGGGTCGTTATTATGCCACCACACATTAGTCCGGTTCAAACACGAACCGGGACCAATGTAACTCCACGTGGCCCTGTGCACCGAGCCCAGTCGAGAGGTCTTTGGTCCCGGTTGGTGGCTCCAACGGGACCAAAAGTCATTTTTAAGAAAGTGGCTGCTTTAGGGTTTTGTGGTTTATTTTTAGGTTGTTATTATAGCTAGCTAATAGAGAAGTGTCCTCTCTTATCTTCGTCCTTGGTTTATCAACGCTGCTGCTATATGTTCATTGCACCCTTGATATGACATGGCTCATGCATGCTTTGCATCATACATCATCATATATATGTATATAATAAAGTCCTACTAATCATGCATCATCAACTTCTACTCGTTATTAATAATAAGTCATACGATCATCATCCTCATATATAGTCATCGAACCCAACCCTACATATATAATTGTTCTTAGCACATGATCATCAGTACCAGGTATAGGACCTAAACACCCTTAAGGTAAAATAGCATAAAACAATATAGACCCGACTCTCCATTATGAAGAATAGCGATCATCCTGTCTCCAATTCTTGCCTTTCGCTGCTTATTGCTTCCAAGAAGCTCCTTACGACTGTCCATACATTTTTCCATTCTTTGATTGTTATGTCTCCACTTCTTTTAGAAACCCGATATGGACAGTTGAGACTCGTAGGACGACCTGGTAGTATGTTCAAAACATGAAGGCTACCACGCGTATACATCAGATGAGGCACACACTCATTCGGGATTATCTGTTGAAAAACATAGTAATAACTTCGTAGTTAGCAATGATGTACTAGTATTAGAAGTGTGCAAAAAGATGCACGGATGTTGTAATAGTAAAAAATAATCTTACCAAGGTATCTCCATGGTAGTTACCGTAGTTCAACACGTGCACTAGTGGCACGTATTGACCATAATGTTGAGGAGTTTGATTGTAGATATTGTAATTCTCAAGATCTCTACAAAATCCGACCAGATGTCATTTCTCCCGATAAGTTAATTCGCAGCCTTCGGTGTAGTACGTTCTGTCTACCATCTTCCGCACATTCTTTGAAGAATGAAAATAAGCTGTCAATGGAGATAAGTTGTCAACTATATATTTTGAAATAAACAATATAAATTACTTAATAACTATGTTTAGCTCACATGAGGGAAGAACTGGAGGTGTATGCACAAAGACCCAAATCGTAGGTGTCTCTTGCTCGATTGTAGGATCACCAAGATCCATGGTGATAATCATACCCTCATCAAGACCATACATCTTGCAAAATGCATCCCAGTTTTTGCAACCAAAATGGGTTACACTCTGAGCATTGTACAGCTTTACTTGAAAATCCACATCATGTTCGGTACTTAAGACAATTTTTTTGGTTTCGAAATTTTCATGGTCTTCAAAATCCATCCTCTCCAAGACATAGCGTCTTGCAAAGCATGGGATAAGCTAGTCGAATTGAAAAAGATGAAAAATACACGTTAAAATAGTTGAAGTCGTGCTTAATTACGAAAAAAACTATTGTCGCTGCTTGCATCGTATGAACATCGCAAGTCTCCTCGAGCTTAATGCTGAAGCGCCGATCTTCCTCCAGCTCAATGAATCATCGCACATACCTCGGTCATCGTGGCACCAGTCGCACTCCCCCGGACGATTTTCGTCGTCAGATGAGGACGACATTTCCGGCCTACGTTCATAATTCAAATATTAAACTAGATCATTATTATAAATCACGGGTTGACTATCGATGATCGATGTACGTACGGGTTGAATATTATACCAAATTGTTTAGCACACGGGAATGAAGGAGAACTTATCCAATATGAGCATTCAATAAGCAAAACCAAATCACAAAAATAAAGTATAGTATTCAAATTAGCATGCATTCAATAATTATAAGCAAAACTACATCATCTCTTGGTGTCCGTACATCATCGAATATTATCACTAATAAAATTAGAACCGTAGCGCCCGACGGTATCGACGCAGGCGGTGGACACCAAAGATAAGGAACCATCACGGGATCATAGCTCCAGTGAGATCCCTGAAGAAAATGCCAGGTATTGTCGAACCTCCCCTCCAATGCAACTATGTAGCGACGGACGTGCTCGTCCTCCTCGCTGACACGATGACGTACCACCTCCACGGTGTCCGGATGCCTCACCACCGTTACTGGCCGACGCGACCGCCACCAAACAAGGATCGGGTCAACAACGGGCTGCCTCCTCACCAACCTACGTCCCCCAAAAGGTAGCACCTCCGAATACCAACCCGGCGGAGCCCAGTCCCGAACATGACCCTGATCAAGCAGGCCTCCATCGCCGACTCGGCGATGGCGAGGATCTGGGATAGGCATCGCCGACGTCGACGCTGAACTACTTCTATATATAGTTAAATAAAAGTAGTCTTATTAATTAAATCTATCTAGCTCAACTACTAAACACTTATTATAAATAAATAAGTAGTACTTACTAAAAACAAACTACTTCATATATAAACTACTTCTTCTTTTTTTTTCCTTTTCTAAATTACTACACATCTAATCCTACATAAAGATCTAAATTACTACACATCTAATATAATTTAACAAATTTTACAGAAAAAAGATCTAAATTACACATATGAACAAATTTTACAGAAAAAATCTAACATAAAAAACTAACTAAGAAATCTTTTACAGAAAAAAATCTAACATAAAGAAACTAACATAAAAAATCTAACATAAAAAACTAACATAAAAATGTAACATAAAAAACTTACATAAAAAATCTTACATAATATGAACAAATTTTACTGAAAAAAATCTAACATAAAGAAATCTAACATAAAAAATCTTTTTACAGAAAAAAAACTAACATAATATAATACATATCTAAATTACTACACATCTAATCCTACAAAAGATCTAAATTACACAATATGAACAAATTTTACAGAAAAAATCTAACATAAAGAAACTAACATAAAAAATCTAACATAAAAAACTAACATAAAAATCTAACATAAAAACTAACATAAAAAATCTTACATAATATGAACAAATCTTTTTACAGAAAAAAAATCTAACATAAAAACTAACAAATTAATTACACAATCTACATTAACTACATATCTAAATTACACAATCTAATCTAACAAAAAAATCTATGAACTACAAAAAAATCTAAAAAAATCTAACAAAATTAAAAAGAGGCAACTCTGGGCGACGGCGACGGCGAGGTGAGTCTTGTGTGGCGGCGACGGCGGCCGAGGCGGCGGTGCGGCAGGCTGCTGCTGCGTCGAGGGGAGGCGGCGGCGTGAGGCGGCTGAGGCGGACCTGGGGTGACGGGCGGCGACGGGCGGGTGGTCGGGCGAGGGCGGCGACGTGTGTCGGGCGGGAGCGGCGACGGCGAGGCGGGCGGAGGCGGCGGCGGCGTCGGTCAGAAGCGGCGTCGGCGTCGGGAGGAGTATAGAGGAGAGATCGAAATAGATGCCAAGTGATGTATATATATAGCGGCATTGGTCGATTCGTGGCACAAACGGGACCAATGCCACCTTTAGTTCGGTTGAAGCCACCAACGGGACCAAAGGCCTTTTTCAGCAGCCCAAAGGCGGAAACGAACCTTTGGTCGGTTGGTGGCTCAACCGACAACAAGCGGCATTGGTCCCGGTTGGTGCCACGAACGGGACCAAAGATTAACATTGGTCGGTTGGCGCCACCAACCGGGACCAATGGACCGATCTAACTACTTTTTGTCTCTGCAACTTTTTTTTGTTGATTCTTCAGCAACTTCGTTTTAGTCCCACCTGCCAGCGAGAGGCACTCGCACTGTTTATAAGCCCCGAGTGCGAGATACAATGACGAAGAGGCTCAATGCTCCTGACGTTGGTTGGCTTCAACCCTTGCGGGATCTGATGACCGCATGAGCTATGTGCGGTCGCGATTGACACTATCCCGAAAGGGTTGAAGCAGATTAACGAGCATTGCGTCTCTTTTTTATTTTTAATGACTTATTATAACTCAGAAAAAATAATATAGCAGAAAAAGAAAAAATAGTTGTGATTAACTATACTAAAAAAGGAGCATATATGCTTATTTTTAATGGCTTATTACAACACAGAAATAAAAAGAAAAAATAATATAGCAGAAAAAGAAAAAACTATATAAAAACTACTCAGAAATGAATAGAAGCAAAAATAGTTGTGATTAACTATACTAAAAAGGAGCATATATGCTTATTTTTAATGACTTATTACAACACAGAAATAAAAAGAAAAATAATATAGCAGAAAAAGAAAAATCTATATAAAAACTACTCAGAAATGAATAGAAGCAAAAAATAGTTGTGATTAACTATACTAAAAAGGAGCATATATGCTTATTTTAATGACTTATTACAACAGAGAAGTAAAAAGAAAAAATAATATAGCAGAAAAAGAAAAAAACTATATAAAAACTACTCAGAAATGAATAGAAGCAAAAAATAGTTGTGATTAACTATACTAAAAAGGAGCATATATGCTTATTTTTAATGGCTTATTACAACTCAGAAATAAAAGAAAAAATAAATATAGCAGAAAAAGAAAAAACTATATAAAAACTACTCAGAAATGAATAGAAGCAAAAAATAGTTGTGATTAACTATACTAAAAAGGAGCATATATGCTTATTTTTAATGGCTTATTACAACACAGAAATAAAAAGAAAAAATAATATAGCAGAAAAGAAAAAACTATATAAAAACTACTCAGAAATGAATAGAAGAAAAAATAGTTGTGATTAACTATACTAAAAAGGAGCATATATGCTTATTTTTAATGGCTTATTACAACTCAGAAATAAAAAGAAAAAATAAATATAGCAGAAAAAGAAAAAACTACTCAGAAATGAGTACATATGCGCTTATAGGGAAATTCAACTTAAATTCATAGCAATTTCAAGAGAAATCCGTATGAATTTATGCTAAATTACCTATATAAGCGCATCTATTCATTATCGGAGGAGCTCAATAAAGTAGAGAGGAGGGCTTATAAACCAGTCCGTTTCCCTTGATTGGCGAGGTGGGACTAAACTACAGTGCAACGGGCACCAACCATTTAGTCCCGGTTGATGGCTCGAACCGGGACTAATGGAGCCCATTGGTCGGTTCAAGCCACCAAGCCGGGACCAATGGGTTTGGGCCAGAGCGAGACCATTGGTCGGTTCGTCCCACAAACCGGGACCAATAGGTCCAGATGAACCGGGACCAATGGCCCACGTGGCCCGGCCGGCCCCCGGGGCTCACGAACCGGGTCCGATGCCCCCATTGGTCCCGGTTCTGGATTGAACCGGGACTAATGGGCTGGACCGGCTTGGACCATTGGCCCCTTTTCTACTACTGGACTGATGCCGGTCTAGGAGTAGATGGAGTGTCATTTTTCTTCCTACCAGGGTGGAGCGCGTTGTGAGCGGCGTTCAGTTTTGCGATAGGGATGCAGGGACGGTGGCACAATATGGTGGTCTGCAAGGTTGCTCTTCATCGGACATCATTGCGTTAGTGGTGGCTATCCTCCCGGGTTGTGTGGGCAGCGGGAGGCATTGCGGCGGGTAGTTCGGATGTGCCCTCTCTCTTGGAGGGGCGGCGTCCTCACCCGGATGTCGGGATCTGACACCGTCGCGTTCCTCCTGGCGGCTTCGTGGTTGCATGGGTGAGTTGCCCAGAGAAAGCTCCGTGCCTTGGCGTCGACAATGGAGACACCCGTGGGTGTCATGCTCCTCTTGAAGACGTCGTTTTGGTTCTTCTCTAAGTGTCAGGGCTTCGGGTGAAGACCTTTGTCCGGTGTGGACTCGGCAGCGGCGATGCACTACGCCATTCTCATTCTTGAGGGTGTTGTCGTGAAGCTTAGGTGTGTTGGGTTGTAGCGTGGGGGTGTTTAGTTCTTTCGGTGCTCGTTGCTGGTAGCGTGGTCCTGTGCGTTTTGGATGACTCCAGCCCCGTCCAGATCTGAATCCCCGTGATTCATTGTGCTAGTTGTGAATCAATAACTAGCACCCAAAGTTCGCGATGATATATCAAGCCTTGTTGCATGTCATAGTATTCCATCACAGATCAAGAATATAATCCTTACACCATGCCTTAGCTCTAGGCTCAGTCCAAAGACAATTACGGCGGAACTATAAGAATATGCGTGGAGTCCCTCAACGTGGCCGGTAAAAGTTAGGTATAGACTGAGGACACTACTTCGTTGCACTTGCTTGTTGTTTTAACAAGGCCTGTAAGATAAAAGGGTGAATCCACGAGGGATAATGCATTGGATTGACATCCAATGGCTTATGCTTTCACAATCATTTATGAACTAAGTTGACAAAGTCTTGTGCCTGCGTCAAAATAGTAGATCCACAAGTCAGCCTCCCAATTCATGACGAAAAAATACAACAAATTTACAAAAATAACAGCCCATTATACACGTTCACACGGAAAACTCAATATTCATAGCAAACTAACAGATTTGGTTCAGAGATATTACGGTATATCATGAACACATATACTGGCATTGCCTATTTATGGAGTGAAGCTTAGACCACGCATCTGTCCGTCAATTATGTTTATATAGGGGAATCTTAATAGTATGATTCAGGACAAAGTAAAAAACAAAACCCCAAATGGCTAGAGCAAACTCTTCCCTCCAGATTTCACCGGCGAGCCCATGGATTTTCCTCCCATCTTCCTGACACTCCGGCGTACGGCAGTGGGGAGAGGAAGCCCGGTGTATCCGCTCCGGTTAGTAATTTAGTTTAAGTTTCTTTAGTCCTCACATGTGCGTCGCTCTACCGGATGCCGGCGCTTCTTCTTCGAGTTTGTGTTCTAGGCTCCGATCTTTCTCATGTTCGTCTACCTGGACGTAGTCGACAGAGCTTCAACGTAGATTCATGTTATTTCCTTGGCGCGGGGAGATTTGGTTTCTTGTTTGTATAAAAAGACCTTTTGGAATGGTTACTTCCCGCAAGTAACTCTTTTTCTGGCTCTTACTGCATAATAGGCTAAATAGTAGGTAAATGATCTAGAGGAAGAATAACTTCATCTCAGACTATTCATGCATTCTGTGTGGGGATTGGGCTGCTGAATCTAGAGACAACCTTTTCTTTGGGTGCCCTTTTGCTATTGCCTCCTAGAAATACATGTGACGAACTTGGTATCCTTTGCAAAGACCAATCCAAGATCAGATCACCTCTTTTAAGGACTGCCTTGGCCTAAGCTTGGGCGATCTGGATTACAAGGAATGATTTCATATTCAAACTAACTTCTTTGAACCACTACTCTTGCATATTGATTTTTAAGACATCCATTTACTCATCCATAGAGGCCCAAGAGGAAGTGGTACCTGAGTTTGAAAATACGCAATGGATTCTCGCCGAGGACTCATCTTGGCGCCCCATTATTTGGTTTTTCTTTCTCCTTTTTGTCACTGTCACCTCCCTTAGCTACCCACGGCTTTCCTTTATTCGTTGATTTGAATCAATTAATATAATAAATATAGTAGGGAGAAATCCCCTCTAGTAATTTGGTTCCCTACAGAAAAACTACTTGAGGTTGGATAAACGAGAGATACCACGATTGAAATCCATGGATCACATTTTCGACAAAAGAGGTTGGATAACAAGTATGTATCCAGTGGAGCTACTCTACCATATAGATAGAATGGGCATGTGTTGTATGTTGAAGTCGAGCACGACTTGTATGGACCAGCCCGTTAAATTGAGCCCAAGAAACAGGTCCCTCTTTCATACCTTTTTTATTGATAAACAAAAGCAGCTACAGTTGGAAGAGTAAAGCAGAGCCGCGTGAAGCCATCGACCGACGAGTCAAGAAGGCGCCACCGACCATCGCATCATTGTTCATGGCTGACCATCGCCACCGCTTGCGCAACCTTGTTCTACAAGGTCCACATTGTCCCTCGGGAATCTCGCATCACATCCCTTCCTCCATCCATCTGCCTGTCCTCTATTTGCTACCCGTGGTGTAATTGTCGACCCACTAGAATCGCGTTGCCAAGTTGGATTCTCTTTAGCCTGAGGATAATGCAAAAACCTAGAATGGGTGGGACTGGCCAACTGATTGATTGGTCTTGTGGCTTTTGCAAGGAAGCAGCGTGCGCCTCCCTTGACTAGTGTGGCTACAACCCTAGCATGAGTAACTCCACTTTGATTTTGTATGATGGTCCCAGGGTATCGCGTAAAATGGTATGCGGATCTTCTCAAACACTGTTGGCACTTCACTGATTGAATTTTGATTCCTCTATAAAACAAGTGGATTTTTCATAGTTTATATATATTGATAGGCCAACAAAGGAGTGTTACAATCCTCGACCTTTTTAATCTCATGTCCGCATTCCCCTACATCCTCAGATCCTCACCTAAATCCTAGTTTCCCCCCTTCCTTTCCTCCATCAATTGATCCTATATTTGGTACCCTGTCATGCGACTTGCCTTATGGGGAAAGAGACTCGAGTCGTGTTGCTTGTTCACACAAGAAGGGTTGTCATACTTAGAGCATCTCCACTCGCGCCCCCAACATGCCCCACAGGGCTATTTTTTTAGCGCCGGCGCCGAAAAATCGACCCAGTCGCGTCCCAGGACCTTGTTTATCGCCGGTTTGGGCCGAAATAGCAGATGGGGAACCCGAGCTTAACCCAAGCGCCCGGGGGCCGCTTGGGGGCGCTGGCCAAAACGAAAAGCTGCGTGAGTCCGCTCTATCGGCGAGAGACAGCCCTTTTTCCCGCCGATCCCCCGCTTTTCCCCCTCCATTCCCCCTTCTTCCCCTCTTCTTCTGCCATTCTCCTCCCTCTCCCCGCCGTCTGGTCGCCTTGCCACCAAAGAAGTATACGGCCCCTTGCGCCGCTGCCGTTGCCAATTCCACCCAGCCGAAGCAGAGGAAGCCGAGGGCACCGTCGGCAAAACCACCAGGTATGTCGAACACCGACTGGAAGGCGAGGTTCAGCGCCGGGAGGCTGTCACCACCAACCGGCAGACCAGGCTCAACACCAGGAGGGCCCGAGATGCGGCAGCGTCGGTGGCAGCTGCGGCGGAGCAGGTAGAGGCGTCCCGAGCGGGGATGTTGAATCCACCCGGCGGCCACGGCCCGCAAGCTGCTTGGAGCCCGCAAAGCGTCAGGTCGCCAGTCAGCTTCTCGCCGTCGCCACAGCCCTGGGGGTTTACACCACTAGTAGAAAAGGGGGCAATGGTCCAGGCCGGGCCAACCCATTAGTCCCGGTTCAATCCAGAACCGGGACCAATGGGGGCATTGGACCCGGTTCGTGAGCCCGGGGCGGCGGGCCACGTGGGCCATTGGTCCCGGTCGATTGGACCTATTGGTCCCGGTTGGTGGCACGAACGGGACCAATGGCCACGCCTCCTGCCCACCACCATTGGTCGGTTGGTGGCTTGAACGGGACCAAAGGCTGCCCTTTAGTCGGTTCGAGCCACGAACGGGACCAATTATTTTCAATATATACCCCTCGCCATGAAAGCGAGCACTCCAGTGCTCCGTTTTTCGTGGCCGGCGAGGGGAGAGCTTTGTGGTGCTCTAGCTCACCTCCTATGCACACGAGGTGTTCGATGGAATGCCCGAGCCACACTACTTAAGCTTTCTCCTGTCCAAGCTCGACCTCCAAGCTCCATTTTCCTCAATATTTGTCTAGGTTTAGCGGTCCGTCACGTCCCGTCCCCGTCTTCACCGCCGTCGATCGCCCGCGCCGATCTCGTCGCCGGCACCACCGTGGTGAGCCTCTTGTTCTTATCTTCTTTCTGAAAGGAAAAAATTCTTACTTGTATGTTTATATAGATACTTGTATCGAAAATGGCCTTTGGTGGCCGAGCTACCTGCAGGCCGTAATCACCCCCGTCAATGCTTGTCGCGATCAGCGCCAGGAGTGCATGAGGCTACCGTATATTGACTCTAGTCGTAGAAGAGTCAGCTGGACAGCGCCCGTATTTGGTATTAAATAATCAGTGTCGGCTCATGTACACTAGCAGGCACAGGAGTGCACACCAGCTGCACGTCGCGGGGCATACACGCATCACGTCAGACCCATGTACACGTCACGGGATTTGACTCCATCAACTCCTCAAAACCAGGATAGCCCACGCATCCTTTTCTTTAGTTCGTTCTCAAATTTAGCAAAGGCTCATACATTTTATGCCATTTTTTTGGTGCACATTTTTCTGTGTGAACCGAAAACTACACGTTGATGAATTTTAATCAAAAAGAAAACTACAGTTTTTAGGTGGCCTTTTTTTTGGGAAGCTTGCATTTTTACATGATATACCACAAACCAACACAATTCAGTCACTGTCAGAATGTAAAGGCAAAATCACTAGTTGAGGAGTACTCATTACAAAGATCACTTCCACCTCCCAGGTTGCGACATGTGGCGCGTTGTATGTGCGCCACTTGTCGCAACCCGGGAGTTTTCCCTTTTTCGTATATCCGTTTATTCAAAATGTTTTATCTCTTAAACCGTGCATCCAAATCTTGAACCGTTTTCACTGTTGGATTCTTCACGTCGAGATCTTCAAAACTAGATCCAATATTGATATATCTTGACGAACTTTTTTTATGAAAAAAAGGGATAAAAAACAGGACGAAAAAACCGACCCGGGTGCACAGGTTTTTTCCCTTTCCAAAAGAGGCACGCCCGTGCTTCTTGCGAAAGCACGCCTGTGCCTCTCGGGAAATCACAACCGTGCCTCTCGCGGAAGAAAAAAAAATAGAAAATGCATTTTTTTTTCCGTTTCGGAGAGGCACGGCCGTGACTCTCGCGAAAGCACAACCGTGCCTCTCGCGGCAGGAAAAAACAGAGAATGTGTTTTCTTTTCTGTTTCCGAGAGGCACGGCCGTGACTCTCGTGAAAGCACAACCGTGCCTCTCGCAGAAAAAAAAAACAGAAAACACATTTTTTCCCATTTCCGATAGGCACTGCCATGACTCTCACGAAAGCACAACCGTGCCTCTCGCGGAAGAAAAAACTAACAGAAAACGCGTTTTTTCCTCTTCCGAAGGCACGGCCATGACTCTTACGAAAGCACAACCGTGCCTCTCGCGGAAGCAAAACCGTGTCTCTCGCAGAAGGAAAAAACAGAAAATGCGTTTTTTTTTTCATTTTCGAAAGGCACGGCCGTGACTCTCGTAAAAGCACAACTGTGCCTCTCGCGGAAGCAAAACCGTGTTTCTCGCGGAAGGAAAAAACAGAAAACACTTTTTTTCGTTTCCGAAAGGTATAGCCGTGACTGTCGTGAAAGCATAATCGTGCATTTCGTGGAAGCAAAACCGTGACTCTTGTGAAAGAAAAAAACGCGTATTTTTCGCGCAAAAGTTTTTTTTAAATTTTTTTATCTAAAAGCTAAGGAAGACCAGTAGAAAATTGAAATGTCACAAAAAACCTGGAGAAAAAACAATTTAAAAAACCGAAAACGCATGCGGAAAAATAAAAAAATAAAATCTGAAGAAAGCGCCAAAAGCGCGACACGTAACGAATGGCTGAGAGCGTGCGAAGTGGCGCTGATAGTTGCAAGACTCCAAAAGAAGGGTTCGTTAAATTATTATTTTTTGAGTAACAAGAAGCGTTCGTTAATTAGTTACTCCAAACCTACACGTGCTACTTTCAAATCAGCCCAGCAGCACATGACGTGCTTGCGTATCCCGCACACTGGAGGCCCACGTACAGCGCTAGCACATCAGCCCACGGCACACATGTATTTGCATTTACTATCTACCGTATACCCGCGAGACAATAGGCACGCACACATCGCGGCGCTATACTGCACGCGCGAGATTTCGGCCTGCAGGCAGCTCGGCCACCAAACGTCCGTTCTCTACTTGTATAATTTTCTTACTTTTATTATTGCATCTTATATAGTGCGATGGTTTTGGTATCCGCCCCCGTCGGCCCTCGTCCTGTCTATGATTCGGATGTGGTATATATTATCTTTTCATAACTATTGGTTTATTTATTGTTTATGACAATTATGCCGACCAACGTGACATAGATTTTATTTATCTAGGAGGTTGTTGAACCGAAAATTCCAACCGACCCTATTGTCGAGAGGTTAAATTTAGTTGAAGAAGAAAACAATTTGTTGAAGAAAAAAATTAGAAAAATTGAGGAGGAGAAGATGATATTGGAGTTGCATGTTGCGGATGTCGTCGATGATCACAAGATCAAGATGGATGCAATGCGCTTGAAGACTAGAAAATATGCCATTCATACCGAGGCTCGGTATCATTATGTCGTTGGATCAGTTGTTACATTGGTTGCGATTATGATCGCATTTGTTTTCGCATTGAAATGTTTTACATAGTTTCAGTGTATGGTTTAATTAATTTAGATGCTCTGGAGAGCTTTGTGTTGTTAGATGAGAACTATGTATGTACTTTGGTTTTAATGTGATGATGAAATTCTATTAATTTGGTCACTTAATTATCTATTCATGATGTTTTGTAATGATTTTTGACACACTTAATTATATATAATGCACGCAAATGAACCGGCAATCACTACTAGGAAAAGGCCTTCTAATGGCGCACCGGTTTTGCCTTCTAATGGCGCACTACCGGTGCGCCATTAGCATCACGCCACTAAATTCTTTTCTAATGGCGCTTTTGCAGTCGCCATTAGAATCTGATATTCTAATGGCGCATCATTGCGCCATTAGAATCTGTATTAGTCGCCATTAGTAATAATTTTTTTCAATTTTTTTGCAGAATTTTTTTAAATTTTTTTCAAAATTTCCATTTTTTTGTTTTTTCTTAATCTCAGGTCACTATGGCTTAATCTCGAGTCAATATGCATAATCTCGGGTCAAATCGCACTCCATAGTCAAACTTCCCGAAAGGTCACCCATCCTCTCACTACTCCAGCTGAGCACGCTTAACTTCCGGGTTCTATTCTCCTCGTTTCCAAGTCTGCACTTGTTGTTTTCCTGACAATAGTAAGATGTCAATCCTATTAACCTCAGGAATTTAGCTTGAGCATGTACTGACACATTTCACTGTTTGAGTTTGAAACTATTGTTCTAAAAAATTAGTAACACTAATATTTCTTGAATAATTAGTTCGCACACAGCTTGACCAGATTTGACCATAGTTTGACCAGATTTGACCACAGTTTGACCAGATTTGACCAAAATTCAAAAAAACTAAAATAATTATTTATTAACACTAATATTCTTGAATAATTAGTTTGACCATAGTTTGACTAGATTTAACAAAAACTAAAAAAACTAATATTTTTTTTGAATTTTTTTGCCTCCAGATCTTAAAAGCCCCGTAACTTTTTTTCTGTTAGGCTTTTGAGGATTTTAAAAATGTTTAACGGGGTTCGTATGCAAAAGTTATGGCCATTTTACAAATTTCCAGAGAGATTTTGCAAATAAAGTCGAAATTCATATTTGTAAATTTTCCCAACAACTAGACCACATATCACATGGAAAACTTATTTTCTTTTATTTTTTTGACATTTTTATCATTTTTTTTTATTTTTTTTTAAACTGAAAAGGCGGTCCACGGGGGTGCATTCGTTGGAAGCTGGGCAAACAACTAATGGCGCACCACAACCGGTGCGCCATTAGTAGTTAACCTAGTAATGGCGCACCACAACCGGTGCGCCATTACTAACAAAAGTTTTATAAATTTTTTTATAATTTTTTTTACTTTTTTTTTCAAAACTTCTAATGGCGCACGGTGGGTGTGGTGCGCCATTACTAGTTAAAACTAGTAATGGCGCACCACACCCATGGTGCGCCATTAGAAGTTTTGAAAAAATAAAATAAATTTTTTTTTACTAATGGCGCACCGTGGGATGTGGTGCGCCATTAGTATTTGGAAACTAATGGCGTACCAACACATGGTGCGCCATTAGTATATAGCAATGGCGCACCACATGTCTGGTGCGCCATTAGAATCAATCCTATCTATAGCCCTTTTCCTAGTAGTGAATGGATGTACGGTTCAAGACACACCTCCGAGTACATTAAGGGCGTGCATGATTTTCTCGAAGTGGCTGAGGCAAACAAGCATAATGGTTTTATGTGTTGTCCATGCCCTATATGTGGGAAGACGAAGTCTTACTCTGACCGGAAAATCCTCCACACCCACCTTCTTTACAAGGGTTTCATGCCACACTATAATGTTTGGACGAGGCATGGAGAAATAGGGGTTATGATGGAAGACGGCGAAGAAGAAGAGTACGACGACAACTATGTGCCCACTGAATATGGTGATGCTACTGAACATCAAGAGGAACCAGACGATGTGCACGATGATGCTGCAACGGGCGAAGCTGCTAAAGATCAAGAGGAACCAGACGATGTGCCCGCTGATGATGATCTCCGCGGGTCATTGTCGATGCAAGGACATAATCACGAAAGTCAAAAGGAGAAGCTCAAGTTCGATCGCATGTTAGAGGACCACAAAAAGGGTTGTACCTCAATTGCGAAGATGGCAACACAAAGCTCGGTACCGTCTTTGGAATTGTTGCGATGGAAGGCGAGAATCTGTGCTCGACAAAAGATTTGAGAAGCTCTGAAAATATTGAAGAAGAAGCTTCCAAAGGATAACGAATTGCCCGACAAGTACATACGCAGCAAAGAAGGTCGTATGCCCTCTAGGATTGGAGGTGCAGAAGATACATGCATGCCCTAATGATGCATCCTCTACATGGTGCGTACAAGGATCTGAATGCATGCCCGGTATGCGGTGCATTACGGTATAAGATCAGACGAGATGACCCTGGTGATGTTGACGGTGAGTCAGGGCACTCCGCCTCCTCCACCGCCTCCTCCTCCGGCGAGTGGCGATCAGGGCACGCGTGGCGGCACTACGCCTCCTTCTCTGCCGCGTGGCGGCACTCAGCCTCCTTCTCCGCCTGCGCCGGCGCTCCCGAGCAGCCAGCATCCTCCTCCTTCTCCGCCTCGCCAGCAAGGGCGGAAGAGACCCGCCGCCGCCCCGGCTGCTCCGTCTGCTCCGGTGTCTATCAGCACAAGAAGAGGACATCATAATCTGATCACGGTCCACCTCTAAAGCCTCTAGAGAAGTTACCGTACGAGAGGACCGAGGAGGAAAACAATACGATCGTGCGGACCCACATGAAGGAGTTCTTTGAAGGGGTGACAAAGAGACATCCACCTCCGGAGGAGAAGGTAGATCCGGTGAAAGCAAAGCACACTCTCGATGCCCTAAGGAAACCGGCAAAGTCTCCGCCGAGAACCAACTATGAGTGCATTTCTGAACAGACATATCTCCAAGCGGAGCGGTCGGGAAGTACTGTCAGACATCAAAGAGCAAAAGAACGAGCAGCTGCGAAAAAAATTGACCAGCTCGGCGAACAAGCAAACCAATCGTGCCCCCCGCTCAATGTGTCTAGCGGCAAAATCGTCGCTAATGTTCCGGGGATGGTGGCCGGTTATGGAAATCTACAAGATTACCTGCCTGACGATGCACTTCCTGATTTCATGAAGGTGGAATAACACAAATACGAGTACGGGAAGCCTCTCGTCAAAGATGAAAAATCTCTAACAACGATGATGCGAAGATTCCATACTTGGTACATGAAAACCTGCAGAGAGTCTGGGGGACGAATACTTTTTCATATATAAAACTTTTCGAGTAGATGCTTTTTCATATATAAAACATTTTCATCCGAGTTCGTATGCAAAAGTTATGGCCATTTTACAAATTTCCAGAGAGATTTTGCAAATAAAGTCGAAATTCATATTTGTAAATTTTCCCAACAACTAGACCACATATCACATGGAAAACTTATTTTCTTTTATTTTTTTGACATTTTTATCATTTTTTTTATTTTTTTAAACTGAAAAGGCGGTCCACGGGGTGCATTCGTTGGAAGCTGGGCAAACAACTAATGGCGCACCACAACCGGTGCGCCATTAGTAGTTAACCTAGTAATGGCGCACCACAACCGGTGCGCCATTACTAACAAAAGTTTTATAAATTTTTTTATAATTTTTTTTACTTTTTTCAAAACTTCTAATGGCGCACGGTGGGTGTGGTGCGCCATTACTAGTTAAAACTAGTAATGGCGCACCACACCCATGGTGCGCCATTAGAAGTTTTGAAAAATAAAATAAATTTTTTTACTAATGGCGCACCGTGGGATGTGGTGCGCCATTAGTATTTGGAAACTAATGGCGTACCAACACATGGTGCGCCATTAGTATATAGCAATGGCGCACCACATGTCTGGTGCGCCATTAGAATCAATCCTATCTATAGCCCTTTTCCTAGTAGTGAATGGATGTGCGGTTCAAGACACACCTCCGAGTACATTAAGGCGTGCATGATTTTCTCGAAGTGGCTGAGGCAAACAAGCATAATGGTTTTATGTGTTGTCCATGCCCTATATGTGGGAAGACGAAGTCTTACTCTGACCGGAAAATCCTCCACACCCACCTTCTTTACAAGGGTTTCATGCCACACTATAATGTTTGGACGAGGCATGGAGAAATAGGGGTTATGATGGAAGACGGCGAAGAAGAAGAGTACGACGACAACTATGTGCCCCTGAATATGGTGATGCTCTTGAACATCAAGAGGAACCAGACGATGCACGATGATGCTGCAACGGGCGAAGCTGCTAAAGATCAAGAGGAACCAGACGATGTGCCCGCTGATGATGATCTCCGCCGGGTCATTGTCGATGCAAGGACGCAATGCGAAAGTCAAAAGGAGAAGCTCAAGTTCGATCGCATGTTAGAGGACCACAAAAAAGGGTTGTACCTCAATTGCGAAGATGGCAACACAAAGCTCGGTACCGTACTGGAATTGTTGCAGTGGAAGGCAGAGAATGCTGTGCCTGACAAAAGATTTGAGAAGCTACTGAAAATATTGAAGAAGAAGCTTCCAAAGGATAACGAATTGCCCGACAGTACATACGCAGCAAAGAAGGTCGTATGCCCTCTAGGATTGGAGGTGCAGAAGATACATGCATGCCCTAATGACTGCATCCTCTACCGCGGTGCGTACAAGGATCTGAATGCATGCCCGGTATGCGGTGCATTACGGTATAAGATCAGACGAGATGACCCTGGTGATGTTGACGGTGAGTCAGGGCACTCCGCCTCCTCCACCGCCTCCTCCTCCGGCGAGTGGCGATCAGGGCACGCGTGGCGGCACTACGCCTCCTTCTCTGCCGCGTGGCGGCACTCAGCCTCCTTCTCCGCCTGCGCCGGCGCTCCCGAGCAGCCAGCATCCTCCTCCTTCTCCGCCTCGCCAGCAAGGGCGGAAGAGACCCGCCGCCGCCCCGGCTGCTCCATCTGCTCCGGTGTCTATCAGCACAAGAAGAGGACATACGCAATACAGATACGGTCCACCTCTAAAGCCTCTAGAGAAGTTACCGTACGAGAGGACCGAGGAGGAAAACAATACGATCGTGCGGACCCACATGAAGGAGTTCTTTGAAGGGGTGACAAAGAGACATCCACCTCCGGAGGAGAAGGTAGATCCGGTGAAAGCAAAGCACACTCTCGATGCCCTAAGGAAACCGGCAAAGTCTCCGCCGAGAACCAACTATGAGTGCATTTCTGAACAGACATATCTCCAAGCGGAGCGGTCGGGAAGTACTGTCAGACATCAAAGAGCAAAAGAACGAGCAGCTGCGAAAAAAATTGACCAGCTCGGCGAACAAGCAAACCAATCGTGCCCCCCGCTCAATGTGTCTAGCGGCAAAATCGTCGCTAATGTTCCGGGGATGGTGGCCGGTTATGGAAATCTACAAGATTACCTGCCTGACGATGCACTTCCTGATTTCATGAAGGTGGAATAACACAAATACGAGTACGGGAAGCCTCTCGTCAAAGATGAAAAATCTCTAACAACGATGATGCGAAGATTCCATACTTGGTACATGAAAACCTGCAGAGAGTCTGGGGGACGAATACTTTTTCATATATAAAACTTTTCGAGTAGATGCTTTTTCATATATAAAACTTTTTCATCCGAGTTCGTATGCAAAAGTTATGGCCATTTTACAAATTTCCAGAGAGATTTTGCAAATAAAGTCGAAATTCATATTTGTAAATTTTCCCAACAACTAGACCACATATCACATGGAAAACTTATTTTCTTTTATTTTTTGACATTTTATCATTTTTTTATTTTTTTAAACTGAAAAGGCGGTCCACGGGGTGCATTCGTTGGAAGCTGGGCAAACAACTAATGGCGCACCACAACCGGTGCGCCATTAGTAGTTAACCTAGTAATGGCGCACCACAACCGGTGCGCCATTACTAACAAAAGTTTTATAAATTTTTTTATAATTTTTTTTACTTTTTTTTTCAAAACTTCTAATGGCGCACGGTGGGTGTGGTGCACCATTACTAGTTAAAACTAGTAATGGCGCACCACACCCATGGTGCGCCATTAGAAGTTTTGAAAAATAAAATAATTTTTTTTTACTAATGGCGCACCGTGGGATGTGGTGCGCCATTAGTATTTGGAAACTAATGGCGTACCAACACATGGTGCGCCATTAGTATATAGCAATGGCGCACCACATGTCTGGTGCGCCATTAGAATCAATCCTATCTATAGCCCTTTTCCTAGTAGTGAATGGATGTACGGTTCAAGACACACCTCCGAGTACATTAAGGGCGTGCATGATTTTCTCGAAGTGGCTGAGGCAAACAAGCATAATGGTTTTATGTGTTGTCCATGCCCTATATGTGGGAAGACGAAGTCTTACTCTGACCGGAAAATCCTCCACACCCACCTTCTTTACAAGGGTTTCATGCCACACTATAATGTTTGGACGAGGCATGGAGAAATAGGGGTTATGATGGAAGACGGCGAAGAAGAAGAGTACGACGACAACTATGTGCCCCCTGAATATGGTGATGCTACTGAACATCAAGAGGAACCAGACGATGTGCACGATGATGCTGCAACGGGCGAAGCTGCTAAAGATCAAGAGGAACCAGACGATGTGCCCGCTGATGATGATCTCCGCCGGGTCATTGTCGATGCAAGGACGCAATGCGAAAGTCAAAAGGAGAAGCTCAAGTTCGATCGCATGTTAGAGGACCACAAAAAAGGGTTGTACCTCAATTGCGAAGATGGCAACACAAAGCTCGGTACCGTACTGGAATTGTTGCAGTGGAAGGCAGAGAATGCTGTGCTCGACAAAAGATTTGAGAAGCTCTTGAAAATATTGAAGAAGAAGCTTCCAAAGGATAACGAATTGCCCGACAGTACATACGCAGCAAAGAAGGTCGTATGCCCTCTAGGATTGGAGGTGCAGAAGATACATGCATGCCCTAATGACTGCATCCTCACCCGCGGTGCGTATAAGGATCTGAATGCATGCCCGGTATGCGGTGCATTACGGTATAAGATCAGACGAGATGACCCTAGTGATGTTGACGGTGAGTCAGGGCACTCCGCCTCCTCCACCGCCTCCTCCTCCGGCGAGTGGCGATCAGGGCACGCGTGGCGGGACTACGCCTCCTTCTCTGCCGCGTGGCGGCACTCAGCCTCCTTCTCCGCCTGCGCCGGCGCTCCCGAGCAGCCAGCATCCTCCTCCTTCTCCGCCTCGCCAGCAAGGGCGGAAGAGACCCGCCGCCTCCCCGGCTGCTCCGTCTGCTCCGGTGTCTATCAGCACAAGAAGAGGACATACGCAATACAGATACGGTCCACCTCTAAAGCCTCTAGAGAAGTTACCGTACGAGAGGACCGAGGAGGAAAACAATACGATCGTGCGGACCCACATGAAGGAGTTCTTTGAAGGGGTGACAAAGAGACATCCACCTCCGGAGGAGAAGGTAGATCCGGTGAAAGCAAAGCACACTCTCGATGCCCTAAGGAAACCGGCAAAGTCTCCGCCGAGAACCAACTATGAGTGCATTTCTGAACAGACATATCTCCAAGCGGAGCGGTCGGGAATCTTGTCGGACATCAAAGAGCAAAAGAACGAGCAGCTGCGAAAAAATTGACCAGCTCGGCGAACAAGCAAACCAATCGTGCCCCCCGCTCAATGTGTCTAGCGGCAAAATCGTCGCTAATGTTCCGGGGATGGTGGCCGGTTATGGAAATCTACAAGATTACCTGCCTGACGATGCACTTCCTGATTTCATGAAGGTGGAATAACACAAATACGAGTACGGGAAGCCTCTCGTCAAAGATGAAAAATCTCTAACAACGATGATGCGAAGATTCCATACTTGGTACATGAAAACCTGCAGAGAGTCTGGGGGACGAATACTTTGTATCTGAGAATTAAAGAGGAGCACGACCTCGTTGGAAATGATGTGTTGCCTGTTCCATTTGAGGAGTTCTTCCAGTTCTTAATCAAAAGGCCCTCGATAAATTAACGGTCTTTTGCTACTACCTGTAAGTACTATTTCTGTCCTTAAGTCTCTATATATAGCTCGGCTCTTTCATTGCATGTATTTATAATTAATTATCCTCAATATATTATGCAGATTGAAGATCGTCGAGTGCAAAAAAAAAGAAGAAATTTATGATATTGGGTTCATAACACAAATATCATAGATGTATTTCTGGTTGAAAAGCACATCAAAGAGGCCAAGGACAACTTGCTACAATCGTTGATCAAAAATCAACACAAAGATAACATACTCTTTCCTTAAAACGGCAAGTGAGTGTTACTGATCATTTGCATATTCGGTTTCCCTTATTACTCGAGTGAGGTTATAGTAATGTAATTGATGAGTTATGCATGCATGCACAGCTACCAATATATTCTTCTGGATATTAAGCTTGAGCATGGACTAGTAACCGTCTTAGACTCGAGGCGGAAAGATCCCAAAACCTATGCGAACATGACTGAAATGCTCGGCAAGTAAGTTCAATCAATCATTATCGCACCATATCGGCAACTTTTTGTTCATTTCCTGATATCTCAAGTAATAATAATTATTTTCTTTGTCTTGCAGGGTTTGTAAACAGTTCACCGCAGAAGCTCCGGGACTGCCGAAGGAGCTGCGATATACATACCCGAAAGTAAGTACTACTGGCTAGCTAGTTGTGCGCATCTCCCGTTGATTCTATAGCTATACTTTCATCAATGCCATTTATAATGCTTCATTATCAGTTTGATTTACCTCTATTTCTCGTAAAGTGCTTGTGGCAGGAACAAGGGAATGATTTCTGTGGATACTACGTGTGCGAGTTCATCCACACCGCGACTTTGAAAAACAAGCGGGGCTACTCTCAAAGACAATATGAAGTGCGTAAGCAATAATATTCACAATTTCATTTTATTACACCATCATTTCTGTTGAGTTTCATTCATATATATGTATTAATTAACCCCATTCATCAAATTAGACGTGGCAGATGCGGAATGAACTCCTAGAACCAGATCGCATGAAAAGAATTCAAGAGGATCGGCGGAATTCTTTCTTGACTACGTCATCAATAAAGCCGGAGAATACCATATGGAAGTTGATTTCAAATGCTAGGGGACTGTAATTGAGAGATCTTATATATTGTACATGTATGTAGCCAGTAGCGTCGGACGTACATGATACGAAAACTTGTTGTTCGACCAATCTCTCGGAGAAGGAGAGGTCGATCGATCATTTCTCTCGGTATGCATGACGAACTTCTGTACTCAATGGTTCCCTTCATTTTCTTACTAGCTAGCGTGTCGAGGGCTATATGTATATAGTACGTAGCGTCGACCAAGCACGGACATAAGAGAGGACACTTCTCTCTATTAATTAGCTAGCTAACACAATATATGAAACACCTAAATTAACCCCAAAACCCCTACCCCCCCCCCCTAAAAAAACAAAAACCCCAGCCACTGGAATGCTGACGCGTGGATGCCTTTTGGTCCCGATTGGTGCCACCAACCGGGACCAAAGGCCCCCCTGCCTGGGCTCGGCGCACCGGCCACATGGAGCACCATCTGTCCCGGTTCATGTTAGAACCGGGACTAAAGGGGGGAGGTATTAGTAACGACCCATTAGTCCCGGTTCATGAACCGGGACTAAAGGCCCTTACGAAGCGGGACTAATAGGTGTTTTTCTACTAGTGCACCCTAGCCTAGCTATGCCAACGGCGACGCGCACGGTGGATTCAACCCCAACATCACCTTTCTGCATGGCCAGCGCGCATCGCCCTTCAGTCTGAACCCCGACCAGTGCACCTCCTCGCCCGCATTCACTGGCATACAGTTCCCCTCGTACACCTACTCGCCGCCGGCTTACGCCGCCTCCCCGACGCCGCCTCTGCGCCGTGGTGCCCTACACTTCCGGCAAGCCTTGTTGTCGCATTTCGGCAACCCCGACGCGACGGAAGCCGACATCGATGAGATCATCACGAGCAGCTTGGCCGCCGCCGCCTCCCCCAGGTTCCAGGCGCAAGACGATACAATGGACCTCGCGTGGCGACATGGACGACGAGCTCAACTACGGCGAGGAGGAGGAGGATGAGGAAGAGGAGGAGAAGGAGCCGGCGCCTGATCCAGCAAGGAAAGGAAAAAAAAGAAGCAGGGGGACAAGGACCAGCAAGCCACGCAGGAAGTGGACGTCCAAAGAAGACGAGTGCCTTGCCGGAGCATGGAAGGCCATCTGCCTCGACCCGATCACCGGCACAAACCCGAACGCCGACACGTACTGTGAGCGAATCAAGTCGGAGTTCGATGAGCGCAAGTTGGTCGACCCCTAATTCGCCACCATCCACATGCAGTGCGGCTCGAAGGCCATGGCAAACCATTAGGCGCTCATCCAAACGGCCTGCAATAAATGGCACGGTATCATCGAGGAGGTCGCAGCTTGTCCGGAAAGCAGCACCAACGTCGAGGGTCAGGTATGCATAGACGCCAGCTCTCGCTCCTTTTCACCATGTGCATCGCCGACACTTGTTCTTCGGCGCAGATAGTTCGGATGTTCGCCATGTACCGCCAGGACAGCAACACCGACCAAGAGTTCAAGTACCCCCGCGTGTTGTCCCGGATCGAGAAGTGCGAGAAGTGGGCGGATATCCGGTGCACCCTCGCCAAGGCCATGGAGATGTACAAGCCGGACGCGCCCACGCCGGGGGTAGCAGAGGGGCGCCCTGACAACAACAAACAAGCCAAGACAGCCAAGGATGCCGCACCGGCTACCGAGCGGCTGCACGCGTTCATCGAGCAGTGCATTGCCGACGCCAAGAACCATGCCGCCCAGAGGGAAGAGAAATCCGAGGCGCGGTGGTCGGCGTTGATGACGAACATCACATTCCAGCTCGACCTACTCCGTACCAATGTCGTCGCGAAGGCGAGGAACACCGACCCGGCATTCCTGATTGGGTCGGACATGTCGACGATGGATGAGCAGGTCAAGGCGTGGTACCTGGCGGAGCGCGGCCTCATCTTGAACCAGATGCGGTCGACGACCGCGCCAACTCCCATGCTGACCCCAACGACGCCGCCAAGCCCGAGCGATGATGCCTCCACGACGCCCAGCACAAAAGCCGCGCCAACGCCGACCAGCCTGCGCATGCTGATTCCCGCCTGTCCGACGCCAGAGGACAACGCCACCGTTTGATGCATTGCCTACGCGTCCATCCTTTTGAACGCCGAACTTTCGAGTATGATTGATCGCCGAACTGTGGCATGATGATCGCCAAACTTGTGGCGCTTTTTCGGGTAGCGGGATATGTCAAGTTTGAATTTATATGTGTTTTTGGGCCGAAACGAGGGGGAGTTGCTAGGAACTAGATCGCCGGTCGAAGGGCCAAAAAAGTGCCGGCCAGTGCGCTGGGAGGCCGAACTAGTGGAGATGCTCTTAAATAGGGCATAAGTGTGATGAATGTCAGCAACTACACCACTCACTGTAGAATTAAACATTCACAACCATTGGAGCATGTGATGTTTGGTGAAGCAATAATGATGTCCTGGCTACACACAATATTGATCACTCGGTGACCACCTATAAATAACAAGCTTATTCCTCATGTAGAAGGATCAAATTTAGTTGGTAGGGAGGGGAGGAGAGCATCAATAACGAGTCGGGTCAATGGCACTGTCAGTGACACATCCTGTCCTGACCTAGCGGCGGAATGGGATGTATTGGAAAATTGAACCGACAACACACATATAATCATTGCCGTGGTGACATAGTTGAACTAGAACCTGACAAAGAAGCCATGTTTCTTATTACTTCCTGGGCACAAAGATCGGGGCTCTATGTTGCCGAGACGGTAGATCATATATGAGTCTTGTATACCATTGTGAGCATGTAATCCTGAATGCTCCCCTGTTGCATTTGTAGAGTACCGGAGAACATGATTCAACTACGGTTCCTGCCTATTATTCGGCAGGAAGTAAAGATTTTTTGGAGAAATATAAAGATCTTTTTAATTTACAATCAAATTGAAACCTAAGACTCACCTTTCCATCAACACAAAAGGGAATTGGCCAATCACGGTTGGGGCTGGTGCAAGATCACAGTTGGGGCACCATCCATGCGGTTGCGCCATGCGAGGCGCCACCATGTAGTTACACTCATGAGCACTGCAAACCGGCATGCGAACGTGGTGATATTTCTGGACACCATTAACTGCGTAAATTCTCCTTTCGATGTCCCGACAACCCTAAGAACCACACCCATGTAATCATTTCGTATATAGAACTAATCAAGGCTTCACCATTGGGAGTTCACCTAACATTTCACTATGACATCCCATGGCAAGACGAACCTCACGGATGTGTAAATGAACGAGCCGCACGTGGTGGACCGTTACTTTTCCAAGTTCAAGCAATTCCTAGGGAGCACAAGTACAAGGTGAATGGGTTCGGCGTCGATTACACCTGCGGCGTGCCGGTCATGATCATAAGGTAACCGTCGCCCAGCTGTGTGTGCGTCATCACATCATCATCTACCACTACTGCAAGGTCACAATGCCTTGTGAGGTTTCGACATGTTTGTGAATAGCCAGGATTATGTATTCGCTAGGGTGGACACCGCTAAAGAGACAAAGATGCTCCATAATTTGAACATCTCCTAGCTGAATCTTGTTAATATCCAGAAGTAGTACAAAATCATTGATAACAGGAAGAAGATAAACTCCTTGCAGACCTTAGCGTGGCCTCCATCGATCCCTTCTACGCCGGCATGAAGGACGTCTACACAAGCTATGACATGTATAGGTGGATCGTTGACATGAGGACGTGAGTCCTTCCCCTTGCCGCTGAGGCATTGCGCAGCGACATCATCAGCTGTGGCAAGCATGCCAAGAAATGGTAGATCATCAATGATTATTTCCTAGTTTATGTAATTATGCAACGAGATGTGCAATGTGATGGTTAGTTACTTATGTAATGGATGCTTAGTTTAGTAATGCAATTATGTTTTATAAGTATATGTTGCTGATTTGTAGATAAAGTATGTTGTAAATAATTCACCTAATAGGTATGCGATGGTTACCAACATCACATGTGGTTCCTTCAGTTAAATTGTGTGGCCACAAGACTACACATTTCTCAACGTAGAATCATGTGTATTGTCCCAATTAATCGCACATGTTTTAGGTTGACTCGATCGTGTGCGAAACTTTGCTATGGTAGGCCGATTAAGCACTATCTGCGATGCTCCCATCATCGCAGACAATTGGTTCCTAGCAACCGTTTGGCAGGCAACACACAGCTCATGGGGACGAAGCGTGTGTTATTTCAACTTGTCTGATCCACGTTGCACACCCATGTCTTTTCTAAATTGTGCCCAATGGATAGGCCATCGGACATATTTCTCTTTTAGACTGACTATTTTAGTTTTTCTACCAGTTCTGATGCCTACATCACACAGTTAATTCCAAGAGTTTACGCTAGATGTGTCTCAAAAGCACGGTTCTGCCCTGCACTGGTGGCACCTCTGACGTGAACATGAATCGGCCACACCAAGGGTGAAGATACCGGCGACGACAACCCGTCGCGGTGGAGAACCTCCCACGCTCCACGTGCAGCACCCACAAGTACGATCCATGACTACCAAGACTAGCACAGATGCAGAGAGTTCGGGCGGCACCCTGTTCATGGCCGCGGCACTCCTTTCCTTCTTTTTCGTGGCCACCAGCCACCCCGTACCTCTAAACCTTGCCCCTTCTTTTCCTCTCGCTGCTTTCAGCAATCACACCAAAGGACTTGCCTTTGTTGTGATATACATGACATATGTACGTGAGGTTCTTGTACAGTATCCCTAGTCTTCAGGAGGTGATCCTTTCCATCGCCACTAGCCCATGCATGTAGCGGTCTCACGTTATATGTACATTTAACTCCATGAATATCAATACAGTGAACATATCATCTGCCTTCTTGGTAATCAGAACCTCTGACTCCACCTCATATCAACCTACGCCGCTAACTCTTTCACTGCCTAGCCGCTGCGGATGTCCCCGGCGGCCCTGCCGCAGACACGCGACCTCGCGCCTAGGCTACCGATGATCTGCCAATTGTCTCTGATGGGCTCCCTCTTGCGTCCCTCCCATTGAACCTGCTACGAACCAGCTAGAGTTCAAGGTTCTTCCTGATACAATCGGATACAATTTGTGGACCGAGGTAGGAGATGAGGGAAAGGATAGAGAGAGAGGAACTAGTTCAGAGTTCTGTATTTTTTCTCCTTGTTCTATTATCTCAATCTCTTCATATAGCTGAGCCACTTGCCGTGCCTGGAATCCCCTCCTTGCGCCGGGGCTCGAACACTCGAGCCAATTTCCTGTTGCGTCATGCGGCCTTGGGCCTCCGTCCTGGGCTAGGCAGTGCCATGACATTCCCCACCCCTTGAGAGGCGACTTGCCCCCAAGTCGACAATAGAGGAAAACGCTAACGCAGGACAAAGGCTTCTTCCCAAGTATCATGTGTCATTGGTCGCCCTGTCTCACACGTGGAGTTGTCTTGCCGCCAATAGACACCAGCTTGGTTTGCAAGATGCTGGCTGGAGTGAGAAGTGCCAGATCATGTGGAGCTGGTGCACTCGTGTCTGGCTCCACCACAGTGTTTTGTGGTAGGAACTTCTTCAGTTGGGACACATGTATGATATTGTGGATCTTGGACTGTGGTGGTAATTCGAGGCGATATGAAGCAGCTCCAACTTTTTGCAACACCTTGTACGGCCCGTAATACTTGAGAGACAGCTTGTGGTTGTGTCGCGCCGCTAAGGAGTTCTGTAAGTATGGTTGGACCTTTCAGGAAAACCTAATCACCTGCTTCAAATGATCGTTCACTGCGGTGCTTGTCTGCTTAACATTTCATCCGCTATTGCGCCTTGAACAAGTACTGCCGAAGCAGTTCGAGCATCAATTCCCGCTCAGCCACCATATCTGCCAACTCTGGAGTAGATGCAGGGTTTTCCAATCCAAAGGGACATGGCGCATAACCATACAATGCCTCAAACAGGGACCGACCCAGGGCTGTATGGAACGAGGTATTATATCAATGCTCAGCCAAGGGAAGCCAACGTACCCACTTTAGTGGGGCATCATGGGCAAAACATCTGAGGAAGGACTCCATGCACTGGTTTAACCGCTCCGTCTGTCCAACAGTCTCCGGGTGTCGGGCAGAGCTCATGTTTAGAATGGTGTCCGACAGCCAGAACAACTCTTGCCAAAAGGTGCTGGTGAATACCGGGTCCCAGTCTGAGATGATGCAAAAGGGCATACCATGGAGACGATAGATCTGATCAAAGAACAATTGTGCCACTTATTGTGCTGTATACGGGTGCTTGAGAGGGAGAAAGTTACCATATTTCGTCAGCTTATCAATGACCACAAGTATCACATCCATACCTTGTGACCTGGGCAACCCTTCCACAAAATCCAAACTAAGAGTGTGCCAGGGATGGGGTGGAATTTCATGAGGTTGCAGGAGCCCGGGCTGCCTGCAACGTTCCGTTTTGGCACGCTGACACACTTCACAATGCTGCAGATACGATGTTACTGTGTCCTTCAGCTTGGGCCATGGAAACAAGCGTTTGATCCGTTGATATGTTGCCAACACACCAGAATGACCACCCACTGCACTGTCGTGCATGCTCTGCATAATATGTTGTTGAGCCACTTTGTTAGAGCCCACCCAAACACGCCCTTTGTAGCGGATCACCCCTTGCGACAGATTGAATCCTTGAGCATTATCTGACGAGATAGCCAACTCTGTTAACAACTTGGTCGCATGTGCATCGTCTGCATACCCCGCCACAAGTTGTTCCAGCCACACAGGCACCGAGGCAGAGATTGCTAGCAGAGAGGGAGGCTGTGAATGCCGAGATAAGGCATCCGCCGCCGCATTGTTTACCCCCTTTTTGTACTGTATTGTGTAATCAAGACCCATGAGCTTCACAAAATCTTTGTGTTGAATTCCCGTGCTCAATCTCTGACCAGACAAGTGTTGCAGCGCTTGATGATCTGTGCGGATCACGAACCTTTGATGTTGCAGATACGGTCGCCACTTGTCCACAACCATCAATAACGCGAGACACTCCTTCTCATATGTGCTGAGAGCTTGGTTTTTAGAGCCTAGTGCTTTGCTCAGATACGCCACTGGGTGACCTTGTTGCATCAAGACAGCTCCGACCCCTTCTTTGCATCCGTCAGTTTCCAATACAAATTGTTTGGAGAAATCCGGGGCGCTCACCATTGCGTGTTTCAATAGCTGAAATGCGTCCTCAGCATGCGGAGTCCACTGAAACAGGAGCCCTTTCTTTAACATTTCAGTCAAAGCATGACTTATGATGCCATAATTCTGAATAAACTTGCGATAATAGCCTGTCAAGCCAAGAAACCCACGCAATTCCTTCAAATTCTTCGGCACTGGCCAAGCTGTAACTGCTGAAATCTTTGTTGGGTCTGTAGCCACTCCTTCTGCCCAATCACATGACCAAGATACTCTAGTTTCTGCTGCGTGAAAGCACACTTGGAACGTTTGATCACAAATTGATTCTGTCTCAAAATCTGAAAGCAGCTCTTAATTTTTGAACGTGTTCCTTCAATGTGTGAGTATGCACCAAGATATCATCCATGAATAGCAACACTCCTTTGCGCAGAAGGCTATCAGATGAAAAATTTACCACTCCTTGGAACGTCGCCTCCTGTAACTCCAAATGGCATCACTAAGAACTCGTAAAGCCCCTGATGTGTGCGGACGGCCGTTTTGAACTCGTCTCCCTCTGCCACACGGATCTGATGATATCCTGACAGCATATCCAACTTAGTAAACCAACAGGCCCCGGCCAATTCGTCCAGCAATTCATCCATGATGGGCATGGGGTACTTACTCTTGATTGTGATTGCATTCAACATCCGGTAGTCCACACAGAATCGCCATGAACCGTCTTTCTTGCGCACAAGTAACACCGGAGAGGCGAAGTGGCTGGTGCTCAAACGAATGATCCCTTGTCGGAGCATTTCCATAATATGACGCTGGATCTCGTCCTTTTGTTGTGGTGTGTAACGATATGGCCTTGCACTTACAGGCTGAGCACCACGAATCAACGGTATTTTGTGATCTTGGGCTTGTCGAGGAGGTAAGGATATAGGGGCTTGAAACAAGTCCTGGAATTCCACCAGTCTGCAATCTCAGATGGCATCCCTGTGTCTGAAGGTACAGTCCCCGGTAGTGTGTTCTGCTGTGTCAGAGATAGCAGATCTTGTTCCTGATGCATCGCTCGTACCTGAACACCCTGCTGAATTGCTCCTCGGCGTAGCAAGCCATGCAACTTGCGTGTTGATATCTGCTTGCAGCGTGTTCCTGTTTCGATGATGCCAGTCAATGTGATCCGATGCCCCTCATAAGTGAAACGCATGGTCTTGTGACGCCAATGAACCCACATGGGGTTGTGCTCTTCAAGCCAATCTGCACCCACAATAAGGTCATAGCATCCTAGTGGAAGAACTTTCACATCTTGTTGGAAGGTATACCCCTGTGTCCACCAGCACAGTTTAGGTATCCACTGCAAGCTGGTCATCGTGGCTCCTCCGGCCACCACATATTGTGCTGGAGCCATCTCCTGAGGCTGCAGATGGAGGACAGTGGCCAAATTCTCATCCACAAACGAGCAGTTTGCCCCTAAATCCACCAAGATCAGGATACTACTCTTGCCAATCATGCCATGGAGACGGATGGTCCGTCGACGAATTGATGTCTCTGGTTTGGAAGCTGTTGACAGAAGCATGACCGCTTCATCTGAACTAGAGTCTGGTTGTTGTTGTGGATTAGGGGGGTCGTCTAGGTGCAAAACTTCCAAGAGTTCCTCCATGACATGTATCGATACCTTGTCCGGACACTTGTGACCCCGTGCCCAGGGCTCGCCACAAGTGAATCAGAGGTTCTTAGCCTTCCTGTAATTGCGCAGTGCCTCGAGTTTTTCTGCAACTTTGCGTGAATCATCAGCTGATGTTGTATACTTTGGCTTGTCATTGGAGGAGCTATGACGATTGGATTGTTGGAAGGACTTGCCCGATGACTGAGGTTGTTCGTGCGCCAACTCCGCCTCCTGCAACAAAGCCAAACAACTAGCAGTATCTACATCTTCAGGACGATGTAAAACAACGGCAGAGCGAATGTCAGGACGAAGACCAGCAGTATAGCGCTCCACAAAGAAAATCTCATGAGTGTGCGGGTCAGCAAGCAGAATTTGATGCCTAAGTGTGTCCAACTTCATTGTATACTCCTCGACTATGCCTACTTGACTTAACAGCAGCATTTGCCTCATGTAGAATTTATGTTTATCACGACCCCATTTTTCTCTAACCGAAGTATAGAAATCATGCCAAGTCGCAAAACCCCGGCACTTCTGAAGCATTTTGAGCCAGAGCGCCGAGTTGCCCACACAGTTCAGAGAAGCGAATTTGACTTTCATCGCTCCAGACACACTGTAAATGTGAAAGTATAGTTCGCAATTATCAAGCCAAGCTTGATAATTGGTCCCGTCAAACTTGGGAAAATCCATCTTCAGTGTGATACCAAAGGGAGGACGGTGTGATGCGTGTGACATGCGACGCTCGTCTGGAAGAGGTTCTCTGTCGAACAGGTGGGGTGCAAAATGGGGCATACCATTGGCCGAAGGCAGACCAGAGGATCTGGGATCCCCTAGAACTGGCCCCCGATGTTGGAGATGCCCGCCGTGCCCGTTGGGCCGATCCACGCCATGGGTGCGCACCTGCACAGTTGGTGGTGTCGCGGTGGTGTTGGCTAGATCAGGTGGACGCGATGGTGACGATTCGAGCGCCTCCAGCCGCGCCGCTGCATCCTCCGCGTGGAGCTGTTGCAGGGAGGCCGACGCGGTGAGAGACTTTGTTGTGGAATCCATTTGCTGCATCCAAGCGGTGACGCCCTTAAGCTGTTCGAAGATCGATTCGAGCTTGGCGTTGGTCGCTGCCCCCTGCTGCTCCACCGTATCCATGGCGGCCGAGATCTGCTGCTCTACAGCGGTTGGCCCACGCTTCTTCGGCGCCAGATCGCCCCAATCGAAGCGGCAGTTCCCGCCGAAGGAGAGGATTTACAGCGGCGGACAAAAATACATCGCTCACCACAATCGCACTGACGGATCATGTGCGGATCAAACAGGAACGAAGTGACCTCCGATACCAAGTGTTATGAACAAGCTAGAGTTCAAGGTTCTTCCTGATACAATCGGATACAATTTGTGGACCGAGGTAGGAGACGAGGGAAAGGATAGAGAGAGAGGAACTAGTTCATAGTTCTGTCTTTTTTCTCCTTGTGCTATTATCTGAATCTCTTCATATAGCTGAGCCGCTTGCCGTGCCTGGAATCCCCTCCTTGCGCTGGGCCTCGAACACTTGAGCCAATTTCCCGTTGCATCGCGTGGCCTTGGGCCTCCGTCCTGGGCTGGGCAGTGCCATGACAGAACCTCATCTCGACCATCCCACTTTCCGTCCCCTTTGTCTCATCTGGCCCTGTTGCCACTCTTCCGTCCAACATCACCGGCGTAGTCAACTTCAAGCTGGCGCTCGACAGCGCCAATTTCACCTGCTGACGGAACAACATCAACCTCCTAGTAGAATTGTACCTTGTAGAAGATCACATCCGGGATGGCGCCGCCAACCGGCTCTCTGATCTAGCATGGTGGGACAATGACAACACCATTGTGCTATGGTTCTTCTTCGCCATCACGGGAGACCTCCTCAACGTCATCGCTCTGGCAGGCTCGAAGACACATTCGATCTGCGTGCGGCTCCACTTTATGTGTGGATCCTTGGAGCAATGAAACTAGAAACCATTGAACAAACTACTACTCTTTATTGTGGGCTATGGAGCTCTATATGTTCAATTCATTGCACTTTAGTTAAGATGACATTGTCGTAGATTTCATCACTCAAGTGGCATGCCAGAGGATTCAATTGTGAAAGTCTCCTATTGTCCACAAATACCAGGCAGCAGTACACATACGTATACTTACTTGCCCTCGCTACTGATTCCATTTTTTTTCTGCCCTCACTACTCTAGAATTACTGAACCCTAATCTCCTTGTCACAAACTGAGCCACAACTTCTCTTGGTCTGTTGGTAGTCAGTCATGGTTGATGCCCAGTTCTTGCCATAGACTAATCAAGTAAACCATAGCTCTCGAAGTGGATGCTTCTCTTGGTGCAATATTGTAGACATGATATTTTGGGTTGATTTTTATACCACTAGTTAGCAACCCATGCTTTTGCACGGGCTAGCAAGTTTTGAAAAATAATATTATACATCGCAGTTTTATATAAATATTATTTTCTTTAAATCTTGTAGAAACAGAAGTAGAGCATATTTTTATATATCTTTGCTACTAATTTTGTAGCGTATACCATATTATATTTCCATACTTCCCATTATAAATATACTCAGAACATCGTGTTTATAATTTTGTATTAAGCACTGTGCTAGAACAAAAAGTGGTGACACAAAATTATATGTATTAACGACTCCTAACTCTAGTAAATAATAAATACAGAAAATGTTTCATACTGAATATTATCAGACATATAATTAACATCTATGAATTTTCTCTCTACGGCATTACTGATACGGTTACTCCTTGCATTTGCTTGCTACGTACGATTAAAATATTCCACCAAAACATCGGTGGCCTACAACCATTATCGAAGGAGTTGGTTTATGTAGTCACTCTCAAGCATCTCTGTCTCCCTCCCTCCCTCTCCATGTCACACACGCGCGCACACACACATATAAACCTATCTAACTAATGTCTACCCCCACCAGTCAAGGGGTGATCACTTCAACATGCTATGAGCCATGTCTCGGTTCGAGCTTTCAAAATGTTTGGAACATCATTGAATTTGTTCATGTTTGTTTTTAATGTTGTGAAAGTCTTGTTTGTCTTTCCAATAATTCTCTATACTAGTCATCAACCCGTGCATCTGCACGGGCTAGCACTTATAATATTAAAATATGTCAAAGTTCATACAAATTAGAAATGTTGGATCATTACTTCAATGTGTTGTTGTTAATATTGTTATTATTAGTATTGCTACTACATTGATACTCCCTCTCTTTCAGTATAGAGGGCCTATAGAAATTGTCAAAAATTGTCAATTTATATGGCCCGTTCTCTAGAAATATGCAGATATTGTTATGCCTAAATTAATTCTTTTACATTTTTGTTGGCATTGTAGAATCAACAACTGCATAAAGGAGTGAGAGGGCCATGCATGTAGTACTAATGTGTTCTCTAGCACTTAAGTAGGTCCTCCTCAGTTAATTTGATTTGCAAGATGAGACCAATAAAGTGGAAATGATGGAGCAGAAAACATGGTTCCAAATGTAAACAATGTTGCCTTGATCATGTATCGATGTTGTCCTGTTGCAAAATATATCTTTACTTTATTTCCCCTACACAGAAAAACATACATCTTTCTTTTTGCCACGAAAGCAAGTTAGGATTTGATCTTAAAACACTTTGTGGATTAGAATTTATGTGTATACAACATTTAAATAGAAGTCCTCCTTCAGGAACATAGGAGTACAGAGAATTAAGTTTAGCACGTTTTTATTATTATAAAGAATCTGTTTCCATACACAGCAATGGGCATGCATTCTTTTTGTCAAGAATACATGATACTGTAGCAAATAATATAAAAAAGTGATTGTTGCATTTTCTGGTTACATTAAGCACCGTTGGCTATGAGGATTCTAAATTATTGTCGTAGCCAATTTTTTTTTAAAGAATAACTTTTATGAATAATGTGGCTAGGAATTGTGTGATAGATTATTCAGATATAGCTTCTTGTTTTTACCAAAAAAATCTATGAGAATTTCTTTTATTATTAATTAGCCTGAAAGCTTTTAGTACTTTCTATCCACAAATATGTGTATCACATACATTATCATTTGTTTATATAAGATCTGGGTGGTGCATGATAGATCCATATTATTTTATTATTATAGAAATTCCCGTATATTAAAGATATTTTAATAGCTATATTTTTTTCTTACTTGTAAGGCCAAAATAAAGACATGCATAGTCGCCGATGTACTATACACACAAATAACATGAATTAGCAATCCGCGACTATGAAAATCGTGTGAATCCATGTAATTCATCAATCGCAGAGCATGTTTGTGAAAGTAATACATCTTTCAAGAGAACAATATACGGAGCTCATTAGGGCACTCGATCCAATGTTATTTATCTTTATTATGCAAGACACACTTATCCACGTTCGATGTGGACAATTACTAGCAAGACTAATCAGCTACAAATGCATGCTCCTTTGTGCAAATCGTTTATTAGTAGTAGTATAAGCTAATAAACACAGATTTTGATTCGATTCAAATTAAATAAAGTTCTTGGGAAGGTAGCATAGATCTGTATTTATTTAGATCGCAAGAATATCCTTTTCTTTCCTATGTGATGAGCAAAATTAATATTTTTAATGTTGTCTACTTATATTTCGTTTTATGTAAGACACCCATATAATAACTACTCCCTCCGTTCCTTTATCTAAGGTGCATTTGTTTTACAAAAATTTCACAATGTAAGGTGTATTTGTTGTAATCGGAAGCTAGCCAGTCATAGTCGTATCCAAGATCACAGGCCCGGTCTTCGTTCTCCTCAATTGAATCCCAATTAGGTGCTGGATGCAAGTCTAGATCAACCATGTTTTCTGTTGGCCACGTACTGGAAGAAGGGGGAATGAAGAAAACCAGGGGGAGTTGACTCATTTTGTACACGAGAACATATTTTAAAATCTGCATTCTGTTGGCGCCAAGTGACTTCCCTCCCTTTTTCTCTTTGCCGCGCGAGCTCATTTTCGTATAGGAGGCAACAGAGTTATTTGCATCGCTGATTTCTTGGGATACGGGGATTGCATGTGCCATGCAAGGCCGGCAGCGTATCTGCATGCAGCGGCCAAATCAGTGGAAGCTCACCTAATTGATTTCCAACGCTAAGCTAATACCAGGGGTAGTATTGTCCCAGATGCTCCAAAAATTGCTGCCTTGGTCACCGAGCTGGAAAAAAATGCACCTTAGATAAAAGAACGGAGGGAGTATACAGTATATACCGGAAACATGATGTGATGGACTACTCATTACTGGGGACATTTAACGGCTGCCCCTGTGCTATCTGCGCACAAAAAACTACGTTAGTGAAAACTAATTACTCCCTCCGTTCCTCAATATAAGGTGTATTATTTTTCCAAAAAGTCAAACTTCTCTAAGTTTGACCAAGTTTATAGACAAAAATATAAATATCTAGAATATCAAATCATTATCACTAGATTCATCATGAACTATATTTTTACATTTTATATATTTAGTATTATAAATCTTTCTATATTTTGCTGTAAAGTTGGTCAAACATAGACAACAGTTGACTTTTTGGAAAACTAATACACCTTATATTTAGGATATTTAGGAACGGAGGGAGTATAATTTAAGTGGCCCAATGTGGTCGGCCTACCAAACAAATCAAAATTGTAGTCAGAATGTCTGATTCCTCAAAATAAATTAATGAAATTAACATCTAGCGTACCTGTAATCTGATTTCCTTGCTTTCTCATCTCCTTGATTATATTAATTAGAGTTGAGCCTTGACACACTCCAAACTTTCCTTCGCGCGCGCCGCGAGAGTCATGTAGCCATCTGTCTCGGCCAGCTCTCCGTCCTTGAGACATTTTTTTAGGGGAGCTCCTCGTCTCTTCCGGCACCAGGCTTTAGGGCCCGTTTGCGGTGCACCGATGGCCATGCAGGTAGGAGAGTGATGGTCCCCGCAAAAAAAAAAAAAAGAGAGTGATGGTCATGGGAAATGCTTGGGTGAGAAAAATCGGCACCGCAGGCCATAGTTAGGAGAGCATGATCGAAGCTGAGGAAGAGGCAGCGGCCATGTAGAGAGTCCACGGAGATTTTAATTAGTGGAATATTTGATTAATGGAGTCTTTCCATTGATTTTGATGGTTGGATTTATTAGCGGAGACTTTCCTTTTATGTTCTAGAAACATGTGAAGGCTTTACTTGTGGGAGAATATTTTACTGATGAAGGCTTATTTTTTAATTTTTCCTTCTATCCTTGGATTTTTTTTTTTTTTGCGGGTGTTCTATCCTTGGATTTTCGTTGGACATTTTATCGTTTGAGTTTTTAACGGAGGTTTTCCGTTTTACTTTTTATTTAGGAAGGGGTGGAGGCCCTCATTGTTTTGTTTCATTATTAATGTTATAGACGTGTCAGATCCATTTTTTATGGGAAGGAAATGAAAGCGCAGGAGGCTTCCTTTTTTTTAGGAACGGGTGCAGAGTTCCCTTCTTTTGCTTCATTGTTAATGTTAGACGTGTCGGATCCGTATTTTCTGGCGACCAGAATGAGAGCGTAGGCTTTCCTTTTTGTTTTATTTTTGGAAACGAACCGAGGCTTTCCTTTTGTTTTCACTAATGTTTTTATCATCAATTTTTTAGGGGATTTTAGTCTCGTTATTGTTAGACGTGTCAGATCTGTTTACAATGGAACAGGAATGAGAGCGCACTTGGTGTTTTTATAGTGGGCTTTCCTTTTACTGGGGGGAATGGATGAAGTCTGAAAAAAACCTTAAACTCATACACCTCGGCGGAATTGAACCCTGACCTTCCAATCCCCGAAATCTGCACCCTATACTCATCAATCCCGGTCAAGATCGACCACAAACCTGTTTGGTGCACCAGGAAAAATTGATTCCTACCATGATCAGAGGCTATTCTGATCTATGTCCATTATCTTCATTCACTGACCAACCATGACAACGAGCCATGGCTGTGTGCAGGTCCTCGAGCTCGTAGCCTTGGTGCGCCCATAAAAAATCATGCTCCTCACGCACTGTTTGGACGCAGAGGACGACGGCCTCGGACGTGTGGTACCCGCTGAGCTCGCCACCGGCGAGGAGTACCGACGACATGTCCGGCTACGCCAGCCCGTAGTTTTCAAGCTGCGCCTCACCAGGCCCGTCGAGCGTCCTTTCGACGACTATGTACTGGTTGGCGATTGCAAGTGCATGCCTTGAGTAGCAGAATCGATCACTTGAGCTGTTCTAGGCACACGAATACGTAACAACATGTGGCAGCAAGCTCTTGCATTGCATCGTTGACCCACCATCAGCTGGATGGACAGTGGATGCGTCCACAGTGCATGATTGCATGTGAAGACTCGCACACGAGAGACACCACTTTGTACGCCGTGCTTTGGCCGCCATCACCGAGCATCTCCGCAGACACACGTAGCAGTTCGTCCCGGCGGTTCAGGTCCTCCAAAAAAAAACAGCTTTCCTCTTCACTCTTCCTTATTCTCTAGGAGTTATAGCGCACGCTTGCCTCCCCCCTCCCCAGCTTGGCCATTTGCTCCTCCAGTAGCCACTAACATTCTGTCGAACAGTTAGTGTGCATGCACTCCCCTGCAGTTCACCTCGCCTCCGGGCTTGCTACTACCGACCCTGTGGATTCCCGGACTCTCATTCGCCTTACCGCGTCATTGGATGAGCTCCAACCACTCGCTCTCCCCCTATTTTCCCTCCACTTCTCGCTCTAGGCCACTGCTCTATGCTAGTGCACGCCAAGCCGAACGCAAGCATGCCTCTCGCCGTGCCCCATGGACTGCGCGAACGGAGACAAGACAAGTTCCCATGCGCCCATTCTCTCGCCCTTCCCATCTCTCCTCTGCCTAAACCTCAACCGTTCTGAACGAACACGGCAGTTCTTGGCGAGAGAGAGAATTTACGGGAAGAAGATGGACATGACATGCGGACCCGTGAAGTCAGTGAGGGTGTGTTTGGATTGTGGCCAAAGTGCACCTTACCAAAATTTTGGTCATGACCCAAAGATTGGTCTTTGTTTGGACGGTTGCCAATTTTTTGGCATGCCAATGAACTCTAGCCAACTCTAGTTCATTTTTCTTGCCAATGTTGGCCAAATCATGGGCAACCAAAACCTCAACCAAAATTTTGGCTAGCCAATGCTTTGGTGGGGCAACCTTGGGCACAAACCAAACACACCCTAAGAGTAATGAATGATCCCGGCCGGGATCGTCATTTTCCTAGTGTGACAAACTAGCCCAGACAGACTTAGGGTTGAGATAGACTAGGATTAGTGAGTTCAGGGTGTCAATTTCAGGGATTTGAAGGTTGGGGTTTGATTCCGACGAGCCATATGAATTGAAGGTTTAAAACAGACTTCACTTGGGGGGAACCGGTGGAGGCTTTCCTGATTTTTTTTCATTAATGTTGAAGACGTGTCAAATCTATATTTATGAGACGGGATTATCTCCATGCGTTACGCAAGATTTCTTTCAATCCTGAACGTAAATTTTACTATCTAACGGCTTAATTAATTTTGATGATGTGGATTAACTAAAGTGCATGAATGGTGCCTCCAATTAGTAAATATAAGATAAGATAAGATATAAGATTTGTTTTATGTTTCAATCTTTTTTTGCACTTGGACTATAACATTCTTTTATTTTTCAGATGGCTGATAAATTTTTCAAGCTTACGCTTGGCATTTCTAAGAGTTTAGCTAAATTATTGGATGCCGACCTAGAAGATTTGGATTTTGGTTTCTACATTCATGGACATTGACATTTTGACAACTCAATAGAGTCGTTGGGAAAAGTAAAGACGATGTTTTTTTTGGCTTCTACTATTTTGAAATTTTAATTAGTTAGGTGTTATTGCATAGTTGTGTGATTATTTCTTAAATATCTAAAAAATTAAACTTATATTGCACGCCGTCATTTTTGAAATCAACGGAGCTTTGGCACTTGCTAAGTTTTGCAATTTTTATATTTTGTAAATACATTTTTAGCGACTTTTCTTTGGCTACTACTAAATTACATTTTTATTATCAATCAGGAATTCCCGCACTGTTGTATCATTATTCTTTAAATATTTTAAATATAAAACTTAAACTGCACGCCCTCATTTCTGAAATAAGCTGACCTCTGATGCAGTTGTGGAGTTTAGCAAATTTTCATTTTCAAATATATTTGGTTTAGCAATTTTGATTCTTTACTATACTATAGGATTTTTTTTACATGTACATAGAGTATAGATTTAGAAAGTTTTTTCTATGTTGTTTCTTTATTTTGAGAAATAACTATGTGCATCACATACAAATTTGGGAATATATATGTATGTCTGATTATAGACATGATTGTTATAGTACACACATATAAACTTTGTGCTAGTGTGCCTGATGATTTTTGGAAAAGAGAAATGAGTACAGATGCCTAGATGTACGCATGCATGTGTAGTTCGTTGCCATATTTGTTTTTCTAGGTGGCCTTAGTGTCCACGTCCTCTATTCTAGCATGCAGGGTCTCTTGGGCTTATGGTATCTCCCTTGTGATGTATGGACAGCTCCCTTTAAAATACGTACAGACTGCTAAATAGATACAATAGAGTTATACATCTTATTCAATCCTACACGTAGAATTAAGATCTAGTGGTTATTTGTAGATGGTTTTCTAGTATTAACATGGAAGCTCGAATGGTTCCTCCAATTAGTAAATATAAGATATAAGATCGTTGGTTTGGTATGAGAACTACATATTTTAAAGTGAACAAATGCATCATGTACCACAGGCGTTGTACACTAGGTGCAATGTATTGAGATGCACTAGTTTAGAATAGAATATAACCTTCAACCTCTACATCAATTCAAGCACGCATAATGAAACTGATGACAATTGTGATGTTTAAAGTGTTCAATAGTCTATCATTATAATACTTTTCAATAGAAGAATATGAAGTGAAATAAAGCATAAAAATAAGTCTTTTTACGGTAGTTTGTCTAAAAAATGCAACTATAAATAAGTTTTTTAGTAGACTTTTATTTACATATGTTATAATTGAGTTAGACTGTAGAAATGTTAGTCTTAAATTCCTCACAGGTTAAAGTTTGCCAAATCTTAATTAATGTAGACAAGTCTTGGAGATCAAGGTGACTAAAGTGCATGTTCAGAAAACTAGATTGAAAACAGAACATTATTAAGCAATATATATAAACGGGACTCCTACATGATAGTACACCCAACACTAATCTATTATTTTTTAATGAAATGTAGCAACCATTAAGAGGATGAACCTCTAGAGCCGGGAAGTTACAAGGGGAAACCAGGAAGAGAAAGAACAAATCACACTAGAATAGCTAAAACTGCAGAAAGACATTGGATGGGAGATAATCATGTGAGATACAATGATGGAAAGAACACCACTTGCGACCATCGATCTTGTCCTTGCAACCAACATGGAGGAGTATTTCAGCTTCTATCATTGCAAAAAAAAGGATGAAGAAATCATGAAAGCATGAATTCGGAATGGCTCCATTGTCATAGTTTGCTAGCAACATTCCCCTTAGGGTTGCTCATATTTGGATATGCCATGAATGCTATAGATGTCGATAGCTACACCACTTTCTGTAAAACGAAACGATCACAACCGTTGGCATGTGTTGTTTAGTGAAGGAATTATGATATCCTGGCCACACAAAATGTTGAACTCCTATAAATAACTGGCATATTTGCCATGTAGCGGGTCACACGTAGTTAGTGGGGGTGGGGGGGGGGGCTAAGGAGGATGAAAAAGTGTCGGAGGTTATCACCAGTGATGAGGAAGGTGAACCACACCGATGCACGATATAACGGAGGATGAAAATGGGATGCATTGGTAATTTGAATTGGGGACATGCATAGAAACGTAGTCCTTGTACAAAGGAAAAAAGGTAGCAAGTACCAAACCAAATGACACTTTTATATTACTTCTAGGAGAACACATCACAACTTTATGTTGTCTAGTCGGTGTTATTCAACCCAGATTGTCCAGCTATGTAGTTCATCACTAGAGTGGCATATGAGTGGATCTATCATGTCTCAACCTCCTATGCATCGTGCAAATATAATCAATTTAAAACTACACATTCAATGAACTACTTTGTTACTACCTTAACGTCTGCGCAAAACCAGACGCTAAGTGTTGTGGGTTCTGACAACGGGAGTTTGACATCCATCTACTAGTCATTGTTGGCGCACCACTACAAGTCGGAAGCGCCAACCACTATCACCGACACATTTGAGGCAAGAGGAGGGAGGAGGAGGCGATGCTTGGGCCTTGAACAAAATGGAACCCAATTGGTAAGGGTCTTCCAAGTTTGTGGAGCCCAAGAAGTAATCATCCTATGCAACACATTTTTTCTGGAGAGTAGAAAGACAAAGTTTTGAATAAGAAGAAGCAGAGGATATATCATAGAGTATAGTAATGCCATCGGACGGAGGGCCACCGCCAGGTCACTCTATAACGTCCACATCATTTTCCTACAACTCACTTGATCCCTAGTTTACACGCACTTTCTCTGTTCATCTATTGGCATCCCATCATGTGATTGTCATTGTGTGAAAGAGGCTGGAATCGCTAGTTATTGGGTTCTGTCTAGCCTTGTTGTAAGAACCCCATACTGATTACTGGGAGCAGAAGGAACGTAGAGAGCACTCCCCTCCCGTGAAACACCCCACGCCAGGTTCACGGGAGCCTAGCTCCGCCGCTGGTGCTCTCCTCCCCCTCTATCCTCTCCTCATCGCCGCTGCTGGAGGGCATCCGTCGAGCGAAGCCCGTGCGACGCTGGCGGCGGTGGGGACTCATTTTTTCTTCCTTGATCAAAATATTTCAGCGGCACTGGCCAGCCGCTCATGGGGGCACGGAGTCTGGTGGGGCTCCCAAAGTAGGGGCGTTGGGTTCCGACGGCTGTTGGGCTACCACGCGGTGGTGCGCCGCCATGGCACTGGTGGCGGGAGTTCGAGCAGGCTCGCCCTGATCTGGATCTCGCTGTGCTGCAGGTGGCGTAGACGGAGTGGCCAGTTGTGGTCCGTGTGTTGAGCGCTTGGGTAGAGGCGACCTCATCTGATAGGGCACCTCCTTCCCTTTGGCAAGGCAGCACTGATGTTGATGGTTGTCGTACTTGGCTGCTCGGGCAGCAAGATTGTGGTGAGCACCTACTGATTGTGGCGGTTGTGGTGGTTGTGGATGGCCTTGTAAGAGGTATACTGTCGTTGGTGTTGGTTCGAGAGCGGATCCGACCCATTCCCAAGCCGTTCTTGTGCAAGATGCACGACAGGGCTTGACTTTTCCCATCTTTGCTCACCATTGAGGGATGATTCATCAGCATGAGGGCCACGACACCAGCCTCGCTTCTTGTCTAGTGGCGGTTCGCTACCAAGGAGCTCGCCTTTGCCCTGGAGGGGCAAGGCGGGGCGGTGTTGACTAAATCTGGCCGGCCTTGGGGGTGTGGACCTGGGGGATTGTTCAGGGGTGGGGAGGAGGTGCTTTCCTCCTCTTGGTTGCAAGTGTGGGGAGGGAAGGATGGAGTTGTAGCCATGGATGCATGGGCAGTGGCCTTGGTGGTGGGAACCATGGATCTCGGGGGCAGAGCTTGCGGCTCAGGTGTTGGCTTGTCGCCATGGCCATGCGGATGGCTTGGTGGCCAGAGTGCGACGGTTGGTTGCCTTGGTGTGGTAGACATTCATGGCCTTCCGCGCTGCTCAGTGGCGGAGCCAGCTCCCGGCTACCCGGGGCAGCTGCCCGGGCTCTGCCACTGACTCTTGCTTAAATGATAGCAGTAAATGTACGGCTAAGCATCATTGGTAGGTTCAACCAAGTCATAAACTAGAGCGTAGTGTATTTTGCCCCGGCTCCCTGGTTGAGCTGGCTCCGCCACTGGCGCTGCTTTTCGGAGAAGTGCTTGGAGTGTTATGGGGTAGTGTAATTTTCTTGTTCTTCATAATTTTTGTTCACGTCTTTCTTTCCTAAATATTTGTCTTTCCAGAGATTTCAACATGTGACTACATACGAAGTAAAATGAGTGAATCTGCACACTAAAATATGTCTATATATATATATATATATATATATATCCGTATGTGGTAGTCCATTTGAAATGTCTAAAAAGACAAATATTTAAAAACAGAGGGAGTAGTAATACCGATTCCGAATTAAGTACATGCATCAATGCATGCATGATCCGGAAACGCATATCCAATTCATGAAAGGTTGTAGCGGTGGCGCCGTGGCAGCACTCGTCCGCTGGTTCACTGCGGTTCTGGAAGCATTCCTCGAAATAGGGTTCCCCCGCTTTGTATTACAAAGCAACCATTACCGCATTGCTGGGGCGAACAACACATCAAGCCCAAAGACAAAACAAGAAGAACAAAAGAGAAAAAAAATGCCAACGATGACAGATTGACGACAAGTGGATGACCCGCCACCGCTGCGCCCTCCGAAGTCGTCCCACCACACACCCAACACTCCGGAGCGCTGCGTACCAAGCAACACCTTCAAGAAGGAGAGAGACGACGACGACGATGTTGCCCGGACATGTCCTAGGGAATCCCTTGGCCCATAGAGGAAGGAGGTGAAAGGGGTCACCCAACGCCCTCCAAGGAGGGGTGCCGGCACCCGCAGGCGGCACCGCGTCGGAGTCACATGAGCCGACATGGATTTCTCCCACCCCCCTGAACACCACTACCCAATTGCTCCGGAGTCTTCCACCCAGCAGGCCACCCACCTGCCAGCGCCACCACGCTCTTGAAGCCACCCACACTGTCTCACCGAGGCCATCATCGTGAGACCTAGAGGACGAGAAATGAGAACGCATGGAGCCAGGCGCGGCAGCACCGCGGCCAAGCGGGAGGGGAAAATCTCCACCGCCGTTGCACCGGAAGCCAGTTGCACCATCACGGTAGCTGGCCGGACGCAGCGGCAAGAAGGCAAACCAGGCCACCCAGGCCAGCCGGGCTCAGATCAAGCCCGTAAAGACTCTACCGCCACGCTGCAGCAAGCCGACGATGGCGCCACCACCACCCAGCATCCCGACGCCCCACCGCCGCCTCAAGGAAGCTACGCTGCAGATCAGAGCCGCCGGCCCGCTCCGGCCCAGATGGGTCCCGAAGGGGCCCAGATATGGGTCGAGCGGGCGCCACCAGCCCGCTCCGCCGCCAACGGCCGCGCCTCACGCCTCTGACCACGGACACCAGCATCGAGCAAGCCCGCCCACCGCGCTGCACCATCGCCGCCTGGGAGCACCTCCTGAAGCAGCGCTGCCCCGCGCAGGATTCGCCGCAAAAGGGGAAAAGCCAAAGCCCGGCGACGGCGGGGAGAGGGAGGGTGGGGTGGGTGGGGGGACGCTGGAGACGAAGGATGGACGGTGCGGCCGGCCGCCCGCGGGGGACGGACGCGGTCGTGCGAGGGGTTGTCGCGAGAGGGACCGTTCCCTCGTCTATATCATTGCTCGGTTCGGTTCTGGAAGCATTCGCGAGACCGACGGCAAGATCTAGAGCCGTTCGCGTTCTACTTTCTTGGTGATGCTTTTTTTGTTGTGCCATGGTGACCCGGCTGCTACCTATAGGATGCATTCGCCCGCTGGTCAGTGTCACATATAATCATTTCCACATATATTGTCCATGGCACACAAGATTGACAGGGAAAGTCATGGTCAACTGGTACGTTCCAGATGTATCTATAATTTTTTGTTATTTTAAGCTATTATATTACCACTTTTTGATACTTTTTGTAGCAGTTTTATTATTTTTCTAGACTGACCTATGAATTCCTTGTCCAGAACTAGTTGTTGTTTTCGGTATGTTTTCACTTTTCAAAAAAAAAATCAATATCTACGGAGGTCTAAATACCTAAGGATTTAATACGATATTTTTTGTGAGACGGGGAGTCCAAAAAGTGCGAGCACCTACTAGCGGGCCAGTCAGGGGCCCCACATGGCCAAGTGCTATGGCAGGGGAGTGGGGACATAGTGAACCCATCATTCGAGGGGAGGAGAGAGGGCGCCAACGGTGACCACAACATCATCATTCACCACCAACCATAACCAACGGCACCGTAGATGTGCTCTACAATCTTCCCGTTGTCCCCGCTACACTCTCACTTGAACCCTAGCCCCCCCCCCTCTTTCTCTCCTTCATCCGTTCATGCATCCTTTCTCCATTTGGTACAACATTGTGTGTTTCTTCTTGTGGGAAAGAGGCCCACTAGAATCATGTTACTAGTGTTGGATCCCCACTCTTCCTGGTGTGATGGAAGAACCATAGAAATGGGTAGGACCTGCAGACTGATTTATTGGTCAAGTAGGTTTTTTCAAGAAGCATCATGTGCCTCTCTTGACTAGTGTGGCTACAGCCCTAGCATGGATAACTCCAGTTTGTTTTTGCCTGATGGCCTCAATCATTTGATGAGGTTATTTGTTGGTCATTGGGATCACATACCACTCCTATGTGATCATACACACACTTTACTGAACCCTAATCCATCGCTATATACATACTATGAAGACCTAAGAATGGCTCCATTGTCAGGTTTTGCTAGCAACATTATGCGTAGGCTCTCTTATATTCGCATATGCCATGTGTGCAACAAATGTCGACAACTACACAACGTTCGGTTGAATTAATTGATCACAAAAGTTGGCATATGATGTTTGGTGAAGCTATGATGGCATTTTGGCCACGTCACACACAACGTTGGTTACTATTTGGCCTCCTATAAATAACTAGCTTATTGTCGTTGTAGTGGGATTACATTTAGTTCTTTGGGGGTCAAGGGAGTGAGGTAGTGTGGGAGGAGAGCACCAACAACGGCCATGGTGAATGGTACTCCACATATCACTATATAGCGGGGGAATGGGATGTATTGGAAATTTAAGTCGGAGGATCATGCATATTGATAGTCCTTTGATGAACCGCTGAACTAGTAAGTATGGAACAAATGGTGGTTGTCATTACTTTTTGGGTAATCACATCACAGATCACAACTATCATCAATCAAGTGGCATACGAGTAGGATTCAATAGCGCGATTTTCTCCTACGTTGTCATGCCCTTGTAATCTTGCACGTTCTCCTATACGTTATCTATACAAGGAAGAAGTTTAGCAATAACACGATTTAATTCAACTACACGAATCATAGAGTACATACCGTGGCAGAGCTTTTATTCATAAATAGCATCTATTAAATTGCCACACCTCCTAATTTATATGAACATAGACTACTACATCCATTGTTGCATTGTTTGTTTGCACCTCGTCGGCGGGAGCTTTTCTTTTGAAATGGAAGCTTTAGGTTGGACAATTTGGTTCTGGCTCTTACTACATAACAAGAAGAATTTCTTCTTCTCGGACTATTCGTGCGTGATATGTGGGGTTTGGTCTGCTGAAACTAGTTACTTTTGCTTGGTTTAAGACATAAATATATCATGTTGATAACAATAGCAATATGAATCTCATACTGATATCTAAACATGTGAGCACATAAAACGCATAGAACTTGAACATCTTTGAAAACAATAAGTCAGCTTGATGGTGTAATACACTGGGGATGCCTTCTCTAGGACCCTGGAATCGATCTTGGCTACTGGGGCCGTTGGGGCACCATGAGCCTGCGATGGTAAGGAGCTTAGAGGATAGAAGTCTAGAGATCATCTTGGTACACAAGTCACACTAGCGGCGGACTAGATCGGATCGCCCTCCTATAGACACAGTTCATCAAACCCTAATGCACGGCAATAGATAATAACTTAAGTTTGGACTGACTTTGTCTTCATGGTTTTCTAGCAACAATCAGCTTAGGGTTTCTCATATTTTGATATGCCATATGTGTTATAAATTCCCACAACTACATCGCTCAACATAGAATTAAACAATCACCGTAGTTGGCATTTGATGTTTGTTGAAACAATGATGATGTCCTGGCCACAAATATAATTGAGCACTTGACATCTTATATAAACTAACTTGTTCTCCATCTTAAGGGATCACATTTAGTTGGTAGAAGGACTGGTAGAGGATGGAAAAGGTGAGAGGAGGGCACCAATAATGAGCAGGGTGGATGGCACTGCCTGTTAGGAAGCGTGGTTTGTTAGTGGAATGGGATGTATTGGGAATTAGAGTTAGGGACACATATAGAAGCGGTGTCTGCCTGTACTGCGTGCAACCTGATGAAACCAAACATCTCATGGATCTTATCACTCTCCGGTCAGAGGCATCGTGAGTCCATGTAATCGAATCAATGTGATTCAAGCCTAGCCGACAGTGGGTTGTAGATTTCATCGGCCAATTAGCACAAGAGTAGATATAACTGAAACCATGATGCATGTGTTTGGTTTTCGCAGCCACATATTTATTTCGAACGGGATTGGATTGGCCCCATCTTTTGTCATGACAAAATCTTCTATCCCGATTTGATTTGATTAGCCTGACACAAGGATGAGATGTGTTTCACTGGAATCTCACTACATCTGGGTCACGGTCGACTCCATGTAACATGCACTCGCGCATTTAGTGGATTCAGTGGATAATAACAAAAGAATTGGCATACATGTTAGTATTATTACGCAAAAAACACTAATATGCATTTCTCCATGGCAATTTTGAATCATTTGTTTCTTTTGTTTTTATTCACATACATGGTAATCCTACTACCCAAACGATGGCATTTTTTATAAAAATAGCGTGGCAAATTTTGAATATGCATTAGCCATGACATCCTTGAATCATTTATTTTTGAGTTTTAATCACACACATGGCAATTTTATTACCCGAAAGATGGCAATTTTTATGAAAATAGCATGGCAAATTTGAATGTGCATTTGCCAAGGCATTTTTAAATCAGTTTATTTTTTTGTGTTATTATTCACATAGATGGCAATTTTATTACACCAAAGATGGCAATTCGAATATGCATTTCTATTCACGGTTGGAGTTGGCCTGATTGCCGCTCTGTCTTGTTTTAGCATCGCAGCTATCTATTTGCTTTCCATTTTGTATGCATTGGAGAGTTTTCTTCTGCCGTCGCGTGAAGTTTCATCATTGGAGACTCCACTCCTGCTGTGTCTCGAATCCAAGGGTGAGTAAACCTTCCAGATGTTTATAGCAAAAAAAGTAACACACCTGTAATATCAAATAAATAAAATATTACAATATATTTGATGATGGATCTAGTGAAGTAGTAATACTGATTCGGAATTGTGGATATTCAGTACATGCATCTCTGCATGCATGAACTGGAAACACATATCCAATTCATAAAAAGTCGTAGCGGTGGCGCCGTGGCAGCATTCGCCCGCTGGTTAGTGCGTTGCTGGAAGCATTCGCGAGACCGGCGGCAAGATCTGGAGCCATTCGCGTTCTACTTTGTTTGTGATGCTTTTTTTGTTGTGCCATGGTGACCCGCCTGCTACCTATAGCACAACGGCAGTGCAGTAGCGCGTGCAACTCCACGATGAAGGGCTGGTCAGTGTTGCAGCTTTTGCCCTATGTTCTCCTCCTCGACTTCTCATTCGCCTGCCCGTTCGCCGAGTCGGTGGCCGTGCGCGCCGATCTTACACACGTGCATAGCGGCCGGGGCTTCAGGAAGCACGAGCTTCTCCACAGAATGGCCGCTCCGTCCAACGCTCGCGTGGCCAGCTTATGCTCGTCCATCAGCGACTCGGCGGTGACCGCACTGGTAGACCACGACGGCTGGTCCGATGATATTATATTATATGGATTGGAGTGTACTCAAAAGAGCATACACATGCTATAGTTTTGCTCCCCAACATGAAAAGAAATCATGCTAGTGACATGCGAACCATGTGGCCTTGATACAAAAAACTTGACCATTTATATCAAATGAATTGAATACAATCTTACTACTCCCTCCGTCCCATAATGTAAGACGTTTTTTGACACTAGTGTAGTGTCAAAAAATGTCTTACATTATGGGACGGAGGGACTAATAAATATGTAGATCATTTATTGTGTAACTAGGGGCGTGTTTGGATCCCATGCCCACGCACCTAGCTAGGCAAGGCTAGCCTTGCCAACGAAGGCAGTCTTGCCAACGAAGGCTAGCCAAATCGGCTCGCTCAAGCAAATGAGGAAAAAGCTGGAAACTGCAGGCAACGAGACAAGCTGGCCGAGGAACCAAACCCTCTGCTTTTTGCTTTGCGAGGCAAGGCAAGCGCTTGCCCAGGAACCAAACGTGCCCTAGATTTTTTAATGATGTAATGCAGGGTGTTTTTTTCATCGCAAAAAATGTACTGTTTTTAATTATATGCTTACATACAACATCTCTGGAAACCATGTGTGCGTTGCCATGTTTCTTAACTAGCTTTCAAGTCTATTTTCTTTCTGAGTATCCAGGTCAATTTTTATTGCTTTTCTTCGAAGTCACAATTTCACATAGATAAGCTACATCCGTTTAACCGAGGGTCATTTTGTTTGTATCTTTTCCACGTGCACATGAAGGTTGAGTAGACCGGCCAAAATACCTGTTCATTCCACTATTTGGCTTATTCTCTAACCTGCTTGTCTTCACTATAGCATGTCGCTTTTGATGTGATGCCTTTGCCTCATATCCATCGAAATATACTTTTTCAACACTCTCCTCCTCTCCCCTTTTCCATCCCAATGATCTTGATAGCTCTCCACGTAATCCCCCCTTTGGCCACAAATGACCTTGTCACGTCAATGATCTAGGAAGCCAGAACTCGTACCTTTGTTGTCAGATCACATAGTTATTCTTTCTCTGGTTATTAATGACCCCTGAGTTCTCTGGATAGCATTTTCTTCGTGTGTACTTCTTACTGCAATTTCATCTTCTCCAGCTATACATCATGTCTCATTCGTCATGTGTTTGAAGGTGTTATTGTTTCACCATCACAATTCACAGAGGTCTACTTCAATGACCGATGGATCTTTTAGTGTCACCCAACCCACACCTCGTTGTAACAAATTGACCCCACAGTTCCTTATGGAGTGTTGGTAGTAACTTGTGGTTTATACCTAGTCCTTCCAATGGAATGGCCAAGATGATCGTGGCCCTTGAAAGACAGGTATTTGGCATGGACTCTGATGTTATGTTCTTTGCTATGCATTGGCACCTCACATTTCAGTACTCAGAAAGGATCTATAATATTAAACTCTATGGGACAACATCTTGCTAACCTATGTCCGGTGGCATATGGACATGCTTCTCTTTGTGCAAGATTGTGAATGTGATATTTGTATTATTATTTTTTTGATATCATGCTTGGTTTTGTATTAGAACTGCATATTTAGTGTGAAAATGCATCATGTACAATGAGAGTTATACACTAGGAGCACTGTATTGAGATGCGTTTCCCCTGAAAAATAAGATAACCTCGAGTTCTGCATCTATTGATGCAGATCACGAACCGGCCCTTCATTATATTACTTCTCAATAGAACAATATGAAATGTAATAAATTTGAGTAAAACTGAAGAAGATCTTCTGAGAATTGACAGTTTTCGTATGGAAGATAGAAAACATATATGGGACACTCTAGAGAAGCATCTCCCAATTGATTTACTTAAGAATAAAATCTCGTTTTAAATCCATTGCAATTTTTTTTCTTCTTCTTTTTCGAGGTAGAATAAAAAGAAAACAATTTAGCATCTTTGGTACAATCTATATTTTCGCGAAATGGATCATAATAAAATGGATTTTAGGTATCTAGGGAAGATTCACTTGGAAGTAACTATTTCCTAGATACCTATGGTACTTCACGGTTGAATGAATCAAAAAATATCTAAAAAAGACCTAAAGTTAATGATTTATCAATGGGTAATGTTGCTCCAATACCTAACCAAAGAGCTACTACAGTACCGATTAAAAAAACGGTCGTAGCTACTGGGCGGCGAAATGGATTTTGAAATTTATTGACATTCTCTAGAAAAGGTACTGTCAATAAGCCTGTTGGCACAGAAACCATTAAGAGAACGCCCAATAACTCATTAATAAATAAGTGTTTGCATTAGTTAATCAGAAAAACCTGTTGTACAAAGTTTCTTAGTAGTTAATTCAATAATCTTTTACTTCGAAGTTATGATTGAGGGGGACTATTGTCTATTGAAATGACGTGGCAACTACATCACATGTTTAAGTTCGCCAGATATCTCTCGATTTTGGTAAGTCTTGGAGATCAAGGTAGCTAAACTGAATACTCAGCGCAAAAAATAGTTAATTCTAAAAATAAGATAGTCAAACATGATTGAATCCACGCCGCTCTTACGGGTCATACAAATGCCTCACCAGACCCTTATCCATCGTTGTACTTTTTTTGGTAAAAAATACATGGCTGAGTTCGGAATTGCTTCATTCTCATTATTTTTAGCAACATTCTTCTTAGGCTTTCTTATATTAGGTTTGTGATGTGTGCTAAAAATGCTGACAACCACAACACTCATAACAGAATTAAATGATCATTTAGTTGGCATGTGATGTTTGGTGAAGCAATGATGATGTCTTGGCCACTAACTACACACAACATTGGTCCCTACCTCACCTTCTATAAATAACTAGCTTATTCCCTATGTACCTGGATCACAATTAGGACGTGTGTGTAGGGGGGGGGGGGAGGACTAATGGAGGAGGACAAAGTGTGGGGACGAGAGCACCAATGATGAGCACGCGAATCATACTGACTTTCAAGAAGCGCGATATAGAGGGGGAATGGGATGTATTGGAAATTTGGGTTGGAGGCACATATACAATTCGAGTCCATCAATGATGAATTAAACTAGCGAGCACAAAACCAGTCTCTCTCATTACTTTCTAGGCAAACACATCACGATCTATGTTGCCAAGTCAGTGCGATCGTGTAAGGATGAGATCCAACCATACGTTCCCTCAGTCTGTCAAGCGGCATTTAAAAGTCTACTACGCCTTGTAACCATGTCGTCCCGAACAGCCTTCTGTGATTTATATCTGCAAGGACCATGTTTTTGAAAAGGCATGGTGTAGTTTAAGTACATGAATCACAAAGTAACACATGGTGACATCAAGTTATTATTGATTAATAAACAACTATTAATCATCCCACGTCCTAATTTATGCGAACATATATTACTACTATAATTTCTAAATCCATATATAGTTGCATTACTGGGTTGCAGCTGGGCGGCAGGAGCCTTTTACTAAAGTTGAGATGACTTCAGAGGTTTGATAGTATGTGTCCTTACCAATGGGTTCACAAAGGCTCGGTGACCATGACCGAGCTTCTGTACAGTACATACATAGAGAATAGGAAATTGTTGTATGTTGAGCTTGAGCCCTATTTCTATCGTCCGCCCCGGTAAATGGAGCCCAACCAGCAGGTACCCTATCGACTCCATTTTATACCCCATCCAGTCCTTTGTCTTCCTATATAAGATTTGTCTGAAGTCAAACTTGTAAGTTTGATCATGTTTATATGAAAAAAAATCAACATCCATACATACTAAAGTCATACAATATAAAAAATTAAATTCATGACACATCTAATGATTTTGATTTGTTATGGTGATTGGTAATACTTTTTTCTATAAATAAAGTTGTTCAAATTTTATGATGTTTGACTTCAAACCAATCTTATATGCGGAGTAAAAGGAATCGGAGAGAGTAGTACGTAAAAGAAAATTCAAAATAACCACGTGACACATGTTGTAAGCAATCCAAATAAATTCCAAAAAAAAAATTAAAATAGCAGCCGACGGCGTGGGGAGAGCAGAGAAGAACGGAGCCATCGTCGGAGCGGAGGAGAAGGGGGGGAAATATCAGGTGATACCACCTCTTGTATGCTCCCATGATACCGATTTTAAAAACTCAAATTTAAATGTTTCAAAAAATTCAGAAAAAAAGTGTGGATGTGCACAACACATATGTCTACAAGCCCTAAAAAATTCAGATCGAAATTCGAAGTATACAGTTAGAAACAAAAATGTAAAAAATGGATGTGAATAGTGTAGGTTTTGACACTATTCATGCTTTGTCTTTATTGACACTATTGTGCTGAATTTGTCTTTTTTGTTTCTCTTTGTGTAAATTGAATTTTGATCTGAATTTTTTAGGGCATCTAAACATATGTGTTGTGCACATCCATAATTTTTTTCGAATTTTTTTGAAACATTTAAATTTGAGTTTTTAAAATCGGTTTCATGGGAGCATACAAGAGGTGGTATCACCTGATATTTCCCCGAGGAGAAGGAGCGCACTGCCGCCGCCGGATCACTCTATAAGGTCCGAACCGTTCCCCTGCAACCTAGCCTGCTAGTACATTCCCCTCCCTCTTAATTCATTTAGCCATCATCCTCTGTTTGGTACCCTGCGAGAATGGCCAAGTGTTATATGTTGAGCTCGAGCTCCATTGGTACGAAACAACCCGGTAAATTGAGCCCAAAGCAGCATCTACCCTCGCGGGGGCATTGTGCTAGTTTTTTTTTTTTTTGAGCAATTTTTTTGGGAGCATTGTGCTAGTTAAGTAGTACATGCGTACACCTTTTGCTCACGTCGTTGGCTGGACTCTTGTGAGATGTGGTGGCGGCATTAAGCCGCTGGATCAATGCGGTGCTGGAAGCATACGCGGCACCGACGGCAAGATCTGGAGCGATTCACGCTAGATGTCATGCATACGAGTGATGCTCGTGTGTGAGCGTGCTTCTTTGTTGTGTCATGGTGACTTAGGACAATAAATTCTTTGTCGTGTGTGAGCTCAACGGCAATGCAGTATAGCGTCTGCAACTCCACAATGAAGGGCTTGTCAGTGTCGCAGCTTTTTATGTTCTCCTCCTGACCTTGTCGTTAGCTTGGCCAGTCGCCGAGTCGGTGGCCGTGCGGGCCGATCTTACACACGTGGACAGCGGCCGCGGCTTCACCAAACACGAGCTTCTCTGGCGGATGGCCACCCGGTCCAAGGCCCGTGTGGCCAGCGCCCCGGCGGTGACCGCGCAGGTAGACCACGGCGGCGGGTCGGACATTGATTTTTCCGAGTACCTCGTCCACTTGGGCGTTGGCACGCCGCGCCCACAGCGTTTATTGCTCACGCTGGACAACGGCAGCGACCTCGTCTCGACGCAGTGCGCTTGCACGGTCTGCTTCAACCAGCCGTTCCCGGTTCTCCGCGCCTCCGCTTCCGCACTTTCCGCCGCGTCCCGTGCTTCGACCCTCTCTGCGGGCACGCCGTGTACCCCCCGATCTCCGGGTGCGCTGCCTCTACGCATAACTTTGTACTGTATTTAAGAATCACCAATAAGCCAGTGTATTGGCATGTCTTTCTTTCCAGCCGATTTTTTTATTAATAGTAATTAGTAATCACGGAGTTGTGAAACAAGGAAAAAATAATTACAATTTTGAGAAATAGTAAGGATGCTAGGCATTACAGCGTCCAGGTGCGGACGCTAGTATAAGCGACGTCCAGATCTGGATGCTAGCTTCAAGCATGTCCACGTTTAGGTTGGGCCCCATCCAGAATCGAGCAGCTTCGGCCCATCGCCCCATCGGCCACCTCTCCACGGCCGCCGCCGCCGCCCTCAACCTCTCGTCCCCTCGGCCACCTCTCCACGGCTGCCTCCGCCGTCCACCCGATCTCTCGCCCACCTCATCAAGGCCGCCTCCCTGTCATCCCCTAGAACACTTCGTGGTTAGCCTCATCCCCTTGTCCACCTCCGCCTCATCCCCTTGTCCACCTCCTCACTGTCAATCTAGGTTGCGCCACCACGGCGAGTTTGACGGTGTTGACGACCCTTCTCTCTTCTGTTGACCGCAGTCACCACATATGTTTTGTTCCTCATCCTTGCATTCCTTGCAGCCTCAATCGATGGTCACCCGCCGGAGCACAGGACAGTAGGTGCTGTAGTTTTCCCCTCAAGCTGTATGTTCTTCCTGATCTCCAATTGAATAGCACACTACAGTACATGCTGAACAATCTTACACCGGCCCCCGCTTCGCTCCGCTCGGGTGACGCGGGCGGCGACCCAACCCTAGCCACCGAACCCCCTCCACCTCCCTCCCACTCCTCGCCGCCGCCAGAGGGGTTGCCGGCGAAGGCTGTGCGACTGCCAAGGAAGGCGGCGGCGAGGCCTTGCTGCTTCGTCTTCTCGCGGAGGGCTTCGGAAGCCGAGGCGGCGGCCTCGGGCGGTGCGGCGGCGCCGGCTCTGCGGCAAGCGGAGCTCGTTGGTGCTCCTCCTCCCCCTTGGCTGTGAGGGCGGTGAGCGGTGGAGGCGTCGGGCGCAGGTCGCGGCGGGTGGCCTGGTGCCCCTGGCTGCGAGTCAGATCTGGAGGTCCTTCCTCCCCCTTCCTTCGCCTTTTCCCCACTGGATGTGGTCTGTGGCGGTCGATGGTCGCCGGATCCATGGAAGGTGGGGACGCCGGAGGTGCGAGATCGGTCCGAGAGAAATCTTTGGCCGGCTTTCCGGTCACGACGGCGGCGACGCCTGCTGGCGCCGTTCCCCTTCTCGAAGGCGTCATCGAGGTTCGATCCCCGCCCCCTCCCTTCTCATACCCGGGTCAAAACCTTAGCCAGTTCTGGGGTTGGCGGCAGCGACGCGGCATCCGCGCCGTCACGTTGCTGAAGGTGCCGTCTTGGGCGAGTTGGGGGTGTGCACTGGCGTTTTGATGTGGTTTTCCTGCGAGCAGCGACATGTCAGTTGGAGGTAGCGCCGGGAAGCCAATTTTCACAAGATTAGCTCCTTGTATTTGTCTTGTAGACTGGCCGTGTGTGTGTGTGCTTGCCAGTGAGTCGGCGCCATTGCCATGGTAGGGGAGGGGATAGGGTTCCTCTCCCGGTGAGCAGCAACACGGTGTGGGCGGTTTGGACATTAATTCATTGAGCATTGATCTTATCTCAGCTACGGTCGCTTATCAACTCTGCTATTTGTTCCATCGGTGTCCTCGTCCTTCAACAGCTTCGTTTCTTCGTGTATGACTCAGTGAGCTGCGTTTGGGCTCTTCTCCTTGCGATCTTTGCTCAGTGGGTTGGTCATGCTGAGAATCTCCCAAGGTGCTCCAGAATATATACCGTTCCTTTGCCCTAGGGTGAGTTGCTCCAATTTCCGACGGTCCGGCGCCCTTCGATCCAGGGTGAGGGGCAGGGGTCCCCTTCGGAATTGGAGAGGGAAGGTTCAATGATGGTGGTCTCCTTTCGGAGTGGATGAGGGCTTGTTCATCTCCACTAGGCGGGTTTTCCTCTTGAAGTTCTCTCGCTGTCATGCTTCGGTGTTTGATTCGCGTCCAAGGGCTCCTTGAGCATTTAGCTAGTTTTACTGTATTATCTTCTTGTGCTTTCTGTTGTCGTGCTTGTAGGCTGTTTTGGTAGCACCTTGTATCTGCCGCATTTAGTTTCTTTGTTTTCTTTCTTGTTGTAAGGGCGATTGTAATTCCTAGCCGGTTGATGGCTTTGTTATTTCAAAGCCGGGCTCTGCTTGAGCCTTCGTTCAAAAAAAAAACACTACAGTATATGCTAGCAAATATCTTCTATTTATTGCATGGTATTTGTCTCTTCTTCTGATTAATAGATTAGCATTGGTACTGAGTGGAAAAAATGTCTATTCCTGAATTTTCATGATTGTAAGTGTGTAACCTGGTACTTGTATGTAGTTGACAGTAAATGATTGATATTGTTGATGCAGCAGCTTTAATGATTTATCGTTGGTTTCATAAGTATAGCTCTTACTGAGTGAGAATATGATTTACCGAGGTTTATCTAGTGTAGTAGTATTCTGAAGAATAAATGCAAATGATTGATGCAGTGCACTGGAAGGCTTACTTGTTCCTTTTACCTTGTGACAGGACTAAAATGAATACAAATGGGCGTTTTAGTGATTTATTATGGATGCCTCACAGCCAATATAAAATATCCAAAGCTTGGGAAAATGTGAGTCTTTGTTGAATTTGCATGTGGTCTGTTACACTTAGTGTTTGGCTTAAACTGATTTCTGTATGTATTAATGCAGCCTAATATTTCCTTGAACGTACAGTGTCACCGTGTTGGCATCCCATTTGATCCTCTATGTAGCCCACGAGAACCTTGGTTTTTATCAGATTGCAAAGGTGAGGAAAATCAATGTCGACAAATACTTGATATCAGCATTGGTGGAACGTTGGTGGCCCGAGACAAATACTTTTCACTTACCTGTAGGGGAAATGACTATACACTGCAAGACGTCAGTTGTTTGTGGGGGCTGCCTATCCATTGTAAACCACTTGTTGGCATAGCTGATGCACCTTGGTCAGAATTAGGTGCGAGGTTGCTTGGGATTCCCGTGGATGAGCAACACATGAAACAAAGGAAAAGGCGAAAAGGTGACGATAATATTGTTGTGAGGGATTCACAATACGCTCTAAATTTGAGCAAACTACAAGAACGCTTCCATGTGTTGCCGGATAATCCAATGGATAGGGAGATAGAATACCATGAGTAGAAGATGGAGCATGTGCCATGTCGAAATCAAGACCACGTGAACTAGAATTTGGAAAACCACTAACAGATGTTTGATGCAATGATGAGTGCACTGCATTTCCATACCTTTGTGATTGCCTTTCAATTATTGGTATGTTGCTTCTACCGCTGATTTGGCTCAACATGTCTTGATTTGGCATGATGTTAACATATAACTCTATCACTTGCCATGTTGTCCGGGACTTGGTCTTCTCAAAAAACATGTTCCATCCTCTTTCCTCATATATTGGAATTAACTAAAAATAATGTGGTCCTGGAGCTCCAATATCAAAGCGAGCTTGGATATTCAGGTTCGTTTGAGCATTGACATTAACATGTGCAGGTCCTCGACATGTCTCACTCTTGATATCTTAAAAAATTGTATTCTTGGATGCTGGAAATGTTAATTTAAGAGGAATAGTATACTCCACACCCATGGACCCATGTTGCACTTCACTCCACGTAAACCAGAACGATTAACATGTTCTTATATGCACCTACAAACATGAATGTTCAGCAAGTGAATATCACAAATTCACAATTCAAATTGATCTACCATAGACTCACGACTGGAAATTTGGCTTCTCACAAACCAGCCAATTAAGGATCGTAATTCAGGAATAACAATCCAATCATTGATAAAGTGTCTGCTTGTAAACTGTTGAATCAATTGCATAGAGATTGAAACAAAGGAGATTCAATAGAACAGTCCAACAACTAACATGAACCAAGCACAAAATCAATTGGACGATCCTAATGGCGAGCGGCTGATGAGACCATGCCGCTCCTGTGATGATCGGCGTTGCCGGCTGCCAGAGATTGCTTACCGTACGGCGAGGTCCAGGAGCGGAGACTGCATGTGTACTAGGGTTTTAAACACCGCGTAATTTCTATCTGTTATTAGGAAAGACTCCGTTTAGGCGAATCTGATGGCTAGGTGAATCACTTGCCTGGACGCAGTTACTAATAGCGTCCAGACCTGGACGCTATCCTCCATAGCATCCAGCTGTGGACGCCATTGTACTTAGCGTCCTTCCTATTTTAAAATTCCCACTTCCCTGTGACTAGTTTCCAAATTATTGGGTTATTAATTAATAATAATAATAAATTCGGTCTTTCCAGGGCTCACTTTGTTCTAAAAGAGCACAAAGAATGTCAGCGTGGTAGGACTGATCAGAAGTGTAGGCAATGGTTGATGCCTGGATTCCTAAGAATCACCTAAAAGAATGGTCCTGAATCACGGTTGGTGGATTCTCAAAAAAAAAAAAAAAGATCAGAGTTTGTTCTAGTAACTCAAAGTGTGGCCTTGCCAATAGTGTGCTTGGATCTGACAGTCATACATGCAGTATTTAGTGTTAGTGATCAGACAAGTGCAAGTACGTAGGCATTCTTAATTAGCGTATACATGGTTGTAATACACCATGTGAGGGTAAAGCTGGATCTGCAGGCAAGGTTATGATGAGTTATTTTCATTGCCATGAGAGCTTTGTCCTGCGTCCTGACTGTTCTCTACAGCCTTGAGTGGACAAACAATAGAGAGGATTTGTGGTATGGTCTTGTCGCTAACAAGGATGCTTGTTTCACTGCTAAACCAACAGTGGGGTGGTGGTGCAGTTGGCTAGCGCATACATCTCATAGCTGCAACGTGAGTGATCCTGAGGTCGAGAGTTCTAGCCTCTCCCACCCCAATTAGGAAGAAACAGACCATTGTGATGATGAAATGCTCTGGGACAACTTGGGTCGTCACATGTACACCTGAATTATGAGGTGAGCTGAGCTACTCTGAACCCTGATCTCTCTTTACTTTTTTATCGTGATATTTTTTTGATGAATAATCCGTGACAGCATGAATTCGGAATGGCTCCATTGTCATGGTTTGCTAGTAACATTCCCCTTAGGGTTGCTCATATTTAGATGTGCCATGCATGCTACAGACGTCAAGGGCTAGCTACACCACTTTCTGTAAAATTAAAGGACCGCAACCGTTCGCTTGTGCTGTTTGGTGAAGCAATTATGATAGTATCTTGGCACACAAAACATTGGTCTCTAGCTAACCTCCTATAAGTAGCTTGCATACTTGTCATGTAGCAGGCCACATTTAGTTAGTAGGAGGGCTAAAGAAGGATGAAATTGTGTGGAGAAAAGATCACCAGTGATGAGCGAGGTGGACTACCCCGATGGTCGCATAGCACGATCTAACGGGGAATGTGATGCATTGGTAATTTGAATCAGGAACAATAGTAGAAACATAGTTCTTGTACAGGTGACAAAGCTAGTGAGTGCCAAACCAATGGCACTTCTATATTACTTCTAGGAGAATACACCACAAGTCTGTGTTGTCATGTCGGTGTTACTCAACCTAGATTGTCAAGTCGTGTAGTTCATCACTAGAGTTGCATATGGGTGGATCTAAACAGGGGCGTACCCAGGCCCCAGGTTACCAGAGCCATGGCCTGGGGCGTGGTTGTATAATCCTTCGTTCATTGTAGCATCTTTTACTGCTGTAGCTGTTAAAGGTGTTTTAGTTGTGAGAGATGGCTCGGGGCGTACCCCAGCCTTGGCTACGCCGCTGGATCTAAACATGTGCCGGTCTACGCCATTGTGCACATATAATATTTCAACTGTACACATTAAATGAACTAGTTTGTTACTCCCTTCGGTCCTTTTTAGTCTGCATATTGATTTTGTTTGAAGTCAAAGGATTTCTACTTTGATCAAACTTATAGAAAAAAAGTATCAACATTTACAATGCCAAATAAGTATTCTTAGATTCATTATGAAATGTAGTTTCATGGAATATATATTCGATATGGTAGATGTTGATATTTTTTTAATATATATTTGGTCAAATTTTGCAAAGTTTGACTTGACCCAAATCTAATACGCGGAGTAAAAAGGACCGAGGGAGTACTACCCTGATGTTGGGCGAAAAACTAGGCGCCGAGTGTTATGGTTTCTGAGTTTTCGACAACGATGGTTTTACCTACATCTATGATTGCTGGCCCTGCTCGTCGGCGCATGGCTCCGAATCCAAAGCGGCGACTACTGTCGTTGACACATTCGATGCGACGGGAGAGAGAGGATGAGGCGATGGTTGAGCCTTGAACAAGATGGAGCCCAATTGATAAGGGTCATCCAAGTTTGTGGAGCCCAAGCAGCAAGCGGCCTGTGTAGGCCATTTTTTTTCCAAAGAGAAGATTAACACTAGTTTCGATGAGAAGCTGAGAGGGCAGCATACAGTGAGTCCATAGGAGAGAGCGTCGCCGGCTGATCTCTCTACAACTACAAGGTCTAGGTCGTCTTCCTACAACGTCACTTAAACCTTAATTCTCCCAACCACCACCACCGCCGGTCGCTGACTCGTCAACCACGGCATCGGGGGCAGGTGCGGCGGGGGTCACTTCTACTTTGCCTGAGGTGGCGGTAGACGCGGTCAGGGCTCTGGCACGGTGACTATTGCGGCGGCTTCTGGAGTCGCTAAGTCTAGTGATGGTGGGGCGGACAAAGGGTCGGACAAAACAGAGGGAGAAAAACTTTCGAAGTGGGCAATCAAGAAGAAGAAATTGCCTTTCTATAGATGTGGCGAACCGGGACACTTTGTGGCACAGTGTACTAATGAACTTTGTGACTATTGCCTCAGATCGCAGCATGCGACCGGTGACTGCCCACTCCTGTCCGGCCCTAAGCCTGCAAGGAGTTGATGTTTTTTGAGACACCGGAGGTGGATCCTTTGCCTCAGATGGTTGAGAGTTCTTTCCCAGCAGTGGTTCGGGTTACTAATGGACAGATGACTGAGGCTCAGATTGTGAGGCAGCTGCGTGAGCTGGTACCAGGTAATTATCAATGGCATCTTGATAAGCTGAAGGATCAGACTTACAAGGTAGATTTCTCCACTAAAGAGGATCAGTTACATATTCTTAAGTGGGGTCTGTGCAGAGTTCCAAGTACCAACATTCTCATTGCATTTGATGAGTGGGAGCAGCAAGAACCAGAAGGTACACCTTTAGAGAAGGTTTGGGTACGATTCTTTGGCGCACCACCTAAACTGATTAAGCACTTTCTGATTGCCTGGAGTATGGGATCATTGATTAGCAAGACGGAAAAGGTGGATATGCCTTTCACTCGTGCAGATGGGGCCGCGAGGTTGCTGATTAGTGTTGTGAGCGTTGAGTTTGTGCCGGATTTAGTTAGATGGACACATGCTGGAGTCACTTACGTTTTAGAGCTCGAGATTGAGGACACTACGATTTCCCAGAATGGGGATGCGATTCAGGGTGTGGACACAACTGAGGGGGACGGAGCCCCCGGGAATCAGGATAAGGGGTCTGATTCATCACGCGAGTCGGCTAAGGGGCCAGATGCGCAACCGGATAGGGCGGATAAGTCTGCCAAGGGGGCGCCACCATCCACAACTCCGATGAATACACTCCGGTTTGGTTCGTTTGGAGCGAGGTCGGCACCCAGTCGCTTATGGAGCAACAGAGTTGAGGCGGATGACCCGGCGGAACTTGAACTACCACCGGTGATGGTCCTTGTCTATGAGCCGACAGCGGTCCTTGACTCCGGACTGACGGTTACACCGAGAGAGGTGTCCGATACCACACAGCCGGCAACACAGGTGACACGACACTTTTCTGACAGTGGCCCCGTCACAGTGGGTTGGAGGACCCCGAGGATGGCCACGCTAGGTGGTCCGGTGGTTACTCGCGAGCTGACCGCGAGTGGGGGGCGTGGGTAGGAGGCCCATAGCGCCCGCTCACATGCGCGGGGCTTGACCATCTCGGGAGGCTTGCCTGGACAGGAGGTCCGAGGTCCTCCTTCTCTTCTGGTTGTCCCTGGTGACCTGGGGGAGAGGTGCAGGCAGGAGGCCCGTGGCTCAACCTCTTCGCAGGACTCCGCCGAGCAGCGCGAACAGGGACAGCGCGGTTGTGATGGTGAGGGGGGGAGCGGGACTATTGAGCAGGTGGATCCACGGTCCCCTTCCCCCTTGGCTACCATGGGTGATGTCCGCTCAACGACGCCCAACCCTTCTTCACCGACGCTAGGGGAAGGGTGTGGGAGTCGGGTGCATTCGCCTCGCGAGAGGACGGAGGAGGAGCTTATCGCTTTCGGCGCGGATCCCATGATGGCTGGCAGGCGTGTCAGCAGCCAGGTTGAAGCACAGCCGGATGCGGACAACCTACAGTTAGCGCGCACCAAGAGGGCGGCCATGCTTTGTGATGTTGAGGCTACTACAGGTATGTCTTTTGATAAGAGTTGTTCAATTTTGCATTTCTCAGAGAATGAAATAGTTGATAAGGCAAAAGACTTGGGAATTTCTTTGGGTCAAATGAGAACGAGGTTGTGAAATCCGTAAACGATCTTTTAGACTTAGAAGTGTAGAGGGCTTCAGAAATAATTCGCAATCTTGCATCTGTCAAACCCATGAATGACAATGACATGAAAAATTTAGGAATGGTTGCTCTTGAAAATATATGTAACAATCTCTTGCCTAGTGCGGAGGCCGAAGATGAGGAGGGGTTGGAGATATAGACACTGTAGAGCCTCTAACGATGGAGGGCACAGTCTCTTGCGCTGTCGATCCGACGCTCCCGAAGGCTGATGGGGAGAAGCCCAAACGACCCTCGAAGCGGAAAATTTATCCTGCTTCGGTAGTTCGTATAAGCGCTAGAGTTAAGCTTAAAAAACAATTTCATGATGACCTATGAAAGGTATCTTTTGGAATAGCAGAGGTTTATCTGACTTGGCTAAATGAAGTTTCTTGGCAGAGACAACGATGGAGCAACACTTAGACTTTATTGCGCTTTTGGAAACAACACGAGATAACTTTACCTCATAGTTCCTTGCAACTCTCTCCGGAGGAATTGATTTTGACTGGCATATCTTACCTCCTAAAGGAAGATCCGGTGGGATTTTACTAGGGGTTCGTTGTGAAACGCTTGAGGTGCTTAATGTGGTTCGGGGAGATTTTACGGTTAAGTTTTGGGTGAGATCAAAATTTAATGGGGTTGGTTCTTCGGGGTTGGGGGAACGTTGGACCCTGAAACAGGGAAGTGCGTTTGGACGAACCAGCAACTAGAAATACCCGTCAAGAAGCTTCACTAGTATATCGCACAGTGCAGCAAGGGATGTTCGTTCCCGACAGAGAGAATGACGAGCTCACACAGGCCCTCAGGAATCCCGAGCACCCTGGACAGATATGAGGCACGCCAGGCTCCGTTTCATGGAAGGCTGGGTTTCCCGGTGCAGGCGGTTACAAAACCAGGGAAAGGAGGAGGAAAGTGGAGCATACGCAACTGCAGAAGCTGCACGCAAGGGTACAAGCGCAAGAGGAACAAGCAGTTCACAGCAAGCGACCTGCCGAAACTACCCCAGAAACTACCCCGCCATCTCAGCGGAGAAGCAGTGTGGCTTCCACTGAGCTGCTTCAGGAGCCTGACTTCACGGATCCTGCTAGCTACCCTGTGGATGCTATCACGGAGGCTCAAGATTGCCACCTTATGACGCAATGGCAGAATTTCAAAGTCAAGGCGGCTGTCGGCTCTATTCCACCTCCTGAACCCGGCACAACTTTTCACTGCCGGCTGATTCCAGAAGGATATGTTGTTGTGATGGTGGATGAAAGAACGGATGGATTTGAGGAGCTGGAGCTTGACCATACTATCGGTGAAGGGGAGACTCGGCTGGGTCTTGCTCTGAAGACTCCATGTCTATGGCGGAAGGACCTCATCAACCTTCCGAATTGGACGCCTCCGCCTCCTCCTCCTCCTCCTTCGGCGAGTAAGGGCACTCCGCCTCCTCCTCCGGTGAGTGATCAGGGCACTCCGCCTCCTTCTCTGTCTGCTCCGGCGCGTGGTGGCACTCCGCCTCCTTCCCCGCCTGCGACGGCGCGTCCGATCAGCCCGCCTCCTCCTCCATCGGGTCAGCAAGGGCGGAACAGAGCCGCTGCCGCTCCGGCTGCTCCGGCGCGTCATAGCACTCCGCCTCCTTCGCCGCCTCATAAGCAACAAAGGAAGACAGCCGCCGCCGCTCCGGCCGCTCCGGCTTCTAGCAGTACAGCCAGAGGCGGGAGGCAATACAGATTCGGTCCATCTCTCAAGCCTCTAGAGAAGTTACCATACGAGAGGACCGTGGAGGAAAACACGGAGATCTGTCAAGCCTATGTGAAGGACTTCTTTGAAATGCAAAGAGCTAAGAAACATCCACCCCCGGAGGAGAAGATAGATCCGGTGAAATTGAAGCGCACTTTGGATGCCCTGAAGCGACCACGACTGCCTTCACCAGATGACAACCATGTCCGGGCTCTTAAAAAGGCAGTCCGAGAAGCGTGCTGGTCTGGAACTACTTCAAGTGACAAAAGGTTACAAGAGTGAACAAGTGGGAAAAAATTCCCCAGCTCGGCGAACAGGCGAACCAATCGTGCCCCCCGCTGAAGGTGTCTAGCGATATCGTCGCAAATCTGCCGTGGATGCTGCCCGGTACCAATCCTGGTGATTACTTGCCCGACGAAGCACATTTTGATACAATGGAGGTGCACAAACACAAATACCGGTATGGGCAGCCTCTCGTCAATCCTGGTCATCCTCCTCCAACAACGATGATGCGAAGATTCCATAAGTGGTACATGGACACCTGCAAGTCTGGGAAGGATATTTTGACGCTGAGAGTTAAAGAGGAGCACGACCTAGTTGGAATTGATCTGTTGTCTGTTCCATTTGAGGAGTTCTTCCAGTTTTTCAATCAAAAGTCCCTCAATAAAATAATCATCACTTGCTACTGTCTGTAAGCACTACTTCTGTAATTAAGTCTCTATATATAGCTCAGCTCTTTCATTGCATGTATATATAATTATCCTCACTATATTATGCAGATTGAAGACCGTCGAATGCAAGAAAAAACAAATCTATTATATAGCGTTCATTAACACAAATCTCATAGATGAATGGACGGTTAAATTGAATGCCAAAGAAGCCGAGGACAACTTGCTAAATTTGTTGCTTCAAAATCAAAATAAAGATAAATACTCTTTCCTTACAACTTCAAGTGAGTGTTACTGTCTTGTGCATATTCGGTTTCCCTTATTACTCGAGGCTATAGTAATGTAATTGATGAATTATGCATGCGTGCGCAGCTTCCACTTTATTCTCCTAGAGAATAAGCTTGAGCAGGGACTAGTATTCATCTTAGACTCAAGACGAAAAGATCCCAAGGAGTATGCGGCCATGACTGAAATGCTCGAGATGTAAGTTCAATCGATCATTATCGCACCATATTGGCAACTTTGTTCATTTCCTGATATCAAGTAATAATTATTTTCTTTGTCTCGCAGGGTTTCAAAAGTGTTCACCGCAGAAGCTCCGGGACTGTCGGGGAAGCTGCGATTTACACACCCAAAAGTAAGTAGTACTAGCTAGTTCCGCGCATCTCCCATTGATTCTAGCTAGTTTCATCATTATCATTTATAATGCTTGATTATCAGTTTGATTGACCTCTATTTCTCGTAAAGTGGTTGTGGTACAAAGGCGGGAATAATTTTTGTGGATACTACATTTGCGAGTACATCTACAACGCCAACTCCTTTTACCCCCGCAAAAAAAAGAGTACATCTACAACACGACGACCTCTAAGCGAGGCTACTCTAGAGAAGATTATGAAGTGCGTAAGCAATAGTATTCACAGTTTTATTTTATTACCATCATTTGTCTTGAGTTTCATTCATATATATGTATTGACCCCCTTCTTCAAATTAGCTTTGGTAGCTGCGGGATGAACTCCTACCACAAGATCGCATAAAAGCAATTCAAGAGGAATTGGCGGGATTCTTTCTTGACCACGTCATAGATAAAGATGGAGAATACCATGTGGAACTTGACATCAGATGCTAGGGATTGTATATTGTATATACGTAGCTAGTAGCGTCAGATAGATGTACGATAGCTTGTTGTTCGACCAATCTCTCGGAGAAAGAGAGGTCGATCACTTCTCTTTGTATATGTTCATGACGATCTTGTGTACTTAATAGTTTCCTTCATTTGCTTACTAGCTAGTCTGTCGAGTCCTCTCTATACGTATAGTATGTGGCGTCGACCAAGAACGGAGATAAGAGAGGACACTTCTCTCTATTAGCTAGCCAACACAATATATGAAACTCCTAAATTCACCCTACAAAACCCCCAAAACCCCCAACCCCCCCCCCTAAAAAAACAAAAACCCCAGCCCCTGAACTGCTGACGCGTGGACGTTTTTTGGGCCCGGTTGGTGCTACCAACCGGGGCAAAAGGCCCCCCTGCCTGGGCAAGCCGCAGTGGACATGTAGAGCCCCATTTGTCCCGGTTCGTGAGTGAACCGATACTAAAGGTATTGGGCTTTAGTACCGACCCTTTAGTCCCAGTTTAGGAACCGGGACAAATGGGCCTTATGAACCGGGACAAATGGGCTTTTTTCTACTATTTTCTATTAATGGGATGTTCCATTAATGTCTCACACGAGCCAACTAGAATACAAACAAGGAGCATAAAGCACATCACTCCCCCCAAAATGGTATGATCCATTAATGTCTCACACGAGCCAACTAGGATACAAACAAGGAGCATAAAGCACATCACTCCCCCCAAAATGGTATGATCCATTAATGTCTCACACGAGCCAACTAGGATACAAACAAGGAGCATAAAGGCTCAACGCATGACACACACATACATGATGTGCAAACCAACACACACATACTTGATTGCTCAAGATAATCAAGTTGGAAGCACAACATATGAAAACACTTGCAAGGAACAAGACCAAACATGCAAAGGGGCAAGTAACTTTCAATGTAAATAATTTAAGCACGAGTTACCGCAAGGAGGAACATTGGATATAAGATAGAAACTTGATAATCCGAATGACTTGGCTTGAGACAGTATGAATAATTAAAATCCCCTTAATTCTTCATAATGTAGCCAAGTCTCCAATGCCCTCCGTAGACACCTATTGATCAAGTTTGAGCTAGTTGGTCCCCAACCAAGTTGGGTCCTAATAGGTTAGTTACAATCACTACTAGGGAAAAGCCTAGCAGTAGCGCGGGTATTTTGCCTAGCAGTAGCGCGGGGTGCCGCGCTACTGATAAGACGCTACTGCTGTACATGGCTAGGAGCAGCGGGCTTTGGTGCCACGCACTGCTGCTAATAGCTGCAGCGCTTTTAAGCAGGACGCGCTACTGGTAAGGGAGCGCTACTGCTAACTTTATTTCCCTCGCTACTGCTAATTTTATCAGTTTCTTTTTTTTCTACATATTTGTTTTGTATTTGAATAGGCTTTATACAATAATATTTCGCATATCAAAGACATACAAATGTAATCATAGCATACACATACAGATAGTCTCATCAAAGAGTAATGGACAATGCTTACCATACCATGGGATCACTTGATCCCTCTTGGTATAACTTGTGCGCTTTGTGTGTTGATCAACTTGAATCACTCTCTGTGATTAGTGTTGATCAACCTTGAATCTTTCCAACTCTCTTCATTAGGATGATGTCTTGAAGGTAAACTTGAATGTTCACACAATCTTCTTCTTCAAGACATGCTTGCAATAAGCTCAACACTCACATGACAAATCTTTGTATAATTCCTTAATAGCACCTTGGTCAACACATAAACTCCTTCAAACCAAACACGTGGACTTCGAGAAAAGCCTATCGACAAATCCTTCAAATATAACTCAATGCAACCATTAGTCCACAGAGAATGTCATCAATTACCAAAACAACACATGGGGGCACTGCATGTCCTTTCAATAATCCTATTTATACTTCCTTCTTAGATATTTTTAGTCAGACACAAGCACAAACAATTAATCGCAATGTACTTGCTGTATATCGAACCAAATTAGCTCAAGCATAAAAGAAGCATGAAATTCATTTATAGAACACAATCAGAGAGAAGAATTTTTTGTTTCAACAATGCTCTGCAACTTCTCAAAATCGTAGTCATTTAACTACAGTCACCGATTAAACTTTGCTAAATACCACAACTAAAACTTACACAAGTCAGAAAACACACTTAGATGGACACCCGACATGGCAGCCATGGCTCCGCCACAGCCTGTCCGCATGATGATGCCTCATGATCGAACAGGGCCGGCTGCACAACCGGCCGGTCCACAAACATGGCGTAGAAAGGAAGCCGGGCTGGCGAAGGAAGAAGGCAACTGCGGTGGGCGTCGCAAATGAAGGGGTTCTGGGCGTGCCGCAGAGGCTGGATAATGGCGGCCGGAAACCAACACACCGCGCATGCCGGTGGCGCCTGGAATCCTAGAGGGTGGGCCAGGTCGGCTAGCTGTCGTGGACTCGTCTGCCCAGCAGGACCAGCCTCCGTAGTGGACGAGCAGCTGGGGCGGTCCAGTCACCGAAGGCGAGACGATGGTACTGAAATTGCCGACGTGGCCAACCTGGTTCGGGCGGCACCAGCAGCCGGAGGGGAGGTCGGCCCACAGCTCCTGTGTGGGGCTTCGTTAGGGAGCTCCGTGGAGAAGAAGACGAGGCGAGACGCGAGAGAAATCGGGGGTGACCGCCGGCCTGTCCCGGAGCGCGACGGGGTCCAGGGCAGCAGCGGCATCGGGGCACGTCGAGTCCTCCTCGACTGCCTCACGGCGGGTGGAAGAGGAGGGATGGAGGGACGAGGTAGAGGGCTTAGCTCGGCAGCTTCCTGATCCACCATAAATGGCAGGCGCTCGCCGGCGGCGGCCGGAACCCTAGTGAACACGGTGGAGAACTAAGGCAATTGGTGGGGAACGAAATTGGATTTTTTTTAGAATTGAGAACGAAATTGTATGGGGATGGGGAGGGCGGGGTGGGCTAGTTGGACACGAGGGCCGGATGGTCCATTTCGATACGCGGCCGGGCTGATGCCTTTTTCTACCTCTGTCAAATTTTTCTGCCCAAAATGCCCTCAGGATATCTATACTGGAGGACGGGAGCTAAGCGGTGCGTGGTCTACTGCTCGCGAGAACTGGACCAATACATCTCACCACACACCGTACGATTTCCCAAACAGACGGACTGAATTTACCCCAGGTACCATAAAAGAGCTCCACCGGGTAAAATGAGCCCAAGTTGCAGGTCCCTCGTCCATACCATTTTTTATGGATAAATAAAAGCAACAACAGTGGGAAGAGTAGACCAATGCCGTGCAAAGCCATCGCCCGAGGGGTCTAGAGGGATCGCCGCCAACGACCACCACGTCACCACTCACCGACTCATGGCCGACCATCGCCACCGCTTGCGCAACATTGCCCTACAAGGTCCGCGTTATTCCTCGGCACTCACACATCGCATCCCTTCCTCCATCCATCTTTTGTCCTCTATTTTTTCTACCCGTTGTGCGATTGTCCTAAGAGGAAAAAGACCCACTAGAATCGTGTTGGCAATTGGAATTCTCTTTAGCCTAAGGGTAATGGAAGAAACCTAGAATGAGTGGGACTGGCCAACTGATTGAGTGGTCTAGTAGATTTTGTAAAGAAGCAGCGTGTGCCTCCCTTGACTTGTGTGGCTACAAAACTAGCACGAGTAACTCCACTTTGATTTTGTATGATGGTCCCAGGGTGCTGAGTAAAATGCTCTGCGGAGCTCCTCAAACATTGTTAGCACCTCACTGATTAATTTTTGATTCCTCTGTCAAACAAGTGGATCTTTCATAGTTCATATAATTGATAGGCCAACAAGGAGTGTTAAAACCTCGACCTATTTAATCTCATGTCGGCGTTCCCCTGCACTCTCACCTAAATCCTAATTTCCCCTTCCCTTCCTCCATCAATTGATCATATGTTTGGTACCCTGTCATGCGGTTTTCCTTATGGAGAAAGAGACTCGAGTCATGTTTCTTGTTCACACAAGAAGGGTTCTTATACTTAAATAGGGCATGAGTGTTATGAATGTCAACAACTATGCCACTCATGGTAGAATTAAACAATCACAACCATTGGAACATGTGATGTTTGGTGAAGCAATGATGATGTCCTGGCTACACACAATGTTGATCACTCGGTGACCACCTATAAATAACAAGCTTATTCCTCATGTAGAAGGATCAAATTTAGTCAGCAGGGAGGGGAGGAGAGCATCAATAATGAGTAGGGTGAATGGATTTTCAGTCACACATCCCGATCTAGCGGAGGAATGGGATGTATTGGAAAATTGAGCCAGCAGCATTCATAAAATCATAGTCCGTGGAGACATAGTCGAACTAAAACCTGCCGAATAAGCCATGTTTCTTATTACTTTATGGGCACAGAGATTAGGGCTCTATTTTGCCGAGATGGTAGACCATATATGAGTCTTGTATACCATTGTGCCCATGTAATCCAGAATGCCCCCTGTTGAATTTGCAGAGTACCGGAGACCAGAATTCCACTACGGTTCATGCCTATTATTCGGTAGGAAGTTTCAATAAAAACATTCCAACATAAAGATTTTGTAGAGTACTATGAAGATCTTTTTAATTTTCAAACAAATTGAAACCTTCGGCTCACCTTTCCATCAACACAAAAGGGAATTGGCCAATAACGGTTGGGGCTGGCGCAATATCACAGTTGGGACACCAAGCATGCGGTTGTGCCATGTGAGGCGCCACAATGTAGTTAGACTCATGAGTACTGAAAACCGTCATGCAAACGTGTTGATATTCCTGGCCGCAATTAAATGTGTAAATTCATCCTTTGAATGTCCCTACAACCCTAAGAACCACACCCACGTAAATGTTGTGTATATAGAATCGATCGAGGCTTCTCCATGACGTTTCTAGGGACGAACGCGTACCAGCAATTCACCCAAAATTTCACTATGCCATCCCATGGCAAGACGAACCTCATGGTTGTGTAAATGAATGAGCCGCACTTGGTGGACCATTGCATCGACAAGTTGAAGCAGTTCCTAGGGCAGACAAAGTACAAGGTGAATGGGTTCGACCTTGATTACAACCGCGGGAATGCCAGGCATGATCATAAGTTAACAGTCGCCCAGTTGTGTGTGCCTCATTACATCCTCATCTACCACTATTGCAAGGTCCCATCTGTGTGTGCGTCATTACATCCCCATCTACCACTATTGCAAGGTCATGATGCCTTGTGAAGTTTCACCAGGTTTGTGAATAGCCAAGATTATGTATTAGCTATAGTGGACACCACTAAAGATACAAAGATTCTCCATAATTTGGACATCTCCTGCCTGAATCTTGTTAATATCCAGAAGCAATACAAAATCATCGATAATAGGAAGAAGATGAACTCCTTGTCCGAACTTGCTGCGGCCACCATCGACCCCTTCTACGCCGGCATGAAGGACGCCTACACAAGCTACGACATGTAGAGCAGGACTGTTGACATCAGGACGCGACTCATTCCCCTTGCCGCTAAGGCATCGCACAACGACAACATCAGTTGTGGAAAGCATATCAAGAAATGGTAGATGAACAATTATTATTTCCTAGTTTATGTAATTATGCAATGCGTTATGCAATGTGATGTTTAGTTACGTATGTAATGGATGCTCAGTCTAGTTATGCAATGATGTTTTAGAAGTATATGTTGCTGGTTTGCGAACAAAGTATGTTGTCATTGTGCAGATAGAGCAAGTCACATCGCAAATATTTCACCTAATAGGTGTGCGATGGTTACCAACATCACACGTGGTTCCTTCAGTTCAATTGTGTGGCCACAAGACTACACACTTCTCAACGTAGACTCGAACGTGTGCAAAACTCTTCAGTGGTAGTCCGACTAAGAACTTCTGGGATGCTCCCATCATCGTAGACAATTGGTTCCTAGCAACCTTTTGGCAGGCAATACACAGCTCCTGAGGACGAAGCGTGTTTGTTATTTCAACTTATCTGACCCATGTCGCACATGCATGTCCTTTCTAAATTGCAGCCGATGGATAGGCCAATCGGACATATTTCTTTTTCAGATTGACTGTTTTATTTTTCTACCAGTTCTGATGCCTACATCACACAGTTTATTCTAAAAATTTACGCTAGATGTGTCTTGACTCTTGATAGCAGGGTTCTGCACTGCATTGGTGGCACCTCTGATGTGAACATGAATCGGCCACACCACGGGTGAAGGTACTTGCGACTACACCGTCGCGATGGAACACCTCCCACGGTCCACGTGCAGCACCCTCAAATACCACTCCATGACTACCAAGACTAGCACATATGCAGAGAGTCGAGCAGCACCTTGTTCATGGCCACGACCCTCCTCGCGTTCATTCTCGTGGCCACCGGCCACCCCGCAGGTCTAAACATTGCCCCTCCGCTTCCTCTAGATGCTTTCAACCATCACACCAAAGGACTTGTCTCTGTTGAGATATACATGGCATATGTACGTGGGGAGAATATCATACGGAAACCAATATTCAATGAAAACTTCATGGAAACCATATGTGGGATGTTAAGAAGGTGATGTTTTATTGCTACATAAAATTTCAAGTTCAAAAACATTACGAGATGTGAGCTATGAAAAAGATAAATTCAGCCCTGAATAGTGACATTACTATTCGGCACTATTCAACGCTGATTTTGTCTTTTTCATAGCTCACATCTCGTAATGTGTTTCAACTTAAAATTTTGTGTGGCAATAAAACATCAACCTCTAAACATCCCTCATTTTTTCAATTCTTTTAGAAACTTCAAAACATCTTTTTCTCGTGGTTTTCACCGGTTTCCACCAAATATTGGTTTCCGTATGATATTCTCCCACATATAATGTGACACCACTGCATGCATGGGCTAGTGGTGATGGATAGGATCACCTCCTAAAGACTAGGGTTACAACTTACAACAACCTCATGTACATGGGAGAATATCATACGGAAACCAACATTCGCTGGAAACCGGTAAAAACCAAGAGAAAAAGATGTTTTGAAGTTTCAAAAAAAAATGCGGGATGTTAAGAGGTTGATGTTTTATTGCCACACAAAATTTCAAGTTGAAACACATTACGAGATGTGAGCTATGAAAAAGACAAATTCAGCGTTGAATAGTGCCGATCTCCCGGCAAAGCTGCCCGCTGACGTGCGACCTCGCGCCCGAGCTATCGACGATCTGCCATTCGTCTCTGATGGGCTCCCTCTTGCACCCCTCCCACTGAACCTCGTCTAGATGATCCCACTTTCCGTCACCTTTGTCTAAGCTGTCCATGTCACCACTTTTTCGTCCAACATCACCGGCGTAGTCAACTTCAAGTTGGCACTCGACGGCGCCAATTTCACACGCCGACGGAACTACATCAACCTCCAACTAGCATGGTACCATGCAGAGGATCAAATCCAGGACGGTGCCGCCAACCGGCTCTCCGATCTGGCATGGAGGGACAACGACAACACCATTGTGCTATGGTTCTTCTTTACAATCACGGGAGTTCTCCTCAACATCGTCGCTCTGGCCGGCTCGACTACACGCTCGATCTGGGTGCTGCTCCACTTTATGTGTGGATGCTTGGAGCAATGAAACTAGAAACCATTGCACAAGACATTACTCTTTATTTGTGGATCACTGGAGCTCTTTGTGTTCAATTCATTGCACATTAGTTAAGATGACATTGTCGTAGATTTCGTCACTCAAGTAGCATATGAGAGGATCCAATTGTCAAAGTCTCCTATGGTGCCCACAAATACCAGGCAACAATACACATAGGTATAATTACTTGCCCTCAGTACTGATGTCAATTTTTTTCCTTCCCTCACTATTCTTCTAGAATTACCCAACCCTAATCTCCTTGTCACAAACTGACCCACAAGTTCTTTTCGTTTGTTGGTAGTCACTCATGGTTGATGCCCACTTCTTGCGACAGACCATCAAGTAAACTCTGGCTCTCGAAGGTTGGTTCTTTAGCATGGAGTCTAGTGGCATGCTCTTTGCTAAGTACTTGGTGCCTTGGATTTGACTAAAAAATGGCAGTTCTCTGGGAAACAATTACCATCCAAAATCATGCTAACCTAAATCTGGTGGTGTGTAGCGATGCTTCTCTTGGTGCAAGGTTGTAGACGTGATGTTTTGGGTTGATTTTTATACCATCGTTTCTTTCGTATGAGAACTATATATTTTAGAATCAAAATGCATCATGCACGACAAACGTTGTACAGTAGGTGCGATGTATTGAGATGCACTTTTTTTAGAAAAGAATATAACCTTTGACCTCTGCATCAATTGATGAACACATAATGAAACTGATGATAATCACAGCGTTTAAAGTGTTCAATAGCCTAATATTATGATACCTTTCAATAGAAGAATATGAAGTGTAATCAAGAATAAAAATAACACTTTTTACGGTAGTTTGTCTAGAAAACAACTATGAATAAGTTTTTTAGTAGCCTTTTACTTACGTAAGTTATAATTGAGTTAGACTGTAGAAATGCCAGTGTTAACCTTATCATTATGATACTTTTCAACAGAAGAATAAGTGTAAGCAAAAAAATAATGGCAAAGATACACATGACACTGAACTATCAACTTACAAAACATTAACAATCAAGCAAACCAAAAGATAACCATGAAACATAGCTAAATCGACGACATCCTCATCCACCAATGCAAAAATCCAATGTAGCGTTGGAGTGACAAAACAATGAAGTGAACAAAACCCAAGAGGGAGCCAGAGCCATCGTCTCCCACATGATGGCCAACTTGATACATGCTACCTTCCGTCTCCGCCTTCGAAGAGAACATACCTGCCCTCTCGCCCTGGCTCGAAGGGCGCCGCACCGTCGATCGACAGAGTTTCTCACCTTAGAGCTTAAACGGAAGCAGACAACACAATCACAATAGGGCAGAAACCAAGCACGGCGAACCAGACATGCCAAAATTCACCGCGAGATCTACAACACCACCATCCACGAAAAACCACCTTCGGACATCGCAAGTGACTAGAGGTGCATCCGAGGTAGCAATGATGGAAGAGACCCAACGCCAAAGCATGAACCCCAACCATTACAAGAAACCAGCAACTAACAATGCACACACTCATAGCCCCATATCCCATAGCGACGCCTCCAAGAAGGGAAGAATGCCGGAGCGCCTCCGCCGCCAAAACCGAAAGGTCTTGGTTGTCACCCGGGATTTAGGACGGAAGGGAAGGGGATCTTGGGCAAAGCCTCCAAGGAGGATAGCGATGTCCGCGGATGTCACCACCGTCGTGACCTCCCACAAGCCAAGGATTTCTTCCGGAACCCTACCCTACCAACGAGGCAACCCAATCGGATCCAACAACAAAAGGTTGTCAGGGACTGGATACGAATGGCAGAGATGCTGGGCACATCGCCGGCGTTTAGATCTGACAAAGGAGCGCCGCCTTCCTCATGCGAAATGTCCTGTACCCACTACCTCCTCGCCACCCACGCTGCTGCGAAGAGAGTAGTCAGCATCCACCCGCCGCAGGGCAGCACCTGCCCGCAATGGCCGATGCCGCCGCCTCGGATCCAGGAGCCAACCTCGCTTGTTACCACTAGCAACAAGCCACAAGTGTGAAACCGGTCAGCCCGGCATTCATTACAAGACAGACACAGACGACCGCATATCGTTCTATGAGGTCGGCTGGCGGGAATTCCTGAAGGGAAAGACGTTGACACAATAGTTGCGATCACGATAAGGAACAACCACTTCCAAATGTTGTAGACCTTATTCAGAAATAAGGTCCAAGTCAAATATCTCCAAGCTGACGAACTCCTAGTTACTTGGTTAAGATTCCTGCGACACTTTGATGTTGGTTTGTTAACTGGAACAAATTTTAAGTGTTGGTAATTGTTATGATGAGTACTGATACTAAGTGAACTTGCATGCATAAGCTTACAATGCATGCTTTTTTGCTTCTAATATTAAATTTCTTAAATTGGTTTTATGCAAAACGGAACAATGGCAGAAAAATTGTTACCATGGCTGCAAAACATTTAATTTGCACGCCCAAGCTTTCACTGATGGGCGCTATAATCCGCCCGCCACTGCAACAAGAATAAACAATGGCAGGCGGATGCGCGTTTCCTGCCACCGCAGAGACTCTACTGGTGACGGGTTGGAACTAGCGCGCGCCACTGGAAGCTACATACCAATGGCGGGAGGTCAGTGGCGGGCGCCCCTGGGAGGCTGGCCGGCCACTGCTGGCCTTTTTGCAGCCGCCACTACTAGGCTTTCCTGCTGTAGTGTGCACCGGTTTTCCTGGTTACACACATGGTAGACGAGGAGGGCGTCGTCGTCCACGCCCTTGCCGTGCCCCTGGAGAAAACCCTCGAATGGAGGTCAAAAAGCCATCAGGCCACGGCTGTTGCCATCGCAGCCGATGGGGTTTCATCCACTGCCGCATTTGAAACCAGGACTAGGAGGTCTAGAATCAGAGGCAGGCCCAACAGGGCATTGGCGAGAGAGGCTCCCTTGTGTAGAATGGCGAAGGGTCTCGGGTGGCCTCCATGAGTCCAATGCCGCTACTGGAGATGCGGGCCACCCAATGATCATGGATTGGGTTCCTACTGGTGAGGATAGGGGTGGTGGCGGCTGGTGTGCTATTGGAGACAACAAAGGGGCGGTGATAGAGAGGGAGAGAATGCAATGGGAATGGGAGAGGGAGGTGACTGGAGAGAGCGAGGGGATGAGATATCCCATCTGTCTCCCACGCTTGCCAATGCGTGTAGACAATGGGCACGCGTGGCTCGAGCGAGCCTAGCTCGCCAAAACGACCGATTCGGTCATTTCCTCACATGCAGCTCCAAAGATGTTTTAAGTTTCATATGGCCCGATAAGTAGATGCACTCCAGGCAACCAAACAGGCAAAAAGCATCTCACACGGGGCTGGTTGGCCTATATGCGGGTCACCAAACACGTCCATAGTTTGACACCCACAACATGAAAAAGGAGTCATGCTAGTGACATGCGAACCCATGAGTTTTTTTTTCAAAAAATGGACCATTTATATCGAATGAATTAAATACAATATTATCAATATGTAGATGGTTTATTGTGTAGCCAGATTCTTTTAGGTTCTATAATGTAGTGTGTGTTCTTCCATCACAAAAAATGTAGTGTGTTTAATTATATGCTTACATACAACATCATTGGAAACCATGCGTGCACTGCCATGTTTCTTAATTAGCACCCAAGTCTATTTCCTTTCTGAGCACCCATGCCTCAACACTCTTCTTATCATTGCTCCTCCAACCCAACGATCTTGGGTAATCTCCACGTCATCGGCCCTTTGGCGACAAACGTCCTTGTCATGTCAATGACCTAGGCGGCCAGAACTCTCACCTTTATCGTCATATAAGATAGTTATGACCTCAGAGTCCTCAGGCTAGCTTTTGCTCTGTGCGTGCTTCTTATGTTCGTCTCATCTTTTCTAGCAATCGATCATCTCTCATTGTTCATGTGTTTCTAGGTGTTATAGTTTCACATTCAGAATAAAAGTGTGGTCAATTCAATGACCTCATGGGTCTTCCAGCGCCACCCAACCCACACCTCCTTGTCACAAATTGACCCCACAGTTTCTTTCAAAGTGTTGGTAGTCACATATGGTTGATCCTTAGTCCTTGCAGTGGGATGGTCAAGGAGATTGTCGCCCTCGAAGGTCAGATATTAGGCATGGACTTTGGTGTCATGTTCTTTGACATGCATTGGCATCTCAGATAAGAGTATAGAATATGAAAAATCTTTGGGAGAAAATCCACATACAACATCTGGCTAATAGTTGTCCGCTTATGTCTGGCCATACTTCTCCTAGTGCAAGATTGCGAACATGATATTTGGGTTGTTTTTTATGTCAAGCTTGGTTTTGTATTAGCACTACATATTTAGTGTATAATGCACCAACGAGAATTATACATCAGTAGCAGTGTACTTAGATGCATTTTCCCAAAAATAAGACAAGCTCTGAGTTCTACATCGAATGATGCACACATCATGAAACGGATATATCATTATTGTACTTCTCGATATAAGAAACAAAGTGTAATAAAACATTAATAAACAATTGTTTACAATAGTTAAACCAAAAAGCTATTGCAGATAAATTTCTTAGTAGTCAATTCAGTAATATTTACTTAGATAATTCATTATTATGTTTGCGAAATATCCCTCAATGTAGACAAGTCTTGGATATCAAGGTAACTAAACTGAATGGTCTTCTCAAATATTAATACTAAAAAAAGATAGCTAAAGAAGATTGAAACAAAATAATATTGAGCAATATATATCGACGCGGCTCTTACAGGATCGTGCAAATGCTTTACCAAACCCTAATCAACTGTTGTACTTTTTGATAAAAAGAATCCATCACTATATATGTTAGATATGTTAGGCCGGCTCCGGAATGGCTTCATCCTCATGGTTTCCAACATTCCGCTTAGGCTTGCTTATATTTAGATTTGCCATGTGTGTTACAAATGAATTAGATGATCACGTGGTTGGCATGTGATGTTTGGTGACGCAATGATGATGTCTTGGACATTGCCCATGCACAGCGTTGGTCATTTGCTGACGTCCTATAAATAACTAGCTTATTGCCCATGTAGAAGGATCACATTTAGTTTCTAGGGGGGCGGGGTGTAGTGACTACTGGAGGATAACAAAGTGTTAGAGCACCATTGGCAAACAGATGAATCATACTGACGGTCACAAAGCTCGATATATCAGGGGAATGGGATGTATTGGAAATTCGGGTTGGGGGCACATATAGTATCCGAGTCCATCAATGAACAATGAATCTGGTGAGAACGTAACAAGATGTAGCAATTATTACTTTTTGGGCAAACACATCATAGGTCTATGTTGTCAAGTCGGTGCGACCGAGTCAAGATGAGGTACAACCATAAGTTTCCTCAGTCAGTCAAGTGGCGTCCATGTTTTGGTTACCGAACGAAATTTCGTGACAGCAGTTACCACATATTTCGCTCCCTCCTCCCCCCGTAAATGGGCCTACCGAGCAAGTTCGTCCTGTTTGAAAATATTCAACTCTCACCTTAGAGTTAAATACATGGCCTAGTGGATAAGCTATGCTTTCCTCAGTCTCGAGTCGAGGGTTCGAGTCTGGTCGCTCGGGTGTCCAACTAGCGACGTATGAGCAAGCAGCAGCTGCGGGTGAACAACCGCTACGGTAGGGCAAGATCAGGTAACTTTTAGTGCTAAATACTTATTATCTATATGGGCTGTAAAAAAATTGAATTCAAAATTTGATTTTAATTTTCGTCCGACTTTTATCTACAAGGACAAGTTTAGTAAAGGCAAAATGTAGTTCAACTACATGAATCACAAAGTACCACACGGTGACATGGAGTTATTGTTAATAAATAAAAATTTATTAATGATCACACCTCCTAATTTATATGAACATATAACACTACTACAGTTTCTCAATCCATAGTTGCATTATTGGGTTGCAGCCGGACAGCAGGAGCTTTTTGTTTCACTTGGGATGAATTTAGAGGTTTGATTGTCCTTACCAATCGAAAATGATTCGGCGGAGACCGGGTGCAAACATTCTTCTATGCTTACCTGGTTGCATCTGCCGAAATGTGGACAAGGCTTTCGTTTCCAAGGCTGCTCGGGTCGGCCCGTCTGCAGTGGCTCAGCCGGCTCCTTATGATGCTCTTCGCTCAGTGCTGCCTCTCTCTACGCAGTCGAGTATCGCCGCCGGCCACCTCTTTCCAAGCCGCCACATCCCTCTGCACGGCGCCGGAATCAGACCTGCACATTGCGTCTGCTGCTTCCCCGCCTGTTCGAGAGCTGCTGCCCGTTGCGGTTGCAGCATGTAGCAAAAACCTGGCGACGCCGTTGTTGCTTGGAGCAGCCCCGCCTGTCCTTGCCGCGCTGATTGGAGCAAAAATGCAAGCTGATTCCAGCTCCGACTTTGCTAGTTGAAACAAATTCATATGCTCCGCCGTCGTCACCGCAGAAAACACTCCGACGATGCAGCAAAAATGGATGTTGGATCGAGCTCCTTGTTTGCCGGTTGTAGCAAAAACAAAAGGTGGTTCCAACATTGGCTTTGCCAGGAAACAGACCGTTTGCTGCAAACCCCCTTCTGGTCGCTATTTCGGCCGGTCGTCGTGGTAACAAAAAAGCTCGTCGGTAGAAGCTTTTGCCTTGCCGGTTGCAAAAAATGAAGAGGCCGCCGTACAAAACAATTCAGGCGATGCACCAAAGCTACATGCTGGTTCCAGCTTTGGATTCGCGGTTTGTAGCAAAACAACACGGTGTACCTCGCCATCTTGCAATTATGCAGCTTGCTGCCGGAGCTGGAGAAGGTGCGCTGGGTAAAAGCCGGAGCTTCGGATAAGAGGCGGCTGTGCGCGTGGGGAAATCACCGGCCGCGGGGTGGACGACGCCGTAGTGGCTAGATGTGGGCTGCAGCGCCGCGGGGTGGACGACGACCTAGTGGCTAGATGTGGGCTGCAGCAAAGATATGGGGATGGACAGCGGCCTAGCCGACGAGGTGCGGGTTGCAGCGGTAGGGATGAGGGGAGATGCAGGTGGATGTTGGGGGAAAAATGAGCGGACAAGGAGAATGATATGATCGGTCTAGGCTCATCTTACGTGGGTCCACGAAAGCATGGGCGCGTGGGTAGCAGGCGATCCGCCAGCCGTCTGGAGGGAAACGTTTCCCTTAATCAGTAGAGGATGTAAAATCCGTGTTTTCTTGTGAAACAATTAGTGTTATACTAGGTGTGAACTTGGATCGATATCTGGGCAGTCCATTAGTTGAGAAATCCATTAGTTGAGAAATGAGCACTTATTTTCTGAAGGAGAAAATAATTCCGAGCTTCAGAGTTGTGAATGTTTAGCTCCTGTAAGGACATGAGAAAAAAAATAAAGTCAACAGCTTCGGAGTTGTGAATAAGTAAGGCTCCTCGTTGAACATATGGAAATGAGCTGAATATTCACTTCGGGAAGGAGGGTGTACTTCAATGTGCCAATTTCAGCCTTGACTTCATGAGCTGAATTCTCACTAATAAGAGTTATATCAGTTCACATCTCCATTCAATGTTGTTTTCTGAGGCTAATAGATCTATCTTATGTCCAGGATACTACAAGACACCAACGTTGCAACTGCACCTATGAGTGTGAGACGTATGAATCAAGCCTGCTGCCCGCTGGTGTAGTGATCATATAGTGCAGAGACATTTTGTGTACCGCCCAGATTACTGATGTAGAGAGATTTGGTATTGACGGGTTCAAGTGTCATACCTATAATCTTACTTGATAAAAAATTGACCATTTATATCAAATGAATTGAATACAATCTTACTTATCAATTTGTAGATCGTTTATTGTGTAACTAGATTCTTTTATGTTGTAATGTAGTGTGTTTTCTGCATCACAAAAAATGTAGTGTGTCTAATTATATGCTTACATACAACATCTCTGGAAACCATGTGTGCATCCAGGTCAATTTTTTATTGCTTTTCTTCGAAGTCACAATTTGACATAGATAAGCTACAACCCTTTAACCGAGGGTCATGGTGTTCGTATCTTTTCCATGGTGTTCGTATCTAACCATTAGGCTTCTTCTCTCACCTGCTTGTCTTCACTATAGCATGTCACTTTTGATGTGATGCCTTTGCCTCATATCCATCAAAATCTACTTTCTCAACACTCTTCTCCTATCTTCTTTTCCATCCCAATCATCTTGATAGCTCTCCACGCCATCACTCCTTTGGCGACAAATGACCTTGTCACATCAATGATCTAGGCAGCAAGAACTCGCAACTTTGTTGTCAGATCACACAGTTATTCTTTCTTTGGTTATTAATGACCCCAGAGTTCTATGGATAGCTTTTTCTTTGTGTGTACTTCTTACGGTAATTTCATCTTCTCCAGCAATAGATTATGTCTCATTCATCATGTGTTTGAAGTTGTTATTGTTTCACCATCACAATACAGAGGTCTACTTCAATGACCGCATGGGTCTTCTAGCTTCACCCAACCCACACCTCCTTGTAACAAATTGACCCCACAATTCCTCATGGTGTCTTGGTAGTAACTTGTGGTTGATGCCTAGTCCTCGCAATGGAATAGTCAAGATGATTGTGGCCCTTGAAAGACAGGTCTTTGGCATGGACTCTGATATCATGTTCTTGGCTATGCATTGGCACCTCAGATTTTAGTACTCATAAAGGAGTCTATGGTAGAAAATCACCATACAACATCTTGCTAACCTATGTCCGGTGGCATCGGGACATGCTTCTCTTTGTACAAGATTGCGAACGTGATATTTGGTTATTTTTTATATCATGCTTGGTTTTGTATTAGAACTGCATATTTAGTGTAAAAATGCATCATGTACAATGAGATTCATACACTAGGAGCACTGTATTGAGATGCATTTTCCCCGAAAAATAACATAACCTCGAGTTCTGCATCTATTGATGCACACATCATGATCCAGCCGTTCATTATAATACTTCTCAATAGAAAAATATGAAGTGTAATAAATCATTAACAAGTAGGTGTTTGCATTTGTTAATCAGAAAGCCCTATTTTAGAAAGTTTCTTAGTAGTTAATTCAATAATCTTTTACTTCTAGGTATGATTGACGGGGACTATTGAAATGATGTGGTAACTACGTCACATGTTTAAGTTCGCCAGATATCTCTCAATTTTGATAAATCTTGAAGATCAAGGTAGCTAAACTGAATACTCTGCGCAAAAAAGAGTCAATACTAAAAATAAGATAGTTAAACATGATTGAATCCATGCCGCTCTTACAGGTCGTACAATGCCTCACCAGACCCTAATCCATCATTGTATTTTTTTGATAAAAAAAATACATTGCTATATATGATAGGCTGAGTTCGGAATGGCTTCATTCTCATTGTTGCCTACCGACATTACTCTTATGCTTGGTTATATTAGGTTTGCCATGTGTGCTAATTTTTTTGACAACCACAACACTCACAACAGAATTAAATGATCATGTCGTTGGCATGCATGTGATGTTTGGTGAAGCAATGATGATGCCTTGGCCACTACCCGCACACAACATTGGTCCCTAGCTGACCTCCTATAAAGAGCTAGCTTATTGCCTATGTAGCGGGATCACAATTAGGTCGTGTGTGTGTGAGAGGGGGGTGGGGGCTAATGGAGAAGGAGAAAGCCTAGGACGAGAGCACCAATGACAAGTACATACTGACGTTTAAAAAATGCGATATAGAGTGGGAATGGGATGTATTGGAAATTCGGGTTGGAGGCACATATTGAACGCGAGTCCATCAATGACGAATGAAACTAGCTAGCACAAAACAAGAAGTGGCTCTCATTACTTTCTAGGCAAACACATCAAGGATCTATGTTGTCAAGTCGGTGCGATCGAGTAAGGATGAGATCCAACCATAGGTTTTCTCAGTCAGTCAAGTGGCATATAAGAGTCTACTCGCCCTCGTGACCATGGTGCAGTTTAACTACATGAATCACAAAGTACCACATTGACATCTGCAAGGAGCATGTCCCGAACAGCCTTCTGTTATTTATATCTGCAAGGAGCAAGTATTTGGAAAGGCATGGTGCAGTTTAACTACATGAATCACAAAGTACCACATTGACATCAAGTTATTATTTATTAATAAACAATTATTAATCATCACACCTCCTAATTTATACGAACATATATTACTACTATAGTTTCTCCCAATCCATTTTTTTCAGTAGTTTCTCAATCCATAGTTGCATTACTGGATTGCAGCTGGGCGGCACGAGCTTTTTATTTCAGTTGAGGTGACTTCAGAGGTTTGACAGTTTGTGTCCTTACCAATGGATTCACAAAGGCTCGGTGACAAATCAGGGAAATCGATCAAACGATCCCAATACCGTGCCGGCCCAAATCATGGTCTTCACCAACTTGGATTTGGTTCTCTCGCGAAAATCGCGAGTTGCGGAGATGAGAACCATGAAAAGCAAGATCCCGAATAAGAAAACAGAAACCGAGGAAGAGGAAACCACAAGAGTGAAGACTAGTAGAGTCTCGTCTTTTGTCATTCTTTGCTCCTTTTTCACTTCACTCAATGATTCCTTCGAATTTGCCGACCAAAAATACCGTGACCGGGCTTCTGTACAGTACATGCATAGAGAATAAGAAATTGTTGTATGCTGAGCTTGAGCCCTATTTCTCTCAGCCACCCCGGTAAATGGTGCCCAACCAGCAGGTACCCTATCGACTCCATTTTATACCCCATCCAGTCCTTTGTCTTCCTATATAAGATTTGTCTGAAGTCAAACTTGTAAGTTTGATCATGTTTATGAGAAAAAATATCAACATCCATACATACTAAAGTCATACAATATAAAAAATTAAATTCATGACACATCTAATGATTTTGATTTGGTATGGTGACTGGTAATACTTTTTTCTATAAATAAAATTGTTCAAATTGTACGATGTTTGACTTCAAACAAATCTTATATGTGGAATAAAAGGAATCAGAGAGAGTACTACGTAAAAGTAAATTCAAAATAGCAGCCGACGGCGTGGGGAGAGCAGAGCAGAGCGGAGCCATCGTCGGAGCGGAGGAGAAGGAGCGCACTGCCGCCGCCGGATCACTCTACAAGGTCCGAACCGTTCCCCTGCAACCTAGCCTGCTAGTACATTCCCCTCCCTCTTAATTCATTTTAGCCATCATCCTCTGTTTGGTACTCAGCGAGAATGGGCAAGTGTTATATGTTGAGCTCGAGCTCCATTGGTACGAAACAGCCCTGTAAATTGAGCCCAAGCAGCATGTACCCAATCCAGAGGTACCATCGCCGGGGCATTATGCTATTTTTTTTGAGCAGTTTTTTGGGAGCATTGTGCTAGTTCAGTAGTAGTACATGCGTACACATTTTGCTCACGTCGTAGCGGTGGCGGCATTCGGCCGCTGGTTCAGTGCGGTGCTGGAAGCATACGCAACACCGACGGCAAGATCTGGAGCGATTCATGCTAGGTGTCATGCATACGAGCGATGCTCGTGTGTGAGCTAGCGTGCTTCTTTGTTGTGTCATGGTGACCGAGGACAATAAATTCTTTGTCGTGTGTGAGCTCAACGGCAATGCAGTATAGCGTCTGCAACTCCACGATGAAGGGCTGGTCAGTGTCTCAGCTTTTGCCCTGTCTCCTCCTCACCTTCTCGTTCGCTTGGCAGATCACGGAGTCGGCGGCCCTGCGCGCCGATCTTACGCACGTGGACAGCGGCCGCGGTTTCACCAAACACGAGCTTCTCCGACGAATGGCCGCCCTGTCCAAGGCCCGCGTGGCCAGCTTACAATCGCCCGCCAGCGCCCCGGCCGTGACCACGCCGGTAGACCACGGCAGTGTTAGGTTAATCCAAACAAGTTTAAAGTTTAGTTTGCAAAGCGGTCATGTTAAGCAAAGAGTCCGGCTAGCAGTAGTAACTAGCCGTGTATCCAAGTAAAAGTACGAGGTATTTTACGTATAGAAGTTGGAGTTGGAGTCATGTTAGGCTTGTGATCAAGCTTGCCGGTGATTAGATTAGGAGAGTCCGGTTTAGGACTTTAGTCAATATCCGTGTTGGGTTAGGAAGGCTCAGGTCGGTTTGCTATGCGTGCGTTGAGATTTGTCTGCTGTGTATATACCTATATAAACGCAGGCAGGATGCGTGAGATAACACCATGGAGAAAACAGAAAATCAATAAAGAGAAGAAGAACAAGGGACGACACGTGCCTTTGGCAAAAGTTTTTTGTGTGTGTGTGTTCGTCGTGATTTTATGTGATTGATCCTATGGTGAGTTTCCAACAATTGGTATCTAGAGCAAGGTTCGAGTGAAGCTGCGCTTGCCCCAGGGTGGCGACCCTGCTAGCGCCTCGGGGGAGGCAATCCAGTCGTTGGTGCGGCGACGAGAAGGCGGCGAGGACGCTGTCGCAAGCGAGGTGACGGTGATCGTCGTTCGAGGGAACTATCCGGGGGAGGGCGACAGGGCTGCGTCGGCAAGGCTTTGGTAATCGTTGATGGTTATGGAGGTGCCGAAGTTGGGACACCGAGGAAATCATCGAGATCACCGTTGGAGGGTGCAAGGTGGACATGGCCAAGTTGCGAGCAGTCATCAAGTTGTGCACATGAGTTCTTGTAAGGTGCGTCCAAGATCTCAGGTGTGTGAGTCTTCTGCTGCAGTTGAGATGCGTCATTGGCAGTGGAGAATTGCCAGCGAGAGCTGGCGGAAAAAGGAATTCGTGCCTTGCGTTTCCGTTTGTGGTCGTGGAGTTCCAACGCGTTCATATACGGTGAAGTTGAGTTGCCCGTATATGGCGAGTTGTGATGCCGTCAGATGAAAAGCATCGTTTGGTAAGTTGTGTCACCACCGACAAAGAGATGGTACTGAAGACGTGGCGGGTGATGAGATGTGACTCCCCGTGTGCAAGAAACCGATGTGAAGATGAAGATCAACGTGAAGATGGACGCGGACCAGTTAAGTCGAGTTCCTGCATGAGGCTATGCGTTTAGTCGGAATGTAGCACGCTAAGATGTGTCAGCGTGGCTGGTAGTCCGGATAATCGTTGGTTCTAGTCTACAACTCGGCATAAGAAGCAGAATATGGCGATGAGGTGGCGGACATCGTTGCAAGAAGAGAGAAGTTGCGGTCCGGTAAGTCGCGTCACCGGAGGCAATCGGCGGGACAAGATGAAGAGGAGATCATCTGCTTGTCTCATCGAGTAAAAAGTTGGATGTTTGGATTAGGGGGTGAATGTCAGGTTAATCCAAACAAGTTTAAAGTTTAGTTTGCAAAGTGGTCATGTTAAGCAAAGAGTCCGGCTAGCAGTAGTAACTAGCCGTGTATCCAAAGTTGGAGTTGGAGTCATGTTAGGCTTGTGATCAAGCTTGCCGGTGATTAGATTAGGAGAGTCTGGTTTAGGACTTGAGTCAATGTCCGTGTTGGGTTAGGAAGGCTCAGGTCGGTTTGCTATGCATGCGTTGAGATTTGTCTGCTGCGTATACCTATATAAACTCAGGCAGGGTGCGTGAGATAACACCGTGGAGAAAACAGAAAATCAATAAAGAGAAGAAGAACAAGGGACGGCACGTGCCTTTGACAAATGTTTTTTTGTGTGTGTGTTCGTCGTGATTTTATGAGATCGATCATGTGGTGAATTTCCCACAGGCAGCGGGTCGGACATTGGTTTTTCCGAGTACCTCGTCCACTTGGGCGTCGGCACGCCGCGCCCGCAACGCGTCGTGCTCACACTAGACACCGGCAGCGACCTCGTCTTGATGCAGTGCGCTTGCACGGTATGCTTCAACAAGCCGTTCCCGGTTCCCCGCGCCTTCGCCTCCCGCACCTTCCGCCGCGTCCCGTGCTCGGACCCTCTCTGCGGGCATGCCTTGTACCTCCCGCTCTCCGGGTGCGCCGCCAGTGACAGGTCATGCCTCTATGCATACAGCTACGGCGACAATTTGGTCACGACGGGCAAGATGGCCGAGGACACTAGCTTTCACATTCAAGGCGCTCAATGGGAAGCACGGCCCCAGTCGTGCCCAGCCTCCGCTTTGGCCGCGGCCCATTGTCGCTGCTGTCGCAGCTCACGGTCCGCAGGTTCTCCTACTGCTTCACGGCCATCGTAGAGTCAAGGGCCAGCCCGGTGTTCTTTGGCGGCGAGCCGGACAACCTTAAAGCATATAATAGGTGGGATTTATGGACGAACTGGTTGATTGGTTGATCGAGTACGTCGTCTGAATATTAGAACCCTAGCATGATTAACTCCATTTTGATTCTCCCTGATAGTCTCAATCCAAATACCTCTTGTGCCCGGCAATATGGTGTGCATGACATTTGATGGATGATTCGTTGGAAATTGTTGGCGCCTCACTGATCAAATTTCTAGTCGCGAAGAAAGCACTGGGCACCGTAAGTGAATTTCCTGCAGTTTATATATACCGATATGACAAATCAGTGAATTGTCTTGTCCTGGTCATATATATATATATATATGAAAGCACTGAAACCCGATAGAATCATTGATAATCTTACCAGGCGTTGCAATGGGAGAAGAAATTGAGTGCCTACCAAAATCTCCATTAGAATCACACGATAGCATTTGAACAGTGCCACCCGACAGCAGCACGAGGCGCCACACCAGGTCTATCAATACTAAATTTTATAGATCAACGTAAAAGTCGAGACCTGAGAACAGCCTGGATAGAACCAAACTTGCCCAGTTGCAAGCAAAAGTATGGCTATCCAAGTGAACATTCGAATGTCCTGAAAGACACTACAAGATAAAAAGAGAGGTTATTAACATGCATACATTAAGTGTTGTAACATCAGTGGTGGGTGCCACCACGGCGGTCACGCACATGCACAAGCGCATGCATACAAAGGTTGCATGCGGCTGCAACCTTAAACCACTGGTCGTTGTGTCGGTGTCTTCACCGTGTGTACATCAAGATTGAGCATACCGTCCAGCAGTCCTACTTCATTACCCTATTGCCTTGTTAGAGCAACTCCAATGGGGCGACCCATTTCGTCCGCGGCCGTCTGTTTGGGTCGGCACGGACAGAAAAGACGGCCCAACGCAACGACCCAAACGGACGCGCGTCCGTTTTTTGTCCGCGGGCGACCCATTCCCGGTCCAATTTTGAGCCGGATTTGCATCGGCTCGGACACGAGACGGACACGCACGCGTGCCTACTCCTGTCCCCGGGCCCGCTGGTCTGTGGCACATTGGCCTTCCCTCTCACCCCCGCCGGCCAACAAGCAACCCTTGCCCCGCCTCGTCCTTCACCGACGCCGCCGCCCATTTTTGCCGGCGACTCTTCCAGCTGCCGCCGCCTCCACATCCGCCCAGCAACGCAGCCCCTGCCCCCCGTCGCCCGCCGCCGCCGTTTTGCCGCCGGGGAGCGAACTGGTTCCCACCGCCGCTTACCCCACCCCCCACCCGCCCGCGACGAACAAGACGCCTCGCCGCCCCCGCCACATCCGACCGGCACACTCGTCGGACGCCGGCAGGGCAGCTAGGTGCACTGTGGGCGCCGCGTCTCCGCACGCCGGCCGTCTCCTTCTTCGACGCTCGCAAGTTGTTCGACAGCTTTTGCCAAGGTACGAAAATGGACTCCGCCGACGAGTTTTTTTTCCACAATTTTCTTTGCGATTCCGACGATTCGTCGTCCGACGACGCGGAGGAGATATTGGCTGTCGTGTTGGTCCATCACCACCTCAACAGCTAGCGGCCGCTGTTCTGTCACTCCATTCCGGGCCACCTTCCGGCGTTGAATCGCAACCGAGAGAGCGGGCATTTCCTTCTCTGGAAGGACTACTTTGATATAACAAACCCGTTGTTCAAACATCACAAATTCCACCGCCGGTTCCGTATGAGTAGGCATGTTTTCAACCGTATTAGAGAGGGAGTGGTCGGCTATAATGACTACTTCGAGTGCAAAGAGAATGCCATCGGCAAGATTGGTTTCTCCTCTTATCCGAATGCACTGCCGCCATCCGAATGCTTGCATACGGAGTGCCCGGTGATCTCATTGACGAGTACGTCCGTATGAGCGAGTCTCCATGCCTAGAGTCTCTGCATAAGTTCTGCAAGGTTGTGATTGCTGTGTTTGGCCCTGAGTACTTGAGAGAGCCTACAGCTGAAGATACAACCCGTTTGTTGGCGATGAATGCCAACATGGGCTTCCCGGGGATGCTTGGCAGCATAGACTGCATGCACTGGGAGTGGAAGAACTGCCCTTCTGCTTCGCAAGGGCAGTATAAGGGACATGTCAGGGCTTGCACTGTCATACTAGAGGCCGTGGCGTCTCAAGATCTCTGGATCTGGCACTCTTTCTTTGGCATGGCTGGATCACACAATGATATTAACGTGCTTCAGCGCTCGCCGGTGTTTGCTAGGCTTGCCGAAGGCAACAGCCCGCCGGTGAACTTTACTGTCAACGGCCACACCTACGACAAAGGGTACTATTTGGGTGACGGTATCTATCCTCAGTGGACCACTATTGTCAAGACAATACCCAACCTTGTCGGAGAGAAAAGGAAAAGATTTGCCCAAGAGCAAGAGAGTGCTAGGAAGGATGTCGAGCGTGCCTTCGGTGTTTTGCAATCTCGATGGGGCATCGTTCGGTATCCTGCTAATACTTGGAGCACGCAGAAACTATGGGAGGTGATGACTGCTTGTGTGATCATGCACAATATGATCGTAGAAGACGAGCGCCTGGAACATCTGTACGATCAAGGCTTTCAGTTTCAGGGTGAGAATGTTGTGCCTGAGCATGGAGTAGCGGCAACATTTGAGCAGTTCACTCAGTTTCATGAAGACATGCGTGATTGGGAAACTCACGTGCAACTGCAAAATGATTTGGTTGAGCATATATGGACTCATGTTGGCAACCAATAGATGTATCTTCTTTTACTCATTTGCAAAACTATGTGAAACATTTTTATTTGTATTTGGCTTGTAAAACTATACTATTTATATGGGCGGCTAAACTATTTTGCTTGACATTTTCATTTCACAATATGTTTGAATGCAAATCAATGTAAAATTGGGTGGCCAGCCGGCCACGCCTGCACATATGGGTCGGCGCGTTGGGGCGCTGCCGACCCATATGAAAAACAGGGCGGACGCCGGGTGGGCGGCTGACCCAGACGGATAAAAAGCGGACGAAATCGTCGTCCGTTTGGGTCGTCCCATTGGAGGTGCTCTTAGGCTCATATTCATCAAATTCTACTTTCTCCAACACGCTTCCATTTTTGTCCTCCTCCAACCTGATGTCCTTGTGCACTCTCTTGGTCATCACACCTTTGGCGAAAATAACCTTTTCATGTCAGTGATATTTTTTTTGCGAAAAAGATCAGATGTATTATAAAAATTCACCGGAAGTACAAAACATTTGAAACATATTAAAAACTATATCAAGGTCCATGAACCAGTGAATGACCATTGCCACCGCGGGAACAAAGCACCGTTGTTGCCGCTCCCATATTGAAGCCGGCCTGACCTTGTTGATGACAGTCGCGAAGTCTTCGTGCACGTGCCCCTAAAGACCAGCGCCCCAGGGCCGCTGTCGTCGCCGTTGAATCCTTGAATAGATCTGAAGAACCTGACACCAAATATCGCCGTTGCGTATGCACGACGAGAAACCCCTAACCTCGCCGTGCCGAGGAGCTGGTAGGAATCTACGCCGGTGCTCCGTCTAATCCGTCCCAACAGACGAATTTGAGGTGGATCGAAGCCCGGAAGACTGACTCGAAGAAGAAGCACCGTCATCCGTCCAAACCTTGCCCATGCGAGGACTAAAACCCTACCTATCTACTAGCCAGATCTGAGGCACCAGAAATCCCCTCCCCACCACCGGCCGCCGGAGCGGCAGGTGGAGGGGAGGCGAATCCACATGCTTGCTTGTGGAGATCGAGGGGAGGAAGGCTTTTCCTAGTCTCCTTGCGAGAGGGGAATGCAAAGCTCAGGGCTTGTTGCCTTCATGTCAATGATCTAATCTATACCATGTGGCATGTGGTGATGCTTCCCTTAGTGCAAGATTCTTTATCTATTATTGTGTGCTCTTTATATCAAGCTTCTTTTTGTATGCAAACTACATATTCAGTGTAAAATGCATCATGTACAACTAGGTGCAATACAATTGCCCCAAAAATAACCTCAGCGTCGATTGATGCACTGATGACAAAACCATAACAATCATGTGTTTAATGTGTTCATTAGCCTATCGTGATAATACTTTTCAAAAGAAGAATATGAAGTGTAATTATGAAAAACCAATAAGTGTTTACATTAGTTAATTTGCAAAAGCGACTACAAATAAGCTTTTTAGTAATTAATTCAGTATATTTTACTTGTATAAGTATGAACGAGGAGGAATTCTAAAATTTCATGGTAACTACCTCACATCTTGAAGTTTACCGAATATCTGTTGTAGATTAGATATGGATCTTAAGGGATATTACAGATGGTGATTCTTGATGTGTCTTGGGTGGTGTTGGGGTGGGTGAAGAACAATCTCCGCAGGGCTTCGCCAAGCACAACGGAAACTATGACGGAGGATGAACTAGAGACAACGGGGTTTCCGGGACACAGCTTGGTGATTCTTGATGTGTCTTGGGTGCTAGCCCTGCCCCTCTATTTATATGTTGAGCCTTGGGGTCGAAACTTGGAGTAAAAGCCTCCTCAAAGTTGGTTTTACCTGAAAGGCAAGAGTCCTTCTCGGACTCCAGGACCAGACGCTAGGGTTCCCGGTGTCTGGCCGCAGACGCAAGGGACCCTGGCGTCTGGCCCCTCGACTCTGCAAAACTTCCTTTTGTGCTTTCCAAAAACCTAGTGGGCTTTCCCCTTTGGCCCAAATAAAGTTTTCGTACCCAAACATTTCGGGAAACATCCGGAACCCCTTCCGGAGACCAAACACTGTTATCCGATATATCAATCTGACCTCCGGACCATTCCGGAGCTCCTCGCTATGTCCGTGATCTCAACCGGGACTCCGACAACATTCGGTCACCAACATACGAAACTCATATAATACCATATCATCAACGAATGTTAAGCATGCGGACCCTACGGGTTCGAGAACTATGTAGACATGACCGAGACGGTTCTCCGGTCAATAACAAATAGCGGGACATGGATGCCCATATTGGTTCCTACATATTCTACGAAGATCTTTATCGATCGAACCTTTATGACAACATACGTAATTCCCTTTGTCCATCGGTATGTTACTTGCCCGGGATTCGATCGTCGGTATCTTCATACCTAGTTCAATCTCGTTACCGGCAAGTCTCTTTACTCGTTCCATAATACATCATCCTGCAACAAACTCATTAGTCACTTTGCTTGCAAGGTTTCTTATGATGTGTATTACCGAGAGGGCCCAGAGATACCTCTCCGATACTCAGAGTGACAAATCCTAATCCCGATCCATGCCAACTCAACAAACACCTTCGGAGATACCTGTAGAGCATCTCTATAATCACCCAGTTATGTTGTGACGTTTGATAGCACACAAGGCATTCCTCCGGTACTCGGGAGTTGCATAATCTCATAGTCGAAGGAATATGTATTTGACATGAAGAAAGCAATAGCAATAAAATTGAATGATCATTATGCTAAGCTAATGGATGGGTCTTGTCCATCACATCATTCCCCTAATGAGGTGGTCCCGTTCTTCAAATAACAACACATGTCTATGGTTAGGAAACTTAGCCATCTTTTATTAACGAGCTAGTCTAGTAGAGGCTTACTAGGGACACGGTGTTTTGTCTATGTATCCACACATATATCAAGTTTTCGGTTAATAAAATTCTGGCATGAATAATAAACATTTATCATGAAATAAGGAAATATAAAATAACAACTTTATTATTGCCTCTAGGGCATATTTCCTTCAGTCTCCCACTTGCACTAGAGGCAATAATCTAGTTCGCATCGCCATGTGACTTAACACCAATAGTTCACATCGTCATGTGATTAACACCCATAGTTCACATCGTCATGTGACCAACACTCAAAGGGTTTACTAGAGTCAATAATCTAGTTCACATCGCCATGTGATTAACACCCAAAGAGTAATAAGGTGTGATCATGTTTTGCTTGTGAGAGAAGTTCACTCAACGGGTCTGCCATATTCAGATCCGTATGTATTGTGCAAATTTGTATGTCTACAAAGCTCTATATGGAGCTACTCTAGCTAATTGCTCCCACTTTAAATATTTATTCAGATTGAAACTCCGAGTCATCTAGATTAGTGTCAAAGCTTGCATCAACGTAACTCTTTACGACGCATTCTTTATCACCTTGTAACCAAGAAACATTTCCTTAGTCCTTTTGAAGATAACTAAGGATAATTTTGACCGTTGTCCAGTGATCTACTCCTGGATCACTATGGTACCCCCTTGTCAACTCCTTACAATACAGGCAAGAACTCCTTCTTTGACTGATCCATTTTGAACTCTTTCAAAATCTTGTCAAGGTATGTACTCACTGGAAGTCTTATCAAGTGTCTTGATCTATCTCTATAGATCTTGATGCCCAATTTGTAAGCAGCTTAATCGAGGTCTTTCATTGAAAAACTCTTACTCAAGTATCCTTTTATGCTATCTAGAAATTCTATATCATTTCCAATCAACAATATGTCATCTACATATAATATCAGAAATGCTACAGAGCTCCCACTCACTTTCTTGTGAATACAGGCTTCACCGTAAGTCTATATAAAACTATATGCTTTGATCACCTCATCAAAGCGTATATTTCAACTCTGAGATGCTTGTCCATAGATGGATTGTTGGAGCTTGCACACCTTGTTAGCACCTTTAGGATCGGCAAAACCTTCTGGTTGCATCATATACAACTCTTCTTGAAGAAATCCATTGAGGAATGCAGTTTTGACGTCCATTTGCCAGATTTCATAATCATAAAGTGCGGCAATTGCTAACATGATTCGGGTGAGAAGATCTCATCATAGTCAACTCCTTGATCTTGTCGAAAACCTTTCGCGACAAGTCGAGCTTTGTAGAGAGTAACATTACCATCAGCATCAGTCTTCTTCTTGAAGATCCATTTATTCTTTATGGCTTGTCGATCATCTGGCAAGTCCACCAAAGTCCACACTTTGTTTTCATACATGGATCCTATCTTAGATTTCATGGCCTCAAGCCATTTATCGAAATCTGGGCTCATCATAGCTTCTTCATAGCTCGTAGGTTTGTCGCGGTCTAATAACATAACTTCTAGGACTGGATTTCTGTACCACTCCAGTGCGGATCGTGCTCTGGTTGACCTACGAAGTTTAGTAGTAACTTGATCCGATGTTTCATGATCATTATCATTTTCTTCCTCTCTAGTCGATGTAGGCACTTCAGAAACGGTTTTCTGAGATGTATTATTCTCAATTTCGAGAGAAGGTACAATTACCTCATCAGGTTCTACTTTCCTCCCACTCACTTCTTTCGAGAGAAACTCCTTCTCTAGAAAGGACCCATTCTTAGCAACAAAGCTTTTGCCTTAAGATCTGTCGTAGAGGGTATACCAGTTGTTTCTTTCGGGTATCCTATGAAAACACACTTCTCCGACTTGGGTTCGAGCTTATCAGGCTGAAGCCTTTTGACATAAGCATCGCATCCCCAAACTTGAAGAAACGACATCTTAGGTTTATTGCCAAACCACAGTTCATATCTCAACAGATTTAGACGGTGCCCCGTTTAATGTGAATGCAGCTGTCTCTAATGCATAACCCCAAAATGATAGTGGTAAATCAGTAAGAGGCATCATATAACGTACCATATCTAATAAAGTATGGTTATGACATTCGGACACACCGTTACGCCCTGGTGTTCCAAGTGGCGTGAGTTGTGAAACTATTCCACATTGTTTTAAATGAAATATTCGCCTCAGTGATCAAATCGTAGAAACTTTATTTTCTTGTTATGATGATTCTCCACTTCACTCTGAAATTCTTTGAACTTTTCGAATGTTTCAGACCTATGTTTCATCAATTACATATACCCATATCTACTTAAATCATCGGTGAGGGTGAGAAAATAACGATACCCACCGCGTGCTTCAACACGCATCGGACCGCATACATCGGTATATATTATTTCCAATAAGTCATTATCTCGCTCCATTGTTCCGAAGAAAGAAGTTTTAGTCATCTAGCCCATGAGGCATGGTTCGCAAGTATCAAATGATTCATAATCAAGTGATTCCAAAAGTCCACCCATATGGAGTTTCTTCATGCACTTGGCACCAATATGACCTAAACGGTACTGCCACAAGTATGTTGAACTATCATTATCATCTCCACATCTTTTGGCATCAATATTATGAATATGTGTATCACTAGGATCGAGATTCAATAAACAATTCACATTGGGTGTATGACCATAGAAGGTTTTATTCATGTAAACAGAATAACAATTATTCTCTGAATTAAATTAATAACCGTATTGGAGTAAACATGATCTAGTCATATTCATGCTCAACACAAACACCAAATAACATTTATTTAGGTTCAACAGTAATCCCGAAGGTAGAGAAAGTGTGCGATGGTGATCGTATCAACCCTTGAATCATTTCCAACACATATCGTCACCTCGCCCTTAACTAGTCTATGTTTATTTTGCAATTCCTGTTTTGAGTTACTCATCTTAGCAACGAAACCAGTATTAAATACCCAGGAGCTACTATGAATACTAGTAAGGTACACATCAATAACATGTATATCAAATATACCTTCGTTTACTTTGCCATCCTTCTTATCCGCCAAGTATTTGGGGCAGTTCCGCTTCTAGTGACCATTCCCTTTGCAGTAGAAGCACTCACTTTCAGGCTTAGGTCCAGCTTTGGGCTTCTTCACGAGAGTGATAACTTATTTGCTAATCTTCTTGAAGTTCCCTTTCTTTCCCTTTCCCTTTTTCTTGAAACTGGTGGTCTTGTTAACCATCAACACTTGATGCTCTTTCATGATTTCTACCTTCGCCGATTTCAGCATCGCGAAAAGCTCGAGAATTGTTTTCGTCATCCCTTGCATATTATAGTAAATCACGAAGTTCTAGTAGCTTGGTGATAGTGACACTTGTAGAAAAGGGGGAATTTGTCCTGGTTCATAAGGGCCTTTAGTCCCGGTTCATGAACAGGGACTAATGGGTCGTTACTAATACATCCCCCCTTAGTCCCGGTTCAAACACGAACCGGGATAGATGTGCCTCCACGTGGCCGGCGCGCCGAGCCCAGGCAGGGGGGCCTTTTGTCCCGGTTGGTGGCACCAACCGGGACCAAAAGTCGATCTTTTTTTTTGAAAAAAAGTGGATGCTTTAGGGGTTTTGGTGGTTATTTTTAGGTTGTTATTAGCTAGCTAATAGAGAGAAGTGTCCTCTCTTATATCTTTGTCCTTGGTTTACCAACGCTGCTGCTATGTTCATTTCACCCGCTGATATAATAACTCATGCATGCTCGCATCATACATCATCATATATAAAAACAAGTCCTACTAATCATGCATCATCATACAACTTCTACTCGTTATTAATAATAAGTCATACGATCATCATCCTCATAGTCATCGAACCCAACCCTACATAATTGTTATTAGCACATGATCATCACTATCGGGTAGGACCTGAACACCCTTAAGGTAAAATAGTATAAAATAATATAGACCCTGACTCTCCATTATGAAGAATGGAGATCATCATGTCTCCAATTCTTGCGCTTCATTGCCTTTTGCTTCCAAGAAGCTCCTTACGACTATCCATACATTTTTTCCATTCTTTGATTGTCATGTCTCCACTTCTTTTAGAAACCCGGTAAGGATAGTTCAGATTCGTAGGAAGACCTGGTTGTATGTTCAAAACATGAAGGGTACTGTGCGTATACATCAGATGAGCCACACAATCATTCGGGGTTATCTGTTGAAAAAATAGTAATAACTTCATAGTTAGCAATGATGTACTAGTTTTAGAAGTGTGCAAAAAGATGCATGGATGTCGTAATAGTAAAAACTCTTACCAGGGTATCTCCATGGTAGTTACCGTAGTTCAACACGTGCACTAGTGGCACGTATTGACCATAATGTTGAGGAGTTCAATTGTAGACATTGTAATTCTCAAGATCAGTACAAAATGCGATCAGATGATTTTTCTCCCTATAAGTTAATTCGGAGCCATCGGTGTAGTGGGTTTTGTCTACCATCTTCCACACATTCTTTGAAGAATGAAAATAAGCTGTCAATGGAAATAAGATGTCAACAATTTTGAAATAAACAATATAATTACTTAATAACTATGTTAAGCTCACATGGGGGAAGAATTGGAGGTGTATCCACAAGGACCCAAATCGAAGGTCTCTCTTGCTCGATTGTAGGATCACCAAGATCCATGGTGACAAGCATACCCTCATCGAAACCATACATCTTGCAAAGCGCTTCCCAATTTTTACAACCAAAATGGGTTACACTCTCAGCATTGTACAACTTTACTTGAAAATCCACACCATGATGGGTATTTAGGATAATTTTTTTGGTTTCCATACTTTCATGGTCTTCAAAACCCATCCTCTCCAAGACATAGCGTCTTGCATAGCATGGGATAAGCCAGTAGAATTGGAAAAGATGAAAAATACACGTTAAAATAGTTGAAGTCGTGCTTAATTACGAAAAAAAATTGTCGTCGTTGCGTACCGTATGACCATCAAAGGTCTCCTCGAGCTTAATGCTGAAGCACCGATCTTCGTCCAGCTCAATGAACGTGTCGCACATACCTCGGTCGTCATGGCACCAGTCGCACTCCCCCGGGCGGTTTTCGTCGTACGAGTACGACATTTCCGGCCTATGTTCATAATTCAAATATTAAACTAGATCATTATTATTAATCACGGGTTGACTATTGGTGATGTACGTAGCTCCTCCTTTCATTCCCAAGTGCATTATTACACCAAATTGTCTAGCACACGGGAATGAAGGAGAACTTTTCCAATATGAGCATTCAATTAGCAAAAAAAAATCATAAAATAAGAAAACCCAAATCATAAAATAAAGTAGTATTCAAATTAGCATGCATTCAATAATTATAAGCAAAAGTAAATCATCTCTTGGTGTCCGTACATCGTCGAATATTATCACTAATATAGCATCACTAATACAACTAGCACCGTAGCTCCCGACGGGTATCGTCGCGGACGGTGGACACCCAAAGATAAGGAACCATCACAGGATCATAGCTCCAGTGAGATCTGAAGAACCTGCCGGGTATTGTCGAACCTGCCCTCCAATGCAACCATGTAGCGACGAACGTGCTCGTCCTCCTCACTGATACGGTGACGTACCACCTCCGCGGTGTCCGGAAGCCTCGGCACCGTCATTGTCCCAAGCGACCGCCACCAAACAAGGATTAGGTCAACAATGGGCTGCCTCCTCACCAACCTACGTCCCCTGGAAGGTAGCACCTCCCAATACCAGCCCGGCGGAGCCCAGTCCCGAACATGGCCATGATCAAGCAGGCCTCCACCGCCGAGTCGACGACGACGAGGATGCGGGGTAGGCATCGCCGACGTCGATGCGGGAACTAGCTACTTCTATATATAGTTAAATAAAGTAGTTTTATTAATTAAATCAATTAGCTACTTCAATTACTAAACACTTACTATAAATAAATAAAGTAGTACATACTAAAAACAAACTACTTCTATACATAGTAAAATAAAGTAGTTTATTAAATCAACTAGCTAGTTCAACTATATATGAAGCACTTACTATAAATAAAATAAAGTAGTACTTACTAAAAATAAACTAGTATTTTTCTAACTAATTATATTAAAGACTTTCTCTTCTTATGTTTTTTCCTTTTTCTAAATACTATGAACAAAAAAGTCATTAAAATTCTATGAACAAAATTACAACAGAAAAAAATCATAAAAATTCTATGAACAGAAAAAATCATAAAAATTTGACATATTCGATCTTTGCATATATATGAACATACAAACATGCATATTCAACAATAATATCACCAAAAATATATTAACAGAAAAAAAATCTAACACAATATGAACAAATTAATTACACAATATGAAAAAAATCTAACAGAAAAATCTATGAACTACACATCTAACAAAAAAACCTATGAACTACAAAAAATTGTAAAAAAAATCTAACAAAATCTAACAGAAATCATAAAAAGTTGCTCACAGCGCGGGGCGGCGACGGCGACGGCGACAGCGACGACGAGTCTTGTGTGGCGGGCGGGCGGGCGGCGACGGCGGCGATGGGCGGGCAGGCGGCAGGGACGGCGGCGCAGGCGGGCGGGCGGCGGCGGCGCTGGCCGGGCGGCAAGGACGGCGGCGTTAAGGGCGGGCGGCGACGGCAAGCATCGGGCGGGGGGACGGCGGCGTCGGGACGGCTCGGGCAGCCTGACGGCGTCGGGATGGATTCGCCGCCGTCGGGGGAGAGGAGATCGAAGTGGGGATGCGCGGTTGTGAAATTTTCCTAAGTGCTACTTATATAGCAAAGGATTTGGTCCCGGTTGGTGGCGCAAACCGGGACCAATGGGTGCATTGGTCCCGGTTGGAGCCACCAACCGGGACCAAATGCCTCTTTTCAGCTGCCCAAAGGGCGGGAAACAAAGACCTTTGGTCCCGGTTGATGCCCCAAGCCGGGACTAAAGAGGGGCATTGGTCCCGGTTGGATCCAACAACCGGGACTAAAGAGGGGCATTGGTCCGGTTGTTGCCACCAACCGGTACGAATGGACCCGTCTAATTACTTATTTATTTTCTGCAGCTATTTTTTAGTTGATTCTTTCTGCAGCAGTTTTTTTAGTCCCACCTCGCCAAGCGAGAGGCACTCGCAGCTGTTTATAAGCCCTGATTGCAAAGATGATGAAGAAGAGGCTCAATGCTCACTTGCACATTGCTTAGCTTCAAGCCTTGAGGAATAGGATAGACTGCACGGAGCTATGTGCAGTGCAGTTTACACTATTCCGAAAGGCATGAAGCTAATTAACGAGCATTGCGCCTCTTTTTTATTTTTAGTGACTTATTACAACTCAGAAATAAATAGAAGAAAAAATAGTTGTGATTAACTTTACTAAAAAATGAGCATAGATGCTTATTTTTAATGACTTATTACAACTCAGAAATAAATAAAATATATATATACCAGAAAAGAAAAAAAACTATATAAAAAACTACTCAGAAATAAATAGAAGAAAATATAATTATGATTAACTTTACTAAAAAAATGAGCATAGATGCTTATTTTTAATGACTTATTACAACTCAGAAATAAATAGAAAAAATAAATATAGTAAAAAAGAAAAAAAACTATGTAAAAACTACTCAGAAATAAATAGAAGAAAAAATAGGTGTGATTAACTTTACTAAAAAATGAGCATAGATGCTTATTTTAATGACTTATTACAACTCGAAATAAATAGAAAATATATATATATAGCAGAAAAGAAAAAAAACTATATAAAAACTACTCAGAAATAAATAGAAGAAAATATAGTTGTGATTAACTTTACTAAAAAATGAGCATAGATGCTTATTTTTAATGACTTGTTACAACTCAGAAATAAATAGAAAAAAAATAAATATAGCAGAAAAGAAAAAAACTATATAAAAAACTACTCAGAAATACATAGAAGAAAAAATAGTTGTGATTAACTTTACTAAAAAAATGATGATAGATGCTTATTTTTAATGACTTATTACAACTCAGAAATAAATAGAAGAAAAAATAGTTGTGATTAACTTTACTAAAAAAATGAGCATAGATGCTTATTTTTAATGACTTATTACAACTCAGAAATAAATAGAAGAAAAAATAGTTGTGATTAACTTTACTAAAAAAATGAGCATAGATGCGCTTATAGAGAAAATTCAACCTAAATTCATAATAAATTTCTACAAACTTCAGAGAAATTCAGTATGAATTTAGGTCAAATTCCCTCTATAAGGGCATCTATTTTCATTTTGAGAGGAGCTCAACAAGGCAGAGAGGGAGGGGCTTATAAACCGGTGTGAGCACCCTTCGGTTGGCGAGGTGGGACTAAACTCTGACCGCAATGAGGACCAACCCTTTAGTCCCGGTTCGTGGCACGAACCGGGACTAAAGGGCAGCCTTTGGTCCCGGTTCATGCCACCAACCGGGACCAATGGTGGTGGGCCAGGAGCGAGGCCCTTTAGACCCGGTTCGTCCCACCAACCGGGACCAAAAGGTCCAGACGAACCGGGACCAATGGCCCACGTGGCCCGGCCGGCCCCCGGGGCTCACGAACCGGGTCAAATGCTCCCATTGGTCCCGGTTCTGGACTGAACCGGGACTAATGGGTTGGCCCTGCCTGGACCATTGCCCCCTTTTCTACTAGTGTGACTAGAGAACTCTGTCAATCACTATCTTATCTAGAAGATTTACTCCCACTTGATTCAAGCGATTGTTGTACCATACATTCTGAGCACATGCTCACTAGCCGAGCTGTTCTCCTCCTTCTTGTAGGAAAAATACTTGTCTGAGGTCTCGTACCTCTCGACACGGGCATGAGTCTGAAATACCAATTTAGCTCTTGGAACATCTCATATGCTCCGTGGCGTTCAAAACATTTTTGAAGACCCGGTTCTAAGCCGTATAGCTTGGCACACTAAACTATTAAGTTGTCATCATATTGAGCTAGCCAAAAGTTCACAACGTCTGCATCTGCTACTGCAATTGGTCTGTCACCTAGCGATGCATCAAGGACATAATTATTCTGTGCAGCAATGAGGATAATCCTCAGATCACGGACCCAATCCGCATCATTGCTACTATCATCTTTCAAGTTAGTTTTCTCTAGAAACATATAAAAACATAGGGGAACTACAACATGAGCTATTGATCTACAATATAATTTGCAAATACTATCAGGACTAAGTTCATGATAAATTAAGTTCAGTTAATCAAATTACTTAAGAACTCCACTTAAACTAACATCCCTCAAGTCATCTAAGTGTAACGTGATCCAAATCAACTAACCCATGTCTGATCATCATGTGAGATGGGGCAGTCATCAATGGTGAACATCTCTATGTTGATCATATCTACTATATGATTCACGTTCCATCTTTCGATCTAAAGTGTTTCGAGGCCATGTCTGTACGTGCTAGGCTCGTCAAGTTTAACCCAAGTATTCCGCGTGTGTAAATCTGGCTTACACCCATTGTATGTGAACATAGAGTCTATCACACCCGATCATCACGTGGTGTCTCAACACGACGAACTATAGCAACGGTGCATACTCAGGGAGAACACTTTTACCTTGAAATTTAGTGAAGGGATCATCTTATAATGCTACCACCGTACTAAGCAAAATAAGATGCATAAAGGATAAACATCACATGCAATCAGAAATATGTGACATGGTATGGCCATCATCAACTTGTGCTTTTGATCTCCATCTCCAAAGCATCGTCATGATTTCCATCATCACTGGCTCAACACCTTGATCTCCATCGTTGTGTCATGGTCATCTCGCCAACTATTGTTTCTACGACTATTGCTAGCTCATAGCGATAAAGTAAAGCAATTACAAGGCATTTGCATTTCATATAATAAAGAGACAACCATAAGGCTCCTGCCAGTTGCCAATAGATTACAAAACATGATCAGCTCATACAATAACGTATATCACATCATGTCTTGACCATACCATATCACAACATTCCCTGCAAAAACAAGTTAGACGTCCTCTACTTTGTATCTGCAAGTTTTATGTGGCTGCTACGGGCTTCTAGCAAGATCCGTTCTTCCTACGGGACAAAAACCACAACATGATTTATCAAGTTTGCTGTTTTAACCTTCAACAAGGACCGGCCGCAGTCAAATTGGATTCAAGTAAAGTAGGAGAAACAGACACCCGCCAGCCACCTTTATGCAAATCTAGTTGCATGTCTGTCGGTGGAACCGGTCTCATGAACGTGGTCATGTAAGGTTGATCTGGGCCGCTTCATCCAATAATATCGCCGAATCAAAATAAGAAATTAGTGGTAAGCAGTATGATGATCACCGCCCACAACTATTTGTGTTCTACTCGTGCATATCATCTACGCATAGACCTGGCTCTGATACCACTATTGGGTAGCATAGCATACAATTTCAAAATAAATCTATGCACACGCAAGATCTATTAAGGAGATGCATAACAACGAGAGTGGGAGAGTCCTCTATAGACACTAGTAAAAAAGGGGCCAATGGTCCAGGCCGCTCCAGCCCATTAGTCCCGGTTCAATCCAGAACCGGGACCAATGGGGGCATCGGACCCGGTTCGTGAGCCCCGGGAGCTGGCCGGGCCACGTGGCCCATTTGTCCCGGTTCGTCTGAAACTATTGGTCCCGGTTGGTGGGACGAACCGGGACCAATGGGCCTCGCTCCTGGCCCAACACCATTGGTCCCGGTTGGTGGCATGAACCGGGACCAATGGGCTGCCCATTAGTCCCGGTTCGAGCCATCAACCGGGACTAAATGGTTGGTACCGGTTGCGACCAGAGTTTAGTCCCACCTCGCCAACCGAAGGGGAACCGGACCGGTTTATAAGCCCCTCCCTCTCTACCTTATTGAGCTCCTCCGAAAATGAAAATAGATGCGCTTATATAGGTAATTTAGCATAAATTCATACGGATTTCTCTTGAAATTCGTTATGAATTTAAGTTGAATTTCCTCTATAAGCGCACCTCTGCTCATTTCTGAGTAGTTTTTTTTCTTTTTTTGCAATATTTATTATTTTCTTTTTATTTCTGAGTTGTAATAAGCCATAAAAAATAAGCATATATGCTCCTTTTTTAGTACAGTTAATCACAACTATTTTTTGCTTCTATTCATTTCTGAGTAGTTTTTATATAGTTTTTTTCTTTTTCTGCTATATTTATTTTTTTCTTTTTATTTCGAGTTGTAATAAGCCATTAAAAATAAGCATATATGCTCCTTTTTTAGTACAGATTAATCACAACTATTTTTTGCTTCTATTCATTTCGAATAGTTTTTATATAGTTTTTTCTTTTTCTCGCTATGTTTATTTTTTCTTTTTATTTCGAGTTGTAATAAGCCATTAAAAATAAGCATATATGCTCCTTTTTTAGTACAGTTAATTACAACTATTTTTTGCTTCTATTCATTTCTGAGTAGTTTTCTATATATTTTTTCTTTTCTGTTATATTTTTCTTCTATTTATTTACGAGTGGTTTTTATATATTTTTTCTTTTCTGCTACATTTATTTTTTTTCTTTTTATTTCTGAGTTGTAATAAGTTATTACAAATAAAAAGAGGCGTTAATGCTCGTTAATTTGCTTCAAGCCTTTTGGAATAGTGTCAATCTGACCGCACATAGCTCATGCGGTCTCACCGTATTCGCAAGGCTTGAAGCTAACCAACGTGCAGGAGCATTGAGCCTCTTCGTCATCGTACCTGCACTCAGGGCTTATAAATAGCTGCGAGTGCCTCTCGCTTGGCGAGGTGGGACTAAAAAAACAGCTGCAGGAAGAATCAACAAAAAAATAGCTGCAGAAAATAAAAAAGTAGTTACACGGGTCCATTGGTACCGGTTCATGGCACCAACCGGTACCAATGCTGTTCTTTGGTCCCGGTGTTGGAAATATGCCCTAGAGGCAATAATAAAAGTATTATTATATTTCCATGTTCATGATAATTGTCTTTTATTCATGCTATAACTGTATTATCCGGAAATCGTAATACACGTGTGAATACATAGACCACAATATGTCCCTGGCTATGGACATTGGATGTCGTTGATAACGGGATCACATCATTAGGAGAATGATGTGATGGACAAGACCCAATCCTAAGCATAGCACAAAGATCGTGTAGTTCGTTTGCTAGAGCTTTTCCAATGTCAAGTATCTCTTCCTTAGACCATGAGATCGTGTAACTCCTGGACACCGTAGGAGTGCTTTGGGTGTATCAAACGTCACAACGTGAATCGGGTGACTATAAAGGTGCACTACGGTATCTCTCGAAAGTGTCATTGGGTTGACACGGATCGAGGATGGATTTGTCACTCCGTGCAAACGGAGAGGTATCTCTGGGCCCACTCGGTAGGACATCATCATAATGTGCACAATGTGATTAAGGGGTTGATCACGGGATGATGTGTTGCGGATCGAGTAAAGAAACTTGCCGGTAACGAGATTGAACAAGGTATCGGTATACCGACGATCGAATCTCGGGCAAGTAAAATACCGCTAGACAAAGGGAATTGAATACGGGATCGACTGAGTCCTTGACATCGTGGTTCATCCGATGAGATCATCGTGGAACATGTGGGAGCCAACATGGGTATCCAGATCCCGCTGTTGGTTATTGACCGGAGAACGTCTCGGTCATGTCTACATGTCTCCGAACCCGTAGGGTCTACACTTAAGGTTCGATGGCGCTAGGGTTATAAAGGAAGCTTGTATGTGGTTACCGAATGTTGTTCGAGTCCGGATGAGATCCCGGACGTCACGAGGAGTTCGGAATGGTCCGGAGGTAAAGATTTATATATGGGAAGTCCTGTTTTGGTCACCGAGAAAAGTTTGGGGTTTATCGGTAACGCTGGGACCACGGGAGGGTCCGTGGGTCCACCAAGTGGGGCCACCTGCCCTGAAGGCTGCGTGGGCCAAGTGTGGGAGGGACCAGCCCCTAGGTGGGCTGGGCGCCCCACCAAGGCCCAAGGCGTGGGAAGTGGGGAAGGGGCAAACCCTAAGGCAGATGGGCCCTAAGGCCCACCCAGGTGCGCCTCCCCTCTCTCCCCCGCCGCCACCAGATTGATCTCGAGGCTGGCCGCACCCCTTGGGGTGGGAAACCCTAAAGGGGCGCAGCCCCTCTCCCCTATAAATAGTGAGGCATAGGGCTGCCCAGAGAACACACAGAATACACGTGATTCGATCTACGCCTTTGGTTGCAGCCCTCTCCTCTCCCAAGTACTCCTCCTCTCCCGTGGTGCTTAGCGAAGCCCTGCTGGATTGCCACACTCATCCACCACCACCACGCCGTTGTGCTGCTGCTGGATGGAGTCTTCCTCAACCTCTCCCTCTCTCCTTGCTGGATCAAGGCGTGGGAGACGTCACCGGGCTGTACGTGTGTTGAACGCGGAGGTGCCGTGCGTTCGGCACTTGATCATCGGTGATTTGAATCACGACGAGTACGACTCCATCAACCCTGTTCACTTGAAAGCTTCCGCTTAGCGATCTACAAGGGTATGTAGATGCACTCTCTTTCTACTCGTTGCTGGTTTCTCCATAGATAGATCTTGGTGACACGTAGGAAAATTTTGAATTTCTGCTACGTTCCCCAACAGTGGCATCATGAGCTAGGTCTATTGCGTAGATTCTTTGCACGAGTAGAACACAAAGTAGTTGTGGGCGTTGATTTTGTTCAATATGCTTACCGTTACTAGTCCAATCTTTTATCGACGGTATTGTGGGATGAAGCGGCCCGGACCGACCTTACACGCACTCTTCACGTGAGAGAGTTCCACCGATTGACATGCACCGTGCATAAGGTGGCTAGCGGGTGCCGATCTCTCCCACTTTAGTCGGAACGGATTCGATGAAAAGGGTCCTTATGAAGGGTAAATAGCAATTGGCATATCACGTTGTGGTTTTGCGTAGGTAAGAAACGTTCTTGCTAGAAACCCATAGCAGCCACGTAAAACATGCAAACAACAATTAGAGGACGTCTAACTTGTTTTTGCAGGGTATGCTATGTGATGTGATATGGCCAAAAGAATGTGATGAATGATATGGGATGTATGAGATTGATCATGTTCTTGTAATAGGAATCACGACTTGCATGTCGATGAGTATGACAACCGGCAGGAGCCATAGGAGTTGTCTTAATTTATTGTATGACCTGCGAGTCATTGAACAACGCCATGTAATTACTTTACTTTATTGCTAACCGGTAGCCATAGTAGTAGAAGTAATAGTTGGCGAGACAACTTCATGAAGACACGATGATGGAGATCATGATGATGGAGATCATGGTGTCATGCCGGTGACAAGATGATCATGGAGCCCCGAAGATGGAGATCAATGGAGCTATATGATATTGGCCATATCATGTCACAACTATATAATTGCATGTGATGTTTATTATGTTTATGCATCTTGTTTACTTAGGACGACGGTAGTAAATAAGATGATCCCTTACAAAATTTCAAGAAGTGTTCTCCCCTAACTGTGCACCGTTGTTACAGTTCGTCGCTTCTAAGCACCACGTGATGATCGGGTGTGATGGATTCTTACGTTCACATACAACGGGTGTAAGACAGTTTTACACAGCGAAAACACTTGGGGTTAACTTGACGAGCCTAGCATGTGCAGACATGGCCTCGGAACACGGAGACCGAAAGGTCGAGCATGAGTCGTATAGTGGATACGATCAACATGAAGATGTTCACCGATGATGACTAGTCCGTCTCACGTGATGATCGGACACGGGCTAGTTGACTTGGATCATGAAATCACTTAGATGACCAGAGGGATGTCTATCTGAGTGGGAGTTCATAAGATGAACTTAATTATCCTGAACATAGTCAAAAGATCTTTGCAAATTATGTCGTATGCTCGCGTTTTAGTTCCACTGTTTAGATACGTTCCTAGAGAAAATATAGTTGAAAGTTGACAGTAGCGATTATGCGGACAGTAGAAAGCTTATGTCCTTAATGCACCGCTCAGTGTGCTGAACCCCAAACGTCGTTTGTGCATGTTGCGAACATCAGACATACACATTTTGATAACTATGTGATAGTTCAGTTAAAAGGTTTAGAGTTGAGGCACCAAAGACGTTTTCGAAACGTCGCGGAGCATATGAGATGTTTTCGAGGGCTGAAATTGGGATTTCAGGCTCATGCCCACGTCAAGAGGTATAAGACCTCCGACAATTTTCTTAGCCTGCAAACTAAGGGAGAAAAGCTCAACCGTTGAGCTTGTGCTCAGATTGTCTGAGTGCAACAATCACTAGAATCGAGTGGGAGTTGATCTTCTAGATGAGATAGTGATGTTTCTCCAAAGTCATTGCCACCAAGCTGCTAGAGCTTCGTGATGAACTATAACATATCAGGGATAGATATGATGGTCCTTGAGGTATTCGCGATGTTTGACGCCGCGAAAGTAGAAATCAAGAAGGAGCATCAATTGTTGATGGTTGGTGAAACCACTAGTTTCAAGAAGGGCAAGGGCAAGAAGGGATACTTCATGAAACGACAAATCAGCTGCTGCTCTAATGAAGAAACCCAAGGTTGAACCCAAACCCAAGACTAAGTGCTTCTGTAATAAGGGGAACAACCACTTGAGCAGGATTACCGTAGATACTTGGTAGATGAGAAGGCTGGCAAGGTCGATAGAAGTATATTGGATATACATTATGTTAATGTGTACTTTACTAGTACTCCTAGTAGCACCAGGGTATTAGATACCGGTTCGGTTGCTAAGTGTTAGTAACTCGAAATAAAAGCTACGGAATAAACGGAGACTAGCTAAAGGTGAGCTGACGATATATGTTGGAAGTGTTTCCAAGGTTGATGTGATCAAGCATCGCACGCTCCCTCTACCATCGAGATTTGGTGTTTGCGTTGAGCATAGACATGATTGGATTATGTCTATCGCAATACGGTTATTCATTTAAGGAGAATAATGGTTACTATATTTATCTGAATAATACCTTCAATGGTCTTGCACCTAAAGGAATGGTTTATTGAATCTCGATCGTAGTGATACACATTTTCATGCCAAAAGGTATAAGATAGTAATGATAGGACCACTTACTTGTGGCACTGCCATGTAAGTCATATTGGTGTAAAACGCATGAAGAAGCTCCATGTTGATGGATCTTTGGACTCACTCGTTTTTGAAAAGTTTGAGACATGCGAACCATGTCTATTGGTGTATACGCATGAAGAAACTCCATGCAGATGGATCGTTTGGACTCACTTGATTTTGAGTCACTTGACATATGCAAATCATACCACATGGGCAAGATGACTAAAAAGCCTCGTTTTTCAGTAAAATGGAACAAGATAGCAACTTGTTGGAAGTAACACATTTTGATGTGTGCAGTCCAATGAGTGCCGAGGCATGCGGTGAATATCGTTATGTTCTTACTTCACAGATGATTCGAGTAGATGTTGAGCATATTTACTTGATGAAACACAAGTCTGAATTATTGAATGGTTCAAGTAATTTCAGAGTGAAGTTGAAGATCATCGTGACAAGAGGATAAAATGTCTATGATATGATCATAGAGATGAGTATCTGAGTTCTGAGCTTTGCACGCAATTAAGACATTGTGGAAATTGTTTCACAATTAATACCGCCTGGAACACCATAGTTTGATGGTGTGTCCGAACATCATAGTTGCACCCTATTGGATATGGTGCGTACCATGATGTCTCTTATTGAATTACCACTATCGTTTATGGGTTAGACATTAGAGACAACCACATTCACTTTAAATAGGGCACCACGTGATTCCGTTGAGATGACACCGTATGAACTATGGTTTAGAGAAACCTAAGCTGTCATTTCTTAAAGGTTTGGGGCTGCGACGCTTATGTGAAAAGGTTTCAGGTTGATAAGCTCGAACCCAAAGCGGATAAAATGCATCTTCATAGGACACCCAACACAGTTGGGTATACCTCCTAATTCAGATCCGAAAGCAATAGGGATTGTTTCTTGAATCGGGTCCTTTCTCGAGGAAAAGTTTGTCTCGAAAAGTTGAGTGGGAGGATGGTGGATACTTGATATGGTTATTGAACCATCACTACAACTAGTGTGTAGCAGGGCACAGGAAGTTGTCCCTGTAGCACCTACACCAATTGAAGTAGAAGCTTATGATAGTGATCATGAAACTTCGGATCAAGTCACTACCGTATCTCGTAGGTTGACAAGGATGCGTACTGCTTCAGAGTTGTACAATAATCTTGTCTTGAAGGTCATGTTGCTAGACAAAAATGAACCTACGAGCTATGGAGAAGCAATGGTGGGCCCAAATTCCGACAAATGGTTAGAAGCCATGAAATCCGAGATAGGATCCAGTATCAGAACAAAGCATGGACTTTGGTGGACTTGCCGAATGATCGGCGAGCCATTGAGATAAATGGATCTTTAAGAAGAAGACGAACGTGGATGGTAATGTCACCATCTATGAAGCTCGACTTGTGGCGAAGAGTTTTTCACAAGTTCAAGGAGTTGACTACGATGAGATCTTCTCATCCGTAGCGATGCTTAAAGTCCATCGGAATCATGTTAGCATTAGCTGCATTTATGAAATCTGGCAAATGAATGTCAGAACGAGTTTCCTTACCAGTTTTCGTAAGGAAAGGTTGTATGTGATACAATCAGAAAGGTTTTGTCGATCCTAAGGATGCTAAAAGGTATGCTAACTCCAGCGATCCTTCCATGGACTGGAGTAAGCATCTCGGAGTTGGAATATGCACTTTGATAAGATGATCAAAGATTTTTGTTTATACAAAGTTTATGAGAAACTTGTATTTCCAAAGAAGTGAGTGGGAGCACTATAAAATTTCTGATGAGTATATGTTGTTGACATATTGTTGATCAGAAATGATGTAGAATTTCTGGAAAGCATATAGGGTTATTTGAAAGGTGTTTTTCAATAGAAAACCTGGTTTAAGCTACTTGAACATTGAGCATCAAGATCTATGAGGATAGATAAAAAACGCTCAATAGTACTTTCAAATGAGCACATACCTTGACATGATCTTGAAGGTGTTCAAGATGGATCAGTCAAAGAAGGAGTTCTTGTCTGAGTAGTAAGGTACGAAGTTAAGACTTAAAGCTCGACCACGGCAGAAGAGAGAGAAAGGACGAAGGTCGTCCCCTATGCTTCAGACGTAGGCTCTATAGTATGCTATGCTGTGTACCGACAGAAATGTGCCTTGCCATGAGTCGGTCAAGGGTACTAGAGTGATCCAGAATGGATCATTGGACAGCGGTCAAAATTGTCCTTGGAGTAAATAAGGACATGTTTCTCGATTATGGAGGTGATAAAGAGTTCGGCGTAAAGGGTTACGTCGATGCAAGCTTTAACACCTATCCGAGTGACTCTGAGTAGCAAACCGGATACGTATAGTGGAGCAACCATTTGGAATAGCTCCAAGTGGAGCGTGGAAGCAGCATTTACAATATGACCTAGAAATTTGCAAAGCACACACGGATCTGAAAGGTTCGGACCGTTGACTAAAACCTCTCTCACAAGCAAAACTTGATCAAACCCCGAACTCATTTGATGATGTTGGTCACATGACGATGTGACCTGTCAATGTTAAATCACATGGCGATGTGAACTAGATTATTGACTCTAGTGCAAGTGGGAGACTGTTGGAAATATGCCCTAGAGGCAATAATAAAAGTATTATTATATTTCCATGTTCATGATAATTGTCTTTTATTCATGCTATAAGCTGTATTATCCGGAAATCGTAATACACGTGTGAATACATAGACCACAATATGTCCCTAGTGAGCCTCTAGTTGACTAGCTCGTTGTGATCAACAGATAGTCATGGTTTCCTGGCTATGGACATTGGATGTCGTTGATAACGGGATCACATCATTAGGAGAATGATGTGATGGACAAGACCCAATCCTAAGCATAGCACAAAGATCGTGTAGTTCGTTTGCTAGAGCTTTTCCAATGTCAAGTATCTCTTCCTTAGACCATGAGATCGTGTAACTCCTGGACACCGTAGGAGTGCTTTGGGTGTATCAAACGTCACAACGTAACTGGGTGATTATAAAGGTGCACTACAGGTATCTCTGAAAGTGTCTATTGGGTTGACACGGATCGAGACTGGGATTTGTCACTCCGTGCAAACGGAGAGGTATCTCTGGGCCCACTCGGTAGGACATCATCATAATGTGCACAATGTGATTAAGGGGTTGATCACGGGATGATGTGTTGCGGATCGAGTAAAGAAACTTGCCGGTAACGAGATTGAACAAGGTATCGGTATACCGACGATCGAATCTCGGGCAAGTAAAATACCGCTAGACAAAGGGAATTGAATACGGGATCGACTGAGTCCTTGACATCGTGGTTCATCCGATGAGATCATCGTGGAACATGTGGGAGCCAACATGGGTATCCAGATCCCGCTGTTGGTTATTGACCGGAGAACGTCTCGGTCATGTCTACATGTCTCCCGAACCCGTAGGGTCTACACACTTAAGGTTCGATGACGCTAGGGTTATAAAGGAAGCTTGTATGTGGTTACCGAATGTTGTTCGAGTCCGGATGAGATCCGGACGTCACGAGGAGTTCGGAATGGTCCGGAGGTAAAGATTTATATATGGGAAGTCCTGTTTTGGTCACCGAAAAGTTTGGGGTTTATCGGTAGCGTCTGGGACCACCGGAGGGTCCCGGGTCCACCAAGTGGGGCCACCTGCCCTGAAGGCTGCGTGGGCCAAGTGTGGGAGGGACCAGCCCCTAGGTGGGCTGGGCGCCCCACCAAGGCCCAAGGCGTGGGAAGTGGGGAAGGGGCAAACCCTAAGGCAGATGGGCCCTAAGGCCCACCCAGGTGCGCCTCCCCTCTCTCCCCTCGCCGCCACCCAGATTGGATCTCGAGGCTGGCCGCACCCCTTGGGGTGGGAAACCCTAAAGGGGCGCAGCCCCTCTCCCCTATAAATAGTGAGGCATAGGGCTGCCCGGAGAGAACACACAGAATACACGTGATTCGATCTCCGCCTTTGGTTGCAGCCTCTCCTCTCTCCCAAGTACTCCTCCTCTCCCGTGGTGCTTAGCGAAGCCCTGCTGGATTGCCACACTCTCCAACACCACCACGGCCGTTGTGCTGCTGCTGGATGGAGTCTTCCTCAACCTCTCCCTCTCTCCTTGCTGGATCAAGGCGTGGGAGACGTCACCGGGCTGTACGTGTGTTGAACGCGGAGGTGCCGTGCGTTCGGCACTTGATCATCGGTGATTTGAATCACGACGAGTACGACTCCATCAACCCTGTTCACTTGAAAGCTTCCGCTTAGCGATCTACAAGGGTATGTAGATGCACTCTCTTTCTACTCGTTGCTGGTTTCTCCATAGATAGATCTTGGTGACACGTAGGAAAATTTTGAATTTCTGTTACGTTCCCCAACACCCGGTTGGTCGCTCCAACCGGAACCAATGCCCACTGTTTAGTCCCGGTTAGAGCCTCCAACCGGGACCAAAGGTCTTCGTTTCCCGCCCTTTGGGCTGCTGAAAAGAGGCCTTTGGTCCCGGTTGGTGGCTCCAACCGGGACTAAAGGTGGCATTAGTCCCGGTTCCAGCCACCAACCGGGACCAATGCTCTTGCTATATATACTGGAGTTAGCAGTTTTCGCCAAATCCCATCTCTTTCTCGCCCCGAGCCTCTGCTCCGCGTCGCTGTCGCCGCCGAGCCCGCCCTGCGCCGCCCCGAGCCCACAGTCCCCGTCACCGCCCGAGCCCGCCGTCGTCGCCTCCCCATCCCGCCCGCGTCCGCCGCCCGTCATCGCCCTTTTCGTCCGCGCCGCCGCCCGACGTCGTCGCGCGTCGCCGCCGTCGCCCTGCCCGAGCCCGCCGTCCCGTCGCCGCCCCTATCGCCGCCCGCGTCCGCCGCCCGTCATCGCCGCCCTCGTCCCGTGCCGCCGCCCCGACGTCGCACGTCGCCAGCCCTGACGTCGCGCGTTTTTTTTTAGATTTTTTTAGATTCTTTTTGTAGTTCATAGATTTTTTTTGTTAGGTTAGATGTGTAGTAATTTATATATGTAGTTCATATATTTTTTTTGTTAGATTAGATTTTTTTTGTTAGATTACATGTGTAGTAATTAATTTGTTCATATTATGTTAGATTTTTTTGTTAGATTAATTAGATTTTTTTGTTAGATTAGATATGTGTAGTAATTAATTTCTTCATATTATGTTAGATTTTTTCTGTTAATAGATTTTTTGGTGATATTATTATTGAATATGCATGTTTGGTGATATTATTGTTAATAGATTTTTTGGTGATATTTAGATTGTGTAGTTAATTTTGTTCATAGAATTTTAATGATTTTTTGTTCATAGTATTTAGAAAAGGAAAAAAAGAAGAAGTAGTTTATATATAGTTGAACTAGCTAGTTGATTTCATAAACTAATTTATTTTACTATATAATGAAGTAGTTTGTTTTAGTAAGTACTACTTATTTATTTACTTACTTAAGTGCTTAGTAGTTGAACTAGATAGTTAATTTAATTAGAATTTTTTGTTAGATTAGATTTTTTGTTAGATTACATGTGTAGTAATTAATTTGTTCATATTAAGTTAGATATTTTTGTTAGGTTCATTAGATTTTTTGTTAGATTAGATATGTGTAGTAATTAATTTCTTTATATTATGTTAGATTTTTTTCTGTTAATAGATTTTTTTGGTGATATTATTATTGAATATGCATGTTTGGTGATATTATTGTTAATAGATTTTTTGGTGATATTTAGATTGTGTAATTAATTTGGTTCATAGAATTTTAATGATTTTTTGTTCATAGTATTTAGAAAAGGAAAAAATAAGAAGTAGTTTATATATAGTTGAACTAGCTAGTTGATTTAATAAACTAATTTATTTTACTATATAATGAAGTAGTTTGTTTTTAGTAAGTACTACTTATTTATTTATAGTAAGTGTTTAGTAGTTGAACTAGATAGTTGATTTAATTAATAAGACTACTTTTATTTAACTATATATAGAAGTAGTTCAGCGTCGACGCCGGGCGATGCCTATCCCGCATCCTCGTGCCGCCGACTCGGCGGTGGAGGCCTGCTTGATCGGGCCATGTTCGGACCTGAGCTCCGCCGGGTTGGTATTGGGAGGTGCTACCTTCCGGGGACGAGGTTGGTGAGGAGGCAGCCGTTGTTGACCCGATCCTTGTTTGGTGGCGGTCGCGTGGGTGATGGCGGTGGTGAGGCATCCGGACACCGCGGAGGTGGTGCGTCACCGTGTCGGCGAGGAGGACGAGCACGTCCGTCGCTACATGGTTGCATTGGAGGGAGGTTCGACAATACCGGCAGGTTCTTGAGGATCTCACTAGAGCTATGATCTGTGATGGTTCCTTATCTTTGGGTGTCCACCGCCCACGTCGATACCCGTCGGGCGCTACGGTTCTAGTTGTATTAGTGATAATATTCGATGATGTACGGACACCAAGAGATGATGTACTTTTGCTTATAATTATTGAATGCATGCTAATTTGAATACTATACTTTATTTTATGATTTGGTTTTGCTTATTTTATGATTTGGTTTTGCTTATTGAATGCTCATAATGGATAAGTTCTCCTTCATTCCCGTGTGCTTGACAATTTGGTATAATAATGCATTTGGGAATGAAAGAGGAGCTACGTATGTACATCGATCATCGATAGTCAACCCGTGATTAATAATAATGATCTAGTTTAATATTTGAATTATGAACGTAGGCCGGAAATGTCGTACTCATCGAACGACGAAAACCGCCCGGGGGAGTGCGACTGGTGCCATGATGACCGAGGTATGTGCGACAGGTTCATTGAGCTGGACGAAGATCGGCGCTTCACATTAAGCTCGAGGCGACTTGTGATGTTCATACGGTACGCAACGACAACAATAGTTTTTTTCATAATTAAGCACGACTGCAACTATTCCAATTCGACTAGCTTATCCCATGCTTTGCAAGACGCTATGTCTTGGAGAGGATGGGTTTTGAAGACCATGAAAATTTCGAAACCAAAAAAATTATCCTAAGTACCCATCATGCTGTGGATTTTCATGTAAAGCTGTACAATGCTCGGAGTGTAACCCACTTTTGTTGCAAAAATTGGGATGCATTTTGCAAGATGTATGGTCTTGATGAGGGTATGCTTGTCACCATGGATCTTGGTGATCCTGCAGTCGAGCAAGAGACACCTTCGATTTGGGTCTTTGTGGATACACCTCCAGTTCTTCCCTCATGTGAGCTAAGCATAGTTATTAGGTAATTTATATTGTTTATTTCAAATTATATAGTTGACAACTTATCTCCATTGACAGCTTATTTTCATTCTTCAAAGAATGTGCGGAAGATGGTAGACAGAACGTATTACACCGAAGGCTCCGAATTAACTTATCAGGAGAAAAATCATCTGGTCGGATTTTGTACTGATCTTGAGAATTACAATATCTACAATCAAACTCCTCAACATTATGGTCAATACGTGCCACTAGTGCACGTGTTGAACTACGGTAACTACCATGGAGATACCCCGGTAAGATTATTTTTTACTATTACAACATCCGTGCATCTTTTTGCACACTTTTAAAACTAGTACATCATTGCTAACTACGAAGTTATTACTCTGTTTTTCAACAGATAATCCCGAATGATTGTGTGCCTCATCTGATGTATACGCATGGTAGCCTTCATGTTTTGAACATACGACCAGGTCGTCCTACGAATCTCAACTGTCCATACCGGGTTTCTAAAAGAAATGGAGACATAACAATCAAAGAATGGAAAAAAATGCATGGACAGTCGTAAGGAGCTTCTTGGAAGCAATAAGCAGCGAAGGGCAAGAATTGGAGACAGGATGATCGCCATTCTTCATAATGGAGAGTCAGGGTCTATATTGTTTTATGCTATTTTACCTTAAGAGTGTAGGTCCTACCTGATACTGATGATCATGTGCTAAGAACAATTATGTAGGGTGATGACTATGAGGATGATGATCGCATGACTTATTATTAATAACGAGTAGAAGTTGTATGATGATGCATGATTAGTAGGACTTTTTATTATATACATATATGATGATGTATGATGCAAAGCATGCATGAGCATGTTATATCTGCGGGTGCAATGAACATAGCAGCAGCGTTGATAAACCAAGGACGAAGATAAGAGAGGACACTTCTCTCTATTAGCTAGCTATAATAACAACCTAAAAATAACCCCCAAAACCCCTAAAGCAGCCACTTTTGTAAAAAAATGACTTTTGGTCCCGGTTGGAGCCACCAACTGGGACCAAAGGCCCTCTGACTGGGCTCGGTGCACAGGGCCACGTGGAGCCACATTGGTCACAGTTCGTGTTTGAACCGGGACTAATGGGTGGTGGCATTAGTAACGACCCATTAGTCCCGGTTCATGAACCGGGACTAAAGGCCCTTACTAACCGGGACTAATGGGTGGTTTTCTACTAGTGAGAGTAAATAGCTCTTTTCACAATAAGAGTTCTCCATACAGTGACGGTATTTAATTATGGAAGTTGGCTAAGTAGATGACCCTATTAGTCCGTTCTTTTAAGATAAAGGAGCATAAGCCTTTTTCTTTTTATTACTTAAAAAGAATTGATATTGGCGCGATCTAACCTATTATGGGGAATCGGTCCTGCTGCTACACATGCAGCAATTTTTATGCTAAGAGTCCAACTACTCGATACAACGATCTATTAGATCGCGTACTTAGACACCGCGATGCAATCATATCCCACCTTAACTGGGAATGTATATTTCTAGGTTTTCAGGTAGAGGTAGAAACTATCAATTCTTTTATGAAATTGGAATTATATAAAGAAGTCTATGGACTGATATCGATTCTACCCATTTAGACCCTCCTTTTTGGAATAACAATAGAGGTACTCGTAATTATGTGGTTAGAAAGAGAAATATCTGCGTCGATACAACAACGTACTGGTCCTGAATAAGCTAGCCCTCCACTTGGATATTGAGCATTTACCCATAAGAATAGGATTATTTTTAATGAGTAGTTGTAGGTGCAACTTTGGAAAAGAAAATCTGATAAAACTTTTCTAGCCTAAAGCCAGACCGTAAGCGGAAGCGTTTATCAACGCAGTTGATGTAGTTGTACACCATCACGATCCGTCCCGATCAAGTACCGAACGTATGGCACCTCCGCGTTCAGCACACATTCAGCTTAATGGCGTCCTTGCCTTCTTGATCCAGCAAGACGGGCAAAGTAGTAGATGAGTTCCGGCAGCACGACGGAGTGGTGGCGGTGTTGGTGAAGAACAATCTCCGCAGGGCTTCGCCAAGCATAATGGAAACTATGACGATGGATAAACTAGAGAGGACGAGGTTGTCCGCACATGGCTGGGTGATTCTTGATGTGTCTTGGGTGCTAGCCCTGCCCCTCTATTTATATGTTGAGCCTTGGGGTCGAAACTTGGAGTAAAAGCCTCCTCTAAGTCGGTTTTACCCGAAAAGCAAGAGTCCTTCTCGGACTCCAGGACCAGACGCCAGGGTTCCCGACGTCTGGTCCCTGGACTTCGCAAAACTTCCTTTGGCGCGTTCCAAAAACCTCGTGGGCTTTCCCCTTTGGCCAAAATAAACTGTTCTCATACCCAAACATTTTGGGAAACATCCGAAACCCCTTCCGGTGAATTTTGGAACCCTTCCGGAGACCAAACACTATTATCCCATATATCAATCTTTACCTCCGGACCATTCCGGAGCTCCTCGTCATGTCCGTGATCTCATCTGGGACTCCGAACAACATTCGGTCACCGACATACATAACTCATATATTACTATATCATCGACGAACGTTAAGCGTGCGAACCTTATGGGTTCGAGAACTGTCTAGACATGACCGAGACTCTTCTCCGGTCAATAACAAATAGCGTGACCTAGATGCCCATATTGGTTCCTACATATTCTACGAAGATTGAGGGAGTCCTGGACTAGGGGGTGTCTGGACAGCCGGACTATCATCGTCCGCCAGACTCCAAGACTACGAAGATACAAGATTGAAGACTCCGTCCCGTGTCCGGATGGGACTTTCCTTGGCGTGGAAGGCAAGCTTGCCGATATGGATATGTAGATCTCTTACCATTGTAACCGACTTTATGTAACCCTAGCCCTCTCCGGTGTCTATATAAACCGGAGGGCTTTAGTCCGTAGGACACAACAACCATTACAACAATCATACCATAGGCTAGCTTCTAGGGTTTAGCCTCCTTGATCTCGTGGTAGATCCACTCTTGTAATACACATCATTAATATTAATCAAGAAGGACGTAGGGTTTTACCTCCATCAAGAGGGCCCGAACCTGGGTAAAACATCGTGTCCCTTGTCTCCTGTTACCATCCGCCGGTTTTGACACCGACATTGGTGCTTTCATTGAGAGTTCCTCTGTGTCGTCACCGATAGGCTCGATGGCTTCTTCAATCAACAACAACGCCGTCCAGGGCGAGACTTTTCTCCCCGGACAGATCTTCGTATTCGGAAGCTTTGCGGGCCAATTCACTTGGCCATCTGGAGTAGATCGAAAGCTATGCCCTTGGCCGTCAGGTCAGGTTTGGAAGCCTAGACTTCACGGCGGACATCCGCGGAGACTTGATCTTTGATGGATCCGATCCACCGCCGAGCGTGCCGCACTGTCGCGATGGGCACGATCTAGCTCTGCCGCCGGACAGTACCTTGGAGGCCGCACATGAATCTGCTCCGACCTATAATCCGGAGCCGATCGCGCAGATCGAGGACGGGTGGCTGTACACCTCCTCGGGAGCTGCGCCTTCCATGGCGATAGAGCCGAACACTGACCTTGTCCCTTGTAAAGCTCGTGACTCTGAGGTGCTGGACACCCTACCGGACTCCGAACCTCCTGCGCCCCTGCCAATCGAATCCGATTGGGCGCCGATCATGGAGTTTACCGCTGCGGACATCTTTCAGCACTCGCCTTCGGCGACATCTTAAATTCGCTAAAACATCTCTCGCTATCCGGAGAGCCCTGGCCGGATTATGGCCAGGATGGTTGGGATGCGGACGATGAAGAAATTCAAAGCCCACCCACCACCCACTGTGTAGCCACTGTCGACGATCTAACTGACATGCTACACTACGACTCCGAAGACATCGACGGTATGGACGATGATGCCGGAGACGATCAAGAACTAGCGCTCACAGAGCACTGGAAGGTCACCCCAACCCATGATGTATATATGGTAGATACCCCAAAAGGAAGCGATAACGAGGACCAACGGGGCGCGGCAAAGGATAATCCCGCCGATAAACAACCAAAACGGCGACACAGACGCCGCCCTAAGTCCCGCCTCGACAACAACAGCGCTCCTAATGACCCAGCAATAGAGCAGGGCAAACTAGTGGACGACGAACACGCAACCAAGCAACCGTCCGAATAGGACGAATCGGATAATCAATCCATGCCCGGCGAAACCAACATTCCAGACGAACTCACGCCAGACACACCATCGGAGAATAAGAGCCTTCGGAAAAGACTCATCGCCATTGCAAGAAGTTTGAAGAAGGAAAAACGGAAGCTCAAAACAGCGGAAGACATACTCAGAATGAGGTGGAGCAAAGTGCTCAAAACCGCAGACAAATACGGCAATGGCCACCAATCAAAGAGCTACCCGAAGCGCAAGCTGCTGCCAGAATTTGACGAGGAGGCCATAGAGCTCCCACAGTCAAAAAATAAAGAGACAACCTGGCCGGATAGACGACCAGATGATAGGCCAAAATCTACAAGCGGCGCCGCACACAAGCCGACTCATGATCCTGGGAAAACAGATGGCCCAGCCAAGTCAATTTACGGGCCAAAAAAGAGGGGCCCAGGAAGCAACACAACACGCCAAGTGTTCGAAGACAGCGTACACCCAAATACAAGGGCGCCGCACACCCACTATGTTTCACCAATGAGGTGCTGGATCATGAATTCCCAGCAGGGTTTAAACCCATAAACATAGAGGCTTACGACGGAACAACAGACCCTGGAGTCTGGATAGAGGATTATATACTACACATACACATGGCTAGAGGAGATGACCTCCATGCCATAAAATACTTACCCCTCAAGCTCAAAGGGCCAGCTCGGCACTGGCTCAAAAGCTTCCCAGAAAACACTGTTGGAAGTTGGGAAGAGCTTGAGGACGCGTTTAGAGAAAATTTTCAAGGGACTTATGTCTGCCCTCCGGATGCAGACGATCTAAGTCATATAACTCAACGGCTCGGAGAGTCAGCGTGCAAATTCTGGAACAGGTTCCTTACTAAAAAGAACCAAATAGTCGATTGTCCGGACGCCGAAGCCTTAGCAGCTTTTAAACACAATGTCCGAGACGAATGGCTCGCCAGACACCTCGGCCAAGAGAAGCCGAGGACAATGTCCGCGCTAACAAGCCTAATGACCCGCTTTTGCGCGGGGGAAGACAGCTGACTAGCAAGATGCAGCACCAGCGACCCAAGTACATCCGAGATCAGAGATGGAAACGGAAAATCACGGCGCAGAAAAGATAAGCGCCGAAATAAAGAAAAAAGACCAAAGAGCACGGCGGTCAACGCCGGATTCAAAAGCTCGCGGACAAATAACAAAACACTGCCTCTTAAGGACAACAGTGATGAGCTATCCAACTTAAACAAAATTTTGGATCGGATATGTCAAATCCACAGTACCTCCGGAAGGCCTGCAAACCACACCCACCGAGATTGTTGGAATTTCAAACAGTCCGGCCGACTCAACGCCGAACACAAGGGGCTCGACGCACCAAGTGAGGACGACGACGAGCCCCACCAGCAGGGCACCGGAAAACAAAAGACTTTCCCACAAGAAGTCAAAACAGTAAACTCACTTCATGTGATAATACGGAAAAACAATGCGGCACCCGCTAAAATGGGTCTCGCACGGTCCACCCCAGCGGAACCTCGAGATTGGATATCAAAACCAATCACTTTTGACCACCTGGATTATTCCAGAAGCGTTCGAAATGCAGGATGGACTGCCCTGATATTGGATCCTATAATCGACGGACTACAATTTACACAAGTCCTGATGGACGGAGGCAGCGATTTAAACCTGCTATATCCAAACACAATTCGCAAGTTGGGGATAGACCTTACTAAAATTCGACATAGCTGCACTTCCTCTAAAGGAGTGACGCCAGGCCCTTACGCCAAGTGCACAGGCTCCTTATTACTAGAAGTTGTGTTCGGGTCACCGAACAACTTCCGACACGAAAAACTAATCTTTCATGTCGCCCCATTCAAAAGTAGCTATCAAGCACTATTGGGACGTGAAGCTTTTGTCCGCTTCAACGCCATACCACATTACGCGTCTCTTACACTTAAAATGCCCAGTCCACGTGGCATCATTTCATTACGAGGGTCATTTAAAGACCCCGGACACGGCTAGACGAGTCCGACATAAATAAGCTAGGGGCTCCCTAGCCGCACACCCCTTCACAAGGGGCTGTGCGTATAAGCAACAATGAGCTAATATAGACTCCGCTTTACTTATTTATTAATATTCTTCATATACTTTTTTTCGCACGATTTCCTTTCAAACTAAGTTCCTCTCTTTTTACAGATGAACAACATGCACACCCGTCCAGTATAACGGCACAACGGAGACACAGGCGCAGACGTGCAGTAGGGACCCGTCGCAAGGATTCTTTTCAGATTAAGACCCTGCATAAACCTTTTTTACTGTCTCTTGTTGCTATAATCCCCTGGTTTCTCATTATAACCAGAGTGGAGCCTGACGTTTTGGCATCGGCCGCGTCAGAGGACCTTGCCCGTACCTGGACTAGGGGCTTAGGGCATTGTTCTGCCCATTATTATAAAGACCGAACACCTCAGGGAGTGTTTGGCGTCTCGAGTTAGGCCTTATATGCATCAGCTCCGAATCATGTCTTTGTTCAAATGTTGGGTTTGCCCGGCTCCTGTGTTTTGCTGCCTTACGTTCCGTATCATCGGCTAAAGCGGCACCAGGAGAACTACTGCGATTGTGCCCCGATTAATTGGGCAAGCACCTCGATGAAAGCCAAAACCGATCGTCATGATACAGCGAGAGACTGGTCAACCACTCGATCGACCACCGGAATGTTTAGAATTCCTCCGCTTTGACGAAGGACCGCTTCCCGGTCAGGCACATACGCGCCCTGAATTCGGAGAACGCGGTGCCCCCAGGGGCTATATCGTAGTCCCACCCTCGAACTCCAATGGCTAAGTGAAAGTGATAAAGCATTATAGTCCGGTTGCCTCGTTTGCTACGCTACCACCTCCTTAACGGGATCGAGACGTCGGATTAAGTGTGAAAATGCTCTATTTTTGCGAACACCCCCGCACCTTGTGCGTGGGGGCTGAAGCCGACGACTGCCATCTTTCAGGTTATACACATGTATACATAAACGGCCGAATAGGAGATATTTCAATACTTGAAACGCACAAGTATAAAAAGCGATTATATCATAACAATTGTTTTACAAAGTAAAACGTTCATTTGAACGTGACATTTTTCGAGCACTGCGACTCTATTACACGAGCACCACACAGAACTTCCCCAAAATAGTACTCGGCGGGTAACCGGCTCTCGTCCGAACCCTGGGTTGCAACAGCGGTGGCATCCATCTCTGTCCAATGTGTCTTCACACGGGCAAGGGCCATCCGCGCACCCTCTATGCAGGTCGAGCGCTTCATCAACTTGAGATGCGGCACCGCCCCAAGAAATTGCTGCAATAAGCCAAAATAGCTCGTCGCCTTGGGCCTCTCCGGCCAGACATGAGTCACGATATCCGTCATGGCAAGTCCGGACAACCTATTCAGCTCAGCCCATTCGGCCAACCGATCGGTCAGCGGAAGTGAAAAGATCCGGACTATGGAATTGAGACCAAAACAGCTCTTCAGTCTTGTGATCCTTCTGACTCCAGAAGTGCACAGCGGCATCCGCCGCACTTGCCGCTAAGTCCATATTTGGATCCTCCGGACCCCACAGCTAGCCAAGCTGGGCATAATTTGGATCCGTAAACCTGTGGCGCAGCAGAAAAGGCTTGCCAGCCACAATGTCTCCGGCTCGACGCAGCTCCTCCTTCATAGCCCGCATTGCAGAACGGGCATCCTTGGCCTCGGCGGTGGCCTTCCCCAGGTCTTCTCGCTCCGATATGCGCTCCTTTTCAAAAGCCTCATTGCGGTCGGTAGCATCCTTCAATTTAACGGCCTGTTCGGCCATCTCTTCCCTGCTTCAGCAGTGTGCAACCCTTTCTGCTTCTAACTCTTCGACCGCCCTCGAGGCAGCCGCATCACTCCTCCTGGCTTGCTCCTTAGCTTGAGCAAGTTTTGCCCAAAGGCTCTCCACAGCAGCAGCACCATCTGCGTCAAGCATAAATATTGTAAGAGGTGGGCTTTGACTCCCTTAATAGGTGACTGCGGGGAAACAACTTACCTTGCGACTCGTCAAGTTGCTTGTTGACTAGTGCGATATCCGCATACGCAACGTCAACTTGCCGCATTAATTCAGCAATTCCATCAGTCCGGCTAGCCCCCGGACTATCCGCCACCTACATAGGAAAGGCGACACTCAATACTTGCGATTTTGATCATCGGCACGCTGTCGCTTTTCGACAACCTACCGAGTCCCAGGGGCTACTATCTATACAGGGCGCACTTTCATGTGCAAAACTGTCAAAAAGGTGCGTCGTTTTTACGTACCTCAAACCCCGCCAGCAAACTCCTGACGGCATTATGCAATCCGCTTTCGGCGGACGAAATCCTTCCAATCACCGCGCTCATCAACGCACGGTGATCTTCTGAGATGGACGCCCTCTCATGCAGATCCTTCAACTCCCCCGGCCGAACACTAGTCGGCGCCGAACTCTTCGGCTCTGCCGGGCTCGGGGATACCCTCCGTGACGACACTTCAGGCTCATCCGCCCTATCCGACGGCACAGCAGACGGAGGCGTCTCGCTCTCCATCATCTCCGGACGAAGATCCCCCGAAGACGAGCTCATCTGAGAAGGTCGCAGGTCCGAACTACAAGGGATGTTTCTTATTAACAAACTCCCCCTTTTTACTCACGGCTCGCTGGAGGGCTGATTCTTTAGAGAAGACTGTGCGGCCGGGGCCTCCCCGGACGCAGGACCCTCTGGTAAAGATTTCTTCCCCCGCTTAGGGGCTTTGGCCTCCGGGTCTTCGGAGGCGGTCCTCTTCTCCCCCTGGAGGGAGGGATTCTCGATCCCCCCTTCTTCAAGCGCCCCCTTGGGCGAGGCGGTAGCTCCTCTATTTTGCCCTTCGCCTTCTTCTGAAGGCGCAGCCTCCAACATCCTGACCAGCACGGGATCCGGCGTGGTCTCTGGGAGGGGGGCCGGACACCATATCAGCTTTGCTTCCGCTATCCACTCCTATTGCAGGATAACGGGTTAAAAGGCGAATTGTAGAAAAGCAAACAAATGGTACGTCCGAACACTGGGCTACTTACTTGAGTATCCGGGCGATTGCAGCTCTGGCCGGCATCCTCGGTCAATTCCGGACATGCCACCTGCGGTCCGGAGAACAACTTGTACATCTCCACGGGTGTCGTACCCATAAAGTGTTGGAGAATCCGTGGTCCCTCCGGATTAAACTCCCATAGCCGGAGAGGACGGCGTTTGCAGGGCAGGAGACGCCTAATCAGCATAACCTGCATCACCATGATCAGATCGATCTCCCTCGCCTGGAGGTCTCGAATCCGGCCCTGCAATAGGGGCACGTCTTTTGACGGCCCCCAGTTGAGCCCTTGGTTGACCCACGACATCAACCGTCGAGGAGGTCTCGGGCGGAATATGGGTGGCGGCTTCTGCCTGCTGCCCTTCGGAGCGGTGATATAGAACCACTCCTGCTGCCACAAGCCAAGCTCCTCTTGGAAGGAGCCCTCGGGCCACGGGGCATCGGCCCTCCTGCTTATGGCCGCCCCGCCGCACTCTGCTTGACGCCCCCCAATCATCTTCGGCTCCACATTGAAGGTCTTCAGCCACAGGCCCAAGTGGGGGGTGACGCGGAGGAAGGCTTCGTAGACGATAATAAATGCGGAAATACGGAGGATGGACTCCGGAGCCAAATCATGGAAATCCAGCCCGTAGTAGAACATGAGCCCTCTCACAAAAGGATCCGTCGGGAAGCCTAAACCCCGACGGAGGTGGGATACAAAGACGACATACTCGCCGGGCTCGGGGGTGGGGATGGCCTGCCCTTCGGCGGGCAGCCTGTGCGAAATCTCGTAGGACAGGTACTTGGATTCTCGCAGCTTTAGCACGTCCTCCTCCGTATCCACCGGCCCTGAAGGTCGGATCCGGACATTGTTGAAAGTCCGAAGCGCTCGAATCTGGGGCTCTGGGTGTTGGAACTTGGAGCAAGGAGAGGATTTGATGGAAGATTGGAGAAAAGAAACGAGCCTTGGTCCTATTATAAAGAGGAAGAATACCAAGAGCCATCTCCGTGACCGTTCGGGACTCGCCTTCGATAGAGGGGGCGTGGCGACGGGCGCGGTTGGGTTACCCACGTCCGTATTGATGAGAATCCTGGAATAAGGGGAACACGATCTCTGCTTCGACAAGACGTGCCAAGGAAACCGCTTCGCTAAACGCGCTGAGGCGGTATAATAAAAAACGATTCAAGTAGAGGCTTGGTAGTTGTGTGACGTCATGCCGCAGAATGCGTCAGCAGATTGAACTTGTGTATATATTATTCTCTCTACGGTGGAACGTGGAATTTATTTTGCAGAGCCGGACACTATCCTGGTGTTCACAATCTTCTCAGGATTATTCAAAGGAGGAACCCGCCTTGCAATGCCGAACATTATGCGCGCCGGACTCATCGTCATTGAAGCCAGTTTCAGGGGCTATTGAGGGAGTCCTGGACTAGGGGGTGTCCGGAGAGCCGGACTATCATCGTCCGCCGGACTCCAAGACTACGAAGATACAAGATTGAAGACTCCGTCCCGTGTCCGGATGGGACTTTCCTTGGCGCGGAAGGCAAGCTTGGCGATACGGATATGTAGATCTCCTACCATTGTAACCGACTCTGTGTAACCCTAGCCCTCTCCGGTGTCTATATAAACCGGAGGGCTTTAGTCCGTAGGACACAACAACCATTACAACAATCATACCATAGGCTAGCTTCTAGGGTTTAGCCTCCTTGATCTCGTGGTAGATCCACTCTTGTAATACACATCATCAATATTAATCAAGCAGGACGTAGGGTTTTACCTCCATCAAGAGGGCCCGAACCTGGGTAAAACATCGTGTCCCTTGTCTCCTGTTACGATCTGCCTAGACGCACAGTTCAGGACCCCCTACACGAGATCCGCCGGTTTTGACACCGACAAAGATCTTTATCGGTCAAACCTTTATGACAACTTATGTAGTTCCCTTGGTCCATTGGTATGTTACTTGCCCGAGATTCGATCGTCGGTATATTCATACCTAGTTCAGTCTCATTACTGGCAAGTCTCTTTACTCGTTCTGTAATACATCATCCTGCAACTAACTCATTAGTCACTTTGCTTGCAAGGCTTCTTATGATCTGTACTACCGAGAGGGCCCAGAGATACCTCTCCGATACTCAGAGTGACAAATCTTAATCTCGATCCATGCCAACTCAAAAAACACCTTCAGAGATACCTGTAGAGCATCTTTATAATCACCTAGTTACGTTGTGACGTATGATAGCACACAAGGCATTCCTCCGGTAGTCGGGAGTTGCATAATCTCATAGTCGATGGAATATGTATTTGACATGAAGAAAGCAATAGCAATAAAACTGAACGATCATTATGCTAAGCTAATGGATGGGTCTTGTCCATCGCATCATTCTCCTAAAGAGGTGATCCCATTCATCAAATGACAACATATGTCTATGGTTAGGAAACTTAACCATCTTTGATTAACGAGCTAGTCTCGTAGAGGCTTACTAGGGACACGGTATTTTGTCTATGTATCCACACATGTATCAAGTTTCTGGTTAATACAATTCTAGCATGAATAATAAACATTTATCATGAGATAAGGAAATATAAAATAATAACTTTATGATTGCCTCTAGGGCATAGTTCCTTCAAAGACCGGGTGCGCAAGCACCTTTATATGCCAATGGAGCACTGTAGGGAGAGGGTGCAGACCAGGGCGTTGGCCAAGCCTACACCAACCCTATCAACAGATCATGCAAGGGCTTCCATGTGGAGATCCGGGGTGAAGGGCGCCAAAGCCGATGTGGGAGCCGATGAGGTGTCCCAACAGGGCATTGGCAAGAGAAGCGCCCTTGTGTCGAATGGCGAAGGGTCTCGGGTGGCCTCCATGAGTCCAATGCCGCTACTGGAGATGCGGGCCACCCAATGATCATGGATTGGGTTCCTACTGGTGAGGATGGGGTGGTGGCCGCTGGTGTGCTATTGGAGACAACAAAGGGGCGAGGATGAAGAAGGAGATAATGCAATGGGAATGGGAGAGGGAGGTGACTGGAGAGAGCGAGGGGATGAGATATCCCATCTGTCTCCCACGCTTGCCAACGTCTGTAGGCGATGGGCACGCGTGGCTCGAGCGAGCCTGGCTCGCCAAAACGGCCGATTCGGTCATTTCCTCACATGCAGGTCCAGAGATGCTTTAAGTTCCATACTACCCGATAAGCAGATACACTCCAGGCAACCAAACAGGCAAAAAGCATCTCACGCGGGGCTGGTTGGCCTATATGCGGGTCACGAAACACGTCCATAGTTTCACACCCACAACATGAAAAGGGAGTCATGCTAGTGACATGCGGACCCATGAGTTTTTTTTTCAAAAAATGGACCATTTATATCGAATGAATTAAATACAATATTATCAATATGTAGATGGTTTATTGTGTAGCCAGATTCTTTTAGGTTCTATAATGTAGTGTGTGTTCTTCCATCACAAAAAATGTAGTGTGTTCAATTATATGCTTACATACAACATCATTGGAAACCATGCGTGCACTGCCATGTTTCTTAATTAGCACCCAAGTCTATTTCCTTTCTGAGCACCCATGCCTCAACACTCTTCTTATCATTGCTCCTCCAACCCAACGATCTTGGGTAATCTCCATGTCATCGGCCCTTTGGCGACAAACGTCCTTGTCATGTCAATGACCTAGGCGGCCAGAACTCTCACCTTTATCGTCATATAAGATAGTTATGACCTCAGAGTTATCAGGCTAGCTTTTGCTCTGTGCGTGCTTCTTACGTTCGTCTCATCTTTTCCAGCAATCGATCATCTCTCATTGTTCATGTGTTTCTAGGTGTTATTGTTTCACCTTCAGAATACAAAGTTTGGTCAATTCAATGACCTCCTGGGTCTTCCAGCGCCACCCAACCCACACCTCCTTGTCACAAATTGACCCCACAGTTTCTTTCAAAGTGTTGGTAGTCACATATGGTTGATCCTTAGTCCTTGCAGTGGGATGGTCAAGGAGATTGTCGCCCTCGAAGGTCAGATATTAGGCGTGGACTCTGGTGTCATGTTCTTTGACATGCATTGGCACCTCAGATAAGAGTATAGAATATGAAAAATCTTTGGGAGAAAATCCACATACAACATCTGGCTAATGGTTGTCCGCTTATGTCTGGCCATACTTCTCCTAGTGCAAGATTGCGAACATGATATTTGGGTTGTTTTTTATGTCATGCTTGGTTTTGTATTAGCACTACATATTTAGTGTCTAATGCACCAACGAGAATTATACATCAGTAGCAGTGTACTTAGATGCATTTTCCCAAAAATAAGACAAGCTCTGAGTTCTACATCGAATGATGCACACATCATGAAACGGATATATCATTATTGTACTTCTCGATATAAGAAACAAAGTGTAATAAAACATTAATAAACAATTGTTTACAATAGTTAAACCAAAAAGCTATTGCAGATAAATTTCTTAGTAGTCAATTCAGTAATATTTACTTAGATAATTCATGATTAGGTTTGCGAAATATCCCTCAATGTAAACAAGTCTTGGATATCAAGGTAACTAAACTGAATGGTCTGCTCAAATATTAATACTAAAAAAAGATAGCTAAAGAAGATTGAAACAAAATAATATTGAGCAATATATATCGACGCGGCTCTTACAGGATCGTGCAAATGCTTCACCAAACCCTAATCAACTGTTGTACTTTTTGATAAAATTAAAGAATCCATCACTATATATGTTAGATATGTTAGGCCGACTCCGGAATGGCTTCATCCTCATGGTTTCCAACATTCTGCTTAGGCTTGCTTATATTTAGATTTGCCATGTGTGTTACAAATGTCGAAATATTACGACACTCACAGTAGAATTAGCTGATCACGTGGTTGGCATGTGATGTTTGGTGACGCAATGATGATGTCTTGGACACTGCCCATGCACAAAGTTGGTCATTTGCGGATCTCCTATAAATAACTAGCTTATTGCCCATGTAGAAGGACCACATTTAGTTTATAGGGGGGAGGGGTGTAGTGACTACTTGAGAATAACAAAGTGTTAGAGCACCATTGACAAACAGATGAATCATACTGACGGTCACAAAGCTCGATATATCAGGGGAATGGGATGTGTTGGAAATTCGGGTTGGGGGCACATATAGTATCCGAGTCCATCAATGAACAATGAATCTGGTGAGAACGTAGCAAGCTGTAGCAATTATTACTTTTTGGGCAAACACATCATAGGTCTATGTTGTCAAGTCGGTGCGACCGAGTCAAGATGAGAAACAACCATAAGTTTCCTCATTCAGTGAAGTGGCGTCCGTGTTTTGGTTACCGAACGAAATTTCGTGACAGCAGTTACCACATATTTCGCTCCCTCCTCCCCCCGTAAATGGGCCTACTGAGCAAGTCCGTCCTGTTTGAAAATATTCAAGTCTCACCTTAGAGTTAAATACATGGCCTAGTGGCTAAGCTATGCTTTCCTCAGTCTCGAGTCGAGGGTTCGAGTCTGGTCGCTCGGGTGTCGAACTAGCGACGTATGAGCAAGCAGCAGCTGCGGGTGAACAACCACTACGGTAGGGCAAGATCGGGTAACTTTTAGTGCTAAATACTTATTATCTCTATGGGCTGTAAAAAAATTGAATTCAAAATTTGATTTTAATTTTCATCCGACTTTTATCTACAAGGACAAGTTTAGTAAAGGCACAATGTAGTTCAACTACATGAATCACAAAGTAACACACGGTGACATGGAGTTATTGTTAATAAATAAAAATTTATTAATCATCACACCTCCTAATTTATATGAACATATAACACTACTACAGTTTCTCAATCCATAGTTGCATTATTGGGTTGCAGCTGGACGGCAGGAGCTTTTTGTTTCACTTGAGATGAATTTAGAGGTTTGATTGTCCTTACCAATCAAAAATGATTCGGCGGAGACCGGATGCAAACATTCTTCTATGCTTACCCGGTCACATCTGCCGAAATGTGGACAAGGCTTTCGTTTCCAAGGCTTCTCGGGTCGGCCCGTCTGCAGCGGCTCAGCCGGCTCCTTATGATGCTCTTCGCTCAGTGCTGCCTCTCTCTACGCAGTCGAGTACCGCCGCCGGCCGCCTATTTCCAAGCTGCCACATCCCTCTGCACGGCGCCGGAATCAGACCTGCACGTTGCGGCTGCTGCTTTCCCGCCTGTTCGAGAGCTCCTGCATGTCGTGGCTGCACATTGTAGCTGCACGTTGCGGTTGCAGCATGTAGCAAAAACCTGGCGACGCCGTTGTTGCTTGGAGCAGCCCCGCCTGTCCTCGCCGCGCTGATTGGAGCAAAAATGCAAGCTGATTCCAGCTCCGACTTTGCTAGTTGAAACAAATTCATGTGCTCCGCCATCGTCACCGCAGAAAACACTCCGACGATGCAGCAAAAATGGATGTTGGATCCAGCTCCTTCTTCTTTGCCGGTTGTAGCAAAAACAAAAGGTGGTTCCAACTTTGGCTTTGCCAGGAAACAGACCGTTTGCTGCAGACCCCCTTCTGGTCGCTATTTCGGCCGGTCGCCGTGGTAACAAAAAAGCTCGCCGGTAGAAGCTTTTGCCTTGCCGGTTGCAAAAAATGAAGAGGCCGCCGTACAAAACAATTCAGGCGATGCACCAAAGCTACATGATGGTTCCAGCTTTGGATTCACGGTTTGTAGCAAAACACCGCGGTGTACCTCGCCATCTTGCAATTATGCATCTCGCTGCTGGAGCTGGAGAAGGTGCGCTGGGTAAAAGCCAGAGCTGCGGATAAGAGGCAGCTGTGCGCGTGGGGAAATCACCGGCCGCGGGGTGGACGACGCCGTAGTGGTTAGATGTGGGTTGCAGCGCCGCGGGGTGGACGACGACCTAGTGGCTAGATGTGGGCTGCAGCAAGATATGGGGATGGACAGCGGCCTAGCCAACAAGGTGCGGGTTGCAGCGGTAGGGTTGGGGGAGATGTAGGTGGATGCTGGGGAAAAAATGAGCGGACAAGGAGAAGGATAAGGTCGGTCTAGGCTCATCTTGCGTGGGTCCACGAAAGCACGAGCGCGTGGGTAGCAGGCGATCCGCCAGCCGTCCGGAGGGAAACGTTTCCCTTAATCAGTAGAGGCTGTAAATTCCGTGTTTTCTTGTGAAACAATTAGTGTTGTACTAGGTGTGAACATGGATCGATATCTGGGCAGTCCATTAGTTGAGAAATCCATTAGTTGAGAAATGAGCACTTATTTTCTGAAGGAGAAAATAATTCCGAGCTTCAGAGTTGTGAATGTTTAGCTCCTGTAAGGACATGAGAAAAAATAAAGTCAACAGCTTCGGAGTTGTGAGAAAGTAAGGCTCCTCGTTGAACATATGGAAATGAGCTGAATATTCTCTTCGGGAAGGAGGGTATACTTCAATGTGCCAATTCTCACTAATACGAGTTATATCAGTTCACATTTCCATTCAATGTTGTTTTCTGAGGCTAATAAATCTATCTTATGTCCAGGATACTCCAAGACACCAACGTTGCATCTGCACCTATGAGTGTGAGACGTATGAATCAAGCCCGCTGCCCACTGGTGTAGTGATCATATAGTGCAGAGACATTTTGTGTACCGCCCAGATTACTGATGTAGAGAGATTTGGTATTGACGGGTTCAAGTGTCATACCTATAATCTTACTTGATAAAAAATTGACCATTTATATCAGACGTCTTTTTTTAGGCGGTCGACATCCATTATGCGATCTTACTTATCAATATGTAGATCTTTTATTGTGTAACTAGATTCTTTTATGTTGTAATGTAATGTGTTTTTTGCATCGCAAAAAATGTAGTGTGTCTAATTATATGCTTACATACAACATCTCTGGAAACCATGTGTGCATTGCCATGTTTCTTAACTAGCTTTCAAGTCTATTTCCTTTCTGAGCATCCAGGTCAATTTTTTATTGCTTTTCTTCGAAGTCACAATTTGACATAGATAAGCTACAACCCTTTAACCGAGGGTCATGGTGTTCGTATCTTTTCCATGGTGTTCGTATCTAACCATTAGGCTTCTTTCCTCACCTGCTTGTCTTCACTATAGCATGTCACTTTTGATGTGATGCCTTTGCCTCATATCCATCAAAATCTACTTTCTCAACACTCTTCTCCTATCTTCTTTTCCATCCCAATGATCTTGATAGCTCTCCACGCCATCACTCCTTTGGCGACAAATGACCTTGTCACATCAATGATCTAGGCCGCAAGAACTCGCAGCTTTGTTGTCAGATCACACAGTTATTCTTTCTTTGGTTATTAATGACCCCAGAGTTCTCTGGATAGCTTTTTCTTTGTGTGTACTTTTTACGGTAATTTCATCTTCTCCAGCAATAGATTATGTCTCATTCATCATGTGTTTGAAGTTGTTATTGTTTCACCATCACAATACAGAGGTCTACTTCAATGACCGCATGGGTCTTCTAGCGTCACCCAACCCGCACCTCCTTGTAACAAATTGACCCCACAATTCCTCATGGTGTCTTGGTAGTAACTTGTGGTTGATGCATAGTCCTTACAATGGAATAGTCAAGATGATTGTGGCCCTTGAAAGGCAGGTCTTTGGCAGGGACTCTGATATCATGTTCTTGGCTATGCATTGGCACCTCAGATTTTAGTACTCATAAAGGAGTCTATGGTAGAAAATCACCATACAACATCTTGCTAACCTATGTCCGGTGGCATCGGGACATGCTTCTCTTTGTACAAGATTGCGAACTGAATACTCAGCGCAAAAAAGAGTCAATACTAAAAATAAGATAGTTAAACATGATTGAATCCATGCCACTCTTACAGTTCGTACAATGCCTCACCAGACCTTAATCCATCATTGTATTTTTTGATAAAAAAATACATTGCTATATATGATAGGCTGAGTTCGGAATGGCTTCATTCTCATTGTTTCCTAGCAACATTACTCTTATGCTTGGTTATATTAGGTTTGCCATGTGTGCTAATTTTTTTGACAACCACAACACTAACAACAGAATTAAATGATCACGTCGTTGGCATGTGATGTTTGGTGAAGCAATGATGATGCCTTGGCCACTACCCGCACACAACATTGGTCCCTAGCTGACCTCCTATAAAGAGCTAGCTTATTGCCTATGTAGCGGGATCACAATTAGGTCGTGTGTGTGAGAGGGGGGTGGGGGCTAATGGATAAGGAGAAAGCCTGGGACGAGAGCACCAATGACGAGTACATACTGACATTTAAAAAAATGCGATATAGAGGGGGAATGAGATGTATTGGAAATTTGTGTTGGAGGCACATATTTAATCCGAGTCCATCAATGACGAATAAAACTAGCTAGCACAAAACAAAAAGTGGCTCTCGTTACTTTCTAGGCAAACACATCAAGGATCTATGTTGTCAAGTCGGTGCGATCGAGTAAGGATGAGATCCAACCATAGGTTTTCTAAGTCAGTCAAGTCGCATATAAGAGTCTACATGCCTTCGTGACCATGGTGCAGTTTAACTACATGAATCACAAAGTACCACATTGACATCTGCAAGGAGCATGTCCCGAACAGCCTTCTGTTATTTATATCTGCAAGGAGCAAGTTTTTCGAAAGGCATGGTGCAGTTTAACTACATGAATCACAAAGTACCACATTGACATCAAGTTATTATTTATTAATAAACATTTTTATTAATCATCACACCTCCTAATTTATACGAACATATATTACTACTATAGTTTCTCAATCCATTTTTTCAGTAGTTTCTCAATCCATAGTTGCATTACTGGATTGCAGCTGGGCGGCACGAGCTTTTTATTTCAGTTGAGGTGACTTCATAGGTTTGACAGTTTGTGTCCTTACCAATGGATTCACAAAGGCTCGGTGACCGTGACCGGGCTTCCGTACAGTACATGCATAGAGAATAGGAAATTGTTGTATGCTGAGCTTGAACCCTATTTCTCTCGGCCACCCTGGTAAATGGAGCCCAACCAGCTGGTACCCAATCGAGTCCATTTTATACCCCATCCGGTCCTTTTTACTTCCTATATAAGATTTGTTTGAATCCAAACTTGTAATTTTGATCATGTTTATATGAAAAAATAGCAACGTCTACAATACGAAAGTCATAAAATATAAAAATTAAATTCATGACACATCTAATGATTTTGATTTGGTATGGTGATTGTTAATACTTTTTCTATAAAGTTGTTCAAATTTTAAGATGTTTGGCTTCAAACAAATCTTATATGCAGAGTAGAAAGGATCGGAGAGAATACTATACGTAAAAGAAAATTGAAAGTAGCAGCCGACGGTACGGGGAGAGCAGAGCGGAGCGGAGCCATCGCCGGAGCAGAGGAGGAGGAGCGCCTGCCGTTACTCTACAAAGTCCGAACCGTTCCCCTGTACCCTCGCCTGCTAGTACATTCCCACTAGTAGAAAAAGAGGCTTTCCGTCCAGCCCCATAAGTCGCGAAGCTGTAGGAACCGCGACTAATGGGACCTTTAGTCGCGGTTCTGGAGGTGAACCGCGACCAAAGGCCTGGGCCCAGGGCGCTCGGTGGCAAGCTGGTGCACGTCTTGGGGCTTTAGTCGCGGTTGGCAGGACAACCGCGACTAAAGGTCTTCGAGCTGGCCGAAGGCCTTTAGATCATGGTTGGCCAGGCCAACCGGGATTAAAGGTTAGACCTTTAGTCGGTTGGTCGGCAACCGCGACTAAAGGCCGAACCTTTAGTCGCGGTTGGTTAGACCTTTAGTCCCGGTTGGTGCGCCAACCGCGACTAAAGGGATTTGAGGCCTCATTTTCAAACTCTACCCCCGTGGATCGCCTTTTCAGTTTTCAAAAAAATAAAAGAAAATGATGAAAATGTCAAAAAAATAAAATAAAATAAGTTTTCCATGTGATTTGTGGTCTAGTTGTTGGGAAAATTTGTAAATGTGAATTTCGGCTTTATTTGCAAAATCTCTCTAGAATTTAGTAAAATGGGCATAACTTTTGCATACTAACTCGGACGAAAAAGTTTTTTATATGAAAAATCATCTACTCGAAAAGTTACATCCGAATTTAACAGGGGGAACCCCGTTAAACATTTTTAGAATCCCCAAAAACCTAACAGAAAAAAAGATACGAGGCTTTTAAGTTCTGGAGAGGCAAAAAAATTCAAAAAATTTCAAATTGTGGTCAAACTGTGGTCAAACAATGGTCAAACTAATATTAGTGTTACTAAATAATTATTTCAGTTTTTTTAAATTTTGGTCAAATCTGGTCAAACTGTGGTCAAAAAATGGTCAAACTTATTATTCCAGAAATATTAGTGTTACTAAATAATTATTGTTTTTTAAAACAATAGTTTCAAACTCAAACAGTGAAATGTGTCACTTCATGCTCAAGCTAAATACCTGAGGGTTAATAGAATTGACATCCTACTATTGTCAGGAAAACAACAAGTGCAGACTTGGAAACGAGGGAGAATAGAACCCGGAAGTTAAGCGTGCTCAGGCTGGGGGAGTGGGAGGATGGGTGACCGTTCGGGAAGTTAGATGATTTGGAATTATGAGGGGTGATTAGAGATTAGAGGATAAATTGAGCAGTGATGAGGGGTGGTGATTAGAGATTAGAGGTTAAAATAATTCAGAAATTTGAAAATAAAAAAAAATGAAAAAATTCGCAAAAAAAATTCGTAAAAAAATTTAACCTGCGGAGGAGGCTTTAGTCCCGGTTAGCCACGAGAACCGGGACTAAAGCCTTTAGTCGCGGTTCGTAAGAGGCCGCGACTAAAGGGGGGGGGTCTTTAGTCGCGCTTATCTGGTCGCGGTTGCGCAGCCGCGACTAAAGGCCTTTGCCAACCGCGACTAAAGGCCTTTTTTCTACCAGTGTCCCCTCCCTCTTAGTCCATTTGTTGAACATATTATGTAGGCCTACACACATGTATATGGTAGGATAATCTCCTATGGGGCCCGCCTCTAGTTTCCTTGTATAGATGAGGTTGAGGGCTCTCCTTGTACATATATACGTGCGTTGTGCACCCGGTCATAATCGAGAGTTGCATTGCCTTCCAACATGGTATGAGTGTCCTTCCCGATCCTACCCTAGCTTCCGCCTAGCCCTAGCCCTAGCCGCGCCACCGCCGCAGCTCCCTGCTGCCGCCGCCGCCACCTTCCCACGCCGCCGCCACGTCTCGCCCCCGCCGCCGCGTGCACCTATCCCCTTCCCCCCTCCTCCAACCGAACGACACCTCGCTTCCCCCTTCCCGATCGCCACCTCCCGTCCCGATCCACCCCCTGTCTCGATCGCCACAAACCCCACCTGAGCCCGATCCCCATCGAAGCCACCCGCGCCGCCGCTCCTCTCTGCCGCTGCGCCAAACACCTCCTCCTACACCGAGGGCCTCTCCACACTCCTCCTCCATCCCATCGAACCCCTTCGACGGTCTGGCTCCTCCTCCGGTCGAACTCATCCGCGATCTCGACATCTTCGCTCGCGTGCCCATCATCCTGTACTCCACCAACGCCACCTACTACGCATGGAAAACCTATTTCTCCCTCGTCTTCCGCGACTACCACCTCATCGACCACATTGACGGCTCCGTTGACACCAATCTCATGTTCGCGAATGACGAATGGATGACCATCGATGCCACCATCACCTGCTGCCTGTGCCAAACCATCTCCAAGGAACTCTTCCACACCATCATGTGCAACGAGGATGACGCGCAGATGGTGTGGGCGAAGCTGAACGGGCTCTTCACTGACAATGCCCTCCAGCGCCGCGTATTTCTTCACCAGGAATTTTTTGGCTGCCATCAACATATATCGTCCATCGACGATTATTGTATGTGCCTCAAGAAACTTGATAACGAGCTTCACGATCTTGGGGAAAAGGTCTCCGATGAGCTCCTCCTTAGCACGCTCACTGCCGGCCCGAGCGAAGAGTTCAGCAACGCGGCCTCCAACCTCACATTCCTTCCGGACCCGACCTTTCCTAGGTTTGAGGCCTATCTTCGCTTGGAGAAGAGGATGATGAAGATGGTGAAGTCACGGGCCACGCACACGGCGCTCGCCGTGGGAACGTCTCGCGCCACCCCTCCCACGGCCCCGCAGCCGCCGCGGGTCCCCAACCCGCCGGCGGCCTCCTACTTCCCTGCGCCACCCCAGCGGCCGGCCTACACCAACGAGCCGCCGCCCCTGGCAACGATCGTCGCCGCGGGGGCCGCCATGGCAAGAAGCAGCAGCAGCAGAATGTTGCGGGGGGCGCCCCGCCAGCCGCAGCAGAAGCTGCCCCCGGCCCCTTGGGAGGCCGCGCCGAACCCCTGGACCGGGGTGGTCCACGCGTACACGATGCCCGTGCCACGGGCCCCCGTCCCGGCTGGTTCCCTCGGCGCCCGTCCCGATGCTCATCAGCTATATCGCGCGCACGGTGACTACCGCTGCTACCACCCCCTCCGCCCCAGCAGTATGTCGCGCGGGTGGCTACTACAGTGCATGCCACTGCCCTCCCGACGGCACCTTGAGATCCGGCCCTCCTCGCGGCGCTTCACTCCGCTCCTACACACAACACATACACCGGAGACAGTGACTTGGATACCGGGGCTACAGCTCACATGACTTCCAACCCCGGTAAGCTCAACTCCGCATATCCAGTTCATACCGCATGTCGTATCACTGCTGGGGATGGATCATCCCTTCCCATTACTCATGTCGGTCATTGTTCTTTTCCGTCTAACTCCATGCCGTTACATCTATCTAATGTCTTAGTTTCACCTAACTTAATCAAAAATCTTGTTTCTGTTCGTTCCTTTACACGTGAAAATCCTGTAACTGTTGAATTTGACGAAGTCGGTTTTTCTGTCAAGGACGCGCGTACCCGAATGGTACTCCGCCGATGTTATAGCCCGGACAAGCTCTACCCGATCTACTCCACCGCCACCACAACCTCCACTCCGGTCGCCCTCTCCGTCACTGTGGACTTTGGCATGCTCGGCTGGGACATCCAAACTCCGCCACCCTTGGTCATGTTCTCAGGACTTTTTCATTCACGTGTAATAGAACCAATGATCATACTTGTCATGCTTGTCGCCTGGGCAAGCACGTCCGCCTTCTGTTCAGTGCGTCCTCATCGGTGGCATCGTATGCATTTGAGTTTATTCATAGTGACTTATGGACATCTCCTATTGCCAGTAATACGGTTTTTTTTATACTATGTTGTCATACTGATGATTTTTTGCATTATGTGTTGATCCCATTGCGGAGAAAATCCTATGCACTCTTCGTTCTCACCACCTTTTATTCCCATGTTGCTATTCAGTTTGGGCGTCCCATTCATGCGTTGCAGACTGACAACTGGAAGGGGTTCGACAACATCGGGGTTCGCACCCTTCTCACCACACATGGCATGATTCTTCGTCTCACCTGCCCGTATACCTCTCAACAAAATGCTCGCGCCGAACGGATTCTCCACACTCTCAATGATTGTGTGCGCACCCTTCTCTTCCACGCTAACATCCCGCCCCGGTTTTGGCCGGACGTTTTAGCCACCGCCTCTCTCCTTCTCAACATTCGTCCGTGTCGTACTCGTGGGAATTTTGCAGCACAACATCTTCTCTTTGGTGCCGCCTCCTACTATGATGATTTTCGTGTTTTTGGGTGTCTGTGTTACCCTAGCATCGCCTCCACCACACCCCTCACAAACTCGCACCTCGCTCCATGGCATGCACCTTTCTCGGATACCCACCAAACATCAAAGGCTACCATTGCTACGATCCGGCTTCCCACCGAGTCTTCACTTCACGACACGTTTACGTTGACGAGAGGTCTTTTCCTTTTCACCAGGTACCGCCGACGGACGATTCTTCATCATCACTTGCGCCTGCCGGTGCTGCTCGCAGTGGCCGCTCCCGCGCGCTCGGGCCCCCTCCCAGCTTGGGACCTCCTACCGCGCTCGGGCCCCCCTCCCGACTTCGGGGCCCCCGCCGCGCTCGGGCACGCTCTCGGCTTCGGCACCCCTGCCGCGCCTTGGCCCTCGTCCGGGGCCTCCTCTTCGTCCTGCCCCGCGGGTCATCCAGGGTCCTCGGTGTCGGACCCGTCGCCTCCGACTACCGCGCCAAGTTTGTCGGGCGGACCGGCCGCCTGGTCACCAGCAGCCACGGCACCTCCGACTCCCGTTGAGTCCGCAGCCCCGTCAGCGAGCGCATCTCATGCGCCAGATCCTGGCTCCTCGACGTCCTTGACGGTGATCCCGACAGGCTCTTCTTCAGCCTCGCGCTCGGTTGATCCTCCGTCGCCGCCTCCGCCGGCCCGCATGGTCACCCGTGCTCGCGCTGGTATCCAGCGCCCCAGCACGGGTTCTTCGCGGATGATTACCTCCTCGCTGCCTTTACGTCTGCACCGTCACCTCTCCTCTTGTCAGCTGGAGCCTCGCTTCGCAACCCGCATTGGCTCGCTGGAATGCAAGAGGAGTTCGACGCGCTGTTGCGCAACCGGACATGGCACCTCGTCCCGTGACCCCCCCCCCCATGCCACGTCATCGCTGGCAAGTGGGTCTTCCGCCATAAGACTCGTCCCGACGAGTCCCTCGAGCGTTACAAAGCTCGTTGGGTGGTCCGCGGTTTCTGTCAGCGAGCTGGAGTTGACTTCGCCGACACTTTTGCTCTAGTTGTCAAACCGGGCATGATTCGCGCAGTCCTTCAGCTTGCGGTCTCTTGCTTGTGGCCGGTGCATCATATGGATGTGTCAAACGTGTTCCTGCATGGCCATCTCTCGGAGCATGTCTTCTGTCAGCAGCCCACTGGTTCGTCGATGCAGCTCACCCTGATCATGTGTGCTTGCTGTCCCGCTCCTTGTACGGGTTGAAGCAGCCTCCTCGAGCCTGGTACCAGCGCATCGCCACCTTCCTACAGTAGCTTGGGTTTTGAGATGCTCGCTCCGACGCTTCGCTGTTTGTCTACCACCAGGGGCAGGCGACTACTTACCTGCTTCTCTATGTCGACGACATCATCCTGACGGCCTCCTCCACCGAGCTCCTTCGACAGCTTACTGCTCGCCTCAGTGCCGAGTTCGCCATTAAGGACCTCGGTCTGTTGCACTACTTCCTCGGGATTGAGGTGGTGCGGCGCGGCGATGGGTTCTTCCTTCATCAGCAGCAGTACGCCCAGGACCTTCTTGAGCTGGCAGGCATGCTTAATTGCAAACAGGTTCCCACGCCTATCGACACGAAGGCCAAGGTCTCTGCGCTCGACGGCTCGCCCGCGCCAGATGCGGCGTTTTATCGCTCCATCGTCAGCGCTCTTCAGTACTTGATGCTCACTCAGCCGGAACCTGCAGTATGCCGTCCAGCAGGTGTGCCTTCATATGCATGCTCCTCGCGACGCTCACTGGAACCTGGTGAAGCGGGTTCTTCGTTACATCTGCGGCACCACGGCTCTGGTTCTCACGTTGACAGCCTCGTCCTCGACCGACCTTGTTGCCTACAGTGATGCCGATTGGGCTAGCTGTCCGGACACACAGCACTCCACTTCCGGCTGCTGTGTCTACCTGGGGCCCTCACTCCTATCGTGGTCGTCCAAACGACAACCCATGGTATCTTGCTCCAGCGTCGAGGCTGAGTATCGTGCGGTGGCCAATGTCGTCGCCTACTGCTCGTCGATCAGGCAGCTTCTCCAGGAGTAGCTTCTCGATGTTTTGGCGGCCACCATATTGTCTACTGTGACAATGTCTCAGCGGTCTACCTCTCCGCCAACCCCATTCATCATCATCGTACGAAGCACATTGAGCTCGACATTAACTTCGTGCGTGAGCAGGTGGCTCTTTGACGTGTCCGGGTTCTGCACGTTTCTACCGCTCAGTAGTTTGCCGATGTCATGACCAAGGGGTTACCGACGCCTACATTTGAGGAGTTCCGGTCCAGTCTATGCGTCACCGGTGATGTATCGACTGCGGGGGTGTTGAACATATTATGTAGGCATACACGCATGTATATGGTTAGGATAATCTCATACCGGCCCCGCCTCTAGTTTCCTTGTATAGATGAGGCTGAGGGCTCCACTTGTAAATATATACGTGCATTGTGCACCCGATCATAATCGAGAGTTGCATTGCCTTCCAACACCATTAATCTATCCTCCTTTCTTTGGTACTCTGCGAGAATGGGCAGGTGTTATTTTTGAGCGCCACCTCCATTGGTATGAAACAACCCGGTAAATTAAGCACAAGCAGCATGTACCCCATCCAGAGGCGCCCTCCCCGGGGCATTGTGCTAGTTTCTTTTTCTTTCGGAGCATTTTTTGGGGAGCATTGTGCTAGTTAAGTAGTACTACATGCGTACACCGTTTTGCTCACGTCGTTGGCTGGACACTTGTGAGATGTGAGGCATGCGTCCAAGCATTTCTAGAGCAAGTCATAGCGGTGGCGGCATTCGGCCGCTGGTTCAGTGCGTTTCTGGAAGGACGCGGCACTGACGGCAAGATCTGGACTAGGTGTCTGTAACGCCTCGATCTAGATCAGAGCGATCAGAGTAGGCGGCCGAGGCAGATCGAGGAGAGGGTGAGGGGAAAGCTTGGAGAAGGGGATGAGCAAGGGGAAAGTAGGTGAGAGAATTCAGTATAGTATTTCCATAAGCATGCCCGATACATCCCCTCGCCAGGGATTAAGTACACGCACACGACTCCACAGGTGGGACCTACACTTGGCTATGCCAACTGGCAGTCGCGTGGTGGTGTGCACTACTGCTGTGACATTCTCCCCGTCTTGAGAAGCGACTCCCTCGTCCACGGTGTTGTCGTCCCAGTTCGCTGCCAGCGGGTAGCGCCATCGAAGTACCTCATAGTCCTCCTAGGTTGTTGATGGAGGAGTGGTGTTCCACGCCATTTGAACTTGAACTATACCGGAGCATCGCCTTTCTTCATCATTCTCCGGTCTAGAATCTCCATAGGTATGGAATCCACCGCGGACAGGTCTGTAGTTGCAGGAAGTTCAGAAAACACCGGTGTATAGTTGGGCATGAACGGCTTCAGTTGGGATACATGTAACATAGGATGGATGCGGCTGTCGGATGGCAATTCCAGCTTGTATGTGGAGGGACCGATCTTGGCAACGATGGAGAAGGGCCCGAAGAACTTGAATGCCAGCTTTGCGCACGGGCGACTGGCGACAGATTTCTGCACATACGGCTGTAGTTTCAGGAGCACTTGTTCACCAACCTAAAAGACGCGCTCAGTGCGGTTCCGGTCTGCAAATTTCTTGTACTTTGCCTGTGCCCGATCCAGCTGCACCCGTAAATTGTCCTTGTGTACTGCCCAGTCCCATTGTTCACCATCCGGCAAGGTTGCTGATGTTGTTGGCCAAGTGGCCATGCTCCCCTCATTTGCCTCCACCCCGTACAACGCCTTAAATGGAGAGCAACCCAATGAGGAGTGGAAGGAGGAGTTGTACCAGAACTCAACGGAGGGCAGCCAGCGACGCCATTGACGCGGAGTATCGTGGACCGCGCAGCGCAGGTACATCTCCATGCACTGGTTCACGCGCTCGCTTTGTCCGTCAGTTTGCGTGTGGTAAGCAGTGGAATAGAGGAGCTTGGCGTCGGCGCCGGCGAGCAGCTCTCGCTAGAGCACACTGGTGAACACCTTGTCACGGTCTGACATGATGGAAGCGGGGATGCCGTGCAGTTTGACAATGTTATCCCAGAACACCTTCGCCACCCGTGTCGCCGTGAACGGATGTCGCAAGGGCACGCAGTGCGCGAACTTGGTGAAGCGGTCGACCACGACCATGATGGCGTCGTACCCTTCAGACTTGGGCAGGCCCTCGACGAAATCCATCGTCAGGTCTTGCCAGGGAGCCATTGGAATGGGCAGGGGCGCGAGCTTGCACGCTGGCATGCGCAGCTCGTGCTTTGCTTGTTGGCACACCTGGCATTCTCGCACGTAGTCGTCGACGTCCTGCTTCATACCCTTCCATTCGAACAGCTTCTTGATGCGTTGGTACGTGGCTGTCAAGCCGGAGTGGCCTCCGACGGCACTGTCGTGCATGGCACTAATGAGCTTGGTGCACAGAGCTGAGTTTGCGTCGATCCACAGTCGCCCGTTGCGACGGATGACCCCACGGTACAGCTCGTACTCGTCATCGTCAGGGTTGTGCAGAGCGAGCTGCTGCAGCCATTCCTGGGCGTCCGAGTCCATGACGTAGGAGTTGGCCACCTCCTGGATCAACGGATGCTGGCATATGGACAGCGCATTGGCGCTGAAATGGCTCCCACACGCGAGAGAGCGTCAGCGGTGCTGTTGTCGACCCCGCGCTTGTACTGGAACTTGAATTGAAGGCCGACGAGCTTGGACATGGCGCGACGCTGAACATTGGTCACCAGGTGCTGATCCCCGATTGTGCACAGGCTCTTGTGGTCGGTGACGATGGTGAACGGCCCGCGCTGGAGGTAAGAGCGCCATTTGTCCACCGCCAAGAATTCTTTCTCATAGTAGAAAGCTTGTGGTTCTTCACGCCCAGTGAAGGAAATATGCCCTAGAGGCAATAATAAAGTTATTATTTATTTCCTTATTTCATGATAAATGTTTATCATTCATGCTAGAATTGTATTAACCGGAAACATGATACATGTGTGAATGCATAGACAAAACAACATGTCACTAGTATGCCTCTACTAGACTAGCTTGTTAATCAAAGATGGTTATGTTTCCTGACCATGAACAAAGAGTTGTTATTTGATTAACAAGGTCACATCATTAGTAGAATGATCGATTGACATGACCCATTCCTTAGCTTAGCACACGATCGTTTAGTATGTTGCTACTGCTTTTATCCATGACTTATACATGTTCCTATAACTATGAGATTATGCAACTCCGTTTACGGAGGAACACTTTGGTGCTACCAAAGCGTCACTGGCGTAATCGGGTGATTATAAAGGAGTACTACAGGTGTATCCAAAGGCAGATGTTGGGTTGGCGTATTTGAGATTAGGTTTTGTCACTCCGATTGTCGGAGAGGTATCTCTGGGCCTTCTCGGTAATGCACATCACTGAAGCCTTGCAAGCACTACAACTAATGAGTTAGTTGTGAGATGATGTATTACGGAGCGAGTAAAGAGACTTGCCGTAGCGAGATTGAACTAGGTATTGGATACCGACGATCGAATCTCGGGCAAGTAACATACCGATGACAAAGGGAACAACGTATGTTGTTATGCGATCGACCGATAAAGATCTTCGTAGAATATGTAGGAACCAATATGGGCATCCAGGTCCGCTATTGGTTATTGACCGTGAATAGTTCTAGGTCATGTCTACATTGTTCTCGAACCGTAGGGTCCGCACGCTTAAGGTTTCGATGGCGGTTATTATGAGTTTATGTATTTTGATGTACCGAAGAAGTTCGAGTCCGGATGTGATCACGGACATGACGAGGAGTCTCGAAATGGTCGAGACATAAAGATTGATATATTGGAAGCCTATGTTTGGAGTTGGAATGGTTCCGGCGGCGGCGGAATTTCTGAGTACCGGAGGTTACCGGAACCCCGGGAGGTAAATGGGCCTCGATGGGCCTTAGTGGAAAGGAGAAGGGCCAGCCCTAGGTGGGCGCGTGCCTCCCCTTCCCTAGTCCTACTAGGACTAGGAGAAGGGCCCCCCCTCTCTCTTTCCCCTCCAGGAATCCTAGTCCAACTAGGATTGGGGAATCCTACTCCCAGAGGAGTAGGACTCCTGGCGCGCCTCCCCTTGGCATGGCCCCTCCCCTGCTCCTTTATATACGGGGCAGGGGGCACCTTGGAACACACAAGTTGATCTTTAGATCGTTCCTTAGCCGTGTCGGTGCCCCCTCCACCATATTCCACCTCGGTTATACCGTCGAAGCTTAAGCGAAAGCCTGCGCCGGTGAAACATCAAGATCGTCACCACGCCGTCGTCTTGTGGAACTCTCCTCGACACTCGGCTGGATCGAGTCGAGGGACGTCATCGAGCTGTACGTGTGTCAAGAACTCGGGGCGTCGGATAACGGCGCGGGATCGGTCGGATCGCGAGGAGAACGTCGACTACTTCCTCTACGTTGTGATCGCTTCGCCGGGTCTCACGAGGGTACGAGACAACACTCTCCCTCTCGTTGCTATACATCACCATGATCTTGCGTGTGCGTAGGAAAATTTTTGAAATTACTACGTTCCCCAACAGTGGTATCAGAGCCAGGTTATTTTCTATGGTTTGATGTTTTGCACGAGTAGAACACAAGTGAGTTGTGGGCGATATAAGTCATACTTCCTACCAGCATGTCATACTTTGGTTCAGCGGTATTGTGAGATGAAGCGGCCCAGACCGACATTACGCGTACGCTTACGCGAGACTGGTTTCACCGCTACGAGCACTCGTTGCTTAAAGGTGACTGGTGGGTGCCTGTCTCTCTCACTTTAGTTGAACCGAGTGTGGCTCGCCGGTCCTTGAGAAGGTTAAAACGGAGTCTATTTGTGAAATATCGTTGTGGTTTTGATGCGAGGTGAGACTGGTTCTTGCTTAAGCCCGTAGCAGCCACGTAAAATTTGCAACAACAAAGTAGAGGACGTCTAACTTGTTTTTGCAGGGCATGTTGTGATGTGATATGGTCAAGACGTGATGCTATATTTTATTGTATGAGATGATCATGTTTTGTAACCGAAGTTATCGGCAACTGGCTGGAGCCATATGGTTGTCGCTTTATTGTATGCAATGCAATCGCCCTGTAATGCTTTACTTTATCACTAAGCGGTAGCGATAGTCGTAGAAGCATAAGTTTGGCGAGACGACAACGATGCTACGATGAAGATCAAGGTGTCGCGCGGTGGCGATGGTGATCATGGTGGTGCTGCAAGATGGGGATCGTGAAGCACAAGATGATGATGACCATATCATATCACTTATATTGATTTGCATGTGATGTTTATCCTTTTATGCATCTTATCTTGCTTTGATTGACGGTAGCATTATAAGATGATCTCTCACTAAATTATCAAGAAGTGTTCTCCCAGTATGCACCGTTGTCAAAGTTCGTCGTGCCCGGACACCACGTGATGATCGGGTGTGATAAGCTCTCGTCCATCTACAACGGGTGCAAGCCAGTTTTGCACACGCAGAATACTCGGGTTATACTTGACGAGCCTAGCATATGCAGATATGGCCTCGGAACACGGAGACCGAAAGGTCGGCGTGAATCATATAGTAGATATGATCAACATAAGATGTTCACCATTGAAAACTACTCCATTTCACGTGATGATCGGTTATGGTTTAGTTGATTTGGATCACGTGATCACTTGGATGACTAGAGAGATGTCTTTCGAGTGGGAGTTCTTAAGTAATATGATTAATTGAACTTAAATTTATCATGAACTTAGTACCGATAGTATCTTGCTTGTTTATGTTTGATTGTAGATAGATGGCTCGTGTTGTTGTTCCGTTGAATTTTAATGCGTTCCTTGAGAAAGCAAAGTTGAAAGATGATGGTAGCAATTACGGATCGGGTCCGTAACTCGAGGATTATCCTCATTGCTGCCTGTAAGAGCTACGTCTGGATGCACCGCTAGGTAGCGAACCTCTTCTTTGGAGCAACGCCGGATGTTGTGAGCGTCTGGCGAGCAAAGCTGATGACTACTCTATAGTTCGATTGTGCCATGCTTTACGGCTTAGAACCGGGACTTCAACGACGTTTTGAGCGTCATGGAGCATATGAGATGTTCCAGGAGTTGAAGTTAATATTCCACAGAATGCCCGGATTGAGAGATATGAAGTCTCCAATAAGTTCTATAGCTGCAAGATGGAGGAGAACAGTTACATTAGTGAGCATATACTCGAGAATGTGGGTGCTATAATCACTTGACACAATTGGGAGTTAATCTTCCGGATGATTGTGTCATTGATGAAATTCTCAATCACTGCCACCAAGCTACAAAGGCTTCGTGATGAACTATAATATGCAAGGGTTAGTAAAGACTATACCGAGCTCTTCGCAATGCTAAAGGCTGCGGAGGTAGAAATCAAGAAGGAGCATCAAGTGTTGATGGTCAATAAGACCACTAGTTTCAAGAAGAAAGGCAAAGGGAAGAAGAAGGAATCTCAAGAAGAACAGCAAGCAAGTTGTCTGCTCGGGAGAAGAAACCCAAGTCGGCCCTAAACCTGGCCGAGTGTTTCTCCGCAAGCGATAGTCCTTTGGAGCGGAACTGCCCCAAGTATTTGGCGGATAAGAAGGATGGCAAGGTGAACAAAGGTATATGTGATATACATGTTATTGATGTGTACCTTACTAGAGCTCATGATAGTACACAGGTATTTGATCTGGTTACATTGCTAATATTTGCAACTCGAAGCAGGGACTACGGATTGCGAACACCGCAAAGGGCGAGGTGACGATCGCGCGTGGGAAATGGTTCCAAAGTCGATGTGATCGCGGTCGGCACGCTACCTCTACATCTACCTTGGGATTAGTTTTAGACCTAAATAATTGTTATTTGGTGCTGCGTTGAGCATGAACATTATATCTGGATCTTGTTTGATGCGAGGCGGTTATTCATTTAAATAAGAGAATAATGGTTGTTCTATTTATATGAGTAATATCTTTTATGGTCATGCACCCTTGAGGAGTGGTCTATTTTGATGAATCTCGATAGTAGTGATACACATATTCATAATGTTGAAACCAAAAGATGCAGAGTTGATAATGAAAGTGCAACTTATTTGTGGCACCGCCGTTTAGGTCATATCGGTGTAAACGCATGAAGAAACTCCATCTTGATGGACTTTTGGAGTCACTTGATTATGAATCACTTGGCACTTGCGAACCGTGCCTCATGGGCAAGATGACTAGAACACCGTTCTCGGTACTATGGAGAGAGCAACAGATTTGTTGGAAATTATACATCTGAGATGTATGTGGTCCGATGAATATTGAGGATCGTGGCGGATATCGTTATTTTCTCACCTTCACAGATGACTTAAGCAGATATGGGTATATCTACTTAATGAAACATAAGTCTGAAACGTTTGAAAAGTTCAAAGAATTTTAGAGTGAAGTTGAAAATCATCGTAACAAGAAAATTAAATTTCTACGATCCGATCGTGGAGGTGAATATTTGAGTTCTGAGTTTGGTCTACATTTGAAACAATGCGGAATAGTTTAGCAACTCACGCCACCGGAACACCACAGCGTAATGGTGTGTCCGAACGTCGTGTCGTACTTTCATTGGATATGGTGCGATCTATGATGTCTCTTACAGATTTACCGCTATCGTTTTGGGGTTATGCTCTAGAGGCGGCCGCATTCACACTGAATAGAACACCGTCGAAATCCGTTGAGGCGACACCTTATGAACTATGGTTTAGCAAGAAACCAAAGTTGTCGTTTCTTAAAGTTTGGGGATGCGATGCTTATGTGAAAAAGCTTCAACTCGATAAGCTTGAACCCAAATCGGAGAAATTTGTCTTCATAGGATACCCAAAGGAAACAGTTGGGTACACCTTCTATCACAGATCCGAAGGCAAGACATTCGTTGCTAAGAATGGATCCTTTCTAGAGAAGGAGTTTCTCTCGAAAGAAGTGAGTGGGAGGAAGGTGGAACTTGATGAGGTAATAGTACCTTCTCCCTTACTTGAAAGTAGTTAAATCACGTAAACCGGTTTACGAGACAACCACACCAAGTAGTGAGGAAGTTAATGATGTTGATCATGAAACTTCAGATCAAGTTACTACTGAGAACCTCGTAGATCAACCAGAGTAAGATCCGCACTGAGTGGTACGGTAATCCTGTTCGGAAATCATGCTACTAGATCATGGTGAACCCTCGAACTATGAAGAAGCGATGGTGAGCCCAGATTCCATAAAATGGCTTGAGGTCATAAAATCTGAGATGGGATCCATGTATGAAAACAAAGTATGGACTTTGGTTGACTTGCCCGAGGGTAGGCAAGCAATAGAAAACAAGTGGATCTTCAAGAAGAAGACCGACGGCGACGGTAATGTTATCGTCTATAAAGCTCGACTTATGCAAAAGGTTTTCGACAAGTTCAAGGGATTGACTACGATGAGACCTTCTCACCCGAAGCGATGCTTAAGTCCGTCCGAATCATGTTAGCAATTGCTGCATTTTATGATTATGAAATTTGGCAAATGGATGTAAAGACTGCATTCTGAATGGATTTACGGAAGAAGAGTTGTATATGATGCAACCAGAAGGTTTTATCGATCCAAAGGAGCTAACAAAGTGTGCAAGCTCCAGCGATCCATCTATGGACTGGTGCAAGCATCTCGGAGTTGGAATAAGCGCTTTGATAGTGTGATCAAAGCATTTGGGTTTGTCTGAGACTTTTGGAGAAGCCTGTATTTACAAGAAAGTGAGTGGGAGCTCTGTAGCATTTCTGATATTATATGTGGATGACATATTACTGATCGGAAATGATACAGAATTTCTGGATAGCATAAAGGGATACTTGAATAAGAGTTTTTCAATGAAAGACCTCGGTGAAGCTGCTTACATATTAGGCATAAAGATCTATAGAGATAGATCAAGACGCTTAATTGGACTTTCACAAAGCACATACCTTGACAAAATTTTGAAGAAGTTCAAAATGGATCAAGCAAAGAAAGGGTTCTTGCCTGTGTTACAAGGTGTGAAGTTGAGTCAGACTCAATGCCCGACCACTGCAGAAGATAGAGAGAAAATGAAAGATGTTCCTATGCTTCGCCATAGGCTCTATCATGTATGCAATGCTGTGTACCAGACCTGATGTGTGCCTTGCTATAAGCCTAGCAGGAGGTACCAAAGTAATCCAGAGTGGATCATGGACAGCGGTCAAGAACATCCTGAAATACGAAAAGGACTAAGGACATGTTTCTCAGTATATGGAGGTGACAAAGAGCTCATAAATGGCAGTTACGTTGATGCAAGCTTTGACACCGATCCGACGATTCTAAATCGCAGACCGGATCGTATTTACACTAAGCGGAGGAGCTGTCGGTTGGTGCAGTTCTAAACAAAGCGTCGTAGCTGGATCTACATGTGAAGCGGAGTACATAGCAGCCGGAAGCAGCTAATGAAGGAGTGCGGATGAAGGAGTTCATATCCGATCTAGGTGTCATACCTAGTGCATCGGGTCCAATGAAAATCTTCGTGACAATCTTGGAGCAATTGCCTTAGCGAAGGAATCCAGATTTCACAAGAGGACCAAGCACATCAAGAGACGCTTCAATTCCATCCGGGACTTAGTCCAGGTGGGAGACATAGAGATTTGCAAGATACATACGGATCTGAATGTTGCAGACCCGTTGACTAAGCCTCTTCCACGAGCAAAACATGATCAGCACCAAGGCTCCATGGGTGTTAGAATCATTACTATGTAATCTAGATTATTGACTCTAGTTCAAGTGGGAGACTGAAGGAAATATGCCCTAGAGGCAATAATAAAGTTATTATTTATTTCCTTATTTCATGATAAATGTTTATCATTCATGCTAGAATTGTATTAACCGGAAACATGATACATGTGTGAATGCATAGACAAAACAACATGTCACTAGTATGCCTCTACTAGACTAGCTTGTTAATCAAAGATGGTTATGTTTCCGACCATGAACAAAGAGTTGTTATTTGATTAACAAGGTCACATCATTAGTAGAATGATCGATTGACATGACCCATTCCCTTAGCTTAGCACACGATCGTTTAGTATGTTGCTCTGCTTTTATCCATGACTTATACATGTTCCTATAACTATGAGATTATGCAACTCCGTTTACGGAGGAACACTTTGGTGCTACCAAGCGTCACAACGAATCGGGTGATTATAAAGGAGTACTACAGGTGTATCCAAAGGCGGATGTGGGTTGGCGTATTTGAGATTAGGTTTTGTCACTCCGATTGTCGGAGAGGTATCTCTGGGCCTTCTCGGTAATGCACATCATGAAGCCTTGCAAGCACTACAACTAATGAGTTAGTTGTGAGATGATGTATTACGGAGCGAGTAAAGAGACTTGCCGATGCGAGATTGAACTAGGTATTGGATACCGACGATCGAATCTCGGGCAAGTAACATACCGATGACAAAGGGAACAACGTATGTTGTTATGCGGTCGACCGATAAAGATCTTCGTAGAATATGTAGGAACCAATATGGGCATCCAGGTCCGCTATTGGTTATTGACCGTGAATAGTTCTAGGTCATGTCTACATTGTTCTCGAACCGTAGGGTCCCGCACGCTTAAGGTTTCGATGGCGGTTATTATGAGTTTATGTATTTTGATGTACCGAAGAAGTTGAGTCCCGGATGTGATCACGGACATGACGAGGAGTCTCGAAATGGTCGAGACATAAAGATTGATATATTGGAAGCCTATGTTTGGAGTTGGAATGGTTCGGCGAAAGCGGAATTTACCGAGTACCGGAGGTTACGGAACCCCGGGAGGTAAATGGGCCTCGATGGGCCTTAGTGGAAAGGAGAAGGGCCAGCCCTGGGTGGGCGCGCCTCCCCCTTCCCTAGTCCTACTAGGACTAGGAGAAGGGCCGCCCCCTCTCTCTTTCCCCCTCAGGAATCCTAGTCCAACTAGGATTGGGGAATCCTACTCCCGGAGGGAGTAGGACTCCTGGGCGCCTCCCCTTGGCCGTGGCCCCCTCCCCTTGCTCCTTTATATCACGGGGCAGGGGGCACCTTGGAACACACAAGTTGATCTTTAGATCGTTCCTTAGCCGTGTCGGTGCCCCCTCCACCATATTCCACCTCGGTTATACCGTCATGAAGCTTAGGCGAAGCCCTGCGCCGTGAAACATCAAGATCGTCCTGCGCCGTCGTCTTGTGGAACTCTCCTCGACACTCGGCTGGATCGAGTCGAGGGGCGTCATCGAGCTGTCGTGTGTCAAGAACTCGGGGCGTCGGAGTATGGCGCGGGATCGGTCGGATCGCGAGGAGAACGTCGACTACTTCCTCTACGTTGTGATCGCTTCGCCGGGTCTCACGAGGGTACGTAGACAACACTCTCCCCTCTCGTTGCTATACATCACCATGATCTTGCGTGTGCGTAGGAAAATTTTTGAAATTACTACGTTCCCCAACACCCAGGGCCTTGCTGTAGTAGGCGACGGGGTGGCCCTCTTGGACAAGGATGGTGCCGATGCCAGTGTCGCAGGCGTCGGTCTCGATGGAGAACGGCTTGTCGAAGTCGGAGAGGGCGAGCACCAGCGTGGTCACCATCGGCTGCTTGAGCATGTCGAACGCGCGCTGTGCCGACTCAGGCCACTCGAAGCCCTTCTTGGTGAGTTGTCGTGTGAGGGGCTTGGCTATGATCCCATAGTGCGGCACAAACTTGCGGTAGTAGGCTGTGAGTCCCAGGAAAACGCGGAGTTTAGTGGCATTGGTTGGTGTTGGCCACTGCGCCATGGCGTTCGTCCTCTCAACGTCAGTCGAGACTCCTTGCTTGGATATGACGTGGCCCAAGTAATCGATGTGATCTTGTGCGAACGAGCACTTGGACACTTGGCGTAGACCTGGTGCTCGCGGAGAAGGTTGAGGACGAGCCAAAGATGCTCAATGTGCTCCTCCAGCGTTTCGCTGAAAACCAGAATGTCATCAAGGAAAATGATAACAAACTTACGGGTGTACTTGGCAAAGATGGCATTCATCAAGAACTGGAATGTCGACGGCGCGTTGGTCAATCCGAACGGCATAACCCGGAACTGGAAATGGCCGTGGTGTGTTTCGAACGCCGTCTTGTGCTCGTCTTCCTCGCGCATCCGGATCTGATAGTAGCCGGCACACAGGTCGAGCTTGGAGAAGTATGCCGCCCCAGCTAACTCATCGACTGGCTCGTCAACGATGGGTAGCGGGAACTTGTTCTTCATGGTTACTTCATTGAGGCGCAGGTAGTCTACGCAGAACCGCTAGGTGCCGTCTTTTTTTCTTCACCAAAAGCACGGGCGCGGCGTACGGACTGACCGAATGGGTGATCACGCCGGCGTCGAGCATTTCCTTCACTTGCCGCTCGATCTCGTCCTTTTGAAGTGGAGAGTAGCGGTACGGCCTCGTGTTGGTTGGCTGCGCTCCGTCCTCCAGGGTGACCGCGTGGTCGTATTCGGTGGGGAGGCAAGCCGGTGGGCGGGGCGAACATATCCGCGAATTCTTCCAGGAGGTCGTTGATTGGTGTCTGAGATGGCCGGCGAGACTTGGGTTTTGGGGGTTGCATCTCGACCATGGCCATGGCCCAAATGTCGTTGCCAGCAATCAGCTTGCATAGCTCGGCCGGCTGCACGATGGCGAGTGTGGGCGTCGATTTGGATCGAACAACTTGCAGGGTGACCATCTCGCCGTCGCGGAGGAAGGAAATGAACTTCTCTTGCCAGTGACATGTCATCGGACTGTTCTTCTCCAACCAATCCATGCCGAGAATGCCGTCATAGGCGCCGGTGTCGAGCTCGTACATCAGCGTCGAGAAGGTGTGGCCCTGCATCCACCGCTTGAGCTCGGGGACTTGGCGCGAGCAAGTGAGCCGGTCGCCATTCGGCACCCGCACGTCCAGGGTGGCGATCTCCTGTGTCGCTGACACGCCCGATGAACGTCTTGTTGACGAAGCTGTGGGTGCTCGCGGAGTCCAGCAAGAGCAGCATGACTTGGTTGCCCACCAGTGCACGTAGTAGAATGGTACTGGCGCCTCAGAGCCGTCCAGCGCGTGCGCTGAGATGGTGCAGCACTCCGGAGGTGGAACTGCGGGTTCGGGGGCGTCGGGCACGTCGAGCGTGTGTACCGCATCGTCGGTGAGCACTTCTCCGTACGCGCCGACTTGGATCGTGAGCAATTGCGCATGCGGGTTGCAGCGGTGCTCTCTGCTGTAGCGATCGCCACACTTGAAGCAGAGTCCGTTGGCTCGGCGAAATTCTTTGAGTTGCCGCTCGCGTGCATAGTCGTCGGATTGTTGTCGTGGCGCGGCGCCCGGCCGCGCCGGTGGCGCTTGAGGTGGACGGCCTTGTGGCGGAGGTCGTGGCCGCGCCCGTGGCGTTTTCAATTCCTCTTCCTGAATCCGCGCAAGGATCGACGCGGGCGTGATGCTTGTGGGAGCTTGCAGACGCACGGTCGCACGCATCTCGTCCTTGAGTCCCAAAAGGAACTGGGTGATGAAGAATTTGGTGGAGAACGAGGGGTCGAGCGCCAACAGATGGTATATGTGGTTGTTTAACACCTGACGGTGCCGCTCTGTCAGAGTTGAAGTAACGTGTGCATCTCGAGCTCGTACTCGTCGGCGCCGAATTCTTCGATGATGGCCGCATAGAACGCATCCTACCCCAGGCCCCCATGTGTTTGACTAAATGCTTGCAGCCAGTGGGCGGCCTGGCCTTCGATATACAACGTCGCCGTGGTCACCCAGCTAGACGGCGGCACGCGATAGAGGTCGAAGTAGGCGCGGCAGCGGTCCAGCCAGAGATACGGAGCAGTGCCGTCAAAACACGGGAAGTCGTGCTTGGGCGCCTTGATGTAGTTGTCGTTGTAGAGGTGGTGATGCGGCTCGATCGGCTGCTGAAGCGGCACCTGGAGCAGGGGTGGTCGCCGATCTACGAGTCTGGGGGACGGAGGCAGCCCTTGTTGGTGTTGCGGGGGTGCCAGTGGATGACGGAGAGGAGGCGGTGGGGTGGAGGTGGGGACGGGTTGAGGATGGTGGCCGATCCCGATCCGCGCGGGGACGACGACCGCTCAAGTGCCTTCCGCGTCTCGTCAACATCGGCCTGAGTGAGATCCACTTGCTTGGACAGAGCCCGCAGATCTTGCGAAACCTGCGCGTTGAAGGCGCCTTGCACTTCGAGCCGCTTGTCGTTGTCGATCTTCTGTTTGTCGAGGCGCGAGAGGACAGTCTCCATGAGGGCCTTGAGCATGCTGGTGTTGTCGTCCATGGCGGACAGCAGCTGCCGCGTCTGAACCGAGGGTTTGGACGGCGCCGTTGCTCCTCTCCGAGCCGATCCAACCCCGCCGGGGATTTTGAGCGATTTGCCGGAGCAGATCGCACCCGTGACAGTCGATGTTACAGATCAAGGCCAAGAGGATTCGGGAGTAGCGGAGAAAAATTTTGCGGCAGGAATCGGTGGCTCTGATAACCAAATGTAACGCCCCGATCTAGATCAGAGCGATCAGAGTAGGTGGCCGAGGTGGATCGAGGAGAGGGTGAGGGGAAAGCTTGGAGAAGGGGATGAGCAAGGGGGAAAGTAGGTGAGAGAATTCAGTTCAGTATTTCCATAAGCATGCCCGATACATCCCCCAACAGGGTTTAAGTACAGGCACACGACTCCACTGGTGCCTGGCCTTTACGCCTTACAGGTGGGACCCACGCACACCTACACTTGGCTATGCCAACTGGTAGTCACGCGGTGGTGTGCACTACCACTGTGACAGTGTCATGCATACGAGTGATGCTCGCGTGTGAGCGTGCTTCTTTTTTGTGTCATGGCGACCGAGGACAGTAAATTCTTTGTCGTGTATAGCGTCTGCAACTCCACGATGAAGGGTGTTTTAGCGGAAAGGTGCTGCTACGCTCGGATCCACCCACGCACCTTATCCTGACCATCTATTTGCTCAGAGATTCGTGTTGCATGACACTGGTGCAGGTCATTTGCAGATACATCACTGATTATGTGTGTTAGACATGTTTCTGTGTTCCTTTCTTAGGCGTGCCGTGCTAGGTCGTAGCCCTGTGAGAGGCGGTGTTGTCAGTAACGCAGAAGCGTCACTGTGGTACCTGCACGCCTTATCACATTACCTTTTTTTTTTTTGAGAAAACCTTATCACATCACCTGCCAATGCCCCAGGCCCGCCTTTGTCTTAATAGCCCAGCACCTTAATTTATTAATTCTGTCCCCAACAGCCCATCGAACAGTGTTGACTACTAGTAATAAAGTATCAAAACTATGCATCGTGTGATTCTCAAAAAATGTACATAGTAAATGATGAATTAAACTCCCTTATCCTTTTTATTATGTTTGTGATGTTCGCATTCCATTGATCAACAACAAGAATCCGGAAAAGGAAAATCCATGAACAGTTTTTTTTTTTTTTTTTGCTTCCATGCACAACAGAAATTTATCATCGCTTGAAAATCGTACGAAGCATATAGCGTTCCATTGACTAATAGAGAGGAGTGGCCATCGGCCTAGATTAAAAAGATTACATGTTCGCTGCTGTCTACCTTTCAGGACTGTCAGGCGATGGGAAACTGACCTTCATGCATACAGTGCCTATGAGGCATTTAAAATTTGGCATACAGGGCGTCTGCAAAACACTTTCAACAGTGAAAGCAAAGTTCTGATCTCGAGGCCGCACACCCTGCCACTAGCGGCCAGGATAAGGGGTGTGCACACACCCGAGAGTAGAAAAACCAGTCTCGTGTTTTAGTGTCCCAGCTTTTGCCCTGTGTTCTTCTCCTTACCTTCTCGTTCGCTTGGCCGATCGCGGAGTCGGTGGCCCTGCGCGCCGATCTTAAGCACGTGGACAGCGCCCGTGGTTTCACCAAACAGGAGCTTCTCCAACGAATGGCCGCCCGGTCCAAGGCCCGCGTGGCCAGCGCCCCGGCGGTGACCGCTCAGGTAGACCACGGTGCCGGGTCAGACATTGGTTTTCCCGAGTACCTCCTCCACTTGGGCGTCGGCACGCCGCGCCCGCAGCGCGTCGTGCTCACGCTGGACACCGGCAGCGACCTCGTCTGGACGCAGTGCGCTTGCACGGTCTGCTCCGACTAACCGTTCCCGGTTTTCCGCGCCTCTGCCTCCCGCACCTTCCACCGTGTCCCACACCGTGTGCCTCCCGCTCTCCGGGTGCCACAATTCGGTCACAACGCGTAAGCTGGTCGAGGACACTTTCACATTCAAGGTGCCCGATGGCAAGCACGGCGCAGTTGCCGCGGTGGCCGTGCCCAACCTCCGCTTTCGCTGTGGCATGCTCAACACCGGAGTCTTCAAGTCAAATAAGTCCGGCATCGCCGGCTTCGGCCGTGGCCCGTTGTCGCTGCCGTCGCAGCTCAAGGTCCGCAGGTTCTCCTACTGCTTCATGGCCATCGTAGAGTCGAGCGCCAGCCCGGTGTTCGTTCCTTGGCGGCGAGCCGGAGAACCTTGAAGCGCATGCCACGGGGCACATTCAGTCCACCCCGTTCGCCCCAGGCCCTCCGGGTGCGCCTGTGGGCAGCTCACCGTTCTACTACCTTCCGCTGACAGGTGTCACCGTCGGCGAGACGCGGCTGCCGTTCAACGCGTCGCGTTCGCGCTCAAGGGGGTGGATCCTGCGGGACGATCGTCGATTCCGGCACGGCCATCACAACGTTCCGGGAGGCATTCGTGGCGCAAGTACCGCTACGTGTCGCGGACGGCTACACCGACTCCGACCGCAGGTTGTGCTTCTCCATGCGGTTGCGGCCGAATAAGAAGGCGCCCGCTGTGCCGAAGCTGATCCTCCATCTGGACGGTGCAGACTGGGACCTTCCACGGGACAACTACGTGCTGGATAGACGACGGCGCGGGCAGGGAGCTGTGCGTGGTGATATCTTCGGGGAGCAAGAGCGACAGGACGACCATCGGGTCCAGCAGCAGAACATGCACATAATCTACGACCTGGAGAACAAGCAGCAACGATACATCAGGTTTTTCATACTTGCAAAACGATTTTGGTACTAACAAACGATCAAACTTAAGGGAAAAACTGGCTTGCTCCAATCATTGATGCTTATAAAGAAATCGCTTTTTCCTATTATGTACTTTGGTGGTAAAGTTTTCTATAGCATTTAAATGTCAACCTAAGGACAGATACACAAAATAGCAATATGCAACCACCTAGCTATCCTGTAGCAACACAAATGTGCAGGTGATCCTTCTAGAATATAGTGCAAATATTCAACATCGTATAGGTATAGGCATGCATTAAGTGCATCAACATGTATGCATAAATTTCTGATCGTTTAATTGGTTAATTAGGGACAATAAAATCATAGAAGGGTCATGTATATACGATCTATGATGTAAGAAGAGTACAAGGCTGGAGCAATCAATCTATGTGCATAAACGAGCTTATTATAAGAATAATGAGCGGTTATTTTGTGGTAGCGCCAATAAATGGTGAAAGCAATGGACAATCATAAGTGCAATTAGTTTTTTTTACTCTAGAACTGAAAATACATACGATTATTGATTTATAATATAATATAAATATTAAATAGAATGGAAATTCTCATGCATGTAAGCAAGTTCAAGTAGATTTTCCTTATGCATGGTTGGAAATAGAATGGAAATTAATATGCATGTTTGCATGTTGAGGTGGATTTTCATTATGCATGGTTGCGTGTTCACACGGACCCTTCACTGTGCATGTTGATTGGTGAGATGACATGCTTACATGTAGAGAAAAATAGATGAATGGCGCTAGCAAATATAAGATTACTTTGTTGTCCATATGGACAATCCAAGATAAATAGTGTAAGATGCACATATCAAAAATTTACTAACATATCAAGTCTGACAAAACGAATACACATAAACATAGACGTAATAACATAGAACAAATCTAGCTGTGCAAATGAGCGGGTAACACTACTAGTTGGATGTGATACTATAAGATGTGTGTGTGCGCTGACGTGAGTTGTATTCGTTCTTGTTTTCAATGTGAATGAGACCAAATTATGTCTCATCTAGATGAGTTCGGATCGGAATAGTTTCTTTGTCATGGTTTACTTGCAAATTAGTACAACCATACAGTGCTACAAATGTCTACAACTACACCGCTCACAAAGGAATTAAATGATCACAAAAGTAGACATGTGATATTTGGTGAAGCAAATAATATATAGCCCTGGCTATACACAAGACCGGTCAGTAATTGGCCTTCTATAAATAACTTGCTTATTCCCCGTGTAGTGAGATTACATATAGTTGGTAGGGGAGCTGGAGAATCTTAGAGTGTGAAAGGAGAGCAACAATGACGAGCATAGTGAATGGCATGGATGGTCACATAGCACGATCAAGTGGGGCATGGATGGTCACATAGTAGGGGAGCTATATGATCATGCACACAGCACTATAGTGATCATACCAACAACATAGCAACCATCTTGATAATAGAAGCACCCTAACAAGCATTGTAACCTTAGCAAGAACTCCCTAACTGGCATTGTGAATTTGTGATTCTACCAAGAGCACTCTAAATACTATTCTAGTTAGCATTATTGTCATAGCACGAAAAACCTAGTCAGCGTAGGGCACTACCATGAACACCCTAACTAGCATTGTGATTCCACTAGGAACACCCTAACTACCAATCTAGCATCTCGTGATAGCAAAACAACCTAATCAGTGTAGGGCAGTAGCATTAACACCCTAAGTAGGCAAATCATATGGCTCTGAATCGATTGGATTCGACTCGACTCGAATTGAATCCAATTTATTTGTAACCAAGCAAGAAGAAACTAACTACTAACGGGAGAAGGGGGAACAAATACTTACCAAGGTGGTTGTCGGTGAAGGTAACGCCGGCTGCGGATCAAACCTTACAGGGAATGTTGGAATAATCCAAATATATGATAGCTATGATTAGGTAAGTTTGATTAAAACGTTGTTGTCTGGTTGGACTTTGCATGACACATTCGAATAGTAGTACCTAGTATTTGAGTCTATACGTATAGAAGTTGGAGTTGGAGTCATGTTAGGCTTGTGATCAAGCTTGCCGGTGATTAGTTTAGGATAGTGATTATCCTAGAACGCAAATAGTCATTCGGTGTAGCGACGATAAGAAAGCGATGAGGGTTCGGTGTAGCAACGATAAGAACGCAAATTGTCGTTCGGCGGAAGGACCTGGTGGAGGGCGACGGGTTGTAGCCAGTAATGCACTGGTGATCGTTGATGGTTTATGAGGTGCCGAAGTTGCGACACCGAGGAAATCATCGAGACATCGTCATTGGAGGGTGCAAGGTGGAGATGGCGAAGTTGCGAGCCGTCATCAAGTTGTGCACATGAGTTCTTGTAAGGTGCGTCCAAGAGCTCAGATGCGTGAGTCTTCTGCTGCAGTTGAGGTGCGTCACTGGCGGAATAGGAACCGAATGACATGAATGACCCGGTCATTGGGGGTAAAAAAATACCGTGCACGACCACCATAGTCGGCACTGACGGGCTTTCCTACGCCGCCACAGCAAACATGATCCTCTCCGCAACCATACCTATTAGCATGAACGCATCCCATGGGTCAATGGTCACTGACTGCGTCCTGGTGTGCAGACAGGGGACGACGCCTAGATAGCTGACAATGGGTCAATGCCGGTTCGGGTTATGCCGGCCACCCACCAGTCTAGGATGGGGTTGCTACCGACTAAGATTGAAGTAGGGCGGCATTGTTGAGGGTCTGCCATCGTAGAGCACGAAGGGGTGGCGAGAGAGTGGGAGCGTGGTGTGAACGGGAGTGGGCGGTGATGCGAGAAAGGGGAGGAGTTATTAGACGTTGTGTTGTCTCAAACGCTTTCCAATGCGTGCAGGCGAGAGTAAAACGTGGCTCGTGTCACATCCCTAGTTCTGACAATGCCTAGTGCATGCATTAGAGTGTTGCATCATGTTTAAATTCCATGAAACTTGAAATGGGGATTGTTTAAACCCTAGCACCAAATGAATTCAACTAGGGTCAAAATAAAATCTTTTTCATTGAACTCAAAATGCCCTCTAAAAATGTTCAACATTTCTGGTTTGAGGTGAAAGCATCTACCAAAAATGGTTTATATTTTTGCAGGACATATTGGGCTCTGAATTAAATCATACTCTATTTGCATTTGGGCATTTAAATGCTATAAAATATTCCAAATACCCAAATAATTCTGAAAATAAGTGTAGGCTGTTGGAAATAATCTAAATAGAGCCTCTGATTATTTTCAGGATTTTTAAAGATGCCTAAGTATTTTTAATAATGCCACAAACTTGCAGAAATAATAGAAAACACAAACAAAATAGAAAAACAGTGGAAAGGAGTTTACCTGGCGCTCACCTGGCCTGGCCCAGCACGGCCCAGCCCATTGGCCTGTGCCAGTCATCGTTGTCCTCTCGCCAGTCGGACAGGGCGCGTGCCCGACGCGCGCGTGCGCTCCGCGCGCCACGCGAGCTCCCTGCCTGCCTGCGTCCCCGTCGCCCTGGATGCCTCCGCGCACGCCACGCAGCCTCCCCGACCGCCCCTCACTCTCTCCCGAGCTCTCTCCCTCCTCTGCTCTCTCTCCCTCTCATGGCCGAGCGCAGCCGTCGCCACCGACGCTGTTCGCCGCGGCCACAGCCACCGCCCCACCTCCCCGACGCGTCCCAAAGCTCCGCCGCATCTTCCTCTTCCTCTCCACCGAGCTACATGGCGCCGAAGGCCCTGCATCGTCGCCCTCTTCGTCATCTTCGTCGCCGGCCACCGGAGATCCCCCTCGCCGCTCCGCTCGCTCGGGTGCTTCCTCGAGCTCGCTGAGACCATCGTCCGCCTCACCGTGAGCCCCTCTATCGATTTCCCCTGCTACCATGTTCATTAGCTCACCGTAGCCCTCGTTTCCGTCGAGGCCGAGACCTCACCGGCGCCGGACCTGTCGCCGTCGTCGTTCTGGTTCACCTCCGACCAAACCGAGCGTGCCACTGCACTCAGTGCACTCCCAGGAGCCGAGCACACCCACCAGAACCTCACGCCGTGCTCCGTAGCCTCGTTTCCGTGCATTCCCGAACTCCGCCGCCGTCGTCGCCGTCGACTCAGGCCACCCCAACTCCTCCCGTTCGCTCCATTAGATGCGCCGCATTGCCAGCTAGCCGTAGCCGCAAACCACGAGTAAAACGGTGCCCTGTAGCGCAAACCCGACGAGGACGCCGCCGCGATCTGAGGTCGCCGGCGGTTAAACGCCGGCAGCCGACGTGGCGCTGTTTTAGTTAGCACTAATGACCACGCTAAACACCCCTAGAGCCACTGCCATGTGGGCCCCCAGTACCTAAACTAATTTGTATTATTTCTCTGTTAGATTAGCACTAACCACAGTGGGCCCCGCCTGTCAACGTTGACTTGGCCACGTCAGCTTTGACCGGGTCCCACATGTCAGCCTCTGTTGCTGACTCTATGTCACTGACCAGTGGACCCCACTGGTCAGGTTTGACCTGGATGGCGCCTGTTGACCTGCTGAGGTCAGCATGACCTAATGCTGACGCAATAAATCATTTTCTGGTTTTAAAATAAATCAGGAAAATCCAGAAAATTGCCTAAACTTCTAAAATTCATATAAAATCAACCGTAGCTCCAAATCAAACAAATTATATATGAAAAATTATCAGAAAAATTCAAGGAATCCATCTGTACCTTTTTCATGCATGTTTGAACAATGTTTGTCCTCTGTTTTGGACAAAACAAATAAAGGGCATTTAAATAATCATATATGGAGTTTGAATTTGGATCATGTATCCAAACCAACTTCATTTAAATCATAGCTAGATGCATTAGCTCAAATCACAGCATATTGCCATGTCATGATCATGCATCATATTGTAGCATTGCATTGATTGTGTTCTTTCTCAGTTGCCGGTGTTTGTCCCTCTCGATAGGCGTGGTTCCGACGATGAGTTCGATGACACCGATGAAGAGCTATATTATCTTCGAAGTGCGGGCAAGCAAAACCCCTTGTTCATTCCGATATAATCCCGCTCTCTCGCTCCTGCTCTCTTTTCTTGCATTAGGACAACATCGATTCAACTGTTACTTGCTGCGGTAGTTGAACCCTTTATCCTTTGCATGACTGTCATTCCACAATAAATAGATGAAACCCACTAGCATGAGTAGGAGTTGTTTGAGCCCCGTTGTGCCTACTCATTCATGTTTGTTTGTCATGCCTGCTATTGCTTAGAGTTGAGTCAGTCGATTCATCGGAAATGAATCGAGGTGTGTGAACATGTCCCTTGTGTGAGAGCTAAGTGCGTGAACACGATTTGGTAAAGGTAGCGGTGAGAGGCCATGTAGGAGTACATGGTGGTTTGTCTCATTGCGGCCGTCCTCGAGAACTGAGTTACGTGTTTGTGATCCATGATTCAGCTACTACCACGCATTGGGCCCGAAACCAATGGACCCTCTCGGCTTCTTAATCACCCTTGTCCTCTGTCCGGGAGTTGCAAGTAGTTTCGTGTTTGTAGTATCTTTGGAGGCCAGGCTTGCGCTGACCGTAGGGGTGGGCTGTGATGCGGTAGGCACGTGGCACGTGTACGGGCGCCCGCTTGGTGTCTCGGGAACCCTGTTCACATCGTTTGGGGCTGTGAGCGAAACTTGGCCGAACTCCTCATAGATGGAACCCAAATAGGCGATAAACCTGGACTAGGGACTTGAGTGTTTAGGTAGGCCGTGGCCGACACCCACGTTGGGCTTCCGCTTGAAGGTTGCCGAGTACATGTCGTAAACGGCGATAAGTGGTGAGCGTGTGTGAAGAAGTACACCCTGCAGGTTAACATCATCTATTGAATAGCCGTGTCATGAAAAGGACTTCGGGTTGCCTATAACAGTTCATAGACAATGAAAGTGGATACTTTAAAATACGCAAGATAAGCGTGAGTGCTATGGATGGCGTTCTCGTAGGGAGACGGAGCGGATCCATAGTGGTGTATTGATATGGTGAATATGTGGACTCGTGTGCCACCTCAAAAGAGTTACTTGCGATCGTAGTTCGGGATAGCCACCGAGTCAAAGCTGGCTTGTGCTGTTAAACTCCACCATCCCTTTTGTTGATAATGATGCATATGTAGTTAGTTCTTATGTAAGTCTTCTGGGTACATTTGTACTCACGTTTGCCTATTTTATGTTTTTGCGAGAGACTTCAGTCTCGCTAGTAGTTCCGCTTGGACTTGACGTTTAGCTTGTTACCTCAGCTACGATCTTGTGCCCTCGGCAGATCGGTAGATAGTCGGGCTTCTAAGCCTTTTTCATTTGTAGATGTACGTACTCGGACATATTAGCTTCGCTTGTGCTTTGATTTGTATGCTCTGAATGTTGGGTCATGAGACCCCTGTTTGTAATATCTCGCTCCTCGGAGCCTATTGAATAAAATACTTGAGTCGTAGAGTCATGTTGTGATGCCATGTTGTATTTGCACATATCGAGCATATTGTGTGTATGTTATTGAAATGCTTGGTATGTGTGGGATCTGACTATCTAGTTGTTTATCTTTAGTAGCCTCTCTTACCGGGAAATGTCTCCTAGTGTTTCCACTGAGCCATGGTAGCTTGCTACTGCTCCGGAACACTTAGGCTGGCCGGCATGTGTCCTTCTTCGTTCTGTATACATCCCTTCGGGAAATGTCACGCGTTGAGTACCGGAGTCTGTTAGCCCGCTACAGCCCGGTTCACCGGAGTCCTGCTAGCCCAGTGCTACAGCCCGGAACTCACTCGCTGATGACCGACACGTTCGATGCTGGGTCATGAATGCCTGTCCCTGTAAGTCTGTGCCACTTTGGGTTTACGACTAGCCATGTCAGCCCGGGCTCCTTTTCATATGGATGCTAGCGACACTATCATATACGTGTGCCAAAAGGCGCAAACGGTCCCGGGCAAAGGAAAGGCGACACCCGTGGGAATACCATGCGTGAGGCCGCAAAGTGATATGAGGTGTTACATGCTAGATCGATGTGGCATTGAGTCGGGGTCCTGACAGCTTTGGTATCAGAGCCTGACTGCCTGTAGGATTACCAAGCCAAACTGGTCGAAGTCGTGTCTAGAAATGCTTTAGTTATATGTAGGGGAATTGATTGTGGGTTGGAACGTAAGGCTCTTTTTACTCCTTATACCTCATGGCCTTCTGATCTGAGTCATCCTCTTCTCTTCTACGGGGATTAAGAACTAGGCCTTCTCATCTATCTGTCAGGATGACGTGTTACTAATCCATAGACCTATAGAATTGTTAGTTTCAAATCTCAGTTCAATTTTTACTACTTCCATATGTTCATAGCTGGTCTCAGAACCTTGACATTGTGATATTAAGTGGTTATGCCACCATTTTTGTTGTATGTCTCCAAACTTTTGAGCATTTACAGCCGATATGCTGTCCGAGTCATCCCAGGTTTCTAAACAATCCGATGCACTTGCAAATCCTTTCCCTCTAGTTTTGATGTTCCTTTGGGCCAGGTTAATCACACCAATTGCTGAGTTGAGGTATTTACTACCTCGACATATATGTTGGAGCTATTATTATGACCCTAGGTGTCTGGAGCATCACCTAGCAATCTTAGCCATGCTTTGTGTTCCCGGTGTGATAACTCTGGCCTTCATTCTCGAAAGCATCCCGTGATGCCATTTAGTAGTAGGTATTCTACTCCTGGGTTCTTGACCCAAGACTCACCCTACTTACATCATGTTGATAGTGTTTGCTAGTTCCTTTAGGTAATTAGTAACCTTTGCATTAGTCCTCGAGGTCCGTGGTATTTCCTTCTTCCAAATACTATGAACCACTTATGGCAGAAGTTGTTAAACCAAAAGATCACAATAAGCATGCTCTTGATGAGTTATCCATTCATAATTGTGACTCTGCCAGTTCTACCCTTCCGCATGGATTATCCGGAAGAAATTTGTTGAACTTGGTTCGACATACTAATCTATGCATCCACAACTCAGAAAATCATATGTTCCTTTGAGTTGTTCTCTTTAGTTGTGTCCTGACCCTCGTCTATCAATTGATAGTCAAGAGTATGCGTCGTTCGTTTATCGATGCCTATTATTCTTGTGGTGCGTCAAGCCATTCTATTCGGAATGACTTGGAGAAACAAACTCGATACCTTGTCCATTTCTAGGATTGGGTCAAAGCAGTTGTACTCTGCAGATCAAATTGCTAATCTAGCTTTTGCTCTATTCTACCTTGGAGTATTACCATCTTTATATCAAGAATGTCATGGGAATTGCACACCATCCTATGAACTCTTGATGCAGTGATACTTCTTGCCATCATTGTTCATTCCTCGGTTTCCGTGTTATTGTAACCGGAATGCCGACAAGTGAACCATGATGTGTGAAATCAATGCTGTAGCAACTCCGTTGCTTGGTAGTTAAGTGGACGATAACCTCATCCTTAGCGTGTTGGTTATTGAATCGTCACCCTAAGGTTGATTGTGCTACCTAGTCCTTATTCCCGGTGCACCCTTTGATCAATGAGTTGGGATTGTGCCAATCCCTCGCTTATTTGATCATATCGTCTTGCCCTGAAAAGCAAGATTGTTCTCGAGCTTAGTAACATATCGGTGGTTCGTGATGTTCCGAATATCTTCTCGGAAGTATTACCAGGTTGTCACCTGGCCGCTATGTTGAGTTCGTGATCAAGTTGGTTTCATATAAACCACCCCTTCTCCAAGAATCTGTGTTGCATGCCCCTGAGCTAGTTGGTTAAGCTAAAAAAAACAACAACTTGGAGAGTTGGAAGATAAAAGCTTGTTCGACTTAGCTCATGTTAAGGGATATCTTTTTGTGTGTGTGTGTTGAAGAAAGATGGTATCTTCATCGATTGATCCTTCTGATCAGTTGTTGGATCTATTGCCTTGTCAAAACTTTGACTTGAGTATGGGCTATCGTCAAGTCAAATCAGAACCAACGATGTTCATAATGTTGTCTTACTCGTGGTTGATCTCTCGAGCATACACCATTATTTCCTTAGGTCTGACCAATACTATCACCTTGTTCACATAGTTATGGAATTCCCTCTCCATGGGAATCTGGATGAATTGCTGTTGAGACCATCGACAACATCCTTGTCTTCTCCATAATTTTGTTAAACATTAAGCTAGTGTTGGAAACTTTTGAAAGCATTTGTTCATGCTAGCTCATGAAGCCATGTTCGGATGTAAGAAGTGACTTCCTCTAGTTCATGTGCATTTGATGCAAGTTGCCGCCATGGATTCGAGAAAGTCAATGTTGCCTCCTCTGGAATCATCCCAAATCATTCATGCATACGTGCGAAGTATTCTGTGGTTCGAAGACTTGCAAACTTCATTCTATATGTATTCTTAGCACACCAAGCCACTGATTGATTTGTTCAAAGAAAAGAAGTTCATGCGCTAATCCTGAAGGGCCCGGATGGATATGCACAAGACTTTGTTATCTCGATGATGGTTCCCCTCCTGAACTCGGTAGTGTTTTATTACAAGACTACTGTGTGGTCATGCTTGTCTCGGACAACGTGTTCACATGTGTTAGCAGAACCAGCTCATGTTTTGGAGTTTGCTATCGTAGTTCATTTCCCGAGAATCTCGCGACGTCATCTCGTCGATTTGTGTTGCAAACTTTCATTTCTCTTTCTAGACCTGATGAGTCTGGAATGTTCAGACACCAACCAGATCTGAATCTTAGGCAGATATGATGGTTGGAACATTTCCCAAGAACTACAATATTGGTCTCGCGATAACCGGTAAGGTGAATGTCGTGACCAACACACCCCACCGGAAGACCAATTATTGTAGCATCTTGTTTGAAGAAGTTGGCCACCTCCCCATAAGGATCTCGTAGAATTTATTCTAGTAGTTGTTCCTTATGTATTCTTAAAGTTCCCGAAGTCCGATCTTTTACTCGATGTTCTGGGGACCAAACCATTTTAATGAATGGGATACGCTAGTACATCAAGGAGAACATTAGACGCGGAGTGCTAAATGTCTCTCGGTCGATCATCCAGATTTAGTCCCCTTGGCCCCGCTAAGGTGAAATCTGAGAAAGTGTTATCCTCCTTGCATCTGCATCGTCCATCGCTATTCATCATGGTAGTATGTTGTGTTGCCAGGATCCTTGACACGGATGTTGGTAAAACCTTGATGATTATGAAAATGCTCAAGTTCTTGAAAGCACGCACAAGCATTAGGTGCTATCGTAGTTACTAACTGGGATTGCTCTCAATTTCCTCGGTTATGCTATAACTCTTCAAACAGTAGATCCACTCTCTACTGCTGAGCCTCTCCCCAGTTACTAACTCATCCTTTGCGTTGTTCTCAACAAGGTAATCCACATCATCCATTCTGGCCCGAGAATGTCATTCTTCCGGACACCTTCAAATGATCGATTACGATTTACCTTAAGTTGGTATAAAGAGTTTCAATGATCTCTGAATCAAATGTAATTCTCTTGCCACTTAAGGGGATAGATCCACGAATTGCCTTCCTCAAAAATGTCTCGATGTGGTATCATGGCAACTCAAACTCTCGCTACGTTGACAACCGTTCACCACCCTCTTAGGTGTGGAATTGTTGTCTACCTAGTGAACCCTCGTCGTCTGTTCCACTACAATCCTCTAGATGTGTGCTTTGTATCTCAGCTTGCGAGATGTTTTTATGACTCACCCCGTGAGCTGATCCTAAGTTGTTTGATCTTTGAGAAGATCGATCCTACTAGAGTTTTCCCTTTCTACTTGTTGTCATGTGGGATGGAGTTCTCAGGGCAAGACTTCGAGACAATGATGGTGATCGAATCAACGTTCATTTGAAGTGCAACTTGGATTGTGAACATTATATTAGATTGCGCTTTCCTTTCATTTTACCCTACGCTTGAATCTCGGGTCGAGATTCTTGTTTAGTGGGGGTGAGTTGTCACATCCCTAGTTCTGACAATGCCTAGTGCATGCATTAGAGTGTTGCATCATGTTTAAATTCCATGAAACTTGAAATGGGGATTGTTTAAACCCTAGCACCAAATGAATTCAACTAGGGTCAAAATAAAATCTTTTTCATTGAACTCAAAATGCCCTCTAAAAATGTTCAACATTTCTGGTTTGAGGTGAAAGCATCTACCAAAAATGGTTTATATTTTTGCAGGACATATTGGGCTCTGAATTAAATCATACTCTATTTGCATTTGGGCATTTAAATGCTATAAAATATTCCAAATACCCAAATAATTCTGAAAATAAGTGTAGGCTGTTGGAAATAATCTAAATAGAGCCTCTGATTATTTTCAGGATTTTTAAAGATGCCTAAGTATTTTTAATAATGCCACAAACTTGCAGAAATAATAGAAAACACAAACAAAATAGAAAAACAGTGGAAAGGAGTTTACCTGGCGCTCACCTGGCCTGGCCCAGCACGGCCCAGCCCATTGGCCTGTGCCAGTCATCGTTGTCCTCTCGCCAGTCGGACAGGGCGCGTGCCCGACGCGCGCGTGCGCTCCGCGCGCACGCTGAGCTCCTCCGCTGCTCTGCGTCCCGTCGCCTGGATGCCTCCGCGCACGCCACGCAGCCTCCCCGACCGCCCCTCACTCTCTCCCGAGCTCTCTCCCTCCTCTGCTCTCTCTCCCTCTCATGGCCGAGCGCAGCCGTCGCCACCGACGCTGTTCGCCGCGGCCACAGCCACCGCCCCACCTCCCCGACGCGTCCCAAAGCTCCGCCGCATCTTCCTCTTCCTCTCCACCGAGCTACATGGCGCCGAAGGCCCTGCATCATCGCCCTCTTCGTCATCTTCGTCGCCGGCCACCGGAGATCCCCCTCGCCGCTCCGCTCGCTCGGGTGCTTCCTCGAGCTCGCGGAGACCATCGTCCGCCTCACCGTGAGCCCCTCTATCGATTTCCCCTGCTACCATGTTCATTAGCTCACCGTAGCCCTCGTTTCCGTCAAGGCCGAGACCTCACCGGCGCCGGACCTGTCGCCGTCGTCGTTCTGGTTCACCTCCGACCAAACCGAGCGTGCCACTGCACTCAGTGCACTCCCAGGAGCCGAGCACACCCACCAGAACCTCACGCCGTGCTCCGTAGACTCGTTTCCGTGCATTCCCGAACTCCGGCCACCGCCTTGGAGCTCGCCGCCGTCGACTCAGGCCACCCCAACTCCTCCCGTTCGCTCCATTAGATGCGCTGCATTGCCAGCTAGCCGTAGCCGCAAACCACGAGTAAAACGGTGCCCTGTAGCGCAAACCCGACGAGGACGCCGCCGCGATCTGAGGTCGCCGGCGGTTAAACGCCGGCAGCCGACGTGGCGCTGTTTTAGTTAGCACTAATGACCACGCTAAACACCCCTAGAGCCACTGCCATGTGGGCCCCAATGCCTAAACTAATTTGTATTATTTCTCTGTTAGATTAGCACTAACCACAGTGGGCCCCGTCTGTCAACGTTGACTTGGCCACGTCGACTTTGACGGGTCCCACATGTCACCTCATTGTCGACTCTATGTCACTGACCAGTGGACCCCACTGGTCAGGTTTGACCTGGATGGCGCCTGTTGACCTGCTGAGGTCAGCATGACCTAATGCTGACGCAATAAATCATTTTCTGGTTTTAAAATAAATCAGGAAAATCCGAAAATTGCCTAAACTTCTAAAATTCATATAAAATCAACCGTAGCTCCAAATCAAACAAATTATATATGAAAAATTATCAGAAAAATTCAAGGAATCCATCTGTACCTTTTTCATGCATGTTTGAACAATGTTTGTCCTCTGTTTTGGACAAAACAAATAAAGGGCATTTAAATAATCATATATGGAGTTTGAATTTGGATCATGTATCCAAACCAACTTCATTTAAATCATAGCTAGATGCATTAGCTCAAATCACAGCATATTGCCATGTCATGATCATGCATCATATTGTAGCATTGCATTGATTGTGTTCTTTCTCAGTTGCCGGTGTTTGTCCCCTCTCGATAGACGTGGTTCCGACGATGAGTTCGATGACACCGATGAAGAGCTATATTATCTTCAGAAGTGCCAGGCAAGCAAAACCCCCTTGTTCATTCCGATATAATCCCGCTCTCTCGCTCCTGCTCTCTTTTACTGCATTAGGACAACATCGATTCAACTGTTACTTGCTGCGGTAGTTGAACCCCTTTATCCTTTGCATGACCTGTCATTCCACAGTAAATAGATGAAACCCACTAGCATGAGTAGGAGTTGTTTGAGCCCCGTTGTGCCTACTCATTCATGTTTGTTTGTCATGCCTGCTATTGCTTAGAGTTGAGAAAGGTCTGATTCATCGGGAATGAATCAGAGGTGTGTGAACATGTCCTACTGTGTGAGAGCTAAGTGCGTGAACACGATTTGGTAAAGGTAGCGGTGAGAGGCCATGTAGGAGTACATGGTGGGTTGTCTCATTGCGGCCGTCCTCAGGAACTGAGTTCTGTGTTTGTGATCCATGATTCAGCTACTACCACGCATTGGGCCCGAAACCAATGGACCCTCTCGGCTTCTTAATCACCCTTGTCCTCTGTCCAGGAGTTGCAAGTAGTTTCTGGTGTTTGTAGTATTTGGAGGCCGTGCTTGCGCTGACCGTAGGGGTGGGCTGTGATGCGGTAGGCACGCGGCACGTGTACCGGGCGCCCGTTTGGTGTCTCGGGAACCCTGTTCACATCGTTTGGGGCTGTGAGCGAAACTTGGCGGAACTCCTCATAGATGGAACCCAAATAGGCGATAAACCTGGACTAGGGACTTGAGTGTTTAGGTAGGCGTGGCCGACACCCACGTTGGGCTTCCGCTTGAAGGTTGCCGAGTACATGTCGTGTAACGGCGATAAGTGGTGAGCGTGTGTGAAGAAGTACACCCTGCAGGTTAACATCATCTATTCGAATAGCCGTGTCCGCGGAAAAGGACTTCTGGGTTGCCTATAACAGTTCATAGACAATGAAAGTGGATACTTTAAAATACGCAAGATAAGCGTGAGTGCTATGGATGGCGTTCTCGTAGGGAGACGGAGCGGATCCATAGTGGTGTATTGATATGGTGAATATGTGGACTCGTGTGCGCCACCTCAAAAGAGTTACTTGCAGTCGTAGTTCAGGATAGCCACCGAGTCAAAGCTGGCTTGCTGCTGTTAAACTCCACCATCCCTTTTGTTGATAATGATGCATATGTAGTTAGTTCTTATGTAAGTCTTGCTGGGTACATTTGTACTCACGTTTGCCTATTTTATGTTTTTGCAGAGAGACTTCAGTCTCGCTAGTAGTTCCGCTTGGACTTCGACGTTTAGCTTGTTACCTCAGCTACGATCTTGTGCCCTCGGCAGGATCTGGTAGATAGTCAGGCTTCTAAGCCTTTTTCATTTGTAGATGTCTGTACTCAGACATATTAGCTTCCGCTTGTGCTTTGATTTGTATGCTCTGAATGTTGGGTCATGAGACCCCTGTTTGTAATATCTCGCTCCTCGGAGCCTATTGAATAAAATACTTGAGTCGTAGAGTCATGTTGTGATGCCATGTTGTATTTGCACATATCGAGCATATTGTGTGTATGTTATTGAAATGCTTGGTATGTGTGGGATCTGACTATCTAGTTGTTTATCTTTAGTAGCCTCTCTTACCGGGAAATGTCTCCTAGTGTTTCCACCGAGCCATGGTAGCTTGCTACTGCTCCGGAACACTTAGGCTGGCCGGCATGTGTCCTTCTTCGTTCCTGTGTCTATCCCTTCGGGGAAATGTCACGCGTTGAGTACCGGAGTCCTGTTAGCCCGCTACAGCCCGGTTCACGAGTCTGCTAGCCAGTGCTACAGCCGGAACTCACTCGCTGATGACCGACACGTTCGATGCTGGGTCATGAATGCCTGTCCCTGTAAGTCTGTGCCACTTTGGGTTTACGACTAGCCATGTCAGCCCGGGCTCCTTTTCATATGGATGCTAGCGACACTATCATATACGTGTGCCAAAAGGCGCAAACGGTCCCGGGCAAAGGAAAGGCGACACCCGTGGGAATACCGTGCGTGAGGCCGCAAAGTGATATGAGGTGTTACATGCTAGATCGATGTGGCATTGAGTCGGGGTCCTGACAGCTCGAGCATGCATGGCTTGCGAAAAATATTCGAATCGACTGTTCCCCATCAACCTGGCCCGAGACTGTTTTAAGTTCCATGCGGGCTGAGAAACGCATGCATACCAGCCTACCAAATGCCCCAGTTTTACCCGGCACGACCCTTGTTGGGCTGCATGCAGCCTAAAAAACATGCCTAGGGGAGTGTTATAGGATGAAAATGCGTCGGAGAAGCGAAAGTGTTGTTCCGATCCTGTGCTCAGGTGAGCTCAGGTGAATAGTAAAATAAAAAAATGAAAATATTCAAAAAATCCTAAAGAAATTGCGTGAAATATTGACAAATGTTTTTATAGCTTGCAAAATTTCAACATCAGATGGACAAAATCGATTTTATTTTATTTCAGATTTTTCACGATTGTCATTTGGTGTTGAAATTTTGTAAGCTATATTCATTGTTTCACACAAGAAATAAGAATTTTTTTGAAAAAAATCATTTTCTTTTCAATTTACTGTTCACCCGAGCTCACGTGAGTTCGGGATCAGAACAGCCGTGTCGTCAGAGAACACCAATAACAAACAGGATGAATGGTATACCACCGGTCAGATAGTGCGGTCTCATGGAGGGATGAGATGTATTTAGAACTAGCAGATCGGAACAAACCAAGGCTGTTATCACTTTCCATGCAAACACATAGTGACTTTGTGTTATCAAATGTGTGTGATTCAAGCCTAGCCAACAGCTGGCCGTAGATTGCATCCGTCAAGTTTCATAAGACTTGATCTAACCACGTCTCAGTCTTCTACTCTTTTTCTTGCGGGAAAACTTTCAACTATTCATCTTTAATAATGATAATATGATGAACATCATAAATAATAATAAAATTACATCCGATCCATAGATCCACCAGCAAGTGTTATATGTTAGCTCGAACCTGACTTGTATTTACCAGCGTGCGAAATGGAACCCCATCCAAATCATTTTTTCTATTAGTGCAAAAAATAGTTCTAAAGTAGTAGCAGAGGGGGAGAGCAGAGAAGAGCAACACAAAGCCATCATCGACCACCACATCGCCGTTTGGAGCCGGCCGTCTCCGTCGCCGTAGCCGTTGCAGACTCGCTCTACAAGCTCTGCGCTTTTCCTCACTCGCACCCGAACCCGGGTTTCCCCCTCCCCTTCCTCCATCATACAAATGTCCTATGTTTGCCCCGTTGTAAATTGTCCTCGGGGAAAGAGATCCAGATCACATTGCTCGGTCGGATCATAAATCACCTCGGTCTAATTTAAGAACTCAATAACGGGTTGGATTGGCAAACTGACTTATTGGTCGAGTAGGTTTGGTGAAAAAGGAGCATCAGCCCTCAATGACTAGTGTGGCCAGAACTCTAGCATGAGTAACTCCACTTTGATTTCATACAGGGGTCTTCACGTACTGCGGAAAATTGTGCGCGGATCTCGTTGGACACTATTAACCCCTCACTAATCGGATTTCGAGCCTTCAATAAAAACTGTTCGATTTTCTGTAGTTTGTATATACTAACAGACCAAATATGAGTGCTAGCATTCTCGCCCTTTTTAATCATATCTTAGTGTTGTTCCCTTGCACTCTCACCTGAACCCTAGTCTCCCCCTTCCCTTCCTACAATTGATCCTCTATGTGGTATCCCGTTGTGTGTTTGTCCTCGTGGCAAAAGAGGACGGAGTCACGTTGCTAGTTCGCCCAAGAAAGGTCCCCATACTTAGATATGCCATGAGTCATATGAATGTCAACAACTACGCCACTCATTGTACAATTAAATGATCACAAGTGTTGGCATGTGATGTTTGGTGAAGCAATGATGATGTCCTGGCCAGACACAACGTTGATCAATCGGTGACCTCCTATAAATAACTAGGTTATTCCTCATGCAGATCGATAACATTTAGTTGTTAGGGAGATTGGTAAAGGATGGCAAAGCATGGGAGGTGAGCAACAATAACGAGTAGGTTGAATGGCACCGCCCAATCCACAGCATGATCTTGCGGCGGAATGGGATGTATTGGAAAATTGAGTCAGAAGCACGGAAAGAAGCATGGTGTGTCCCTATGCATTGGAACTAACACCTATTGAAAAAGCCACTACCATTATTGCCAAACAGATAGGACTATATGTTGTTAATTCAGAAAGTAGAGTATGAGTCTCTATGCCACTACGCACATGTTATCCTGAATGGTTTCTAGTAGAATTGGCAAAGTATTGGTTACAATAGATCCACAGAGGCAAGTTCGAAGCATACTCTGTTAGCAATTGGGTTTCCACCTAGCAGCAGATGCGCAAATTTCCTCCCCAAGCATGACCCTGCCGCCAGCCAGCCGTCGCGGCTGCGGGCGCCATGCTCGCAATGGTTGTCCTCGCCGCAGCAGCTGCCCTCTGTCGCCCCGGGCTACCTCCTTCCCGCGCTCCTCCGCCACCTGGTTCTCGCCGCGCCCGCCGCCGCAAGGTTCTACTCCTTCGACCTGGCCCGCGAGAACCCGCACGAGTGCACGACCCTGATGCCTTCACCGAGGCACACATGCTGCGCTCCTACCTGATCTGATTTATTTGCTCCTCTTCCATGCAGAGTTTTCTTCCTCAGATTGCGTGGTTTCTTTTGATAGGGTTTCTCGTATGAGTGAAACAACACTATTCTGCAAGTCCACAGGGTAATGCAGTGCAGATCCATTCTTGCTGCAGCCCAAAGTGACACGCAACAGCTAAAAGGCTTGAGCACCTTGTAAGGCTACAAGGACCAAAAGGAGACTTCCGCGAGAGGATGCAGATGGATTTATTTATCAATGTTTTACAGAAATAGCAGGAGCTCGGCCATACAAAGATATATTTATCTGTAGCTAATTGCCAACCATCATCTGCGGATGATATATATAGCAGAAAACAAACTGTCTAGTGAATAAAATGATGTGTTATAGACAGTGTCGGATGTAATAATCAGATGGACATTCACGACCAGCAGGCAGGGATGACAATGCTAGTGTGAACATAATCAAGATTATTAGCAGGTTGCTCAGCTGCTGACAACACCTTGGTTACTTGCTGCATCGTCGGACGGTGCGATGGATCAGGCTCTATGCACCGAACAGCGATGGTGACCACTTGAAATATCTTAGTTGCGACCCCAGCTTCAGGGACTGGGAGCCGGGTGTCCAGCAATTTCTCAATTGATGTACTTTTTTTGTTGTTGTCCATGGACGAAAGGAAATCACCTGGATGATGTCCCATGAACAGCTCTAGAACAAGTATCCCAAAGCTATAGACATCGCACTTCTCCGTCACCCTTGTTGTGTATGCAAGCTCTGAAACATCAACAATAGAGAGTTAAAACATAGAGGTGCTTGAAGTAATGATAAGATTATTGATGTAAGCAACATAGATATAATAATTTTACCTGGGGCAAGATATCCTTTTGTCCCTGCAAGACTAGTGCAGTTCGATGCATCCACATCTAGTATTTTCACTAGACCAAAATCTGAGATGCAGACTCTAAATTCCAGGTCAAGCAAAACGTTGTTGCTTGTTATATCTCGGTGGACTATCGGTGCGAAGCAGTCATGATGCATGTAAGACAAAGCATGAGCAACATCCCAAACAATATTTAACCTCCTCGGCCAATCCAATTCAACTGCAGTTTCTGTAGCCTCCAAAGATGCTGATAAGCTTCCTCTATCCATGTATTCATACACAAGAAATCTTCCTTGGGTTGCAGAGCAGTAACAAAATAACTTTGCAATGTTCCGATGTCGAATATACATCAATGCATGTATTTCACGGTTAAATTGCTCATTATCTTCCATCATATGGATCTTTTTCACTTCAAACAATTCACCTGTTGGTAACTGGACTCTGTAGACTGATCCATTCCCTCCAGATCCAATGCAATGAGCGTTGCTGAAATTGTTTGTGGCATCAATAATTTTCTTGTACACATCCTCCCCATCAAAATTCCAAATGGTGAACATCTTGGTTTGTTGTGGTTCATCTGTAACTGCTGTCTTGGTTTTCTTCTTTTTGCACTGCCATGTTACCAGTGCAATGACAAACACAAAAGATGCAATAGCGGCTATTATAGAGAGTAAAATAGCACCAGACTTTTTCCCTTGTTCACTACTTTGAGAAAGATCACAAGGGGGCAAACCTGTTACAACACCACACAATTTCTTATTATGCTTAAACCATTTGATTGGAGCCTCTTCAAAGAGCCTAGTATGTGGCACTGACCCTTCTAATTTGTTGTATGACATATCCATGTATAGGAGGCTGTTCATGCTCTGAAATGATGGTGGAATGCTGCCGTTCAGTGCATTGTGAGAAAGATTCAAGGCTTCAAGCATAGTAAGACCACCTAGTTGACTAGGAATAGCGCCATCAATTGAATTTTCACTTAGATCCAACATATCTTGTAGGTTTACCAACATCCCTAGTTCATTAGGAATTGTACCATTGAAGTGATTATGGCTCAACTTTAGAGAGTGAAGCTTCAAACAATGCTGAATTGATCCTGGTATCTGCCCAGTTAGGTTGTTTGATGATAAATCTAGATATTCCAGATTTTTCAGTGATCCGATTTCTGCAGGCATATTTCCCTAGAGCAAGTTACCAAAAAGGCTCAAACTAAACAACATCGTTATATTGCCGATTTCTGGAGGAATTTGTCCTTCAAGCTTATTTTATGAAACATCAAGTATCCCCAAACAAGATAATTTCCCAATACTTGATGGTATTACTCCGGTTATATTGTTTTTTGATGCACGTAGCGCTGTAAGATTGTAGCACTCAGCCCAACGATGAGATAGTTTACCAAATAGTTTATTTAAACTTATATCAATATAGAAAAGATTTGGATGAGCTCCCATCTCGGTGATATCTCCTTCGAGGTAATTCCGTTCAAGTCGAATCCTGACTAAGCTTGTACAACTTAGCAAGCTTGATGGCAAGGGTCCAACCAAGTTGTTGTCGTTAACGATCAAAATTTGTAGCTGACCTCCCGTACAAAGACCAGATGGCAAGGAACCAGAGAGGTTGTTAAAAGGGAGTTGCAGTTGAACTAGGCTCGTTAACTTGCCAATTCCTTGAGGAATAGATCCAGAGAGTTGGTTTTGTGCAAGGCATAACTTGGTGAGCTTTGTCAAACTTCGTAAGCTGTTTGGGATGGAACCTGATAGTTTGTTAATATTAAGATCCAACTCCTCTAAGTTCACGAGGTAACCCAATTCTCGTGGAATTTGCCCCGAAAGTTGGTTCATAAAAAGGCTTAATATATTGAGTTTTGTCAGATTGCCTATGGTGACTGGGATAGGACCTGAGAGTGTATTAAAAGTAAGATCCAAGTCATTTAAGTTCACAAGGTAACCTAATTCTTGTGGAATCTGACCAGAAAATCTATTGCGTGAAAGAATTAAGACAGTGAGCATGGTCAAATTACATAAATTTCTTGGAATGTTCCCTGAGAGCGTGTTTTCATATAGAGCCAATTCATTTATGTTCATCATATAACCTAGCACCTGTGGAATTTGCCCTGAAAGTTGGTTCTGAAAAAGGTATAATCTAGTGAGTTTGGTCAAATTCCCTATAGTGATTGGGATAAAACCTGAGAGTGTGTTTGTATTAAGTTCTAATTCCTCCAAGTTAACTAGCTGACCTAATTCTTGTGGAATTTGACCAGAGAGCCTGTTGCCCCATAGATATAAGATAGTGAGCTTGGTCGAATTAAACAAATTTATTGGAATGGAACCTGAGAATGTGTTTCGGCTAAGGCCCAAGTCCTTTAAATTGACCAAATGACCAAGTTCTCGAGGGATGTGTCCAAAGAGTTGGTTTGCGTCAAGGTACAAGGTAGCGAGTTTTGTCAAGTCACCTATAGTGCTTGGGATTGAGCCAGAAAGATTATTATCAGAAAAATCTAATGTAACCAAGTGCTTCAGGTTGCCTATTTCAAAGGGGATTTGACCAACCAAGTGATTGACCCACAAGGTGAGGGTCACAAGATTACTCATGTTGCCTATGTGCCTTGGTATTCCCCCGGAGATTTCATTTTCATGAAGCATTAAGGAGCGTAATTTTGTGAGATTTGCTAGGCCTAGTGGAATGGAGCCTCTTATCTGGTTGCCTTGTAGAAGCAGAGCACGGAGCTCTCCGAGGACCTCAATGCTGGCAGGGATGCTCCCGCTGAGGTGGTTGTGCGAGAGGTCGAGGCGCGTCAGGGTCGCCAGGGCTGAGAAGTCGAGTGGCCCCAGCGCCCCTCTAAGCCGCATCCCCTGAGAGATGATGTTGATCACCGGCCAGCGCTGTTGCCCTGTGCACGTGATGCCGCGCCAGCTGCTGCAGGGTGCCGACATGTTCCCCCAAGACTTCAGTGTGTGCTGGCTTTGGTCGTCGAGGCTGGCTTTCCAGACGAGGAGCGCCCTCGCCTGTCCTGCAAGCACCGCCGCCTCCGGTACAAGTGCAGCGGCGGTGGCCATCATCATCATCGTCGCCATCACGGCGAGCATCTTGGGTGGCTCCACCTCCATGGCTAGCAAGGCTGGATGGAATTTGCTCTGCACTTGTACCGGAGGCGGTGGCCATCATCATCATCATCGTCGCCATCACGTCGAGCATCTTGGGTGGCTCCACCTCCATGGCTAGCAAGGCTGGATGGAATTTGCTCTGGTGGTTGTGAGAGCTAATGGCCGCTAGCACGCTGTTTAAATAGTGGATGGAGGAATGCACACGTACATCTGTCCATATGTTCACGGTGACCACGCTGGCCATGGAAGTCAAAGTCATTCGTACGTGCTGGGGCCATGTGCATACCGATCTGCGGATGGCTGGGTTCCATTATCTCACACGCCAATATATGTTGTAGATTCCAATAATTGGATGGATCATCATACAAGTCGGCTGCCAAACATCCGATAGATACATAGAGCAGACTAGGCAGCCAAATGATGGGTGGCGTCGTTCTCGTTGCTTGAAGGTATGCATTCTTCCGAAAACTTTGAAAGCAAGACGTGCGTTAAACAGCACCACAAGACTGGCCTTCGAAGGTACTGTAGTAATTTGGATGTATGCTACCTCATCACAACTAGAATTTCCCATTTGATTTACCTTGGAAAATTCTTTAAATAGGCTTTCGTCCCGCTTTATAAATAAAACCATCAGCACCATCACCACGTCCAAACAACAAGTTCAAGTGCAATCAAATAAAATATCCAACTGGGGCAACAACACAAACACGCCCCAAAAAAGTATAAAATATCTAGCACCTTAGGAAGTCTGCGGCGAGGCCCGTCAACGAGCAGCAACAATCATCACATCCATCATAAGGCCCAGTTGATCACGATCATGCTGCCTAGACAGCGGATGCTAGTGCTTGAAAAATGCAAATTTGAAGATCGAGTCAGAGGCCCGCCTAAGAAAGAACCGCTTGATCACTATCTTATTACGTGTCGTTAACAACGTCCAAGCTAGTGCTGCAAACACCAAGTAGAAGGCGTGTTATCTTTCCAATTTGGTTGACACGGGTTTGCAGGAACCCGACCTGGTTCAGGGCCTTCTAGTCCGGCCCAAGAGCCTCACGGACAAAACTCCAAAGTAGTCTAGCTGTCGTGCAAGAGAAGAGGATGTGAGTCCCTATCTCTGGGACAACACACAGAGGGCACAACCCATTCCCCCGGGTGTGTCTCTTGATCACCTACATTCCAAATGGAAGGCGGACCCTCAAAAACTGGCAAACAATTTTTTTGATTTTCAAATGTAAAGGCACTTTCCAGAACGATGATGTCTAGGCCATAGACGGCCTTCAGCACAAAGCATGGTATGCTGAGCCAAGAGAAAAGACTCCTCAAGGGGCGAGCCTCCAGGATATGGTGTCGGGGTTGCTGGATTGTAAAAACACATTTGAGTCCTACATGATTTGCAGTTGTTTGATTGCATCAAATGCTTTTTTTTAAGAAGTTGAAGTGGTTGTTAGAATTTCTATGAAACGTACTACAATGATACTTTAGAGGAAGTTTCTATTGGATCAAATGACCAATGTAGGAAAATTCCTTAGGATAATAATCCTCCCAAAATCCTATGAATCAAAAGGTCCCCAAGGAATGCTCTTTCTTTTTGTGGGTCCTAAATAATAGTCTTAAGGCTGTAAGGAAAAAATTCCATTACTACCTATCGTAAGGAACACATGGTTAGAAAAATACCCCCAAGCAAAAAGATGCACCCTACCATCTTACAATATTCCAAAAATTTATCAAAAATTTCCTGGTGCTTTGATGCCCCATTTTGATCTCCTTGCTCCTTGCACTATTTTCAAATTCCTTTGAAGGGATTTCCCCTTGGTATGTGACTCCTCCATGTATACAGTTAGTTCTTTTTTCTTGAATAATGCTCTACATCATTCTATTTACTAGTCACTTAGAAAATGAGCTTGCATGTTGATTTTAGTTTTTTATAAGTAGCTTTGATGAGTTATATAATCACTATATGCTTAGTAAAGGAGTTTCTCACAATTTTTATGTGCAAATTTCGCTTTCTATGAGAATTTTGAAAATTCAGAATATGAAGAGGATAGAAAGAGCTTTGTGAAGCTTGTTTTTCCTCCCACAACAAGGAAGACAAAGGGCTTCTTCCTCTCGTAAAGAAATAGAAGAGTGAGAATAAGGTAACTACCATCCCCTAGGTTTGTTTGCTCTCTCTCCCTCTCCATCATTTTTTATCAAGCCAAATTTAAAGTTATGGAAAGTGTTTTTTCCGTAAGCGTGCCAACCACATGTCATGGATATATTCTTTCTTTATTGTTGCATTACCGTTACCAAAGAACATTTCAAATGCTGGGGAAATGGGGATTTCTAGTAGCCATGCCTCGGCTAGCTCTTGACATTGCATTGTTTCAATTTGATATTAATTTGTTATCTTTTATAGAAAAAATACTAGTGCTCGAGCAGTAAACCTGCATCAGTTTCCATGCATAACTATCACATTTCAATAAAATGTGACATGGTGTGCTCACAATGACAATGGTGTTTGAGTAACAACAGAAAAGGGCACATGAATGAACTGTGCTGTTGGATAAGTAGACTAGCTTGTGGCTCCTTATTTTACTACGCAATCACACAAGTGTGCCCGGCGGGGAGAAAATGACTGAGACATGCGAAAGTAGACTTGAAAGTTAGGAAACAAGATATACTTGTGTAAATTGCCAAGTCATTTTGTCGATTTGAGGGAGGGGAGGAATTGGTTGCCCCCTATTTAAAGGGAAGGTAGTGAACTAGCATGAATACTTTTGCCCCTAGGCAATTTAAGGCTTCGGCCCCAACCACACCATCCCGCTGGTGCAATTTGCTATATTTACTGTCCCACACCTAAGACATATTTCACATGGGAATTCACTCATTAGCAACGCATGAAGGCGGTCAACCCTTCGCCCCTACCTCAGGGTCACCATGGAAGGTATAGTTGTAGAAGGAATTAGACCCGTTGTTAGTAACTCATTATCCGTTAACAGCCATTTGCTCTCTGATTATATCTCCAAGAACAACTCATATATGATAGAGTTTATGTTCATGGTCTAGTGAACTTTGTTCTGACTATTCTTTACTGCCTTGCAGCCTCAATGCAACAATATCCATGCAACTTAACTTTCATGTTCTTTTTTTAGCTCAATTGCATAGTTGTGATATTTCACAGTTCTAACTTAGTTGGTGAAACGATCTACTTCCTAGCCCTGTCAACCTAACTGCATCTCTATGAATCCCTGAAGAAGACAGCTAATGTCCAAAGTGTACAGGTTCTGAAATGCTTTTTAACAAAGTTATTTTTTGAACAAAGAATATCTAACTATCCAAGTAACTGAATCTGTATGTCGATTTCATTGCTAGGTGAATTGTGTAGCTGTGATGTTCCACAGTTGTAACTGAGTTAGTGAAATGATCTACTTCATGTTCCTATCAAGACCCCAACCGCGTCTCTCTGAATACCTGTACAAGGCAGCTACCATTCCAAAATAGGTTCAATTATTGAACTCATAAAATTTTCGTATAAAAATAGTATATGTATAAAAAATCGTTGAGCATATTTGCCGGTCGATTCACTAGAACAATACGTTTTGTTTTTACAGAGTTAATTTGGAAACACTAACGCAAATAAGTTTCTATAGAATTTAATGCTGCAATCTTTTTACTTAGATAAGTTATGGTTGGGAGACCGTTGAAATGATGTGGTTACTACCTCACATGTTTAAGTTTGCCATATCTCTCTTGATGTATACAAGTCTTGGAGATCAAGGTAATTAAATCACATATTTAAAAAGTAACCAAACAGGATTGAAAAACAATGTATTGAGTAATATAAAATAACTCCTACAGGTATACATGGTTCATCAAACCCAAATCCATCACTATTTATAATAGTTTGAGTTCAAAACAACTTCATTCAGATGGTTCGCTAGGAACATTCAACTTAGGGTTTCTCATATGTAGATATGCCATGAGTGTTATAAATGTTCGCAGCTACACAACTCATTGTAGAATTAAATGATCACAGCAATTGGCACATGATGCTTGGTGAAGCAATGAAGATGTCCTGGTCACACTACAACGTTGATCACTTCGTGACCTCCTATATTAATTAGCTTATTCCCCATGTAGAGGGATTACATTTAGTTGGTAGACAGGCAGAGGATGAAAGATCATAGGAGGGGAGCACCAATCACGAGCAGGGTGAATGGCACCACCAGTCAGATAGCACGGTCTGGTGGAGAAATGAGATGTGTTGGGAATTAGAGATAGTGGCACACATAGAAGCATAGTCCTTCGATGATGGGTGTAACTAGAAGATACTGAACAATTCACAGCTCTTATCACTCTACAAGCAAACAAATCACGACTTTGTGCTATCAAATGTACGTGATTAAACCCTAACTGACTGTAGTACGTAGATAGCATAAGACTGGATCTAATGACGTCTCATTCTTCTACATCCTCGTGCACATGTAATTTCGGATGGTGCCCCATCAAGGTTGTCAGAATAACAATTCTGTTGTATGATTCTACGACTTTACGATCAAATATAACCCCTTTGATTCTACGATCCTGGTAGTTAAGATTCTATGATTTGTGATCCTACCATCGGAGCTCCAATCCGATTCAGAATCATGATTCTGACAAGCTCATATGTTAACCACCACACCCCTTAATTTATAGGACACTACCATATACTACCGGCCGCAGTTCCTCGATCCAGCATGTATCCGGTTGAGCTACTTTACCATATCAGCAAGTGTTTATGTTGAGCTCGGGCCCGAGTTGTATGGAGCAGCCTGGTAAATGGTGCCCATCCAAACCATTTTTTCTATTAGAGAAAAAGGAGTTCTAAAGTAGCAGCAGAGGGTGAGAGCAGAGTAGTGCGAAGCCGTCATGAACCACCGCATCAGCCGGCGTCTCTGTCGCCATTGCTGCAGACTCGCTCTACTAGGTCTGCGCAGCTCCTCTGCACACTCACCTGAACTATAGTTTCCCCCTCCCCTCCTCCATCCATACATCCATCTATCCTCTGTTTGGTGCCCCATAATGTGGTTATCCTTGGGGGAAAGAGGTCTGAATTGCGTTGCTTGGTTGGATCCTCTCTTGCCTCAATGTAACTGAAGAATCCTAGAATGGGTGGGACTGGCCGACTGATTGATTGGTAGTGTGGGTTTAGTGAAGAAGCAACATTCGCCTTCCCTTGACTAGTGTGGGTAGAAACCTAGCATGTACTATGGTCTCCCCATGCCACACAAAATGGTACCGGATCTAGTTGGACACTATTTTTAGCCCCTCACTGATCGAATTTTGGTTGATCAATAAAACTAGCTGCTTTTCTGTACTTTATTCATATAAACTGACAGACCAAAAAAGGAGTGCTAGCATCCTCGCCCTTTTGAACCTCATATTCGCGTTGTTCCTCTACACCCTCACTTGAACCCTAGTTTTCTCCTTCCCTTACTCCATTAATTGATTTTCTATCTGGTACTCTGTCACATGTTGGTCCTAGTGGGGAAAGAGATTAGAGTCACTCGCTAGTTCATACAAGAAGGTATCTCATGTTTAGAAATGCCATGAGTGGTATGAATGTTAGCAACAATAACAATTGTTGGCATGAGATTTGGTGAAGCAATGATGATGTCCTGGCCACACACAACATTCATCGATAGGTGACCTCCTATAAATAGCTAGCTTATTCCCCATGCAGATGGATCACATTTAGGAGACTGGTATAGGATGGCAAAGCATGGGAGGTGAGCACCCATAAGGAGTAGGGTGAATGGCACTGCCTTTCACACAACATGATCTAGCGGCAGAATGGGATGTATTGGAAAATCGAGTCAGAAGATAACAAAGAAGCATAATGCATGGGCTCTCATTGTAACTAGCACCTACTGAACAAGCCACAACTCTTATTGCTTTCCTTCCAAACAGATCGGGGCGCTATGTTGCTGAGTCAGTAGGTCATGTATGAGTCTTTGATACAATTGTGCCAACGTAGTCTTGAACGATCTCCAATAGAGTTCGTAGAGTACAAGCGTAGACCGTTCCACTACAGTTCCTAGACCCGTTGTCTGGAAGGAACTTCAAGTTAATATTTATTCTAATATAAAGTTTTTCTAGAGAAATATAAAGATCTTTTGACTTTTGAAACGGGTTGAAACTTCTGACTCACCTTACCAACAAAACAAAAGAGAATGGGCCAATCAGATTCAGGAACGCTCGGTATCTGGTCTTGTTGTGGTTGGTACACAAGCTATGACGATGTCGAGCACGAACCCATTAGTGTGGGCCAGCCAGCTAGCTAGAGCCCAAGTAGAAGGTAGCCCATACAAACCCATTTTCTAGATTAATAAACAGTCTCGAAGTTGCCGAGGAGTAGGGAGAACAGAGATCCGAGCAAAACTACGGTTGGCAGGCTGGAAAGGGATCGCTGCCACTAGCCACCACATCATCATCGCCGCCACTGGCTCAGTCCACAAGGTTCGCAATGTTCCCCTGCACACTCAGCTGAACCCTAATTTCTCTCCATCCCTTTCTTCCATCAGTCCATCCTTTGTTTGGTACACCACCATGCGGTGGTCCTCGCAAGAATTTCGAGACCCGAATCGCGTTGCCAGGGTTGGGTTCTCTCTCGTGTCGGAGCAAATTTAGAACCCTCGAATATTTAGGAATGGCCGACTGATTGATTTTGACAAATGGTCTTGATCACATGTCCGCGTACCCGCAAAATGGTCTGCATATCATTCGATGGATTGATTTGTTGGACATATTAGCGCCTCACTAATCAAATTACAATTCCACAAGAAACCTAATCTATCTTTTGCAGTTTATATATGCTGACAGGCGAAAGGAGCGTTAGCACATACTCGCCCTGTTTGATTGCATAGCCCAATGATGTGTTACCTTGCCATTGTATATTTTTTAAAACCGGGATTCTGTCTGTCCATTATATATGACATATCAGAAATACAAATTCTTACCAAACTGGGATACAAGAGATAGGAAAGAGGAAGTGGGTGAGCATTGCCAGGAAACCTGCTGCATATGCCTGTAATCGGACTGCACACTACGGGGCAAAACCCTGACAATGCCAAACTTGCCCTTGTCATATATAACAGAGCACTGGAACCCAATGGAATAAAACTCCTTATTGATAATCTTATGAATGCCGATGGGGACATGATGTCGGCCAGAACGAAGGATAGAGAAAAAAACACCCGGTACAATGTAGACGCACACGTAGACGCACTTCACATATGGCCACAAATCGTTCCATTAACACTGAATTTGCAAAACTTCAAAATACATTGACCACATCAAGCCTGCACGACATATTCTATCAACATTCTTGGAGAATACTTTATTAGAACACATATTTTTGATGGAGCATACATGTGCGCAATTTCTTCCTCAATATGCTATTGAGAGGAAACGATTTAATCATGGAAGTAATAATTAAACAAAGCAACCACGAGCAGCCCTCCTTCGAACGAATATATGGACCGGACTTTACTCAAAAGAGCATACATATGCTATAGTTTTGTTATGCACCCGCAACAAGAAAATGGATCATGGTAGTGACATGTGAACCACAATATTCTGGTCAAAAAATTGACCATTTATTCCGAATGATTTCAATAAAATCTTATTAATATGTAGGTGTTTAATTTGTAACAAGATTATTTTATCTTCTAATGTAGTGCGTTTATATGCTTACACACATCATTTTCGAAAACCATGTGTGCATGCCATGTTTCGTAATTAGCACTCAGTCTTTTTCCTTTGAACATCTAGGTCATCTTCTTACAATGTTTTCTTTGAATTCATACTTTTATATATTCTCCATGTGTGGACATTAGCGTTGAGCAAACACGCCAGAAGTTATGCTTCACTCCACAATTGCTCTGTTAGGGTCCTTCTCTATCGCTTGCCTTCGATCACCGGCGCTAGCCGCTCTTGGTGTGATGTCTTTCCCTCATATCCATCAAAATCTACTTTCTAAGCACTCTTCTCATCTTTCCTCCATCCTAATGTCCTTGTGCACGTCATCACCCTTTTGGCGATAAACAACCTTGTCATGTCAATGGTCAAGCTAGCCACAATTCACGCCTTTGATGTTGGATTCCCCAAAGTACTCTAGGTAGATATAACTTCATGGGTGCTTCTTATGGTCACCTCATCTTCTCTAACAACATATCATGTCTCATTGATGATGTGTTTGCAGGTATTATTGTTTCACCTCCACATATACCGGGAAGTAGTACACAGAGGTCTACTTAATTTGGTGCCTTCACGACTCCTCTAGGCGTCACCCAACCCACATCTCCTTGTCACAAACTAATCCCGCACTTTCTTATGGTGTGTTGGTAGTGAATCGTGGTTGATACCTTATCCTTGCATGGAACATTCTAGGAGAGTTTTGGGCATGGACCATGTTGGCATGCTCTTTCATATGGACTTTGGCACCCCAGATCCGACTACAGAAAAATGGCAGTTCTTGGAGAGGAAATCAACATATAGCTACTTGCTAACCTATATCTGGTGGTGTGTGGTGATGTTTCTCTTGGAATCTTGGTCCAAGATTACAAGCGTGATGTTTTGGCATAGAAGTTTTGTATGAAAACCATAGTTTTAAATAGCCGGCTATAGCCCCGCTATAGCCTTTTCAGCGGGGTGCCTCTAAATGGTCTCATGTACAAATAGCCCGCTATAGCCCTCTATAGCTGATTTGGAGGTCCGGTACTATTTAGCATAGCCCGCTATTTAAAACATTTATGAAAACCACAAATTTAGTGTGAAAATACATCAAGAGTTATACACTAGGTGCAATGTATTCAGGAATGCATTCTTTTTAAAAAAGAAGATAACCTCAGGCCTCTACATCGATTGATGCACACATCATAAAATTGAGGAAAATCATGGTGTTTCAAGTGTCCAACAGCCTACTGCTATAATATTTCTCAAAGGTATAATATGAAGTGTAATAAAAAAATTACAATAGTTAGTTTGGAAAAGATACCACAAATAAGTTTGTTTTGTAGTTAATTCAACATTCTTTTACTTAGATAAGTTAAGCTTGAGGAGGATCATTGAAATGTGGTGATAACTAGCTCATATGTTTAGGTTTCCCAAATCTCTCGATGTTGATAAGTCTTGAATATCAAGGTAACTAATGTGCACATTTTAAAGAGTCAAATAAACCAGATTGAAACAAAGCCATGTTGGTAAAAACAAACAAGCGAGTGAGCGCGCACACACAAATCCTACGGGATCGTACACACGCTTCACCAAACCCTAATCCATCATGATATATAATAGGATGAGTTCAGAATGGCTCCGTTGTAATGGTTTGCTAGCAACATTCCACTTAGGCTTTCTTATATTTGGATATGCCATGTGTGCTACAAGTGTTGATAGGTTTGCTAGCAACATTCCACTTAGGAGGATCATTGAAGGGCTATCCAGGCTGGGCTGGACACTGGAATGGGCCAAAAAAATCAAATAGGGCCGAAAAATTTGGCCGGCTAACATATCTACCGGGCCTGAACGAAACGGACGAATTTCGCCGGAATTTCGTTTTTTCCGGACGAAATCCAAAACTCTCTCGGTGGCCGTACGGGCCGATCTTACACATGTGGACAACGGCTGCGGCTTCACCAAACACGAGCTTCTCTGCCGGACGGTCGCCCGGCCCAACGCTCACGCGGCGGTGACCGCGCCGGCCGGTTTGACGTAGGATTTTCCGATTACCTTGTTCACTTGAGCATCGGCACGCCACGCCCGCAGCCGGTGGCGTTGACGCTAGACAACGGCAGAAACCTGGTCTGGATGCAGTGCCCTTGCACGGTCTGCTTCGACCAGCCATTCTGGGTTCTCCGTGCCTCCGCCTCCCGCACCTTCTGCTGTGTCCCATGCTCCGACCCTCTCTGCGGGCATGCTGTGTACCTCCAGAGATAGCTCCTGCTTCAACGCATGCGGCTACGGCAACAATTCGGTCATGACAGGCAAGATGGTCGAGGACACTTTCCCATTCAAGGTGCCCGACAACAAGCATGGCGTGGTCTCCTGTATGGCTGTACCGAACCTTCGGCTTGGCTGTGGCATGCTCAACACCGGCCTCTTCAAGTCGAATAAGTCCGGTATCGCCGGGTTCGGCAGCAGCCCGTTGTCGCTGCCGTCGTAGCTAAAGGTCCACAGATTCTCCTACTACTTCACATCCATCATAGAGTCAAGGGCCAGCCGGTGTTCCTTGGCGGCGAGCTGGAAAACCTTGAAGCGCATGCCACGGGGCTAAGGTTTTTAATTTCAAAAACAAAATAATTTTGAAGCTCACTCAAATATGCAAAATTTCAGAAATTTTGCATATTTCTGAAATTATTTTGCATTTCGAGATTTCAAATTTCAATGAATTTTAATATAATTTAAATTTCTTTAAAAATCAATTTGAATCTGCATCAAAATTTTGGGGTTAAAAATATTTTGGACCCCGCCGAAGAAGAAGGCGCCCGCCATGGCGAAGCTGATTCTCCACTTGGAGGGTGCAGACTAGGACCTTCAACGGGAGAACTACGTGTTGGATAACAACGTAGACGGGACCGGCGCGGGCAGGGAGCTGTCATGGTGATATGTTCGGCAGGCAAGAGTGACGGGACGACCATTGGCAACTTCCGGCAGCAGAACATGCACATCGTCTACGACCTGGAGAGCAACAAGATCGTATTTGTGCACGTCGCGCTGCGACAAGCTCTCAGTTACTATGTACCAATACATACTGGGCTACTAGCAGTAAACAAAGCATGGGCAGTACTTTGGTAAAATTTTCAGACAGAATAAACCGAACCTCGAGTATTTTTCTTGACCGACCTTTCTCTAACAAAATAAAAACCTATGTCAATCAAGATTTGTTCCACCACTGTACTGCAAGAATCCATATCGTTTTAGCTAGTCAGTGGTGTGCCACAAAGCTAGAGACACGTCATTGGTAACTTAGAAATATTAGTGGCGTATGTGAGGACGAGCATGTCACTAATCATTAGTCCCTTAAAATTGTACTAAATTTGAGACACTTATATTAGGACGGAGAGAGTAGTTACTAGCGGAGTGTTTGAGGTGGCACACATCACTGCTAATAGGGAAAAGAACATTGAATGTGCGCGCTTTGGTGGACGTCATTGGTCTGCTCATAACTAACATTCATTGCATGTCTGAAGTGTTTTTAAGGAATGGTTTAAACAAGTTTTCTGTGCTGAGGTGGATGTGATTGCACGGGGTGCGTTCTTCAACAGGTGATTCTCAGCAAGGGCCCCGGTGATTCTGCGTGACAATCTTTAATGGCTGTCCGGCCTGAGTCACCGGAGAAGAGAGCATCGGTGCATGATCCTAGGCACCGGCAATCGCGACATCAAATCCCGACCTAGCATGCAATGACATGAGTGATTTGTTGCATGTTTCTTTATAGTAAGTCTTCGTGTCTCGTTTGGGGCGATGAGGCGACAGCCCTATGTGAGTGAAGGAATAATGTCCACCCTACCCTTACCCTGCTCCATGCTTATAGCAAGTGGAGGGTGTGCAGAGTGGTGTCTCCGGCGGGTCCTTTGGGATCCAATCAGTTTTGCTTTCCTAGGAATCCATCTGGATTTCATGGGCTTTCATGGTCTCCAAGTTTCTATGTTGTTTAAACAAGTTTTCTATCTTGAAGCTGAGGTCCAGATGAGGCATCAAGCTATGCTTATGGCACATCACCAGTGGATACACGAGAAACAAGCCTTTGGCCTGCACCCCCGAACAGGTTGCTTCAGTGAACCACCATAAATAAACATGACAAAAAGAACAGGTTGGATAACAGTATGTACCCGAAAGCCAAGAAAAGTCCGAATAGGGTGTAAATCAATATTTATTAATAAAACACATATGAAAACTGATTTACATACCTAAAAATAATTAAATGAAAAATAAAAACAGGCTTGGGCTTAGGATTTTTTAATTGGGCATTTTGAACCTTGGCCGGAGGTAAAACTAGGTTTACCTCATGCATCTGCGTCAGTTGATGCACTCCTACTAAAACTGGTAACAATGATGGTGTTTCAAGTGTTCAATAGCCTTTTATTACAGTACTTCTAAATAAGAAGAATATGTAATAAAGCGCAACAACTAAGAGTTTACATTAGTTAATGCATAAAGTACAACTAATAAGTTTGTTAGAAATTATTTCAACAGTCTTTTACTAAGATAAGTTATGATTGAGAGGGAATGTTCAAATGTTGTGGTAACAACTTCACACATTTATCTTTGTCACATCTCTCTCGATGTAGAAAACAGTTGGAGATCAGGGTAACTAAACATAATGTTTAAAACAAGAGAAATAAACAAGGTGAAACTAAATCAATATTAAGCAATATATATACATGCGGCTCTAATGGGATCGTACACATGCTTCACCAATTCCTAATCCATTACTACATTTTTCGTTCAAGAAGTTTTCGCTATATATGATAGCCTATGTTTGGAATGACTCCACTTTTCATGGTTAGCAACATTCTGCTTAGGCTTTGCATATATTACAATATATACAATATGATAGCCTATCCAAACACATCATTGTCATCAACTAACCCCAGAATTTGTTTAATTTTGGCATTTTGTAGTCACTCATGGTCAAGGACTTGTCGTTGTAATGGAACAGCCATGCAAATTGTGATCATCAAATGCTGTGACTTTAGCATGGACTTTGGTGGCATGCTCATTGTTGTGCACTTGGCAACTTAAATTACCATACAAAAATGGTGGGATCTTGGGTGTTGCTATATACTAACAGCTTTGTAGCAGCTAATGTAGTGGTAGCACAACTACCATATAATAGCTCGAGTTCAGAATGGCTCTTTTGTCATTGTTTAGTAGGAACATTGCACTTAGGGTTGCCCTATTTAGACATGCCATGAATGTTACAGATGTCTACAACTATACCAATCGCAGCCGAATTAAACAATCACAAAGGTTTCCATGTGATGTTTGGTGAAGCAATGATTACATATGTACTGGCCATCCCCCGCCAAAAAATGTACTTGCAACACACATATTTGGTCTCTAGCTGGCCTCCTACAAATAACTAGCGTATTCCCATACAATGGGATCACTTATGGTGGGTAGGAGAACAAGAGGAGAATGGCAAAGTGTGAAAGGAGAGAATCAATGACGAGCGGGTTAATGGCATGGACAGTCACGTACCATGATCCAGCAGGGAATGGGATGTACTGGAAATTCGAGTTAGGGGCATGTGCAAAGGCATATGCCACACACAAATGGTGAAGCTACCAAACATCAAGCACATGGTGCCACTTCTTACTTTTTGGGCAGACACAAAGGGGCTGGGTATTGTCAATCTGGTGTCATTCAGTCGTGGAGCCTGCCCTACTGTAGACATCATCCCTCATGTAGCATGAGAAAGACTCTACTATGCTATTGTATCCATGTAATCTTGAATGGTGTCTTGTGATTCGCACAAGGAACATTTTTTTAGTTGGGACGCAATTATAATTCAATTACAGAAATCGCAGAGTACCATGTTGTGACAAATTGTATGGTTCAACCAACAAGATGGATTACTAGATTAACATGAAAGCACAAAATTATCCTTTGAACATATATCTATTGAAAATTCACCTCCCGAATCAGAGGATGCTGACATATAGTAATCCACAACTTTTTTTGCGGGATATACAACCAAAGTTACTTGATCAATTTTTGCATTACTGGGTTGCATCTAGTTTGACATTATTTATTTTTTACTTTAAATTTCAACAAAGGGATCTTGTGAAATAGTTACTTGAGAGGTTGCGCAAAAGGAAAAAATATAGATGTCCAACTATACATCTATATAGAAGTCCATCTATACCAATATAAAGGGTATACCTAATATAAACATACCCAATGAGGCAGATCAAACAATTCTCATCCATCAAACAGTGTCAATCCAACGACCTATATTTTGCCAAAGGCGAGCGCTCAACATGTTTAGCGGCTAATTCATAGCAAATATCCCACCTATTAGTAACGTGCAGTTAATTTTCTTCCTAACAATTTTCTGCCTAATATCAACATGTATTGCATTTACATGTTTACTAGTTAAGGAAACCTATGTTCTCATTCGGGTTCAGGACCGGTAGGGTCTGGGGTTTTTTAGGGCCTCCAGTCGGGTTTGGTTTGGTCTGTAATTGAGTTACTATGCTGTATAGAGAACTGGCATGTTTGGCTCAAGCCTGATTAGCATGGGACAGACCGCTAAACTGAGCCAAACCAGCAAGCAACCTTGGACTGTTCTGGGCTTGGTGACAATGGAGATCGCGAGGTTATGTACCACAGAAATTCTGCCTGCTGGGGGCCTTCTAGGTGTAACCTAGCATACTCTGTGTCGATGTCCGGTCATTGGTGGGAATGGAACTGTGAACCACAGTTTTCTACAACACTAGCACCTCACGATTTGTTACCCCCTTCCACAGAGGGAGCAGATACTTATGTGTTGTGGTTTGGGTAGAAGATCAGTGCTGAAGTTTTCCACGTAAGTTTGTCCTTGACTTCTCAGAACCTTGTCGGAGATGTTTAGCTGCGGCATCTTGCTTAGTGCTTCATTTTTTAGTTGTGTTCTTCAATCTTGCACCTTATGGATCTGAAGCAATTAACTACTTGTAGCTTTTCTGACCTGGAACACGGTTACCTGTTTTGACATGAGGAGAGCATGTTTCTGCGAACGTTTAACTTGAGTTCTCTCTCTCGTGAAAAAATAAAGATTTCTGCAATATAATGAAGCAGGAATGGTCGTGCTGAACCGTCGCCCCTCCCTCCCACGATCTCTCAGAAGGGTCTCCCGCGCCACTTGCCGGCGCCGCCACTGGGCCGCCTTGTATCCTATGGTATCCTTGAATCATGGAGGCACGGTGGATATGGCCCTTGCCAGCGTGAGGGCTCCATTTTTTGTTTTAATTTGTAGTGTTTTTAGGATTTGTGCCATGCTCAGAAAGACGAGGCGGAGCCGGCTTCTTCAGGATGTAATAAGGTCCTCTCCGCCTACTCCCTGTCCCGACGATGTTTCTAGCGTCATCGGAGGGCATGTGGAGGCATGTCTCTGTCGGATCTCGTGGAATCCAGTCGGCGTTCGTCTTGGGTGGATATGCTTGAATCCTCATAACATTTTTGTATTATTGAACAAAAAAATTTATTTTTTCAACTTTTTGTATGCTCGAATATTTTTTAAAGAAGTAAAAAGAATTCTAAACTTTTATGGAATTCGGGAACAAATATTGGAACTCTGACCCTTTTTAAAATTTCTAAAGAAACTTGTGAAATGCACACATGTTTTTACATTTGATAAAAGGAAAATTGAACAAATTATGAAAAATCCGAACATTTTTAAATTTCTGGACATCTGTTGAAAAAGGAATATATACTTGAAAAATAAAATGAAAAGAAAAACAGGAAACGATAAAAAAGAAATGGAAAAGAAGATTCGAGAGCATACAGGTCATAGCGATGGCGGCATTCGCACGCTAGTTGAATGCGGTGCTGGAAGCATACATACGCGAGGCGGACGGCAAGATCTGGAGCCATTCACGCGAGGTGTCATGCATACGAGTGAGCCTCCTTCTTTGTTGTGTCATGGTCAAAGGTTCGCGGCGACAGCCTACGCTTGTCCGCCAGCGTCCCGGGAGTGACCGCGCCGGTAGACCACGGCGGTGGGTCAGACATCGGTTGTCTCGAGTACCTCGTACACTTGGGCGTCGGCACACCGCGCCCGCACTGCGCTTGCGCGGTCTGTTTCGACCAGCTATCCCCGGTTCTCCGCGCCTCCGCCTCCCGCACCTTCCGCCGTCTGCCGTGCTCCGACTCTCTCTGCAGGCACGCCGTGTACCTCCCGCTCTCCGGGCCGGGTGCGCCAGCAGAGACAGGTCCTGCTTCAATGCATACGGCTACGGCGACAATTCGGTCACGACGTGCAACATGGTCGAGGACACTTTCACATTCAAGGCACCCGGTGGCAAGCACGGCCGCGACCGTGCCAAACCTCCTCTTTGGCGGTGGCTGTGGCATGCTCAACACCGGCGTCTTCAACTCGAATGAGTCCGGAATCACCGGTTTCGGCCGCGGCCCGTTGTCGCTGCCGTCGCAGCTCAAGGTCCGCAGCTTCTCCTACTGCTTCACGGCCGTTGTAGAGTCGAGGGCCAGCATGGTGATCCGTGGCGGCGAGCCGGAAAACTTTGAAGCGCATGCTACATTGCCCATTCAGTCCACCCCGTTCGCCCTAGTCCCTGTGGGTGCGCCTGTGCGCAGCTCGCCATTCTACTATGTTTCCCTCGAAGGCATCACTGTCGGCGAGACGCGGCTGCCGTTCAACGCGTCGGCGTTCACACCCAAGGGCGATGGCTCTGACGGGACGATCATCGACTCCGGCACGGCCATCACGCACGGGACAACTACGTGCTGGATAACGACGACGGCACGGGCGCGGGCAGGGAGCTGTGCGTGGTGATATCTTCGGCGGGCAAGAGCGACAGGACGACCATCGGCAATTTCCAGCAGCAGAACACGCACATCGTCTACAACCTGGAGAGCAACAATATGGTCTTTGCGCCCGCGCTCTGTGACAAGCTCTGAGTCTGAGACCACCCTGCATGCAACTGTATGCGACCATAATACATGTATTGTGTACACTTCTAGCGTACATACTTGTTCTACCCTTTTAGGCACAACGAACCGGCATGTTTCTACAAACTAAATAGAGAGTGATAAAATCATCAGCAAGAGGGGATAAACCAAACCTCGAGCGTTTTTTGAGCTGCCATTTCTTCGGAAAGTGAAAATATATCTCAATGCGTTTTGTAGACAGAGTTAACCCCTTGGCCAGTGATAGGCACCGGTCGATCGGCCCAAAAACCAGCTGGTCACTTCGATGGAGTCTTTCTATCTTCTCTTTCACACCATCACTACGCATGCTAAAAAAAGACAACGGAAACGAAACCACGGCGGCCGCCCATTCTGCCCCCACATAGGTGTTCCCTCCCTCATGCAGGTAGCCCACCCGGCCATCCTCGTCAGTCGCCATCGACGCTCGCCACTGGCGCGCTCGCCATCGCCAGTCACCAACAAAAAATGCCATTTGATTCACCGACACTGGTCCTAGCAGGCAATTGTAGAAAGAAAAGGTATGTTGGCCCAAAGCTCACAGATGATGGAAACAAAAAATGGATGTTGGTTCCACCAAAAACCAAACGGTGGTAAAAAAAAGTGAAGTGCATCCTTGATCCTCAAACTATTTTGAAGGTGTCACGTAGGTCGTCAAACTGTGATAGGTCCTCGAAGGTCCTTGAAGTGCAATAAATTTGTGCCTACGTGTGGACAAGGATGACACATATATTACACTTTGAGGACCTGGATTACAATTCTCAAAGTTTAAGGACCTACGTGACACCTCTAGCAAACAACGATGTTAGCAACAATGACCGTTGGTTCTAGCAAAAACAAAGACAGGTGGTAGAAAATAATGGACGCTGGTCTTTATATTGTAGCTCCAAGCTGGGCACTAGTTCCAGCAAAACCAACCAATCAGACCGTTCCCGCCAAAATTGGGGCTAGTACAAGAAAAAAAAACATGGTTTTCGCAAAATTATCGCCGTCTCCACCGTCGATCGCCCGGTCCCAACACCGTGAGTCATCGGTTTCGGCATCTTCAAGCCATGGTTGTAGCATACCTCGCAGCCAGTCCCAGCATCTGGCGGCGCCGGACACAGCAGGCCGCAGTCGCAGCCCCCCTGGGTGGCAGCGCCACTGCGCCGGTGCCAGCATTTGCCTCACCAATTGTAAAAAAATTGGACGCCGGTTCCAGCACTGCCATGCTGGGATGCGACAACTTACCTTCCCCTCTCCCACGGCATCACAGCTTGCGTAGTCGCCTTCGCCACGCGCCACGGGTTGGCCGCAACATTGGCATGCCCTGCGGCCGAGCTTGCAGTTCCTAGCCTCCACCTTGTACACCGCATGTTAGGTGCCCGTGTTGCATCCGCTATTTGCGGCCTCCCCTTCCGGCTAAAGCAGCGGCGCTAGACTTACATGCCAGGCTGTAACATTCATTCTTGTGGCTACCATGGTTTGGCTTACAGCGGTGCAGTCCATGCGGTTGGAGAGATTAGATGGAGCGATTTGGGGGGAAAAGGAGGAATAGGACATGTGTGTGGGGTTACCATGTGGGGCACGTTGCATTCTAATCCTCCCCCGTGGAACAAAACGGGACCGCATCATACCTAATCATCTGACGATGTAGCAACGACCGGCGTGCGGCTATGCTGGTCGTCCGGTGTACAATGTTTCTGTTTGGAAATAAAATCTCGATGTGTTCTGTTGTTTAACGCAAGCAGGATTAGCCAAAAAGTATGTTGATCCCAAATTACTAGATCATAGTAAAGGTACTTGTTTTCGAGTATTCGTGGCTCAATTTTTTATCACATCATTGTCATCCAGACTCTATCAGCTAGGCCTAGTTTTTCAACCATGCATCTAATTACGTGCAAGAGTAGATTCAAAGTAATTTACATGGTTCAACTTCTAATGATACTAGTAACATGCACCATCTGTGTTCCAACTCTCAAGAATCGGCAACTCCACAAATCTTTATGCCAATAAACAGTAATGAAGTCGGTTAAAAAAATTGAAACATGGCATGTTAGAATTTTCAGTGTCATGCAAAAAAGTGTTTCACCCTTTTATTCATCTGCAACTAAAGCAATCTACTAGTCCAAACATGTCAATGGATGAGAGAATTGGCCATGCTATTACTAGTTAGTTGGCCAATTACTCTCAACAGTTGAATGCCAATGGATCTCTGTCTCTGTCTTAGCGTGCTACGGCGGCGGCAAGGTTAGGAACGAACAAATTGGGGATTTTTGCGTGTGCCTTTTGCCTAGGATATGTGAGCCAGTCGTTTGGGCTGAAGTTGTTACTCGATTCGGCATGTCTTTCACTGAAGTTGTTGGCCATCCAAAACGAAACATTTTCTTCATTTATTTATTTTGCCTGCTCGTGCGCTGAGATGAATTGTAACCAAGCGAAGGTCACTTGGACGAGTAAAACTAGAGACGCACTTTGCAGCCACCCAAGGCAGCCGCCCATACCAGCCCCTACAGGCTACTGTGGCACCGTGTTGTGGTGTATTGGTAGCATGGTAGTACGTAAACTAGTTGTAGCACTACAACCATACATTAGCTTGAGGCGGATCGGAATGGTTCCTTTGTCATGGTTTACTTGCAACTTTTCACCTAGGATTGCTCGTATTCATATAAATGCTACAACTACACCGCTCACAGAGGAATTAAATGATCAGAAAAGTTGGCATGTGATATTTGGTGAAGCAAATAATATATATGCCCTGTCTATACACAAGACTGGTCAGTAATTGGCCTGCTATAAATAACTAACTTATTCCCCGTGTAGGGTGATTACATATAGTTGGTAGGGGAGCTAGAGAATTTCAGAGTGTGAAAGGAGAGCAACAATGACGAGCATAGTGAATGGCATGGATGGTCACATAGCACGATCAAGCGGGGCATGGATGGTCACATTGTAGGGGAGCTATATATCATGCACACAGCATTATAGTGATCATACCAACAACCTAGCAACCATCTTGATAATAGAAGCACCCTAACAAGCATTGTAATCTCAGCAAGAACTCCCTAACTGGCATTGTGATTCTACCAAGAGCACTCTGACCACAATTCTAGTTAGCATTATTGTCATAGCAGGAAAAACCTAGTCTGCGTAGGGCACTACCATGAACACCCTAACTAGCATTATGATTCTACTAGGAACACCCTAACTACCAATCTAGCATCTCGTGATAGCAAACAACTTAATCAGTGTAGGGCAGTAGCATTAACACCCTAAGAAGGAAAATTATATGGCTCTGAATCGACTGGATTCGACTCGACTCGAATCCAATCCAATTTATTTGGAACCAAGCAAGAAGAAACTAACTACTAATGGAAGAAGGGGGAACAAATACTTACCAAAGTGGTTGTCTGTGAAGGTAACGCCGGCTGCGGATCAAACCTTACAGGGAATGTTGGAATAATCCAAACATATGATAGCTAGCTATGATTAGGTAAGTTTGATTAAAACGTTGTCTGGTTGGACTTTGCATGACACGTTCGAATAGTAGTACCTAGTATTTGAGTCTATACGTATAGAAGTTGGAGTTGTAGTCATGTTAGGCTTGTGATCAAGCTTGCCGGTGATTAGTTTAGGATAGCGATTATCCTAGAACGCAAATAGTTGTTCGGTGTAGCGATGATAAGAAAGCGATGAGGGTTCCGTCGGGTAATCGTCGTTCGGCGAAACGACCTGGAGGAGGGCGACGGGTTGTAGTCAGTAATGCAGTGGTGATCAATGATGGTTATGGAGGTGCCAAAGTTGTGACACCGAGGAAATCATTGAGATCGCCATTGGAGGGTGCAAGGTGGAGATGGCGAAGTTGCGAGCTGTCATCAAGTTGTGCCCATGAGTTCTTGTAAGGTGCATCCAAGAGCTCAGATGTGTGAGTCTTCTGCTACAGTTGATATGCGTCACTGGCGGAATAGGGACCGAACGACATGAATGACCCGGCCATTGGGGGTATAAAAATCCCTGGGCACGACCACCATAGTCGGCACCGACAGGCTTCCCTAGGCCGCCACAACAAACATCCTCCTCTCCGCTGCCATACCTATCGGCATGAACGCATCCGATGGGTCAATGGTCACTGACTGCGGCCTGGTGTGCAGATAGGGGACGACGCCTAGATAGCTGACAATGGGTCAATGCCGGTTCAGGTTAGGCCGGCCACCCACTAGTCTAGGATGGGGTTGCTACCAACTATGATTGAAGTAGGGCGGCATTGTTGAGGGTCGGCCATCAGAGAGCACGAAGGGGTGGTGAGAGAGTGGTGTGAACAGGAGTGGGCGGTGATGAGAGAAAGGGGAGGAGTTATTAGACGTCGCGTTGTCTCAAACGCTTTCCAATGCGTGTAGGCGAGAGTGACACGTGGCTCGAGCATGCATGGGTTGCGAAAAATAGTCGAATCGACTGTTCCCCATCAACCTGGCCTGAGACTGTTTTAAGTTCCATGCGGGCCAAGAAACGCATGCATACCAGCCTACCAAATGCCCAAGTTTTACACGGCACGGCCCTTGTTGGGCTGCATGCAGCCTACAAAACATGCGCAGGGGAGTGTTATAGGATGAGAAGGCGTCAAAGAAGCGAAAGTGTTGTTCTGATCCCGAGCTCATGTGAGCTCGGGTGAACAGTAAAATCAAAAGAAAATGAAAAAATTCAAAAAATCCTAAAGAAATTTGCGTGAAATATTGACAAATGTTTTTATAGCTTGCAAAACTTCAACAGCAGATGGACAAAATGATGCTCCAAAATGTGTTTGAAAATAACATTTTGGAGCACCGATTTTTTTCTTTCAGATTTTTCACGAATGTCATTTTGTGTTGAAATTTTGCAAGCTATTAAAACATTTGTCATTGTTTCACACCAAAAATATAAGGATTTTTTGAAAAAAAATCATTTTGTTTTCAATTTACTGTTCACCCGAGCTCACATGAGCTCGGGATTAGAACAGCCGTGTCCTCGGAGAACACCAATAACAAACAGGATGAATGGTACCACCGGTCAGATAGTGCGGTCTCATGGAGGAATGAGACGTATTTGGAATTAGCAGATCGGAACAACCAAGGCTCTTATTACTTTCCATGCAAACACATAGTGACTTTGTGTTATCAAATGTGTGTGATTCAAGCCTAGCCAACAGCTGGCCGTAGATGCGAACCAACCTATGGTTGGATTGTTAAAGGGATTGTGGTATCCCTAACCCATCAGGGTTCAAATTCTGATGCTCGCATTTATTCCTGGATTTATTTCAGGATTTCCGGCGATGCGCATTCAGTGGGAGGAGACGTTCCCGTCGACGACGAGGCACCTACGATGACTTCGTAAATCTAAAGATAATATGCCGGCTCAGTCTTTCAGAGGTGCTAATAGGGGTAGGGTGTGCGTATGTGCGTTCATAGGGGTGAGTGTATGCACGTGTATATGAGCGCTTGTGTCTGTATTGATGATGTTCAAAAAAAGAAAAGAAAAACAGCTGGCCGTAGATTGCATCTGTCAAGTTTCAGAAGACTGGATCTAACCACGTCTCAGTCTTCTACTCTTTTTCTCGCGGGAAAACTTTCAATTTATTCATCTTTAATAATGATAATATAACGAACATGATAAATAATGAAAAATTACATCCGATCCATAGATCCACAAGCAAGTGTTTATGTTTAGCTCGAACCTGACTTGTATTTACCAGCGTGCGAAATGGAGCCCCATCCAAATCATTTTTTCTATTAGAGAAAAAAATAGTTCTAAAGTAGTAGCAGAGGAGGAGAGCAGAGAAGAGCAACACAAAGCCATCAACGACCACCACATCGCCGTTTGGGGCCTGCCGTCTCCTTCGCCGTAGCTGTTGCAGACTCGCTCTACAAGCTCTGCGATTTTCCACAGTCGCACCTGAACCCGTGTTTCCCGCTCCCCTTCCTCCATCCATACATATGTCCATTGTTTGCCCCATTATAAATTGTCCTCGGGGAAAGAGATCCAAATCTCATTGCTCAATCGGATCCTAAATCACCTCGGTCTAATTTAAAAACTCAATAACAGGTTGGATTGGCGAACTGATTGGTTGGTCGAGTAGGTTTGGTGAAAAAGGAGCATGAGCCCTCAATGACTAGTGTGGCTAGAACTCTAGCATGAGTGATTGCACTTTGATTTCATACAGGGGTCTTCACGTACCGCGCAAAATTGTACGCGGATCTCGTTGGACCCTATTAACGCCTCACTAATCGGATTTCCAGCCTTCAATAAAAACTGTTTGATTTTCTGTAATTTGTATATACTAACAGACCAAATAGGAGTGCTAGCAGCCTCGCCCTTTTTAATCACATGTGCGTGTTGTTCCCTTGCACTTTCACGTGAACCCTAGTTTCCCCCTTCCCTTCGTACAATTGATCCTCTATTTGTTATCCTGTTGTGTGTTTGTCCTCGTGGCAAAAGAGGACGGAGTCACGTTGCTAGTTCGCACAAGAAAGGTCATACTTAGATACGCCATGATTCATATGAATGTTAGCAACTACGCCACTCATGGTAGAATTAAATGATCACAATTGTTGGCATGTGATGTTTCGTGAACCAATGATGATGTCCTGGCCACACACAACGTTGATCAGTCGGTGAACTCCTATAAATAACCCGGTTATTCCTCATGCATATGGATCACATTTAGTTGTTAGGGAGATTGGTAGAGGATGGCAAAGCATGGGAGGTGAGCACCAATAACAAGTAGGATGAATGGCACCGCCCATCCCGCAGCATGATCTTGCGACGGAATGAGATGTATTGGAAAACCGAGTCAGAAGCGCAGAAAGAAGCATGGTGCGTCCTCATGCATTGGAACGAGCACCTATTGAACAAGCCACGACCATTATTATTTTCCTGCCAAACATATAGGACTCTATGTTGCCAATTCAGAAAGTAAAGTATGATCTTCTATGCCACTGTGCATATGTTATCCTGAATGGTTTCTAGTAGAATTCGCAAAGTATTGGTGACAATAGATCCACAAAGGTTCCTCGACCCATTGCTCGGCGGGAATTTTCATTTAACTTTTATTCCAATATAATGTTTTCTCCAGAGAAATATAAAGTTATTTTGAGTTTTGAAACAGATTGAAACCTATAGCTCACCTTGCCAACAGCACAATAGATATTGGGCCAATCGGTTCAGGAAGGGTCGGTCTCTGGTTTGTGGTCTTGTTTTGGTTGGTACATAAGGTATGTACAGTGTCGAGCACAAGCCCCAGTAGTATGGGCCGACCAGTTAGGTAGAGCCCAAGAAGAAGGTAGCCCATCCAAAACACTAGTTCTTCAAGAAAAAATGTCTTCGTGGTGTTTGAATAAACAGGCAAGTTCAAAGTTCGAAGGATACTCTACCTCGCAAAAAATAAGTTGGAAGGATACTCTGTTAGCAATTGGTTTTCTACTTAACAGCAGATGCACAAATTTCGTCCCCAAGCATGACCCTGCCGCTGAACAGCCGTTGCGGCTGCGGGTGCCACGCTCACAACGCTCCTAGTCGCAGCAGCAGTTGCCCTCTGTAGCCCGGACTACCTCCTTCCCGCGCTCCTCTGCCGCCTGGTTCTCGCCGTGCCCGCCGCCGCAAGGTTCTACTCTTTCGACCTGGCCTGTTAGAACCCGCACGAATGCACGACCCTGATGCCTTCACCTAGGCACGCGCGCTGCGCTCCTCCCTGATCTGATTGAGTTGCTCCTCTTCCATGGGGAGTTTTTTCCTCAGATTGTGTGGTTTCTTTTGACATGGTTTCTTGTATGGGTGAAACAACACTATTCTCCGACTCCACAGGGTAATGCGGATCCCTTCTTGCTGCAGCCCCAAGTGACACGCAACAGCTAAAAGGCTTGAGCATCTTGTAAGGCTACAAGGACCAAAAGGAGACGTCCGAAAGAGGATGCAGATGGATTTATTTATCAATGTTTTACAGAAATAGCAGGAGCTCTGCCATACAAAAATATATTTATATGTAGCTAATTGCCAACCAGCAGCTGCGGATGATACATAGCAGAAACAAACTATCTAGCGACTAAAATGATGTGTTATAGACAGTGTCGGATGTAATAATCAGATGAACGTTCACGTCCAGCACGCAGGGATGACAATGCTAGTGTGAAGATAATCAAGATTATTAGCTGGTCGCTCAGCTGCTGACAATTCCTTGGTTACTTGCTGCATCGTCGGACGGTGCGATGGATCAGGCTCTATGCACCGAACAGCGATGGCGACCACTTGAAATATCTTAGTTGCGACCTCAGGTTCAGGGAGTGGGAGCCGGGTGTCCAGCAATTTCTCAATTGATGTACTTTTTTTGTTGTTGTCCATGGGCGAAAGGAAATCACCTGGATGATGTCCCATGAATAGCTCTAGAACAAGTATCCCAAAGCTATAGACATCACACTTCTCCGTCACCCTTGTTGTGTATGCAAGCTCTGAAACATCAACAATAGAGAGTTAAAACATAGAGGTGCTTGAAATAATGATAAGATTATTGATGTAAGCAACATAGATATAATAATTTTACCTGGGGCAAGATATCCTTTTGTCCCTGCAAGACTAGTGCAGTTCGATGCATCCACATCTAGTATTTTCGCTAGACCAAAATCTGAGATGCAGACTCTAAATTCCAGGTCAAGCAAAACGTTGTTGCTTGTTATATCTCGGTGGACTATCGGTGCGAAGCAGTCATGATGCATGTAAGACAAAGCATGAGCAACATCCCAAACAATATTTAACCTCCTCGGCCAATCCAATTCAACTGCAGTTTTTGTACCCTCCAAAGATGCTGATAAGCTTCCTCTATCCATGTATTCATACACAAGAAATCTTCCTTGGGTTGCAGAGCAGTAACCAAATAACTTCGCAATGTTCCGATGTCGAATATACATCAATGCATGTATTTCACGATTAAATTGCTCATTATCTTCCATCATATGGATCTTTTTCACTGCAAACAATTCACCTGTTGGTAACTGGACTCTGTAGACTGATCCATTCCCTCCAGATCCAATGCAATGAGCACTGCTGAAATTGTTTGTGGCATCAACAATTTTCTTGTACACATCCTCCCCATCAAAATTCCAAATGGTGAACATCTTGGTTTGTTGTGGTTCACCTGTAACTGCTGTCTTGGTTTTCTTCTTTTTGCACTGCCATGTTACCAGTGCAATGACAAACACAAAAGATGCAATAGCGGCTATTATAGAGAGTAAAATAGCACCAGACTTTTTCCCTTGTTCACTACTTTGAGGAAGATCACAAGGGGGCAAACCTGTTACAACACCACACAATTTCTTATTATGCTTAAACCATTTGATTGGAGCCTCTTCAAAGAGCCTAGTATGTGGCACTGACCCTTCTAATTTGTTGTATGACATATCCATGTATAGGAGGCTCTTCATGCTCTGAAATGATGGTGGAATGCTGCCGTTCAGTGCATTGTGAGAAAGATTCAAGGCTTCAAGCATAGTAAGACCACCTAGTTGACTAGGAATAGCGCCATCAATTGAATTTTCACTTAGATCCAACATATCTTGTAGGTTTACCAACATCCCTAGTTCATTAGGAATTGTACCATTGAAGTGATTATGGCTCAACTTTAGAGAGTGAAGCTTCAAACAATGCTGAATTGATCTTGGTATCTGCCCAGTTAGGTTGTTTGATGATAAATCTAGATATTCCAGATTTTTCAATGATCCAATTTCTGCGGGCATATTTCCCTGGAGCAAGTTACCAAAAAGGCTCAAACTGAACAACATCGTTATATTGCCGATTTCTGGAGGAATTTGTCCTTCAAGCTTATTTAATGAAACATCAAGTATCCCCAAACAAGATAATTTCCCAATACTTGATGGTATTACTCCGGTTATATTGTTTTTTGATGCATGTAGCGCTGTAAGATTGTAGCACTCAGCCCAATGATGAGATAGTTTACCAAATAGTTTATTTGAACTTATATCAATATAGACAAGATTTGGATGAGCTCCCATCTCGGTGATATCTCCTTCGAGGTAATTCCGTTCAAGTCGAATCCTGACTAAGCTTGTACAACTTAGCAAGCTTGATGGCAAGGGTCCAACCAAGTTGTTGTCGTTAACGATCAAAATTTGTAGCTGACCTCCGGCACAAAGACCAGATGGCAAGGAACCAGAGAGGTTGTTAAAAGGGAGTTGCAGTTGAACTAGGCTCGTTAACTTGCCAATTCCTTGAGGAATAGATCCAGAGAGTTGGTTTTGTGCAAGGCATAACTTGGTGAGCTTTGTCAAACTTCGTATGCTGTTTGGGATGGAACCTGATAGTTTGTTAATATTAAGATCCAACTCCTTCAAGTTCACAAGGTAACCTAATTCTCGTGGAATTTTCCCTGAAAGTTGGTTCATAAAAAGGCTTAATATATTGAGTTTTGTCAAATTGCCTATGGTGACTGGGATAGGACCTGAGAGTGTATTAAAAGTAAGATCCAAGTCATTTAAGTTCACAAGGTAACCTAATTCTTGTGGAATCTGACCAGAAAATCTATTGCGTGAAAGAATTAAGACAGTGAGCTTGGTCAAATTACATAAATTTCTTGGAATGTTCCCTGAGAGCGTGTTTTCATATAGAGCCAATTCTTTTAAGTTCATATAACCTAGCACCCGTGGAATTTGCCCTGAAAGTTGGTTCTGAAAAAGGTATAATCTAGTGAGTTTGGTCAAATCCCCTATAGTGATTGGGATAGAACCTGAGAGTGTGTTTGTATTAAGTTCTAATTCCTCCAAGTTAACTAGCTGACCTAATTCTTGTGGAATTTGACCAGAGAGCCTGTTGCCCCATAGATATAAGATAGTGAGCTTGGTCGAATTAAACAAATTTATTGGAATGGAACCTGAGAATGTGTTTCGGCTAAGGCCCAAGTCCTTTAAATTGACCAAATGACCAAGTTCTTGAGGGATGTGTCCAAAGAGTTGGTTGCCGTCAAGGTACAAGGTAGCGAGTTTTGTCAAGTCACCTATAGTGCTTGGGATTGAGCCAGAAAGATTATTATCAGAAAAATCTAATGTAACCAAATGCTTTAGGTTGCCTATTTCAAAGGGGATTTGACCAACCAAGTGATTGACCCACAAGGTGAGGGTCACAAGATTACTCATGTTGCCTATGTGCCTCGGTATTTCCCCGGAGATTTCATTTTCATGAAGCATTAAGGAGCTTAATTTTGTGAGATTTGCTAGGCCTGGTGGAATGGAGCCTCTTATCTGGTTGCCTTGTAGAAGCAGAGCACGGAGCTCCCCGAGGACCTCAATGCCGGCAGGGATGCTCCCGCTGAGGTGGTTGTGCGAGAGGTCGAGGCGCGTCAGGGTCGCCAAGGCTGAGAAGTCGAGTGGCCTCAGCGCCCCTCTCAGACGCATCCCCCGCAGAGAGATGCCGCTGATCACTGGCCGGCGCTGTTGCCCTGTGCACGTGATGCCACGCCAGCTGCTGCAGGGCGCCGACATGTTCCCCCAGGACTTCAGTGTGTGCTGGCTTTGGTCGTCGAGGCTAGCTTTCCAGACGAGGAGCGCCCTTGCCTGTCCTGCAAGCACCGCCGCCTCCGGTACAAGTGCAGCGGCGGTGGCCATCATCATCATCGTCGCCATCACGGCGAGCATCTTGGGTGGCTCCGTCTCCATGGCTAGCTAGGCTGGATGGAATTTGCTCTGGTGGTTGTGAGAGCTAATGGCAGCTAGCACGCTGTCTAAATAGTGGATGGAGGAACGCACACGTACATCTGTCCATATGTTCACGGTGCCCACGCTGGCCATGGAAGTCAAAGTCATTCGTACGTGCTGGGGCCATGTGCATACCGATCTGCGGATGGCTGGGTTCCATTATCTCACACGGCAATATATGCTGTAGATTCCAATAATTGGACGGATGGTCATATAAATCGGCTGCCAAACATCCGATAGCGACATAAAGCAAACTAGGCAGCCAAATGATGGGTGACGTCGCTCCCATTGCTTGACCGAGAGAATGGGAACCACAAAAATGGTATGCATTCATCGGAAAACTTTGAAAGCAGGACGTGGGTTAGACAGCACCACAAGATTGGCCTTTGAAGGTACTGTAGTAATTTGGATGTATGCTACCTCACCGCCACTAGAATTTCCCATTTGATTTACCGTGGAAAATTCTTAAAGGCGAAGTATCCGGTGAAAACGCTCATTGAGTGAAAACTTGAAAACTATGCTCGTGGTCCATCGGATTGCAAATGTATGGTACAGATCAGAGGTGGGAATCCCAGCCACTTAACCACAGTTTTCCCGATAACCCCCTACTAACAGTAACCCTACTTTTTCTCCAGCCGCAGCGATTCAATGGCGACTGACTGCGGCGCCGCTCGCGGCGGCGACTCGAAGGCTGCGGCAGCGCCCCAATCGACCGCATCTTGGCACTGACCACATGCGCTGGCGGCGCGGCGCTCGCGCCACGCAACGACGACCCACAGCCATGGTGATGCCCCCGCGCGGCGGTGACCTCCACGACCTGCGCTGCACCCACACACGAGGGAGACCAAGCGGCCGCGGCGCTTCATCCATACGACAGCGACCCGGCGCTGCCTCCACACGAGGGAGACCGAAAGGCCGCGGCGCTGCATCCATTCGACGGCGACCAGACAGCTTGCTGGCCCTTTAAAACTGCTCCCCGAGAATGTTTTGTTGGTGTTTGACAAAGAAATTCCTGATGTTTTGCTGTAACTGAATGAATGTAGATGTATAGACAAATCCTAGTTCTTTTGCTGCACGTGAATCAGTGTGGATCTACAAAAAAAAATTTGAATGAATGTTGATGTACAAGAAATCTTTTCTGTCATTTCATTGACATGGATGGCACAAAAGGATTCAGAGTACTGGTGCACTGAATTTCATGTGCTGATGTTATCTCTCTATATTTGTACTTCCACTGATGCCAAATATGTACTTGTAGTATTCAGAGAAAACTGAAATTTATGAGATAACCCTCAGAGAGCTAGAAGTGACAAGCCATGTATATACTGGTGGTTAACATCCGCAGTCTTGCTAAATTCAGAGTTGACTAAGCCATCTGCTACAAGCCTACAACCAACAGGAATCGGAATTAACCAATTGTAGCTAGTAAAAAGGAACACTTTGCCATGAGAAACAACATTCCTGCACAGCTATTTAGAGATATAAGGCCATCTAAAATGCATCCAACAAGTCAGCTTCAGTACAAATATTCAGAGATAAAATATTCAGGCAATGATTTCAAAGTCACTTCTATGCAGTAAACTGAAGCGAACAACATGCCGCGAGAAACAAGATTCTTGCACAAATTCTCAGATTACATCATTGGAGCACCGTTCAGTCTAAATAAAGAGAATGAAGAATGCGTTCACGTTGAGTGACAACACCTCAGAAGATCAACATTGCATTCAGAAATTTCTGTCTCCACAACAAATCCGCTAAATTTTGTTGGAAGGGGGAACGGTAGAATCAAGCTTTGAAGGGGCAATAGCCCATTCCACCGCTGGTGGAAATCCTTCGGCGAGGTGGACGCCTACATCGGCGCCGTTGGTAGGCCCGCCGGCTATTGCCGTCCATAGCATCCACCCGGCGGCAGCGCCATGGGGGACGGCTTCGTCGTCTGTCGTCGCGGTGGGAACGGCTCGTCTCCGCTGTAGGTCGTCGCGATAGGGGAGGCCCCGTCATCGGCCGTAGCGGTGGGCGACAATGGATAAGGTGGAAGGATTTCCTACCCCGTGAGTAAGACAGGGGGTTATATGAAAAATAGCTATAAGTGGCTGGTTAGGAAACCCACCTCTCATCTGTGCCATGCGTTAAAGATCCAACAGATTGGGGCGTGAGTTTCCAGATTTTCATCGAATCAGCATTTTCACTAGATACTTCGCCATTCTTGAAATAGGCTTTCGTGCCGCTTTGTAAATAAAGCCATCATCACCATCACCACGTTCAAACAACAAGTTCAAGTGCAATCAAATAAAATATCCAACTAGGGCAACAAAACAAACACGCGCCAAAAAAGTATAAAATATCTAGCGCCTTAGGAAGTCTGCGGCGAGGCCCGTCAACGAGCAGCAACAATAATCACATCCATCATATGGCCCAGTTGATCGTGATCATGCTGCCTAGACAGCGGATGCTAGTGCTAGAAAAATGCAAATTTGAAGATCGAGTCAGAGGCCCGCCTAAGAAAGAACCGCTTGATCACTATCTTATTACGTGTCGTTAACAACGTCCAAGCTAGTGTTGCAAACACCAGCTAGAAGGCGTGTTATCTTTCCGATTTGGTTGACATGGGTTTGCAGGAACCCGACCAGGTCCAGGGCCTTCTAGTCCGGCCCAAGAGCCTCACGGACAAAACTCCAAAGTAGTCTAGCCGTCGCGCAAGAGAAGAGGATGTGAGTCCCTATCTCTGGGACATCACGCAGAGGGCACAACCCATTCCCCGGGGTGTGTCTCTTGATCACCTACATTCCAAATGGAAGCGATCCCTCAACAACTGGCAAACAATTTTTTTGATTTTCAAATGTAAAGGCGCTTTCCAGAACGATGATGTCTAGGCCATCGGCACAAAGCATGGTATGCTGAGCCAAGAGAAAAGACTCCTCAAGGGGCGAGCCTCCAGGATATGGTGTCGGGGTTGCTGGATTGTAAAAACGTATTTGAGTCCTACATGATTTGCAGTTGTTTGATTGCATCAAATGCTTTTTTTTAAGAAGTTGAAGTGGCTGTTAGAATTTCTATAAAATGTACTACAATGATTCTTTAGAGGAAGTTTCTATTGGATCAAATGACCAATGTAGGAAAATTCCTAAGGATAATAATCCTCCCAAAATCCTATGAATCAAAAGGTCCCCAAGGAATGCTCTTTCTTTTTGCGGGTCCTAAATGATACTCTTAAGGCTGTAAGGAAACAGTTACATTACTACCTATCGTAAGGAACACATGGTTAGAAAAATACCCCGGAGAAAAAAGTGTACCCTACCATCTTACAATATTCCAAAATTTTATCAAAAATTTCCTGGTGCTTTGATGCCCCATTTTGATCTCCTTGCTCCTTGCACTATTTTCAAATTCCATTGAAGGGATTTCCCCTTGGTATGTTACTCCTCCATGTATACAGTTAGTTCTTTTTTCTTGAATAATGCTCTACATCATTCTATTTATGCTGCTACTGGTGACTTAGAAAATGAGCTTGCATGTTGATTTTAGTTTTTTGTAAGTAGGTTTGATGCATTATATAATCACTATATGCTTAGTAGAGGAGTTTCTCACAATTTTTATGTGCAAATTTCGCTTTCTATGAGAATTTTGAAAATTCAGAATTTGAAGAGGATAGAAAGAGCTCTGTGAAGCTTGTTTTTCCTCCAACAACAAGGAAGACAAAGGGCTTCTTCCTCTCGTAAAGAAATAGAAGAGTGAGAATAAGGAAACTACCGTCCCCTAGGTTTGTTTGCTCTCTCTCTCTCCCCATCATTTTTTATCAAGCCAAATTTAAAGTTATGGAAAGTGTTTTTTCCGTAGGTGTGCCAACCAAATGTCATGGATATATTCTTTCTTTATGGTTGCATTACCGTTACCAAGGAACATTTCAAATGGTTGGGGAAATGGGGATTTCTAGTAGCCATGGCTCGGCTAGCTCTTGACATTGCATTGTTTCAATTTGATATTAATATGTTACCTTTTATAGAAAAAATACTAGTGCTCGAGCAGTAAACCTGCATCAGTTTCCATGCGTAACTATCACATTTCAATAAAATGTGACATGGTGTGCTCACAATGACAATCGTGTTTGAGTAACAACAGAAAAGGGCACATGAATGAACTGTGTTGTTGGATAAGTAGACTAGCTTGTGGCCCCTTATTTGAGTACGCAATCACACAAGTGTGCACGGCGGGGAGAAAATGACTGAGACATGCGAGAGTAAACTTGAAAGTTAGGAAACAAGATATACTTGTGTAAATTGCCAAGTCATTTTGTCGATTTGAGGGAGGGGAGGGATTGGTTGCCCCCTATTTAAAGGGATGGTAGTGAACTAGCATGAAGACTTTTGCCCCTAGGCAATTTAAGGCTTCAGCCCCAACCACGCCATCCCGCTAGTGCAATTTGTTATATTTACTGTCCCACACCTAAGACATATTTCATATGGGAATTCACTCCTTAGCAACGCATGAAGGCGGTCAGCCCTTCGCCCCTACCTCAGGGTCACCATGGAAGGTATAGTGGTAGAAGGAATTAGACCCGTTGTTAGTAACTTATTATCCGTTAATAGCCATTTGCTCTTTGATTATATCTCCAGGAACAACACATATATGATAGAGTTTATTTTCATGGTCTGGTGAAGTTTGTTCTGACACATATATCTCAATGGCAGCAATATCCAGGAAACTTAACTTGCATGTTCTTTTTTTAGCTCAATTGCATAGTTGTGATATTTCACAATTGTAACTTAGTTGGTGAAATGATCTACTTCCTAGCCCTGTCAACCTAACTGTCATCTCTATGAATCCCTGAAGAAGACAGCTAATGACCAAAGTGTACATGTTCTGAAATGCTTTTTAACAAAGTTATTTTTTGAACAAAGAATATCCAACTATCCAAGTAACTGAATCTGTATGTTGATTTCATTGCTAGGTGAATTGTGTAGCTGTGATGTTCCACAGTTGTAAATGAGTTAGTGAAATGATCTTCTTCATGTTCCTGTCAAGACCCCAACCGCGTCTCTCTGAATACCTGTAGAAGGCAGCTACCGTTCCGAAATAGGTTCAATTATTGGACTCATAAAATTTTCGTATAAAATAGTATATGTATAAAAAATCGTTGAGCATATTTTCCGGTCAATTCACTAGAACAATACGTTTTGTTTTTATAGAGTTAATTTGGAAACGCTAATGCAAATAAGTTTCTACAGAATTTAATTCCGCAATCTTTTTATTTAGATAAGTTATGGTTGGGAGACTGTTGAAATGATGTGGTTACTACCTCACATGTTTAAGTTTGCCATATCTCTCTTGATGTATACAAGTCTTGGAGATCAAGGTAATTAAATCACATATTTAAAAAGTAACCAAACAGGATTGAAAAACATTGTATTGAGGAATATATAATAACTCCTACAGGGTTGTATACACGGTTCATCAAACCCAAATCCATCACTATTTATAATAGTTTGAGTTCAAAACAACTTCATTCCGATTGTTCGCTAGGAACATTCAACTTAGGGTTTCTCATATTTAGATATGCCATCAGTGTTATAAATGTCCGCAGCTACACAACACATTCTAGAATTAAATGATCACAACAGTTGGCACGTGATGCTTGGTGAAGCAATGAAGATGTCCTGGTCACACTACAACGTTGATCACTCCGTGACCTCCTATATTAATTAGCTTATTCCCCATGTAGAGGGATTACATTTAGTTGGTAGACTGGCCGAGGAAGAAAGATCGTAGGAGGGGAGCACCAATCACGAGCAGGGTGAATGGCACCACCAGTCAGATAGCACGGTCTGGTGGAGAAATGAGATGTGCTGGGAATTAGATGTAGTGGCACATATAGAAGCATAGTCCTTCGATGATGGGTGTAACTAGAAGATATTGAACAGTTCACAGCTCTTATCACTCTACAAGCAAGCAAATCACGACTTTGTGCTATCAAATGTATGTGATTAAAGCCTAACTGACAGCACTACGTAGATAGCATCAGTCAAGTTGCATAAGAGTGGATCTAATGATGTCTCATTCTTCTACATCCTCGTGCACATGTAATCTCGGATGATGTCCCGTCAAGGTTGTCAGAATAGCAATTCTGTTGTATGATTCTACAACTTTACGATCAAAAATAACCCCTTTGATTCTACGATCCAGGTAGTTAAGATTCCATGATCCTACCATCGGAGCTCTGATCCGATTCAGAATCATGATTCTGACAACCTTGTCTCCCGTGATTCATACATGGATTGGGTATTAGCAGTGACACGATATAATTCAACCACACGAGAGTACAATCCATCCACTCAATGACATGAAGTTATTATTTACAAATAAACATATGTTAACAACCACACCCCCTAATTTATAGGACACTACAATATACTACCGGCCGCAGTTCGTCGATCCAGCATGTATCCGGTCGAGCTACTTTACCGTATCAGCAAGTGTTTATGTTGAGCTCGGGCCCGAGTTGTATGGAGCAGCCTAGTAAATGGTGCCCATCCAAACCATTTTTTCTATTAGAGAAAAAAGAGTTCTAAAGTATCAGCAGAGGGTGAGAGCAGAGCAGCGCGAAGCCGTCATGGACCACCGCATCAGCCGGCCGTCTCTGTCGCCATTGCCGCAGACTCGCTCTACTAGGTCCGCGCAGTTCCTCTGCACACTCACCTGAACTATAGTTTCCTCCTCCCCTCCTCCATCCATACATCCATCTATCCTCTGTTTGGTGCCCCATCATGTGGTTATCCTTCGGGGAAAGAGGTCTGAATCGCGTTGCTTGGTTGGATCCTCTCTTGCCTCAATGTAACTGAAGAATCCTAGAATGGGTGGGACTGACCGACTGATTGATTGGTAGAGTAGGTTTAGTGAAGAAGCAACATTCGCCTTCCCTTGACTAGTGTGGCTAGAACCCTAGCATGTACAATGGTCTCCCCATGCCACACAAAATGGTACGCGGATCTTGTTGGACACTGTTTTTAGCCCCTCACTGATCGAATTTTGGTTCATCAATAAAACTAGGGGCTTTTATGTACTTTATTTATATAAACTGACAGATCAAAAAAGGAGTGCTAGCATCCTCGCCCTTTTGAACCTCATATTCGCGTTGTTCCTCTACACCCTCACTTGAACCCTAGTTTTCCCCTTCCCTTACTCCATTAATTGATTTTCTATTTGGTACTCTGTCACGTGTTGGTCCTTGTGGGGAAAGAGATTAGAGTCCCTCACTAGTTTAGACAAGAAGGGGTCTCATGTTTAGAAATGCCATGAGTGGTATGAATGTTAGCAAGAATAACAATTGTTGGCATGAGATTTGGTGAAGCAATGATGATGTCCTGGCCACACACAACATTCATCGATAGGTGACCTCCTATAAATAGCTAGCTTATTCCCCATGCAGATGGATCACATTTAGGAGACTGGTATAGGATGGCAAAGCATGGGAGGTGAGCACCCATAAGGAGTAGGGTGAATGGCACCACCTTTCACACAACATGATCTAGCGGCGGAATGGGATGTATTGGAAAATCGAGTAAGAAGATAACAAAGAAGCACAGTGCATGGGCTCGCATTGTAACTAGCACCTACTGAACAAGCCACGACTCTTATTGCTTTCCTTCCAAACAGATCGGGGCGCTATGTTGCCGAGTCAGTAGGTCATGTATGAGTCTTCGATACAATTGTGCCCACGTAGTCTTGAACGGTCTCCAATAGAGTTCGTAGAGTACAAGTGTAGACCGTTCCACTACGGTTCCTAGACCCATTGTCTGGAAGGAACTTCAAGTTAATATTTATTCTAATATAAATTTTTTCTAGAGAAATATAAAGATCTTTTGACTTTTGAAACAGGTTGAAACTTCTGACTCACCTTACCAACAACACAAAAGAGAATGGGCCAATCGGATTCAGGAACGCTCGGTCTCAGGTCTTGTTGTGGTTGGTACACAAGCTATGACGATGACGAGCACGAACCCATTAGAGTGGGCCAGCAAGTTGTTGGGGAACGTAGTAATTTCAAAAAAATCCTACGCACACGCAAGATCATGGTGATGCATAGCAACGAGAGGGGAGAGTGTTGTCCACGTACCCTTGTAGACCGAAAGCGGAAGCATTAGCACAACGCGGTAGATGTAGTCGTACATCTTCACGGCCCGACCGATCAACCACCGAAAGCACGGCACCTCCGAGTTCTTGCACACGTTCAGCTCAATGACGTCCCTCGAACTCCGATCCAGCCAAGTGTCGAGGGAGAGTTCCGTCAGCACGACGGCGCGGTGACGATGATGATGTTCTACCAATGCAGGGCTTCGCCTAAGCACCGCTACGATATTATCGAGGTGGGATATAGTGGAGGGGGCACCGCACACGGTTCATAGATCTCAAGGATCAATTGTTGTTGTCTCTAAAGGTGCCCCCCTGCCCCCGTATATAAAGGAGCAAGGGGGAGGGGGCGGCCGGCTAGGAGGGGGCGCGCCAGGAGGAGTCCTGCTCCCACCGGGAGTAGGACTCCCTCCTTTCCTTGTCCACGTAGGAGAAGGGGAAGGAAGGGAGTGAGGCGAGGAATGAAAGGGGGCGCCGCCCCCCACCCCCTCCTTGTGCTATTCGGGCTAGAGGGGGAGGGGGCGCGGCCTGCCCTGGCCGCCCCTCCCCTTCTCCACTTTGGGCCCATGAGGCCCATTAACCCCCCGGGGGGTTCCGGTAACCCCCCCCCCCGGTTCTCCGGTATATATCCGATAACCCCCGAAACCATTCCGGTGTCCGAATATAGTCGTCCAATATATCAATCTTTATGTCTCGACCATTTCGAGACTCCTCATCATGTCCGTGATCACATCCGGGACTCCGAACTATCTTCGGTACATCAAAACACATGAACTCATAATATAATTGTCATCTAACTTTAAGCGTGCGGACCCTACGGGTTCGAGAACTATGTAGACATGACCGAGACACCTCTCCGGTCAATAACCAATAGCGGAACCTGGATGCTCATATTGGTTCCTACATATTCTACTCTACGAAGATCTTCATCGATCAAACCGCATAACAACATACATTATTCCCTTTGTCATCGGTATGTTACTTGCCCGAGATTCGATTGTCGGTATCTCAATACCTAGTTCAATCTTGTTATCGGCAAGTCTATTTACTCGTTATGTAATGCATCATTCCGTAACTAACTCATTAGCTACATTGCTTGCAAGGCTTTATAGTGATGTGCATTACCGAGAGGGCCTAGAGATACCTCTACGACAATCGGAGTGACAAAACCTAATCTCGAAATACGCCAACTCAACATGTACCTTCGGAGACACCTGTAGAGCTCCTTTATAATCAACCAGTTATGTTGTGACGTTTGGTAGCACACAAAGTGTTCCTCCGGTAAACGGGAGTTGCATAATCTCATAGTTGTAGGAACATGTATAAGTCATGAAGAAAGCAATAGCAACATACTAAACGATCATGGGTCAAGTCAATCACATCATTCTCCTAAAGATGTGATCCCGTTATTCAAATGACAACTCATGTCTATGGTTAGGAAACACAACCATCTTTGATTAACGAGCTAGTAAAGTAGAGGCATACTAGTGACATTATGTTTGTCTATGTATTCACACATGTATTATGTTTCCGTTTAATACAATTCTAGCATGAATAATAAACATTTATCATGATATAAAGAAATAAATAATAACTTTATTATTGCCTCTAGGGCATATTTCCTTCGGTCTCCCACTTGCACTAGAGTCAATAATCTAGATTACACAGTAATGATTCTAACACCCATGGAGCCTTGGTGTTGATCATGTTTTGCTCGTGGAAGAGGCTTAGTAAACGGATCTGCAACATTCAGATCCGTTTGTATCTTGAAAATCTCTATGTCTCCCACCTGGACTTGGTCCCGAATGGAATTGAAGCGTCTCTTGATGTGCTTGGTCCTCTTGTGAAATCTGGATTTCTTTGCCAAGGCAATTGCACCAGTATTGTCACAGAAGATCTTCATTGGTCCCGATGCACTAGGTATGACACCTAGATCGGATATGAACTCCTTCATCCAGACTCCTTCATTTGCTGCTTCCGAAGCAGCTATGTACTCCGCTTCGCATGTAGATCCCGCCACGGCGCTTTGTTTAGAACTGCACCAACTTACAGCTCCACCGTTCAATATAAACACGTATCCGGTTTGCGATCTAGAATCGTCCGGATCAGTGTCAAAGCTTGCATCGACGTAACCATTTACGACTAGCTCTTTGTCACCTCCATATACGAGAAACATATCCTTAGTCCTTTTCAGGTATTTCGGGATGTTCTTGATCGCTGTCCGATGATCCACTCTGGATCACTTTGGTACCTTCTGCCAAGCTTATTGCTAAGCATACGTCAGGTCTGATACACATCATTGCATACATGATAGAGCCTATGGCTGAAGCATAGGGAACATCTTTCATTTTCTTTCTATCTTCTGCTATGGTCGGGCATTGAGTCTGACTCAACTTCACACCTTGTAGCACGGGCAAGAACCCTTTCTTTGCCTGATCCATTTTGAACTTTTTCAAAATCTTATCAAGGTATGTGCTTTGTGAAAGTCCTATTAAGCGTCTTGATCTATCTCTATAAATCTTGATGCCCAATATGTAAGCAGCTTCACCGAGGTCTTTCATTGAAAAACTTTTATTCAAGTATCCCTTTATGCTATCCAGAAATTCTATATCATTACCAATTAATAATATGTCATTTACATATAATATCATAAATGCTACAGAGCTCCCACTCACTTTCTTGTAAATATAGGCTTCTCCAAAAGTCTGTATAAAACCATATGCTTTGATCACACTATCAAAGTGTTTATTCCAACTCCGAGATGCTTGCACCAGTCCATAAATGGATCGCTGGAGCTTGCACACTTTGTTAGCACCTTTTGGATCAACAAAACCTTCTGGCTGCATCATATACAACTCTTCTTCCAGAAATCCATTCAAGAATGCAGTTTTGACATCCATTTGCCAAATTACATAATCATGAAATGCAGCAATAGCTAACATGATTCGGACAGACTTAAGCATCGCTACGGGTGAGAAAGTCTCATTGTGGTCAACCCCTTGAACTTGTCGAAAACCTTTCGCAACAAGTCGAGCTTTATAGACAGTTATATTACCATCAACGCCAGTCTTCTTCTTAAAGATCCATTTATTCTCAATGGCTTGCCGATCATCGGGCAAGTCAACCAAAGTCCATACTTTGTTCTCATACATGGATCCCATCTCAGATTTCATGGCCTCTAGCCATTTTGCGGAATCTGGGCTCATCATCGCTTCCTCATAGTTCGTAGGTTCATCATGGTCAAGTAACATGACTTCCGAATAGGATTACCGTACCACTCAGTGCGGATCTTACTCTGGTAGACCTATGAGGTTCAGTAGAAACTTGATCTGAAGTTTCATGATCAATATCATTAGCTTCCTCACTAATTGGTGTAGGGGTCACAGGAACCGATTTCTGTGATGAACTACTTTCCAATAAGGGTGCAGGTACAATTACCTCATCAAGTTCTACTTTCCTCCCACTCACTTCTTTCGAGAGAAACTCCTTCTCTAGAAAGGATCCATTCTTAGCAACGAATGTCTTGCCTTCGGATCTGTGATAGAAGGTGTACCCAACAGTCTCTTTTGGGTATCCTATGAAGACACATTTCTCCTATTTAGGTTCGAGCTTATCTGGTTGAAGTTTCTTCACATAAGCATCGCAGCCCCAAACTTTAAGAAACGACAACTTTGGTTTCTTGCCAAACCACAGTTCATAAGGCGTCGTCTCAACGGATTTTGATGGTGCCCTATTTAACGTGAATGCGGCCGTCTCTAAAGCATAACCCTAGAATGATAGCGGTAAATCAGTAAGAGACATCATAGATCGCACCATATCTAGTAAAGTACGATTACGACGTTCGGACACACCATTTCTTTTTGGTGTTCCAGGTGGCGTGAGTTGCGAAACTATTCCGCATTGTTTCAAATGTAAACCAAACTCGTAACTAAATATTCTCCTCCACGATCAGATTGTAGAAACTCTATTTTCTTGTTACGATGATTTTCCACTTCACTCTCAAATTCTTTGAACTTTTCAAATGTTTTAGACTTGTGTTTCATTAAGTAGATATACCCATATCTGCTCAAATCATCTGTGAAGGTGAGAAAATAATGATATCCGCCACGAGCTTCAACATTCATCGGGCCACATACATCTGTATGTATGATTTCCAACAAATCTGTTGCTCTCTCCATAGTACCGGAGAATGGTGTTTTAGTCATCTTGCCCATGAGGCACGGTTCGCAAGTACCAAGTGATTCATAATCAAGTGATTCCAAAAGTCCATCAGTATGGAGTTTCTTCATGCGCTTTACACCGATATGACCTAAACGGCAGTGCCACAAATAAGTTGCACTCTCATTATCAACTCTGCATCTTTTGGCTTCGACATTATGAATATGTGTATCACTACTTTCGAGATTCAATAAAAATAGACCACTCTTCAAGGGTGCATGACCATAAAAGATATTACTCATATAAATAGAACAACCATTATTCTCTGATTTAAATGAATAACCGTCTCGCATCAAACAAGATCCAGATATAATGTTCATGCTCAACGCTGGCACCAAATAACAATTATTCAGGTCTAAAACTAATCCCGAAGGTAGATGTAGAGGTAGCGTGCCGACCGCGATCACATCGACTTTGGAACCGTTTCCCACGCGCATCGTCACCTCGTCCTTGGCCAGTGCTCGCTTATTCCGTAGTCCCTGTTTCGAGTTGCAAATATTAGCAATGAACCAAGATCAAATACCAGTGCTACAGCTAGCTCTAGTAAGGTACACATCAATAACATGTATATCACATATACCTTTGTTCACCTTGCCATTCTTCTTATCCGCCAAATACTTGGGGCAGTTCCGCTTCCAGTGTCCAGTCTGCTTTGCAGTAGAAGCACTCAGTTTCAGGCTTAGGTCCAGACTTGGGTCTCTTCTCTTGAGCAGCAACTTGCTTGTTGTTCTTCTTGAAGTTCCCCTTCTTCTTCCCTTTGCCCTATTTCTTGAAACTAGTGGTCTTGTTGACCATCAACACTTGATGCTCCTTCTTGATTTCTACCTCCGCAGCTTTCAGCATTGCGAAGAGCTCAGGAATTGTCTTGTTCATCCCTTGCATATTATAGTTCATCGTGAAGCTCTTGTAGCTTGGTGGCAGTGATTGGAGAATTCTGTCAATGATGCTATCATCCGGAAGATTAACTCCTAGTTGAATCAAGTGATTATTATACCCAGACATTTTGAGTATATGCTCACTGACAGAACTATTCTCCTCCATCTTGCAGCTGTAGAACTTATTGGAGACTTCATATCTCTCAATCCGGGCATTTGCTTGAAATATTAACTTCAACTCCTGGAACATCTCATATGCTCCATGACGTTCAAAACGTCGTTGAAGACCCGGTTCTAAGCCGTAAAGCATGGCACATTGAACTATCGAGTAGTCATCAGCTTTGCTCTGCCAGACGTTCTTAACGTCGTCGGCCACATCAGAAGCAGGCCTGGCACCCAGAGGTGCTTCCAGACGTAATTCTTCCGTGCAGCAATGAGGATAATCCTCAAGTTACGGACCCAGTCCGTGTAATTGCTACCATCATCTTTCAACTTTGCTTTCTCAAGGAACGCATTAAAATTCAACGGAACAACAGCACGAGCCATCTATCTACAACAAACATAGACAAGCAAAATACTATCAGGTACTAAGTTCATGATAAATTTAAGTTCAATTAATCATATTACTTAAGAACTCCCACTTAGACAGACATCTCTCAAGTCATCTAAGTGATCACATGATCCAAATCAACTAAACCATAACCGATCATCACGTGAGATGGAGTAGTTTTCAATGGTGAACATCACTATGTTGATCATATCTACTATAGGATTCACGCTCGACCTTTTGGTCTCCATGTTCCGAGGCCATATTTGCATATGCTAGGCTCGTCAAGTTTAACCTGAGTATTCTGCGTGTGCAAAACTGGCTTGCACCCGTTGTAGATGGACGTAGAGCTTATCACACCTGATCATCACGTGGTGTCTGGGCACGGCGAACTTTGGCAACGGTGCATACTCGGGGAGAACACTTCTTGATAATTTTAAGTGAGAGATCATCTTAAAATGCTACCGTCAAACAAAGCAAGCTAAGATGCATAAAGGATAAACATCACATGCAATCAATATAAGTGATATGATATGGCCATCATCATCATCTTGTGCTTGTGATCTCCATCTTCGAAGCACCGTCGTGATCACCATCGTCACCGGCGCGACACCTTGATCTCCATCATAGCATCGCTGTCGTTACGTCATCTATTGCTTCTACGACTATCGCTACCGCTTAGTGATAAAGTAAAGCAATTACAGGGCGTTTGCATTTCATACAATAAACCGACAACCATATGGCTCCTGCCAGTTGCCGATAACTTTGGTTACAAAACATGATCATTGCATACAATAAAATATAGCATCACGTCTTGACCATATCACATCACAACATGCCCTGCAAAAACAAGTTAGACGTCCTCTACTTTGTTGTTGCAAGTTTTACGTGGCTGCTACGGGCTTAGCAAGAACCGTTCTTACCTACGCATCAAAACCACAACGATAGTTCGTCAAGTTAGTACTGTTTGAACCTTCGCAAGGACCGGGCGTAGCCACACTCGATTCAACTAAAGTGAGAGAGACAGACACCCGCCAGCCACCTTTAAGCACGAGTGCTCGTAACGGTGAAACCAGTCTCGCGTAAGCGTACGCGTAATGTCGGTCCGGGCCGCTTCATCTCACAATACCGCCGAACCAAAGTATGACATGCTGGTAAGCAGTATGACTTGTATCGCCCACAACTCACTTGTGTTCTACTCGTGCATATGACATCTATGCATAAAACCAGGCTCGGATGCCACTGTTGGGGAACATAGTAATTTAAAAAAAATTCCTACGGACACGCAAGATCATGGTGATGACATAGCAACGAGGGGAGAGTGTTGTCCACGTACCCTCGTAGACCGAAAGCGGAAGCGTTATGACAACGGGGTTGATGTAGTCGTACGTCTTGACGATCCGACCGATCCAAGCACTGAACGTACGGCACCTCCGAGTTCAGCACACGTTCAGCTCGATGACGATCCCCGGGCTCCGATCCAGCAAAGTGTCGGGATGAGTTCCACAAGACGACAGCGTGGTGGACGATGATGATGTTCTACCGCGCAGGCTTCTCCTAAACTCCGCGACGATATGACCGAGGTGGAATATGGTGGAGGGGGCACCGCACACGGCTAAGGAACGATCCATAGATCAACTTGTGTCTTAGGGTGCCCCCCCCCCGCCCCCGTATATAAAGGAGCAAGGGGGAGGCCGACCGGCCCTAGAGGGCACGCCAGGAGGAGGAGTCCTCCTCCTAGTAGGAGTAGGACTCCCCCTTTTCTACTCCTACTAGGAGGGGGAAAGGAAGGGGGAGAGGGAGAGGGAAAGAGGGGGGTGCGGCCCCCCCTCCTAGTCCAATTCGGACCAGAGGGGGAAGGGGCGTGCGGCCCATGCTGGCTGCCCCTCTCTCTCTCCACTAAGGCCCGTAGGGCCCATTACTTCTCCCGGCGGGTTCCGGTAACCCTCCGGCACTCTGGTTTTCTCCGAAAACATCTGGAACACTTCCGGGTCCGAATATAGTCGTCCAATATATCAATCTTTATGTCTCGACCATTGCGAGACTCCTCGTCATGTCCGTGATCACATCCGGGACTCCGAACAAACTTCGGTACATCAAAACTTATAAACTCATAATAAAACTGTCATCGTAACGTTAAGCGTGCGGACCCTACCGGTTCGAGAACTATGTAGACATGACCTAGAACTATTCTCGGTCAATAACCAATAGCGGAACCTGGATGCCCATATTGCTTCCTACATATTCTACGAAGATCTTTATCGGTCAAACCGCATAACAACATACGTTGTTCCCTTTGTCATCGGTATGTTACTTGCCCAAGATTCGATCGTCGGTATCCAATACCTAGTTCAATCTCGTTACCGGCAAGTCTCTTTACTCGTTACGTAATGCATCATTCCGTAACTAACTCATTAGTTACATTGCTTGCAAGGCTTATGGTGATGTGCATTACCGAGAGGGCCCAGAGATACCTCTCCGACAATCGGAGTGGCAAAACCTAATCTCGAAGTACGCCAACCTAACATGTACCTTTGGAGACACCTGTAGTACTCTTTTATAATCACCCCGTTACGTTGTGACATTTGGTAGCACACAAAGTGTTCCTCCGGTAAACGGGAGTTGCATAATCTCATAGTTGTAGGAACATGTATAAGTCATGAAGAAAGCAATAGCAACATACTAAACGATCAAGTGCTAACCTAACGGAATGGGTCAAGTCAATCACATCATTCTCCTAATGATGTGATCCTGTTATTCAAATGACAACTCATGTCTATGGTTAGGAAACACAACCATCTTTGATTAACGAGCTAGTCAAGTAGAGGCATACTAGTGACATTATGTTTGTCTATGTATTCACACATGTATTATGTTTCCGGTTAATACAATTCTAGCATGAATAATAAACATTTATCATGATATGAGGAAATAAGTAATAACTTTATTATTGCCTCTAGGGCATATTTCCTTCAGAGCCATCTATCTACAACAAACATAGACAAGCAAAATACTATCAGGTACTAAGTTCATGATAAATTTAAGTTCAATTAATCATATTACTTAAGAACTCCCACTTAGATAGACATCCCTCTAATCATCTAAGTGATAATGTGATCCAAATCAACTAAACCATGTCCGATCATCATGTGAGATACAGTAGTTTTCAATGGTGAACATCACTATGTTGATCATATCTACTATATGATTCACGCTCGACCTTTCGGTCTCAGTGTTCCGAGGCCATATCTGTATATGCTAGGCTCGTGAAGTTTAACCTGAGTATTTCGCGTGTGCAACTATTTTGCACCCGTTGTATTTGAACGTAGAGCCTATCACACCCGATCATCACATGGTATCTCAGCACGAAGAACTTTTGCAACGGTGCATACTCAGGGAGAACACTTATACCTTGAAATTTAGTGAGAGATCATCTTATAATGCTACCGTCAATCAAAGCAAAATAAGATGCATAAAGGATAAACATCACATGCAATCAATATAAGTGATATGATATGGCCATCATCATCTTGTGCTTGTGATCACCATCTCCGAAGCACCGTCATGATCACCATCGTCACCGGCGCGACACCTTGATCTTCATCGTAGCATCATTGTCGTTTTGCCACCTATTGCTTCTACGACTATCGCTACCGCTTAGTGATAAAGTAAAGCAATTACAGAGCGATTGCATTGCATACAATAAACCGACAACCATATGGCTCCTGCCAGCTACCGATAACTTCGGTTACAAAACATGATCATCTCATACAATAAACAATAGCATCACGTCTTGACCATATCACATCACAACATGCCCTGCAAAAACAAGTTAGACGTCCTCTACTTTATTGTTGCAAGTTTTACGTGGTTGCTACGGGCTGAGAAAGAACCGTTCTTACCTACGCATCAAAACCACAACGATAGTTCGTCAAGTTAGTGTTGTTTTAACCTTCTCAAGGACCGGGCGTAGCCACACTCAGTTCAACAAAAGTTGGAGAAACTGACAGCCGCCAGCCACCTGTGTGCAAAGCACGTCGGTAGAACCAGTCTCGCGTAAGCGTACGCGTAATGGCAGTCTGGGCCGCTTCATCCGACAATACCGCCGAACCAAAGTATGACATGCTGGTAAGCAGTATGACTTGTATCGCCCACAACTCACTTGTGTTCTACTCATGCATATAACATCTACGCATAAAACCTGGTTCGGATGCCACTGTTGGGGAACGTAGTAATTTCAAAAAAATTCCTACGCACACGCAAGATCATGGTGATGCATAGCAACAAGAGGGGAGAGTGTTGTCCACGTACCCTCATAGACCGAAAGCGGAAGCGTTAGCACAACGCGGTTGATGTAGTCGTACGTCTTCATGGCCCGACCGATCAAGCACCGAAAGCACGGCACCTCCGAGTTCTTGCACACGTTCAGCTCGATGACGTCCCTCGAACTCCGATCTAGCCGAGTGTCGAGGGAGAGTTCCGTCAGCACGACGGCGTGGTGACGATGATGATGTTCTACCGATGCAGGGCTTCGCCTAAGCACCGCTACGATATTATCGAGGTGGAATATAGTGGAGGGGGGCACCGCACACGGCTAATAGATCTCAAGGATCAATTGCTGTTGTCTCTTGAGGTGCCCCCCTGCCCCCGTATATAAAGGAGCAAGGGGGAGGGGGCGGCCGGCCAGGAGGGGGCGTGCCAGGTGGAGTCATACTCCCACCGGGAGTAGGACTCCCTCCTTTCCTTGTCCAAGTAGGAAAGGCGGAAGGAAGGGAGAGAGGGGAGGAAGGAAAGGGGGGCAGCGCCCCCCCCCCCCACTCCTTGTCCTATTCGGACTAGAGGGGGAGGGGGAGCCGCCTGCCCTGACCGCCCCTCCTCTTCTCCACTTTCGCCCATGAGGCCCATTAACCCCCCGGGGGGTTCCGGTAACCCCCCGGTTCTCCGGTATATATCCGATAACCCCCGGAACCATTCCGGTGTCCGAATATAGTCGTCCAATATAGCAATCTTCATGTCTCGACCATTTCAAGACTCCTCGTCATGTTCGTGATCACATCCGAGACTCCGAACTATCTTCGGTACATCAAAACACATGAACTCATAACATAACTGTCATCTAACTTTGAGCGTGCGGACCCTACGGGTTCGAGAACTATGTAGACATGACCGAGACACGTCTCCGGTCAATAATCAATAGCGGAACCTGGATGCTCATATTCGTTCCTACATATTCTACGTAGATCTTTATCGGTCAAACCGCATAATAACATACGTTGCTCCCTTTGTCATCGGTATGATACTTGCCCGAGATTCGATCGTCGGTATCTCAATACCTAGTTCAATCTCGTTACCGGCAAGTCTCTTTACTCGTTATGTAATGCATCATTCCATAACTAACTCATTACCTACATTGCTTGCAAGGCTTTATAGTGATGTGCATTACCGAGAGGGCCTAGAGATACCTCTCCGACAATTGGAGTGACAAAACCTAATCTCAAAATACGCCAACTCAACATGTACCTTCAGAGACACCTGTAGAGCTCTTTTATAATCACCCAGTTACGTTGTAACATTTGGTAGCACACAAAGTGTTCCTCCAGTAAACGGGAGTTGCATAATCTCATAGTTGTAGGAACATGTATAAGTCATGAAGAAAGCAATAGCAACATACTAAATGATCAAGTGCTAACCTAACGGAATGGGTCAAGTCAATCACATCATTCTCCTAATGATGTGATCCTGTTATTCAAATGACAACTCATGTCTATGGTTAGGAAACACAACCATCTTTGATTAACGAGCTAGTCAAGTAGAGGCATACTAGTGACATTATGTTTGTCTATGTATTCACACATGTATTATGTTTCCGGTTAATACAATTCTAGCATGAATAATAAACATTTATCATGATATAAGGAAATAAATAATAACTTTATTATTGCCTCTAGGACATATTTCCTTCACCAGCTAGCTAGAGCCCAAGTAGAAGGTAGCCCATCCAAACCCATTTTCCAGATTAAGAAACAGTCTCGAAGTTGCCGAGGAGTAGGGAGAACAGAGATCCGAGCAAAACTATGGTTGGCAGGCTGGAAAGGGATCGCTGCCACTGGCCACCACATCATCATCGCCGCCACCGGCTCAGTCCACAAGGTTCGCGATGTTCCCCTGCACACTCAGCTGAACCCTAATTTCTCTCCATCCCTTTCTTCCATCAGTCCATCCTCTGTTTGGTACACCACCATGCGGTGGTCCTCGCAAGAATTTCGAGACCCGAATCGCGTTGCCAGGGTTGGGTTCTCTCTCGCGTCGGAGCAAATTTAGAACCCTCGAATATTTAGGACTGGCCGACTGATTGATTTTGTCAAATGGTCTTGATCACATGTCCGCGTACCCGCAAAATGGTATGCATATCATTCGATGGATTGATTTGTTGGACACTATTAGCACCTCACTGATCAAATTACAATTCCACAAGATAACTAATCTATCTTTTGCAGTTTATATATGCTGACAGGCCAAAGGAGCCTTAGCTCATACTCGCCCTGTTTGATTGCATAGCCCAATGATGTGTTATCTTGCCATTGTATATTTTTTTCAAACCGGGATTCTATTTGTCCATTATATATAACATATCAGAAATACAAATTCTTACCAAACTAGGATACAAGAGATGGGAAAGAGGAAGTGGGTGAGCATTGCCAGGAAACCTTCTGCATATGCCTGTAATCGGACTGCACACTACGGGGCAAAACCCTGACAACGCCAAACTTGCCCTTGTCATATATAACAGAGCACTGGAACCCAATGGAATAAAACTCCTTATTGATAATCTTATGAATGCCGACGGGGACATGATGTCGGCCAGAACGAAGGATAGAGAAAAAAAACACCCGGTACAATGTAGACGCACACGTGGACGCACTTCACATATGCTCACAAATCGTTCCATTAATACTGACTTTGTGAAACTTCAAAATACATCGACCACATCAAGCCCTGCACGACATATTCTATCAACATTTTTGGAGAATACTTTATTAGAACACATATTTTTGATGGAGCATACATGTGCGCAATTTTTTCCTCAATATGCTATTCATAGGAAAGGTTTTAATCATTTAGAAAAACTTAAGAATTCCTTAACTATATAATTTCAAATTAAGTTAAACATGGAAGTAATAATTAAACAAAGCAACCACGAGCAGCCCTCCTTCGAACGAATATATGGACCAGACTTTACTCAAAAGAGCATACATCTATCTATCTATCTATACCTATACTAATTTGAGACTCCCTAGAAATTACCACGTTAATTAGAAAATACGAGCCGTTTATCTGGTGGGTCCGAATGATAACGGTGTAGATTAATCCATGTAGTTTTAAAAAATACGAGCCGTTTATCTGGTGGGTCCAATATACCTATACTAATTTGAGACTCCCTAGAAATTACCACGTTAATTAGAAAATACGAGCCGTTTATCTGGTGGGTCCGAATTATAACGGTGTAGATTAATCCATGTAGTTTTAAAAAATACGAGCCGTTTATCTGGTGGGTCCGAATTACAACGGTGTAGATTAATCCATGTAGTTTTCAGCTTATAAAGATTAAAATAAAGTGACGGTATTATGATGGGACTGGATTATAATGGCTCAGATTAAAATAAAAAATTATATGGCTTATAGAATTAACTAAAGTTACAGAATTATGAACACTCAGATTTAAGCATGATGCACTCACGTGGGTTGTCAAAATAAATAAATAAATAGATGCACTCACGTGGGAGTCCTGATCCCTCACACCCTGCAATTCCTTATGGCCCAGATTTAACAATGATGCACTGACGTGGTGGGAGTCCTGATCCATCACACCCTCCAAATCCTTTTCTTCCTCCTACTCGGCCGGCTGTTGCCTCCACCTTTTTTGTACATCCAGCAATTTCTTGGTGATACATGTCGTCATCATGTATTCATGAGTTATGAGTATGTTTTTAAGCACCTTTGTGTGAGGGTAATTCATCTGATGTGATGTTGATTTTTGTGTTTGTGCTCTTTTTATATGTATTTTCAGTAGAAGTCCAATTATAGATGCATCTGTGAGAAAGCACCTTTTTATATGTATAGTTGATGATTTTAACATCTTTCTTCAACCAAGAACATGGCCTGGGTGTATGGACGCATATCTGATGGCTGATGCCACACATGCCCAAACATGCAACTCTGGTTGAAACCGCGACAATGCCATGGTGGGCATCCATGGTTCATGTCTCCGTGTCTCATTATATATGGCAATGTTAATTGTATGTATAGATGCAGCTTGCAGGCAAATTTCTTATTAGTTAATTCCAATGTATGATCAATTTTCAAGCAGTTCGGCGTTTTTCATTAATGAGTGAACCACTCAGTGACGCTGTTACCTGCTGATAATGATCTCCGTCGCTGCTATTTTCATGCCCTAGCATTTCCTCCACCCTCAGCCCAGTGGTACAGAATCGATACATGACTGCCAGGACGTCTTGCTCTTGATCCGTTCAAATAAACATCTGCTAATTCCATGACTTTCACATCTGTTGTTGTTGCAGATTACTTATTCTTGATATGGACATGTTTTCTTGATGGTCAAAGGAAGAAAATTTGTAGTTTGATTGCATCGTGGGAGAGGTTGTTCGTCATATTTTCACATGAGTTGCATGCTGACCATACTTCTTGGAATCAACTGGATAGAAATTTGAGCTTCCCATTAGGGCTTCATGCGAGCAGTACGTACAGACCTTAAACTTTTATTTCTTCTTATTTCCCTGTCCCATCACGCTCTGTTGCTATCAAAGGATAAAGATCTATCTATAATGGCGCAGGAGCTGTTTTCTCATAAGATATGCGTACGAGGACCTTAATCTTTCTGTTCTTTTGATTTCCTTTTTCTATCAAGCTCTGTTGCTATCGAAGGAGAGCTGTCTATATGGTAAATGGTTTGTTTTGTTTTCTCAACATACATGTAGGTGACCTCCATATGGAAAGATGTTGGACTGTGGTGGTGCTCGACATATACATCAGCGAGTATGTCGAGTTGCGGTCGACAACACTCGCATGGACGAGGAATCAACTCTAGCGCCATTGAACATTCTACCCTCTCTACAAGGAGCACCAAAGAGATCACAGGACATGCACCAAATTACTTCTTGGATGATTCCTTTCTCCCTATTTAGTTGTAAGACGTTGATGTGTTTTGTATTTTGTTTGTTATAAGTTGCACGTATTATGTAAACGCATGATGGTATTTTGTCGTGTAGTCAGTCCATCCTTTCTCAATATGCTGGCCAAGATGCACTAGCCATTTCTTGCATGTCAGTACAGGAAGTCTTGAACGTCTTTAAATTCATTTATTTCTGATAAATTACCTATCTTGCCCATCATCTATATTGTATGTGCTAAAGTATAGTTGTATGGTTAGTTGTTGTTTCATATTTGATCTTGCATGAAAATTGTATCGCCAAACAGTCTTCTCCCCTAATTTGATTACGTGCAAAGTTTTCAACTTGGTTTTCTCTATGTTCTGTCTCCAAATGCTAGCACCGTTTTATTATTGGATTATGTACTGATCATATGCCCATATCCTATGCCACTTAACTTGATGATTAACTTAAGTAGAAACATGTGGTTTCATCACAATTCCATTATGTTATTTTCAATTTGATGCTGGAGATTTAAATACATCCCCAATAAGGACATTATAATATCAGTTCTCTACTGAAAGCGTGCTCACTTTTGTGTTTTGACTGTTTGATGTATATTGGAAGTACAAGGTGGTGCATCCAGTTAACATAGCACAGCTAGCAATGTGCAGACTAGAGACATGGAACAACAAGATATTTTCATCCACAATAAGCTTATGACGTGTTCCTTGGTATGGCCCTTAAAAAATATATTACGAAAGTTCATGTAAATGAATGGGTCACATTGAAGCATACAATCTCAACTGAAGGACTACTATGTTCTATTGTACTTCAAGAAATTACTGAACTAAATTAATATATAGAGGTGTTGTTTTATTTTGTATCCATAAACTAGAATGGTTAAAAGCATGAATATGACATGTATGGGGTGCTCATGGAAGCACACCTTATAACTTATATTGTCTGGCCTATAAAACCTTTTGTTTCCTCTATGCAATGTTTGGATCATCCAATTGTACATTTGTCTTATTCAATATCTAATTGAAACTATGTGGATCAGATCAAATGACCTTTCAGTGTTACAAACCTGGCTGAATCACATTTTCTTTATGTTCATTTCTGTAACGAAGTTGTAAATTTAAGAATTTCAAACTACTTTTTTCTGGTGTCCAATATTAAAGATCAAACTAATTAAAATATACTATATATAGTAGATAACAAATGAATGAAATATAATTCTTTGAAAATTAAACATGAATGGAGTTTGACTTTTCATGATACTAGCCCGTGCAACTGCACGGGTTGACGACTAGTATGCTATATATAGTTTTGTTCTGCACCCGCAACAAGAAAATGAATCATGGTAGTGACATGTGAACCACAATATTCTGATCCAAAAATTGACCATTTATTCCGAATGATTTCAATAAAATCTTATTAATATGTAGATGTTTAATTTGTAACAAGATTATTTTATCTTCTAATGTAGTGCGTTTATATGCTTACACACATCATTTTCGAAAACCATGTGTGCATGCCATGTTTCGTAATTAGCACTCAGTCTTTTTCCTTTGAGCATCCAGGTCATCTTCTTACAATGTTTTCTTTGAATTCATACTTTATATATTCTCCATGTGTGGACATTAGTGTTGAGCAAACACGCCAGAAGTTATGCTTCACTCCACAATTGCTCTGTTAGGGTCCTTCTCTATCGCTTTCCTTCGATCACCGGCGCTAGCCGCTCTTGGTGTGATGTCTTTGCCTCATATCCATCAAAATCTACTTTCTAAGCACTCTTCTCATCTTTCCTCCATCCCGATGTCCTTGTGCGTGTCATCACCCTTTTGGCGACAAACAACCTTGTCATGTCAATGGTCAAGCTAGCCACAATTCACGCCTTTGATGTTGGATTCCCCAAAGTACTCTGGGTAGATTTAACTTCATGGGTGCTTCTTGTGGTCACCTCATCTTCTCTAACAACATATCATGTCTCATTGATGTGTTTGCAGGTATTATTGTTTCACCTCCACATATACCGGGAAGTAGTAGACAGACGTCTACTTAATTAGGTGCCTTCACGACTCCTCTAGCGTCACCCAACCCACATCTCCTTGTCACAAACTAATCCCATACTTTCTTATGGTGTGTTGGTAGTGAATCATGGTTGATACCTTATCCTTGCATGGAACATTCTAGGAGAGTTTTGGGCATGGACCATGTTGGCATGCTCTTTCATATGGACTTTGGCACCCCAGATCCGACTGCAGAAAAATGGCAGTTCTTGGAGAGGAAATCAACATATAGCTACTTGCTAACCTATATCTGGTGGTGTGTGGTGATGTTTCTCTTGGACTCTTGGTCCAAGATTACAAGCATGATGTTTTGGCATAGAAGTTTTGTATGAAAACCATAGTTTTAAATAGCCGGCTATAGCCCCGCTATAGCCTTTTCAGCAGGATGCCTCTAGATGGTCTCATGTACAAATAGCCCACTATAGCTGATTTGGAGGTCCGCCGCTATTTAGCATAGCCCGCTATTTAAAACATTTATGAAAACCACATATTTAGTGTGAAAATACATCGAGAGTTATACACTAGGTGCAATGTATTCAGGAATGCATTCTTTTTAAAGAAGAATATAACCTCCGACCTCTGCATCGATTGATGCACACATCATAAAATTGTGGACAATCATGGTGTTTCAAGTGTCCAACAGCCTACTGCTATAATATTTCTCAAAGGTATAATATGAAGTGTAATAAAAAAAATTACAATAGTTAGTTTGGAAAAGCTACCACAAATAAGTTTGTTTTGTAGTTAATTCAACATTCTTTTACTTAGATAAGTTAAGCTTGAGGAGGATCATTGAAATGTGGTGATAACTAGCTCATATGTTTAGGTTTCCCAAATCTCTCGATGTTGATAAGTCTTGAATATCAAGGTAACTAATGTGCACATTTTAAAGAGTCAACTAAACCAGATTGAAACCAAGCCATGTTGGTAAAAAAAACAAGCGAGTGAGCGCGCACACACAACTCCTACGGGATCGTACACACGCTTCACCAAACCCTAATCCATCGTTATATATGATAGGATGAGTTCAGAATGGCTCCATTGTAATGGTTTGCTAGCAACATTCCACTTAGGCTTTCTTATATTTGGATATGCCATGTATGCTACAAATATCGATAGGTACACCAGTAGAATTAAATGATCACTATATTTTGCATGTGATTTTTGGTGAAGCAATGATGAAGTCTTGGCCACTTCCCACACACAATGTTGTTTACTAGCCAACCTCCTATAAAATAACTAACTTATTGCCATGTAGCGATATTACATTTAGTTGGAATGGGGACGAGGAGGATGACAAAGTGTGGGAGGAGAGCACAGATGGGCGATCAGGGTGAATGGCACTGACAATCCACATAGCGCTATTTAGGGGGTGTATTGGAAATTTGAGTTGGTGGCACATACCATTCACAGTCCATGGATGAACGGCCAAATGTATTTAAGAATGACAAAAAGGTAGTGTATTGTATGTCCTTCTTTGCAGGGTTTATTAAGTTCTAAAAGTTGCGGGCATTCTTGATGGCATATATACGGTAGTAATACATCATGTGAAGGGTAAAGCTTGATATGCAAGCTAGGCTGTGATGCGTTATTATTTTCATGGTTAGGTGAGCTTTGCCTTGAATATTCTCTACAGCCTTGCAGCCTATATGGCAGTAACATCCAGGTAATTGTTTTTTCTTTAACAAAGTTCTTTTTGGAAAAAGCATCCAGGTAACAAAAATCAGTTTATGAGCTCAGACTTAGATGCTCCCTATATCACAGCCGCTCGTACACATTGGGATTCCCTCATGATGTAACCCATGTACCTTTGCACATCTTGAATCAATAAAGCGGGCGGATTGATGAAAAAAAATGAAAAATGGAAACTTCCCATCAACAAATGATGAATGATAACTCCTCTACGGTCTTAAGGCACTAGTTGGCGCAGATACTAAAAATCGGTTACTGCTGGACAGAACTCGTGCAATAAGTGTGTTGCGAGTAGTTTTGGGAATTTTTTCTAGGGACTAGTATAGGGAAACCTTCCACCTATTTTTGCCGGTTGTTGGGAGGTTCCACATGGTTTTTTGTTATCTTCTGGGTTTTTTCTTTGTCTGTTTTCATTGGGTTTTAATTTTTTTTGGCTATCTTTATTTATTTATTTTTCCTTTTTACAATACATGTCGACTTTTTCGAATACATGATGAACTTTTGTTGTATACTACTTGAACATTTTTAGATACACGTTAAACTATTTCTATATACATGATGAACATTTATTTGAATACACGTTGAATGTTTGCCAAATGCATATGGAACATTTGTTAGATACACAATGAAAAAAATTAAACGCATGCTGAGTATTTTTTATAAAGGTCACAAATAATTTTTATCAAATGTGCAAACATTTTTTCTTTTGTTTCATGAACATTTTTCAAAATTACACAAAATAATTTAATATTGCCTGACCATTTTTATAAAATGTAATTACAATATTTTGAAATGCATGAAGTATTTTCTAAATAAATTTTTTAATGGAACAAACATTTTTACAAATTACACTTTGAAAATTTATGACCTTTTTCAGAAAATGATGATCATGTTTTTCAACATATGATTTTTTTAATAAATATCACGGATATTTGTGGAATGGTCTGAACATCTTTTTATAATTGCACTCACATTTTTAGTTTCATGAACATTTTTAATGTCTAATGAACATTTATTAAAAACTGAGTAAGTAACCTTTTAAAATCGAAACAAAACCGACCCATTGAAACAGAAGTAAAAAAGACATAGAGAAAACCCGCCCAGAAATAGGGGGAACCTTCTAGAAGGTTCCCAAATCCGGAAACAATGTACGGCCCATGCGAATAAGAGATTATTTGGCGCTTTAAGATTTTCCCTGATAAATAGATACTACTGATAATTCAAGTTTTCCTTTTCATATTTTCAGAGTAAATGTGGTTGTTTTCCAACAAAATTTACTCAGATAAGAAAGCCATAGCATCAACTCCAAAAAAGAAGTTAACAAAATGCTCTTTGCACCATCACCTGTCTTATAGGATTATTATTTTCAGGCGTTTCTTGTATTTTTAGGTGTAATCCTTCGAGAGGATACCGTGGTTCTTTTTTTACCAAGTTGCCCCACGAAAATGATGGCTATCATTTTGGGGTATGCTGAGAGAATGTTTTGGCTCATGGCTGTCTCGGATCCTGATTTTTTTCTTAAATCACATTTTCATGTTACGGAAAAAAATGGAAAACAAAATCCCACACATAAATATATGTGTGACCTATATACATGTAAAAGATCTGTTAGTGATTATTTTATATATGGACTCCACCCAACCTGCACGGGTCCATAACAGTGAGTAGTACACATACAACGCAGCTCTTTTTTTTCTCAAAAAGGCCAAAGGCCGTATATTAAGTAGCATAAACCCTTATAAGAACACCCTTGCAGAAATTGAAAATATATCTAAAATCTTGGGGTGTCAACATCTTCCTCCTGCATCCATGAACAACGCACTGTGAGCAAAACTCATTGCCACCTCTGGGCCTCTATCTCAGCAGAGCAAACTAGTATAAACCTAGAAGTTTGTAGAAGAAGCTGGCCAGGAAGTCGTCGATGCAAATCTGAATACGTCGGCTGGTGTGATCTACATAGTAAATCGCCTCCTCGGAAAAGAGAACACCGGTGAGGGCCTGTTAAACGCCCTAGCTCCAGTGAGACGGAGCCGGGGAACACAAAACTCACACACTCTCAATGAGGCTGAGGTTGGCCAACCTTCGTCGGTCGGAACTAGAGATGGAGCCGGAGGATCAAGACATGAAAACATGTTATATGCTCCGGAGGACAGCGTGACCGAGACAAATCTGCAAAAGAAAATGTCAGTCCCGGAGAACCATATATGGGGACACGTCATCTTTCACACACGCCTCCCGACGATATGAAGTAGCATCACTGAAACGAGGGCAAGACGAGGAGACCTTATATCATGCTGATGACAAGACTACCGTCTCATCAACGCTGAACATGTATAAAGTACAAACCCTAAATTTATCCTAACTCTGCCACCACTGGACCGAAGCCATAGGGGCCCCACCCACTTTTTTCGCCCCCAAGTGATAGTCATAGGAAAGGGGCCCCTCAAAACTCTCTCAGGAGTAGGTGACTGAGTGTAATTTCATAGTGGTGAAAATTTCAGATCCTTTTCAAACTTTATAAAGTCCAAAAAATTGTACTACAATAGTTCTGTCGTTTGGCCTCTCGAAGGGAAAAAGACAAGATCAACAGCGCCGTCAACTATCCCCTGGCCCAGACTTGCTCGACGAAGAGCGTCTCCGAGGGGTGGCCGTCGATTGATTTTATAATAACAGGGAAGAAAGAACAAAAAGAGGAAAAAACACAGTCCGGTCGAGGAAGTCAGCCATTGTGCAATCTGTGCCGACCAACTCGCTTTCCCTTATTCATCCCTTGGCAGCTAAGGCAAACTCTTACCTCCAAACTTTGTTGGCGAGCCCATGGATTCGCCTACCCTCTGCTTGCAGCTCCGGCGGCCAGTGACGAGGAGAGGAATCCTGGTGCCTTTGCTTTGGTTGGTAGCTTAGGTTAGGTTTTTTTTAGTCTTTCACAGGCGCGGCACTTGAATGGATAGCGACGCTTCTTCTTCGTGTTTGTCTTTCGGACTCCAATCCTCCTCGAATTCATCCATCTGGATACAGTCGACAACGCTCCAACATAGATTCCTGACGTCTCCTTGGGACGGTGATGTTAGAGTTTCTTGTCGTGTGGCGAGATTTGGTGTCAGGCTGATCCTTTGAGGCATGTGCACGATGCCTCCCCGGTGGTGCAGCCAAATGTTCGAGTGGCGATAGCAGCACGTCGATGGCTCGTTCTCGCGGTGGTGATGATTGATGAAGCTATGTACCTAGGGTAGGGTCATGGACCTATCCAAACTACCCTCCCCAAGGACATCTCTAGAAGAAACCACCCGTCAATCGACTCAGAAGTATTCCACTCGACGGACTCGAACACACTCGACATGAAGCCAACCACTCGACAGCTAGGAGATCTAAAGTCACTCTGCATACAAACGGTCGGTCATTAAGTAGCTTTTATGGTTATCATAGCACTTTATTTGCGGCGTTATCAGTAACGCCTGGTCTTACTGTACCTTAAACCCTACATAACTAAGGGCCGGAGGGGTCTGGCGAACTCTATATAAGTCACCCCCTCCTCAGTGTAAAGGGATCGCACCCCTGTAACTCATACACACATAATCCTGTCGACCGCCCCCGGGCTCCGAGACGTAGGGCTGTTACTTCCTCCGAGAAGGGCCTGACCTCGTAAACCTCTTGCGTATACAACTACTCCATAGCTAGGATCTTGCCTCTCCATTTCTACCCCCCTACACTATTGTCAGACTTAGAACCACGACAGTTGGCACCCACCGTGGAGCAGGTGTCTTAGCGACTTATTGGAGAAGTTGCGATTTTTTCTGATCTCCTTCATCATGGTTTCAGGCAGAGTTTTGGTTGAGGGCCGCGAGATCCATCTCGGCGCGCTCACGTTAATCGCCGACGACTCCGCTTGGCTTCAGGAGGCTCCGCTTGACATCGACGTGCTCCCTGTCCGCGGGGCAACGCACTTTCGCGCGTGCGTCCGCGGCGTCCTCCTGCGGCAACCGTCGACCCAGTATCGGTCGGCCCCTGTGTCGTCCTCCCTTCCTGTTTCCCGCCGGCGCAAGCACTCCGGTAGGTCGAGACTTCAGCGGTGGGTGAGGCACGCGGTGGCTCGCCAGTCGGCCACCCCCCAAGTTGCGGCGATCGAGCCCGACGAATCTCTCTACGGCATGTTCGACCTGTCGACTGGCTCCGCAGAGACTGCATCCGAGCGCGACAGCAGTGATCCAGCGGCGGAGGTTCTGATGGTCAATAGACCATGCAGTCCTCTCGGCTTTCCCCGCGCCGGCGGAGGCGATGGCAGAGGCGATCCGTCGCAGGCCCATGAAGAGTACCTCCCCGAGCCCCTTACTTCGCTGCAGAGGGAAGAACTTCGCCGCCGGAACATGGATGCGCTGCACACTCCTATCGTTGGAGAAAACCCCGAGGAGCGTGCCTTAGAGGACGCGCACTTGGCCAACTTGGCTGAGTGCACTCGACTGGAGAACCTCCAGCAAGCACTCGACGAGCGTGCGCAACAACGGGTTCCAGAATCCAGTCGACGTCAACTCTTTCCACCACCGACTCAGGTATACCGAACTCCGATTCAGAATTTAGCAGCTGCAGCCCGTATAGCAGAGTCGATTCAGCCTTCCCAGTCAGAGGCTGGCAGAGGCTTGTTACAGATCAGAGCATTACTCCGGGCGGCAGGAGATCAAAATTCAGTTGTATCACAGTCGCGGAATAGGATCCACAGCAGATCCGTCGTTGCAAATACAGTCCAGTCAACCCATAGCCCAAGATTGCCCCTGAGACGTGAGGGACGTGGTGACCGGCGTGATCAGTACAAGAACCGTGAGCAGTATGATCACCGACTCGACCGTGATGATCGACATCGAGTGCCCACCGCTCCCCCAAGGAGTGGATCGTACGCGCCTCGACTGCAGGATGACAGACGCCCTCACAGTGTTGGGCGAAGGATTCCAGTCGACCCTTTGGAACCAGGCTTTGATGCGAGATCCATTCTCGTTCAAGGTTTGGTTGACAGGAATAGAGCTCACCGAGAAGTTCATGACAGAGATGTACCCACCAGCAGCAGAGTACACGTCTCAGGACCAGAATGCTTCAGCAGAGCCATCAGGGCCGCGGTGATTCCTCCCAACTTCAGGTTGGTGACTGGAGTTAGTATGTTCACCGATGAGTCCAAACCTGATACTTGGCTTGAATACTACCGAGTGGCTGTTCAGATTGGCGGTGGCAATGATGAAGTGGCCATGAAACACCTGCCTCTTATGTTGGAGGGCTCGGCCAGAGCATGGTTGAATCAGTTAGCACCCAGCAGCATTTACACATGGGAAGATCTTGCCCGAGTGTTTGTCAGAACATTTGAAGGAACTTGCAAGCGATCAGCAGGGTTGACAGAGCTGCAATCTTGTGTGTAGAAGTCGAAAGAAACTTTGGGGGATTATATCCAGACACTACTAGGGAAAAGCCTATACACAGAATCTTAGCAGCAGCGCGGTTCAAAATAGAGCGCTGCTGCTAAGTAGTTGTAGCGCGGGTTACGTAAACTCGCTGCTGATAAAGATATATCAGTAGCGCGCTCGACCAGAAACGCACTGCTACAAATATCGACCGGCGGTGTTCCCCAACTCTAAGTAGCAGAGCGCTGTCGCAATAACAGCGCCATCGCTAAGTTCGTAGTAGTAGCGGTTTCCTAGAGATCGCTGCTGGTAAGTTTCAAATTGCCACAATTTTTGTCCCGATTAGCGAGAGCGCCTTACAAAGCGCTGCTGCTAAGTTCTTAGCAGCAGCGTTTATCTCCAGCCATCGCTAACCCCACCAACCCCCAACCCGTCCCTCCCTCCCCTTCCTTTTCCCTCCCCTACCTCCCCTCTCTTCTCTTCCCTCCACCACATGCTCCCACTCTCACTCTTCTTCTTCTCAATACTTCTCCCCCATTACTCTCTCTCTTCTCTATCCACCTTCTCTCTCTTCATTACTCCTACATAACTACACCACCTCCATTAATTAATGCATCTCCTTTCTCTTTTTCCTTCCCCCTCCACTAGTTGTAGTTGTCTCCTTCCAAATTAGGTAGTTAGGTAGATGTAGGATTTAGTTAAGTGACCTATTTGCCCCCTAACTAGATCTATCTTTGTCAAGAAGAGCTTTCTGCATTTTTGATCTCCCTACAACATCATCTCCGGCCATCGAGATAGAGGTGATGAAAATTTCATGTTTTTGCAAAATGGAAATGTGTTTATGTGTATGTGTGATATGTTTGTGGAAATTGTGTGTGTGGCATGAGTTGACGCCGTAAATTGTGCTTTTGAGTTGCCTATGTTTTGCGAAATGTCGATTTATTTCGCGTTCGCTAATTTCGGCAAACTCTAGATCCATATATGTCCTATTTTTAGGGAAGGTCATGCCAAATTTTTTATGACTTTGATGCATGCATGCATTTTTACAATCAATTTTCTTATTATTACCGTGCAGAGTTGACGATGGTCGATTGGAACGATGGTGGACAGGTGGTTGCGGTCGGCGGTGCAAGACATGAAAGAAAATAACCGGACAGAGGTTTTATGTCCGTGTCAAAATGCAAAGGAATAGTTTGGCTCGACCCCATGACGATGGTCGTGTCGGCGCACCTGCTCATGACTGGTTTCATGGATGGCTATACTCGGTGGATAATTGAAGATGAGGATGACGATGTTGAGGATGCCGACGGGGCAGGCAATGATGACACGGGGCAAGACAAAGAGATGATCGATAATGGCGGCGGGGAAGACGCCGGACATGGCGGCGGAGAAGTGGCCGGACATGGCGGAGGAGAAGGGGCCGGACATGGCGGCGGAGAGAACGACATGGACTCCACGCAGCAGAGTTCGTCGGTACTAAGTTCAATTGTGCGGGACCCTCATGTTCAAGCATTGCTTCGCAAGGAGACGAGTACTGAGAGAGCTGCTTCTAGAGAGGAGGCTAAGCTGGAGCAACTGGTGGTAGACTCGAACACTCCATTGTATGATGGTTGCAATCCTGAGGTGACCCGGTTGAGTTTCACGCTCCAACTCCTGAAGACGAAGGCTAAAAACAAATGGACCGACACTAGCCTCGATGAGCATCTCAAGTACCCACTACTAGGAAAAGGCATGCTAGTGGCGCACCAGTTTTGCCTTCTAATGGCGCATGGCTGGTGCGCCACTGGCATCACGCCATTAGAATTTCTTTCTAATGGCGCACCACCAGTGCGCCATTAGAATCTGGTATTCTAATGGCGCACCAGCCGCTGCGCCATTAGTACTGCTCACAGTGCGCCACTAGTATCTGCTATACTTACAGCGCAGCATACTCTAGTGCGCCATTAGTAACAACTTTTTTAATTCTTTTCTTCTTAATCTCATGTCACTATTTCACATATGAGATATTCAACACATATATATGTACAACAAGCATCCATATAGCAATCATATATGTACAACAAGCATGCATATAGCAATCATATCCAACACACAAGTTTCATCATATATACATACGTACATAGCCAACACATAGTTCCGTCGTTACAAAAGTTTCACATTGTTCATCCAACACCGTTATCCATCAATTCACAAAAGTTTCACATTCATACAAAATAAAAACAGAAATGGAAAAGAAGCACCCCATCCACGCAAGCTTCCGTCAATTAAATCAAATCTGCAAAATGATAAACAAGAAGTTAGAAGAAGAAAAGAAGAAGACTAGAAGAAGAATAAGAAGAGTTTTGGAAAAGAAGAAGATTAAGAAAAGACTATAAGCTTATTATGTAAACTTGATCATTTTGTGCTAACATAAGTTATTTTGGAGCTAACCTATAGGAAACTAAGCATAGTCTAAGCTAGTATATTAGAGCCAACTTAGGTAAAATGAAGCTAACCTATGTCATTTTGGAAAAGAAGAAGATTAAGAAAAGACTATAAGCTTATTATGTAAACTTGATCATTTTGTGCTAACATAAGTTATTTTGGAGCTAACCTATAGGAAACTAAGCATATAAGCTCTAAGTTAGTATATTAGAGCCAACTTAGGTAAAATGAAGCTAACCTATAGGAAACTAAGCATATTAGAGATAACATAGGTAACTAAGTATATATATATCATTTTGGATAGCTAACCTATAGGAGATCGACATACCCGACAAAGTAGGCAGTTCTTCTCCTTCTTCTCCTTCATCTCCTGATCGCCTAGAGCGGCGAGGCTGTGGAGGCAAGTGGAGGTAGTGGGATGTAGTCTTCTACCACAATTGGCGTGGTCATGTTGCCCAGCTGTGGGATCGCCGGCGCCACCACCGGTGCGTGGTCATTGTCGAGCACCACCACCATCGCAAGGCCACCTTGAGCACGACCATCGCTAGGTCATCCTCAGCCACCTCCATCTCTTGCCCATGGTCAGCCACCATCTCTTGCCCTTGGTCACCACCACCAGCGCTAGGTCATCCTCACCGATGCCCATCCTCACTCTGCTCCTCTTCTCCGCACTCCAGTCCGGATCATCCTTCTTGTTGTCTATCTTTGGTGCAGAATCGCTGCTCTTGTCGCATAGCCGAGAATCGCTGCAGACTTCGCTACAGCCATAGTCGCCGCTGCTTTGGCTGTAGCGATGTCGCTGCTGCTGCTCCTACCTGTCCAAAATGCAACAATGACCGTTAACAATCGATGTGAGACAAAGCCAAATGTAGAGGAATAAGAAGAGGCGAACGCATCGCATCATCATCGGCAACAGATCGCATGCGACACATAGTCTTGTTGTACACCTTCACGATGAGCATGTTGGCGTCGTCGTGCGTACTCAAGACAAGGAAGTACCCCAGCTGCAGGTCGAGGCACGGTAGAAGTTCTCCCACCCACGAGACAAGTACATGTGGCCCTTCTTGATCGCCAACTGCACATCCCATCGCTGCGAAACCCGCTGCCGGCTGTCGCAGCTTCACATTATTGGCGGATCTTCACCCATCAGCATGTTCATAAACCTGTCGGGCAGCCTCTGCAGTTTGGGAAAATGAGTGATGTAGCAAACAACAGATATCGTAATGAGATGGGTGAAGGGAGATCTCTCATTTTATATACCAGCGTCATGGATCCAACTGAAGCCTCAAGTATGATAGTGAAGAACTCGGAATCATCCACCTCGTACTGCGGTGTCGCAGATCGGCGGTGGCTGCTTCCCGCCATCTCTGATAAGCAGCAGAAGAGACCAATTAGTACCCTTACAACAGATCATAAAACATGCATTAATTAGTCGCAAGTACCCCATATGTCCTATTTTTAACAAAGTCATGCTAAAATTCACGGAAAATTTCAGCATGACCTTTGCTGAAAATAGGACATATGGAGTGCCCGAATTTGCCGGAACGGAAGTTAATCGACATTCCGGCAAACTCAAGGGCCTCTCGGGTGGACAAGGCAAAAAAAGGCCTCCATCATAGCATGGAAAATACATTGGCATGTTTTTGCTTATAAAAAAGCTAACAAGTGTAATTCAAAACAATATACCACCAAGTGAACCACCACAACATCTAAAATCAAGTCCACAATATACCACCACTGTAAAGTGGCACCCTAAGCATAGCAAGTCCACTAACACCTTAACAAAATCATGATCAGCATTAATTCACCTCTCAAAAATATTACTTACAAAATCATGATCAACATTCACCATGATTTCCCTAAGAAAGCATACACCATGATTGACGTAGGACCTATCATAACAATTATTCCAAGTTTGCAATATAGCAGGAGTAACACATCCAAAGAAAGGGTTCGGTCATATGATTCTTTGAGAGATTATAAATGGTACTAGTCTGGCCACTAGAACACTTGGTTACAAAAGAAGTTAGAATGGTATGCGGACGGGCATGGAAATATGACTTGAGCAGCTCCATGGGTGAATCTCCATCGATGACGCTGTGCTCTAGTTTCCGGCTGCTGCTGATCTGATTCTGTTAAGGTGGTTAAGAACTGAGCAGTGCATATTTTGATTTAGGCCATTTGGCTACTTTCGTTTACAGATAGTCTGCACCTGCATACTTATTGTTCTAGCCGAGCATAGTTATAGTAGAAACATGGAAATAAGCACATGTGACACAGCAGCTTAAATCAGCATCTTCCTCTTGCTGTCCATCTACAGGAGAAAATTGAAACAAAAGAATATTTTGGGGAACATTCATTCAGCTGCTCGCATGAGAAACCGAGGGCGCCATTTTGGTGTGTGTCCGAACAAATGATCTTAGCTAGTCTGAACATCGAGCAGGCCAGCAGCTTTCTATTCTAGCAACTTGGTTGCAGCAGACAAAAATGATCATCAAACTTTAGGCTAGCCAAGTGTTCATTCTCTTTACTTGTTACTGAAACCTCACTACCTCCTCAGTATAACTAACTACTCCCTCCGTTCCAAAATAGATGACTCAACTTTATACTAACTTTAGTATAAAGTTGGGTCATCTATTTTGGAACGGAGGGAGTACTTAGTAACCTTGGTTGCAATCACCCTAGGATAAAATTAAGTCTCTGAAATCCCTGCACACTAATTATTTGTTTGATCCAAGAACTTGAAGCGGCATCTACGGTAATTGTTTGCTGTCTTTGCAATCTGAAAGGCGAAAAGAAGATCCGCAAACCAAACTGTTTCTGAATTCAGAATCGTGGTATCGCATCTCTAGTGTAGTAATGCAACATAATAAAGTAGGATAGTTAACCCGCCCAAAAGCTAGGGTTACAGACTGGGAGGAATCACCAACGGAGAAGAGAGGGTGCTGCTGGTCGCCGGCCTGCCGCTCGTCCCTGTCCTCCTTGGCTGCAGCTCGGGAGGAAAAAACAGATCAGGTGGAGAGAGGGGGAAGGGAACCAGAGCAGGGAGAGTAGGGAGAGAGAGCAGGGAGAGAGGGAACCAGAGCAGGGGGAGGGGAAGGGGGCGAGGGAGAGGAGAGGGGCAGCACCTCGACGGCGAGGCGGTGGGCAGCGGCGTGGGCGGCGAGTCGGCGTGAGCAGGCGGCGGCGGCGGGCGGGCGAGGCGGCGGATCGAGGGCGAGGGCGAGGGAGAGAGAGGGGATCGAGGGCGAGGGAGAGAGGTGGGCCGCCGGGGAGGGTATGGATGGATGGAGGCACAATACTAATGGCGCACCATCCACCGGTGCGCCATAAGTACATCCAAACTAATGGCGCACCTGAGCACGGTGCGCCATTAGATATTTCTGCTCGAGACAACAAGTTATATTCCACTGAATCGATCCACATCAAGTCCCTCTACTAGCTCGACCGGACAGCAGTTCTCCCACCAGGAGGTCTTGGGTTCGACTCCTGTGATCCCCAATATTTTTATGCATTTTAAATGCTGTTTTTATATTTATTTGTGTTTATCAAACTTGTTTAAATTATAACAGTGTAATATTTTTATAAAAATAGTAAAAAAATAAAACACATGTTCAAAATGTGCGGGTTCTTGCTGGGGCCGGGCCGGTGCTCGGCGGTGGAGCGGGAGGTTGCGATGGGTAGAGCTAGCGGGGAGGTCTTGGTGCGATCGAGATGGAGGGGATCGAGATCGAGATGGAGGGGATCGAGATCGAGATGGAGGGGATCGAGATATTATTTGTCTTTAAATATGTTCAAACTTGTTTAAATTATAACAGTGTAATATTTTTATAAAAATAGTAAAAAAATTAAAAACATGTTCAAAATGTGCGGGTTCTTGTGGGGCGGGGCAGTGCTCGGCGGTGGAGCGGGGAGGTTGCGATGGGTAGAGCTAGCGGGGAGGTCTTGGTGCGATCGAGATGGAGGGGATCGAGATCGAGATGGAGGGGATCGAGATCGAGATGGAGGGGATCGAGATATTATTTGTCTTTAAATATGTTCAAACTTGTTTAAATCATAACAATAATATTTTTATGCATTTTAAATACTGTTTTTATATTTATTTGTGTTTATCAAACTTGTTTAAATTATAACAGTGTAATATTTTTATAAAATAGTAAAAAAATTAAAAACATGTTCAAAATGTGCGGGTTATGCTGTGGGCGGGCGGTGCTTGGCGGTGGAGCGGGAGGTTGCGATGGGTAGAGCTAGCGGGGGAGGGTGCGGGTGCGATCGAGATGGAGGGGGATCGAGATCGAGATGGAGGGGGATGAGATGGAGGGGGATACAGTAATGGCGCACATACTAGCACGTGCGCCATTAGAAGTTATATATAGTAATGGCGCATTTGTTGCTGCATGCGCCATTAGTTTGTATGGGAAAATGGAAAAAAAAGAAATTCATACTAATGGCGCACTCTGTCGGCCGTGCGCCATTAGAATCTTCCACTCTAATGGCGTATTTTGGACAGGTGCGCCATTAGTATATAGTAGTGGCGCACTGCACACACGGTGCGCCATTAGAGTCAATCCTATCTATAGGCCTTTTTCCAGTAGTGACCTAAAGGATGTTCTTCCCGCGGGTAATCTATGTCCTACTAGTGTTGATGAGGCCAAGAAGATCGTGTGCCCTCTTGATCTGCCACACGTTAGATACCATGCATGCATCAACGATTGCATAATTTATCGGAAGGAGCACGCGGAAAAAACAAGCTGTCCAGTGTGCAATGCTTCTCGATACAAGAAGGCCGGGAAGAAATGTCCCCAGAAAGTTGTATGGTACTTACCGATCACTCCCCGTCTTCAGAGGTATTTTGTAGATCCCAAGGAAGCAAAGCTAATGCGCTGGCACGCGGAGAGGAAGAAGCCCGACGATGGAGATGATCGAAGCTGGGACACGTGAAGGATGGAAGCCGATGGAGAGCGTTGAACAGCTTCTATCGGTATTTTGAATGTGATGCAAGGAACATCGTGCTCGGCGCGTGTACCGATGGCATGAATCCGTTTGGCAACCAGAACACCAACCATAGTACATGGCCCGTGTTTGTATGGATGTACAACCTCCCCCCTGGTTGTGCATGAAATCGAAGTACATTCACATGAGCATGCTTATTCAAGGGCCGAAACAACCAGGAAATAATATTAATTTGTATCTGGGGCTACTTCAAGAGGAGTTAGACACGTTATGGAAAACACCGGCCAAGACATGCGACGCCAGCAAAGGTGAGTATTTCAACATGAGAGCCGCGCTGATCACGACAGTGCAGGACTATCTCGGTTACGGATATGTGGCAGGCCAGGTGTGCCATGGATATTGCGGATGCACGCGGTGCATGGATGATACAACATCTCAGCAGCTAACGTCAAGGAAAGATGGCGGTCTGGGAAAATCGTGTACATGGGGCATCGAACATGGCTTGAACAGGACGACCCGTGGAGAAACCGTGGAGATCTATTCAATGGTCACGCTGAGCATCGAGGACCTCCACGTAAGCGGAGCGATGCCGAAATCGATGAGCTGTTGAAAAACTGGAATGAGTGCCCCGCGCTGGGAAAGACGATGAGAAAGGCGCCGGAGCCTCTGCTGAAGGTATGGAAGACGAGGTCTGTGTTCTGGGATTTGGAGTACTGGCACAAACTCGATACACCTCATTGCCTTGATCAAATGCATATCTGTAAGAATGTCCTTGAGAGCTTGCTCGCAACATCGATGAACATGCGGATAAGACCAAGGATGGGCGAAGGCAAGAAAAGACTTGCAAGATTTGAAAATCAGGGAAGATCTGCACATGTCGCCCCGTAAAATGTCGGACGAGACAGAGACGGAGACAGAGGCACGGGAGAAGAAGGGCAAGAAATTAAAGAAAGAAGATTATTGCCCCCCCTCTTGCTTCACCTTAAGTCAGCTGAGATCAATCAATTCTTTAAGTGCCTTACGGAGTGAAAGTTAGTTCCGTTCTTGTGGCAAGATAAGCAGATATCTAGACACGGACAAGAAAAAGGTTCAGCGGGATGAAGTCTCATGACTGTCATGTGATGATGACGCAGATACTACTGTTGCCCTTAGAGGATAATGGACAAGCACGTCCGTGACACGCTTATTGGTCTCGCAACTTTTTCGACGTCATCTCTCGAAAGTCGATCGGTGTGAAGCAGCTCCAAAGGCTACAGGAAGAGATTGTTGTGATCTTGAATGAGCTTGAGATGTACTTCCCGCCCGCGTTCTTCGACGTGATGGTGCATCTGTGTGTCCATATTGTGGATGACATAATAGACCTGGGGCCGTCACTCCTGCACAACATGATGCCGTTTGAGAGGATGAATGGGATCATCAAAGGATTCGTTCGTAACATGTCCCGTCCGGATGGAAGCATCGTCCAGGGCTATTTGGCACAAGAGTGCATCTCTTTCTGTGAGAATTTTCTATATGGCGCAGACCAGCCGCCTGGTGTTAGTGTTGGTTTGCCCGTTAACAAGCACGATGGGAGGCTCAAAGGAGATGGTCACTGCAATAGTCGCACGGAACTGCACGTGGCATACTCAGATCGACGCAACGACTTTGACAGAGCAAACTTGGTAGTGCTACAACACCTAGACGAGGTAGATCCTTTCGTGGCACTGCACAAAGAAATTATCGCAAAGAAGTATCGTGACCGGGGGGTATGCAGGAAGGACGCCGAAGTTACTAGAGAACACAACTCCACTTTCCTACATTGGTTCAAAGAGCATATTATTGCTAATCCCCCGGAGGAGGGCTCTAAGGACGGATTGCTCATATACGCCTTAGCACATGGCCCTTCACCCAACCTCGTAACCTATCAGGCATATGATATCAACGGATACACGTTCTACGGAGGCAAAAGATATGGACGGTGATGATCGAACTCGGGGTGACGATGGAATGCATGACCGCAGCGACAACGGCACAACCGAGCGATTTTATGGAAGGGTCGAGGAGATCTGGGAGCTTGACTACTCGGACTGCACAACACGACGATGTTCCGTGTCGGATGGGCTAAGAATGTCGAAGAGAAAGCCGGATGTTCACTACCATGACTATACCCGACGCCAAGAGCGCTACCGTGAACGCTATCGCAAAAAACGAGCCATGGGTACACGCTAAGCACGTGACACAATGCTTCTTCATAATCGACCAGCGCAATCCCAGCCGTGTTGTCGTGAGGAGAGGCAAAAGGAACATCATTGGAATGGATGGAGTCGCCAACGAGGAAGACTATGATCAGTACGGCAACCCAATGAGGGAAGATGACGATGATGATGAAGTATACGTCAAAAGAAGAATCAATACTACATTACCTAAGAAAAATCGTACTCCATGGAAAAGGCAAAGTCACAATGAGGGGCTCAATTATTCTTGACGAACAAGAAGGGAAAGAAGCTGACTCAAAAATGAAAACGTCAGCACTGAGGAAACGTATGTTATGGGTCCAATGATGTGTAATATATATATGTTCCTATTTTGTATACACACTTAGCCATTATTATGCATGGGTCCAATGATGTGTAATATATATGTTCCTATTTTGCATACATATTTAACCGTCAAATGATGCAATATATATCGCCTCCCTTCGTTCACTGCCCTCGGAAATAAAAGTGGGATAAAATAAAGGAAAAGAAAAGGAAAACTGGCAGTAGCGGCGGCAGTAGTAGCTGCTTCCACAAAACCGCTGCTGCTAGATCTTAGTAGTAGCGTGTTTCTCATAAAACGCTGCCGCTACGCACCATAGTAGTAGCGAGTTTCCCATAAAGCGCTGCAGCTATAGATCATAGTAGTAGCGCTTTTCTCTGAAACCGCTGTAGCTACAGAATATAGTAGTAGCGCGTTTTGACATAACGCGCTACTGGTACGTCCACTTAACCCAAAATTCTTTTCGCCCAGCTTCATCCGCCATTTCCCCAAATCCCCACTCTCTCGGCCCCGTCGCTCCTTGCGCCCGACCGGCCCGGCTCTCGCCCCGACTCCATGGCGCCGGCGCTAGCCTCGCTTCGCCCTCGTCCCGACCCTCGACCCGACTCAAGCGCTCGCCCCGACCATGCCGCTTCGCCCCGACCCAGCCGCTCGCCCCGACTCAAGGCCAAGGCTTCGCCCGACCCGTCGGCCCTTGTCTCCCTCCTCTCCCCTGCCGGCCGTCGTCGGGCCTGCCTCCTCGCCCCTGCACTCTCTGTAAACCCCCCCCCCTTCTCTGCTAGGGTTCTTCATGTTAATTAATTAGGTTATCTATTTAGTTATGAATTAGCTGAATTTATATGGAAATTTGAACTGGACATGTGATATGTGCATATGTCATGTTTTGGACATGTCATGTTTGGAAAATGATCCGAGTGGCCTATATTACGCCGAATGTTGATTCATTTCGTTTGGTGAATTTCAGCGCTCGATATGTCCATTTTTAGCAAAGGTCATGCGAAATTTCCGTGAATAAAGGCATGATTTGTGCTACATAGTTGGCATATCGAGTCTTGGCACAACGATTTCTTTTTATGTCATTTCTCATTTATTCATACTTTTAGAAATAAATGAGGCCACTTAATCATAGGAAACATGTCGAACAACGAAGAAACTGGGCCTTCTGACCAAGATGTAGACGAGATGGATTATGAGGGTGAACAAGAGTACCTCGACTATTTGACTGCTAAGCAAGGTTTGCAGGTCGGTCTCGATGATGGTACTGACGCCGACATCGACACCGACGGCACCGGCACCGACGGCGCCGGCACCGATGGCGGCGCCGAGACCGGTGGGGAAGGTACCGGCGGGGAAGGTACCGGCGGGGAAGGTACCGGCGGGGAAGGTACCGGCCCCGATGCCGATACCGAAAAGAGGAAGCATAAGAAGCAGAGGATACGAAAACCTAACAAACTAGGGATTGGACGACTTGTGATCACAAAGATGGCACCTGGCAAGTTTGAGCCGTTAGAGCCGGAAGAACCTCGCAAGTGCTATGGGAACCAAGTAGGATGCATCCTACGGGAATGCGCGAGCATCAACGACGATGACTTAAGGAGTAAAGAACATTTGACGCAGTTGCTCCTAACGAAGTTGCACAAGAGATTCAAGTTCCCCGACCGGGATGATAACATAGAACAACCGTGGGATGATCCGAAGATGAAAAAGATTAACAATCACGCCATGGGCATGTTCAGCAATGATTTGGCCTCCTGGAAAGGGAGGGTGAAACGAGCTATTGAGGCTGATGAACCCCTGTCCAAGATTCTGGAGGAAAATCCGACACTTACGGAAGAGGAGTTCGAAAAGTTCAAGGACACTTGCGCTACCGAGGCAGCCAAGGCTAAGGCTGCGAAATTCAAAAGCCTTCAGCTCCGGAACACGGGGAACCATCGCCTCGGAAGCCGTGGCTACCTCGGTAAAAGGCCCATATGGGATAAGGAGGACGCGAACGTGAAGCCGCGGGTCTCCTGCACCCTTCAGAAGTTCACCAACCCCTTGGAGCATGACTTCATCGGGCCCGCTACAAGTGGGACAAGGAGAAAAGGTTTTTACACGGACAAGATCACGAGGAAATTGATTAGACTCATGGAGAAGCAACACCGCTTGCAGCCGAAAGCCCTACTTCTCGATGAGGCCCAAGTGGGACACCCTCTCAACCGGCCTTGAGCGAACTTAAGGGACTCCCGTTGGACCAGCGGCCGCAATATGGTCGTGTGCACGGCGCCGAGACGACGCCACATGGAAGGTGTTTACAACAACGGCCCGGAGGCCAAGAAGAAGAAAAGAAGTTTAGTCGGCGGACATCGACGCAAAGGTGAAGCTTGCGGTCGAGAAAAAGCAGCCGAGGACGCGAAAAAGCAGCCAAGGACAAATATGAGTTGCTACAAGAAAATCAATGCAGCAGAATCGCCGCAGAAATGATTTCGCTACTAACTTGGTTCGATTATCATCAATCGGGCGAAGGAAAATCGAGACAAGGCGGTACATGATTTCCCGATGTCCGGTTTAAATCATGAGCAACTCCATGAACAACAACACCATCGCACCATCACTTGCTCAAGCAACCGGCCTCCTCTCGTAGCCGCTCTCGCTCATAGCAGCCCGTCCTCAGTCTCAGGCGCGCTAGGTGGGCCTTCGTCTTTGGCTGAGCTCGACGCCGTCACGGTAATTACATGTCGCACCAACATATATATATAGATAATATTCCATTTTTGTTGCCTTTCGGTTGTTTTACACCACGACATATGTGTTTGCGGTGAAAGAAACCCCATGCACCATACTCTACTTGATCAAAGGCCAGAAGGTGGACGTGGGAAAGGGGATGATAATGGACCCCTCTCAATGCACATTCCACAACCAGCCGATCCCCGCTGGGCACTTCAGGGTTAGCTTGACCAGTGTGAAATCGGGGCACGAGGATTTGCCTCCTCCAGTACAGCATGTGGGAGCGGACGACGAGACCCCGCCGCAGATTGACGCTGCAAGGGTTGGGTGCTGCTATGGCGAAGAATCTTATTAAATGCAGGAGCCGCCGAGAGCACACCAATAACTACCACACATCAACAAGCATGTGCGGAGACCACCACCCCACCTACGCAATTACCAGCTCTGTAGTAGTGCCGGGTGAGAGCGGCGGACGACATGATGAAGGGGTGCAATAGTCTTGGCTGATATAATTTCTCCTATAGAACAGAGAATGGATGATGAGGCGGAGGTCGACCCTATGGATTACCTCAATACAAACACGTATGGTCGTGACATAGATATGATGAGTCAACCATATGACGAATCGGGCTATCGACTTGCAAATGAGGATATGGATGATATGACGGGCAGGGCCATACCATGGAATGCAAAAGTCTCTCTTCATGAAATCTTCACAGACACGCTCAAGATGCCGCCTCAACACAGGCTCAACTAGCCGGGCGCGAGGGTCGTACAATACTTAGCCCGGGAACACTTGGGCAGGGGTTAAGGAAGGGTCTGGAAGGTGTGCCCAAGAAAAAGGAGAGGAAGAGATCGGGGAAGGTAACTGCCTCCAAACAAGCTAGAGCACACAGCAGCCAGACGATACATTCTGAAGAGCGTGTACCCGTGAAAGGTGCGATCATGTTCCATCTCACGGGCGAGCCGATGCTGAAACCGCTGGAGGCACTACCAGGGGATCTCAGGAGACTGCACGACCATGTGCTGTCGACTGAGAAAAGCCTACTAGCCTCAAAGGATCCAGGATATCCGACATACACGGCTCGTGTGCCTGAGGGGAAGTGCTACGTCAACACACGGCCCGCGGAGGTGTTCTTCTTGCGGTTTGGCCATATCTTTGAGATGTTTCTAACAAGGCGGCTTGATTTTACTATCGTCCGCCTTTTTGCGCTACATATGAGCTCCGTCGTGAAGAGTGAAGAAGTCTCGCAAATCTGTGTGGCGGATCCGTACTACATGCACGAGTCTTTCTTGAGTCTCGGCGACTTTGAGCGTGAAACTGCTAGGGAGTACCTCCAAAACTTCATGGTACAGAATAAGGACCGGGAATCGTCCTCGTGCCTTATCATCCAAAGTAAGTCAGTTCCGGACAACCCTTTCGTACATTTCAATCATTCCTTCTCTCTCATATGGGGAATAATTTGAGGTGTCTTTTCCCTTGACAACAGGCGCACCGTCCTTATCCTTCTTTACCCGCAAGTCTCCCACGCCGTGTATTTTGACCCTTCCAGAGACTACGAGAATAAGGACTACACCCACATAATGAATATTCTAGATGATGCTCTCCAAGGCTTCAGCTTTAGAGGTGGCCACGTGCATATCAGGAAACAAAGGAACAAGAAGATGGGTTTCGCGCATAAAACTAACTTCTCCTGCATCCATGTCCCAAAACCAAGCAAGAAGGATGGATTCTACATCGTCCATCTCATGATTCAGTTCAACACGGATCACCAAAGCTTCGCATTAACAGCGAAATGATGATCATATCCACAAGTGGCTAGAATCTCATGGAGAAGCGAATTATAAACTTAGAGATGACTTCATTCGCATCCAAAGCGACTTGCGGCGATCATCATGAAAGAAGTAAATCGATGAGAAGGGATGTTCCACCACGGCCCTATATCGCGGTGACGTCCGAACTCGCATAGGCATGCAACGTCTAGACCTCACACCGTTCAAGCAGCTAGGGTTCGTCCTGATGATATGGAAGGATGGAACTTCTAGTGATTTATGATGCCGATGATGATGATATGTGTCGGTTGAACTTGTATACTTTTGTAGCGATGAAACTTTGTGATGTCCACGGTCCTGCCGAACTTGCATAACGCTACTTTGTTAGTTTGCGTCACGATGACCTGCGTACCTCTAGTTAATTAATTTGCGCATTGTATATGTCGCATCTAGTTGCTAACCTTTCTTTTTGGTGTTGCTCTAGTATATTTTGTTGCATATATATGATTGTACATCCTCTTCATGAACATGCATCTCTAACGGTACCTAGTTTCTTGATGGCGAGATGGAAATGCTATGTCGTGTACAAAGGGAAGGTTCCGGGTGTACAACGAGTGGCATGAGTGTCGGCGCAAGTGAATGGGTTCACGGCGCCAGCCATAAAACTTCAAAAGCAGACAAGAAGGAGAAGCTAGTTACTTGAGGTTCACGCTAGCGCAAGAGAGGACTCGTAATCGCCACCTCATGTACTGCATGGTTCCGCTCTCACTCATAGTGATAGCACTTCTTGCGTATACCTTTGTTTAGATGGATGACGTTGTTGTAGTTGCAAGTATTCGAGACTTGCATGTATTGCTATTTTCGAGATGATTACAAGATATCACTTTGTGTTGGATGATGATTATGAAGAGACTATTTTTATGTACATGCTATGATTACATTTGTGGTCTCGCAGCATTTGTATGTGTATCATGATGACATTTCTATGTGCTAAAGATTCTTCTACAAAGCCGGTTCAAATACAAAACAAATATGCCAAAAAACTACTTAAATTAGCGATGGCGAGTGTACAAAAGTTAGCAGCAGCGCCTCAATAGCAGTAGCGTCCGCCAAAGAGCGCTAGCGCTACTAGCGATAGCGAGCTTCTCATAACAGCGCTGCTACACTTGTGTAGCAATGAGCGCTGGTGATCACGCCTATCTGCTATGAGTTAGCAGAGCGCCAGATTAGTAGCGCGGTACCGCGCCATCGATACATATAAAACCCGCGCTGCTGCTAGCCTTTTCCCTAGTAGTGAGAGATGGATCACGTTGCATCACACGGTAGAGAATGTATCCGATCACCAGGCGGTCTGTGCCTTCAAGGAAGGCGTTAAGTACAGAGAGCTAAACCTAAAATTCGGTCGAATCAGAGACATGTCTCTGAGTCGAATGATAGAGATTGCCACCAAGTATGCCAATGGTCAAGAAGAGGATCGGCTCCGGAGTGGCAAGCACAAGTCAGTCGCCCACGAAACCGGAGGAGGGAACTCTAGTCGGAAGCAGAAGCGGAAAGCCGAGCCAGTTGCTCCTGGAGAATCCTTGGCCGTGACTCAAGGAAAGTTTAAAGGGAAGCCCAAAGGGCCTTGGAACCCTAAGAAAGTGAAAGACCAAGATGGAAATGATGTGTTGGATATGCCATGCCACATTCACACAAAGAAATACGAAGAGGGTAAACTCATTTACCCGAAACATACCACTCGACAGTGTTGGCTCTTGATCCAGCAATTCCAGGGGAAACAGCCCAAAGATAAGGAAAAGGAGTTGGACAAACTTGAGGACAAGGAAGATAGTGATGATGGATATCCCTGGACGTTCATGGCTCAACCATGTTATGTGTACCTCGAATTGAAGATGCCTGGTGAGGGAGTCCCGGACTAGGGGGTGTCCGGATAGCCGAACTATCATCTTCGGTCGTACTCCTGGACTATGAAGATACAAGATTGAAGACTTCGTCCCGTGTCCGGATGGGACTTTCCTTGGCGTGGAAGGCAAGCTTGGTGATACGGATATGTAGATCTCCTACCATTGTAACCGACTCTGTGTAACCCTAACCCTCTTCGGTGCCTATATAAACCGGAGGGTTTTAGTCCATAGCACGAACAACAATCATACCATAGGCTAGCTTCTAGGGTTTAGCCTCTCTAATCTCGTGGTAGATCTACTCTTGTACTACCCATATCATCAATATCAATCAAGCAGGAGTAGGGTTTTACCTCCATCGAGAGGGCCCGAACCTAGGTAAAAACATCGTGTCCCTTGTCTCCTGTTACCATCCGCCTAGATGCATAGTCCGGGACCCCCTACCCGAGATCCGCCAGTTTTGACACCGACACCTGGTCCCAAAGGTGTGATCACTACATCGCAATCGATGTAAAGCGAAGAGTGCTTTTAAAGGCTCAAAGATCGTCGATGCTCAGATGGCAGTGGTAGAGCTGCAGGAATACCAGAAAACTGCAGACCCGAGTGATTTGTTGCGAGCCAAGAAGCCCGCTACGGAATCAGCAGTTCAGTCGTCCGGAAGAAGCGCTCATCCAGTTCCTCCGTGAGAACTGGGACATCTTCGCATGGAAGCCTTCTGACATGTCGGGTGTTCCTAGGGGCTGGCCGAGCACCGTCTACGAGTCGACTCAAAAGTGAAACCTGTCAAAGAACATCTTCGACGGTCCACCGTCCAGAAGAGAAAGTCCATTGGCGAGGAGGTGGCTCGGCTCTTGGCAGCGGAGTTTATCCGAGAGATTTACCACTCCGAGTGGCTCGCCAATGTTGTCATGGTCCCTAAGAAGGACAAGTCACTTCGCATGTGCATTGACTTCAAACATATCAATCGGGCCTGCACGAAAGATCATTTTCCTCTCCCCCGCATCGACCAAATAGTTGACTCGACTGCGGGGTGTGAGCGCCTATTTTTTTAGACGCCTATTCCGGTTACCATCAGATCTGTCTATATGGACCCGACGAGATCAAAACAGCTTTTATCACTCCATTCGGGTGCTTCTCTTATGTCACCATGCCATTCGGCCTCAAGAATGCTGGAGCCACGTTCATGAGGATGATTCAGAAGTGTTCGCTCACTCAAATCAGTCAGAATGTGGAAGCATACATGGATGATATTGTGGTCAAGTCACGGAAGGGTTCTGACCTGCTGACTGATCTTGCTGAAACATTTGCCAACCTCAGGAGGTATGATATCAAGCTTAATCCATCAAAGTGCACATTCGGAGTCCCTGGCGGAAAGTTACTCGGTTTTCTCGTTTCCGAACGAGGAATCGACGCCAACCCAGAAAAAGTTGGTCCTATACTCCGAATGAAACGTCCTGTGCGTGTGCACGATGTCCAGAAGCTTGTTGGTTGCTTGGCCGCTTTAAGTCGATTCATCTCTCGTCTCGGTGAAAAGGCATTGCCTCTTTACCGAATGATGAAGAAGTCAGACAAGTTCGAGTGGACTCCCGAAGCTGATGCAGCGTTTGTAGAGCTAAAAGCCCTACTCTCCACCCAGCCGGTGCTTGCTGCCCCAAGCAGCAAAGAGCCTTTGCCGCTTTACATTGTAGCCACAGGACAAGTCGTCAGTATGGTACTTACGGTCGAGCGGGAAGAAGAGGGAAAAGCCTTTAAAGTTCAACGCCCAGTATATTATGTTTCTAAAGTATTGACCCCATCAAAGCAAAGATATCCTCATTATCAGAAGCTCGTATATGGGATTTATATGACCATGAAGAAGGTTGCTCATTACTTCTCTGACCATTCCATTACAGTCGTCAGTGACACAACATTGTCAGAGATTCTGCACAACAGAGATGCAACTGGTTGAGTGGCAAAATGGGCGATTGAACTCCTTCCTCTAGATATCAAGTTTGAGGCAAAGAAAGCCATCAAGTCCCAAGCAATAGCAGATTTCATCGCCGAGTGGATTGAACAGCAACTGCCGACTCAAGTTCACTCGGAGCACTGGACCATGTTCTTTGATGGATCTAAGATGTTGAATAGTTCCGGTGCTGGGTGATACGTCTCCAACGTATCTATAATTTTTTATTGCTCCATGCTACTTTATCTACTGTTTTGGACTATATTGGGCTTTATTTTCCACTTTTATATTATTTTTGGGACTAACCTATTAACCGGAGGCCCAGCCCAGAGTTGCTGTTTTTTGCCTATTTCAGTGTTTCGAAGAAACGGAATATCAAACGGAGTCCAAACGGAATGAAACCTTCGGGAACGTGATTTTCCAACCGAACATGATCCAGGAGACTTGGACCCTACTCCAAGAAGTGCCAGAGGCAGTCACGAGGGTGGAGGGCGCCCCCTGGGCGCGCCCCCCTACCTCGTGGGCCCCTTGACACTCCACCGACGTACTCCTTCCTCTTATATATACCTATGTATCCCCGTAAGATCAGAACAGGAGCCAAAAACCTAATTCCACCACTGCAACCTTCTGTATCCACGAGACCCCATCTTGGGGCCTGTTATAGAGCTCCGCCGGAGGGGGCATCCACCACGGAGGGCTTCTACATCATCACCATAGCCCCTCCGATAAAGGGTGAGTAGTTTACTTCAGACGTTCGGGTCCATAGCTAGTAGCTAGATGGCTTCTTCTCTCTTTTTGGATCTCAATACAATGTTCTCCCCCTCTCTCGTGGATATCTATTCGATGTAATCTTCTTTTTGTGGTGTGTTTGCTCAGACATGAATTGTGGGTTTATGATCCAGTATTATCTATGGAAAATATTTGATTCTTCTCTGAATTCTTTTATGTATGATTGAGTTATATTTGCAAATCTCTTCGAATTATCCTTTTTGGTTTGGCCAACTAGATTGGTAGTTCTGGCAATCGGAGAAGTGCTTAGCTTTGGGTTTAATCTTGCGGTGTCCTTACTCAGTGACAGAAAGAGTTGCAAGGCACGTATTGTATTGTTGCCATCGAGGATAACAAGATGGATTTTTTTATCATATTGCATGAATTTATCCCTCTACATCATGTCATCTTGCTTAAGGCGTTACTCTGTTTTTACTTAATACTCTAGATGCATGCTGGATAGCGGTCGATGAGTGGAGTAATAGTAGTAGATGGAAAATCGTTTCGATCTACTTGTTTTGGACGTGATGCCTATATACATGATCATTGCCTAGATATACTCATAACTATGCTCAATTCTGTCAATTGCTCAACAGTAATTTGTTCACCCACCGTAGAATACTTATGCTCTTGAGAGAAGCCACTAGTGAAACCTATGGCCCCCGGGTCTATTCTCATCATATCAATCTCTATCACTTTATTTACTTGCTTTGTTTTTTACTTTGCCTTTTACTTTTTACTTTGCATCTATCTATCAAAAATACCAAAAATATTATCTCTATTAGATCTCACTCTCGTAAATGACCGTGAAGGGATTGACAACCCCTAAGCGTTGGTTGCGAGTTGCTATCGTTTTGTGTAGGTACGAGGGACTTGTGCATGGTCTCCTACTGGATTGATACCTTGGTTCTCAAAAACTGAGGGAAATACTTCTGCTACTTTGTTGCATCATCCTCTCCTCTTCGGGAAAATCCAACGCAGTGCTCAAGAGGTAGCAAGAAGAATTTCTGGTGCCGTTGCCGGGGAGGCTCACGCAAGCAAGTCAACAATACCAAGTACCCATCGCAATCCCTATCTCTCGCATTAAATTATTTGCCATTTGCCTCCCGTTTTCCTCTCCCCCACTTCACCCTGCCGTTTTATTTGCCCTCTCTTTCCCAATCTCCTCCTCTCTTTCCCGTTTGCCTTTTTCCCTTTGCTTTCTGTTTGCTTGTGTGTTGGATTACTTGTTTCCATGGCGCAAGATAATACCAAATTGTGTGATTTCTCGAATACCAATAATAATGATTTCCTTAGTACTCCGGTTGCTCCTCTTAATAATGATGAGTCTTGTGAAATCAATACCGCTTTGCTGAATCTTGTTATGAAAGATCAATTTGCCGGCCTTCCTAGTGAAGATGCCGCTACTCATCTAAACAATTTTGTTGATTTATGTGATATGCAAAAGAAGAAAGATACGGATAACAATATTGTCAAATTGAAATTATTTCCGTTTTCACTTAGAGATCGTGCTAAAATTTGGTTTTCATCTTTGCCTAAAAATAGTATTGATTCTTGGAACAAGTGCAAAGATGCTTTTATCTCTAAGTAGTTTCCTCCCACTAAGATTATCACTCTTAGGAACGACATCACGAATTTTAAACAACTTGATCATGAGCATGTTGCCCAATCTTGGAAAAGAATGAAATTAATGCTTCGCAATTGCCCTACTCATGGTTTGAATTTATGGATGATCATACAAAATTTTTATGCCGGATTGAATTTTGCTTCTAGAAATCTTTTAGATTCGGCCACGGGAGGCACTTTTATGGAAATTACGTTAGGAGATGCTACCAAATTGCTTGAAAATATTATGGCTAATTATTCTCAATGGCACACCGAAAGATCTTCTAGTAAAAAAGTGCATGCTATAGAAGAAATCAATGTTTTGAGTGAAAAGATGGATGAACTTATGAAGATGTTTGCTCCTAAAAATACTCCTCTTGATCCCAATTATATGCCTTTATCTACTTTGCTTGAGAATAACAATGAATCTATGGATGTGAATTTTGTTGGTAGGAATAGTTTTGGAAACAACGCTTATAGAGGGAATTTTAATCCTAGGCCTTATCCTAGTAATCCTTCTAATAATTATGGAAATTCCTTCGACAACTCTTATGGAAATTTTAATAAGATGCCCTCTGAATTTGAGAGTAGTGTTAAAGAGTTTATGAATTCACAAAAGAATTTTAATGCTTTGCTTGAAGAGAAATTGCTTAAAGTTGATGATTTGGCTAGGAACGTTGATAGAATTTATCTTGAAATTGATTTTTTAAAGCTTAGATCTATTCCTCCTAAGCATGATATCAATGAGTCTCTCAAAGCCATGAGAATTTCCATTGATGAGTGCAAAGAAAGAACGGCTAGGATGCGTGCTTCCAAAGATGCCTTTATTAAAGCGTGTTCTTCCAATTCCTATGAAAATCAAGATGAAGATCTAAAAGTTATTGATGTGTCCCCCATTAAATCTTTGTTTTGCAATATGAGTCTTGATGAATCGGAATATGATCTTCCTTTACCTAGAAGGTGTTCTAAGAATTCGGAGTTTCTAGATCTTGATGATGAAATTGATGAAAGTGGGATTGAAATAAATAAAAACCGTGATGTTGCTAAACCCACTATTTTGGATCTCAAGGAATTTAATTATGAAAATTGCTCTTTGATTGGTTGTATTTCCTTGTTGCAATCCGTGTTAGATTCTCCTCATGCTTATAGTCAAAATAAGGCCTTTACCGAACACATTGTTGATGCCCTGATGCAATCTTATGAAGAAAAACTTGAGTTGACAGTTTCTATCCCTAGAAAACTCTATGATGAGTGGGAACCTACTATAAAAATTAAAATTAAAGATTATGAGTTTCATGCTTTGTGTGATTTGGGTGCTACTGTCTCTACTATTCCAAAAGCTTTATGTGATTTGCTAGATTTCCGTGATTTTGGTGATTGCTCTCTAAACTTGCATCTTGCGGATTCCACTATTAAAAAGCCTATGAGAAGAATTAATTATGTTATTATTGTTGCAAATAGGTATTATGTGCCCGTAGATTTTATCGTACTTGATATAGATTGCAATCCTTCATGTCCTATTATTCTTGGTAGACCTTTCCTTAGAACGATTGGTGCAATTATTGATATGAAGGAAGGGAATATTAGATTCCAATTTCCCTTAAAAAAGGGTATGGAACACTTCCCTAGAAAGAAAATAAAATTACCATATGAATCTATCATGAGAGCCACTCATGGATTGCCTACCAAAGATGGCAATACCTAGATCTATCCTTGCTTTTATGCCTAGCTAGGGGCGTTAAACGATAGCGCTTGTCGGGAGGCAACCCAATTTTATTTTGTGTTTTTTGTTTTTGCTTCTGTTTAGGAATAAATAATCCATCTAACTTCTGTTTGGATGTATTTTTATGTTTTAATTAGTGTTTGTGCCAAGTAGAACCTATAGGATAACCTACGGTGATAGTTGATTTGATTCTGCTGAAAAACAGAAACTTTGCGCGCACGAATTTAGTTATGATAAATCACAGAAACGTGATTTTGCGTTGATTCTTTTTTCTTCTGTTCAATAAACAAATTATCCAGGACTTACTATATTTGTAGAATTTTTAGAGTTTTAGAAGTGTGCGTTAGTTACAGATTGCTACAGACTGTTCTGTTTTTGACAGATTCTCTTTTACGTATGTTGTTTGCTTATTTTGATGAATCTATGGCTATTAAAATAGTTTATATTCCATAGAGAAGTTGGAATACAGTAGGTTTTAACACCAATATTAATAAAGAATGAGTTCATTACAGTACGTTGAAGTAGGCTTTTGTTTTCTTTCTCTAACGAAGCTCACAAGATTTCTGTTGAGTTTTGTGTTGTGAAGTTTTCAAGTTTTGGGTGAATTCTTTTGATGGATTATGGAACCAGGAATGGCAAGAGCCTAAGCTTGGGGATGCCCATGGCACCCCCAAGATAATCCAAGGACACCAAAAAGTCAAAGCTTGGGGATGCCCCGGAAGGCATCGCCTCTTTTCGTCCACTTCCACCGGTAATTTACTTGGAGCTATATTTTTATTCACCAACATGATATGTGTTTTGCTTGGAGCGTCTTGTATTATTTGCGTCTTTGCTTATTAGTTTACCACAATCATCCTTGCTGTACACACCTTTTGATAGAGCCATATATGAATTGGAATTTGTTAGAATACTCTATGTGTTTCACTTATATCTTTTGAGCTTGATAGTTTTGCTCATAGTGCTTCGCTTATATCTTTTGAGCGTGATAATTTTTTCTCTAGTGCTTCACTTATATCTTTTAGAGCACGGTGGTGGATTTGTTTTAAAGAAACTATTGATCTCTCATGCTTCACTTATATTATTTTGAGAGTCATTAATAGCATGGTAATTTGCTTAATGTTAATATACTTAGTGTTCAAGACATGTGAAACTTTCTTTTGAGTAAATTGAATACTAAGATAAGTTTGATGCTTGATAATTGTTTTGAGATATGGAGGTAATAATATCAAAGTCGTGCTAGTTGATAATTGTGAATTTGAGAAATACTTGTGTTGACGTTTGCAAGTCCCGTAGCATGCATGTATGGGTAAAGTTGTGTAACAAATTTGAAACATGAAGTGTACCTGGCTTGTGCATCCTTATGAGTGGCGGTCGGGGACGAGCGATGGTCTTTTCCTACCAATCTATCCCCCTAGGATCATGCGTGTAGTACATGAATTTTTTTGATGGCTTCTAAATTTTTGCAATAAGTATATGAGTTCTTTTGACTAATGTTGAGTCCATGGATTATACGCACTCTCACCTTTCCGCCCTTGCTAGCCTCTTCGGTACCGTGCATTGCCCTTTCTCACCTTGAGAGTTGGTGCAAACTTCGCCGGTGCATCCAAACCCCGTGATACGATTCACTCTATCACACATAAACCTCCTTATATCTTCCTCAAAACAGCCACCATACCTACCTATCATGGCATTTCCATAGCCATTCCGAGATATATTGCCATGCAACTTCCACCATCATCATCATGACATACATTACTTTTGTCATATTGCCATTGCATGATCATGTAGTTGACATCGTATTTGTGGCAAAGCCACCATGCATTATTTTCCATACGTGTCACTCTTGATTCATTGCACCATCCCAGTACACCGCCGGAGGCATTCATATAGGGTCATACTTTGTTCTAAGTATCGAGTTGTAATTGTTGAGTAGTAAGAAAAATAAAGTGTGATGATCGTCATTATTAGAGCATTGTCCCAAGTGAGGAAAGGATGATGGAGACTATGATTCCCCCATAAGTCGGGATGAGACTCCGGACGAAAAAAAAGAGGCCATAAAAAAAGAGAAAGGCCCAAACAAATAAAAAAAATGAGAGAAAAAGAGAGAAGGGACAATGCTACTATCCTTTTACCACACTTGTGCTTCAAAGTAGCACCTTGTTCTTCATGTAGTGAGTCTCATATATTGTGCTTCAAAGTAGCACCAAGATCTTCATGATAGTGAGTCTTATAAGTTGTCTTTTTATACTAGTGGGAATTTTTTTTCATTATAGAACTTGGCTTGTATATTCCAATGATGGGCTTCCTCAAAATGCCCTAGGTCTTCGTGAGCAAGCGAGTTGGATGCACACCCACTAGTTTTCTTTTGTTGAGCATTCATAGTTCTAGTGCATCCGTTGCATGGCAATCCCTACTCCTCATGTTGACATCAATTGATGGGCATCTCCATAGCCCGGTGATTAGCCTTGACAATGTGAGACTTTCTCCTTTTTGTCTTCTCCACACAATCCCCATCATCATATTCTATTCCACCCATAGTGCTATATCCATGGCTCGCGCTCATGTATTGCGTGAAGGTTGAAAAAGTTTGAGATTATTTGAGTATGAAACAATTGCTTGGCTTGTCATCAGGGGTATAGAAGTTGGGAACATCTTTGTGTGACGAAAATGAAGCATAGCCTAACCATATGATTTTGTAGGGATGAACTTTCTTTTGCCATGTTATTTTGAGAAGACATGATTGCTTTGATTAGTATGCTTGAAGTATTATTATTTTTGTGTCAATATGAACTTTTTTCTTGAATCTTTCGGATCTGAATATTCCTATCACAATTAAGAAGATTTATATTGAAATTATGCCAAAGTATCACTCCGCATCAAAAATTCTTTTTTATCATTTACCTACTCGAGGACGAGCAGGAATTAAGCTTGGGGATGCCTGATACGTCTCCAACGTATCTATAATTTTTGATTGCTCCATGCTACTTTATCTACTGTTTTGGACTATATTGGGCTTTATTTTCCACTTTTATATTACTTTTGGGACTAACCTATTAACCGGAGGCCCAGCCCAGAATTGTTGTTTTTGCCTATTTCAGTGTTTCGAAGAAACGGAATATCAAACGGAGTCCAAACGGAATGAAACCTTCGGGAACGTGATTTTCCAACCGAACGTGATCCAGGAGACTTGGACCCTACTCCAAGAAGTGCCAGAGGCGGTCACGAGGGTGGAGGGCGCCCCCTGGGCGCACCCCCTACCTCGTGGGCCCCCTGACGCTCCACCGACGTACTCCTTCCTCCTATATATACCTACGTATCCCCGTATGATCAGAACAGGAGCCAAAAACCTAATTCCACCGCCGCAACCTTCTGTATCCACGAGATCCCATCTTGGGGCCTGTTCTGGAGCTCCGCCAGAGGGGGCATCCACCACAGAGGGCTTCTACATCATCACCATAGCCCCTCCGATGAAGTGTGAGTAGTTTACTTTAGACCTTCGGGTCCATAGCTAGTAGCTAGATGGCTTCTTCTCTCCTTTTGGATCTCAATACAATGTTCTCCCCCTCTCTCGTGGAGATCTATTAGATGTAATCTTCTTTTTGTGGTGTGTTTGTTGAGACTGATGAATTGTGGGTTTATGATCCAGTATTATCTATGGAAAATATTTGATTTTTCTCTGAATTTTTTTATGTATGATTGAGTTATCTTTGCAAGTCTCTTCGAATTATCCTTTTTGGTTTGGCCAACTAGATTGGTAGTTCTTGCAATGGGAGAAGTGCTTAGCTTTGGGTTCAATCTTGCGGTGTCCTTACTCGATGATGTAAAGAGTTGCAAGGCATGTATTGTATTGTTGCCATCGAGGATAACAAGATGGTTTTTTTATCATATTGCATGAATTTATCCCTCTACATCATGTCATCTTGCTTAAGGTGTTACTCTGTTTTTACTTAATACTCTAGATGCATGCTGGATAGCGGTCGATGAGTGGAGTAATAGTAGTAGATGCAGAATCGTTTCGATCTACTTGTTTTGGACGTGATGCCTATATACATGATCATTGCCTAGATACCAATAACTATGCTCAATTCGGTCAATTGGTCAACAGTAATTTGTTCACCCACTGTAGAATACTTATGCTCTTGAGAGAAGCCACTAGTGAAACCTATGGCCCCCGGGTCTATTCTCATCATATCAATCTCTATCACTTTATTTACTTGCTTTGTTTTTACTTTGCCTTTTACTTTTTACTTTGCATCTATCTATCAAAAATACCAAAAATATTATCTCTATCAGATCTCACACTCATAAGTGACCGTGAAGGGATTGACAACCCCTAAGCGTTGGTTGCGAGTTGTTATCGTTTTGTGTAGGTACGAGGGACTTGTGCGTGGTCTCCTACTGGATTGATACCTTGGTTCTCTAAAACTGAGGGAAATGCTTATGCTACTTTGCTGCATCATCCTCTCCTCTTCGGGGAAATCCAACGCAGTGCTCAAGAGGTAGCACTGGGGTAATGTTGGTTTCCCCCCGAGGAGATAAGCCCAAATATGTGCTCCAGATTCACTTTGATTCCTTTGATGACGAAGCAGAATACGAATCACTTTTGTATGGGTTGCGTATGGCCATTTCACTCAGCGTCCGTCGCCTCATGGTTTATGGTGACTCAGATTTGGTGGTTAATCAAGTGATGAAGGAGTGGGACATCAAAAGTCCGGCCATGACAGGTTACTGCAATGCAGTGAGAAAGCTAGAGAATAAATTCGAGGGGTTAGAGCTTCATCGTATACCCCGACTGAAAAATCAAGCGGTTGATGATTTGGCAAAAATAGGTTCCAAGAGAGAAGCCATTCCTAGTAACCTGTTTTTGGAACACATCCACACACCATCAGTTCAAGATGATCCTTTCACCAAAGAAGCCCCGCAGCCAAAAAGTGCCAAAGATCCGACTGAAGTTGAGGTTCCAGCTGTAGTCGACCTGATCATAGAAGTTTTGGTCATCACTCCCGACTGGACAGTGCCGTTTATCGCGTATATCCTAAGGAAAGAACTCCCAGAGAATGAAGAAGAGGCTCGACAGATCGTCCGTTGATCCAAGGCCTTTACTGTGATAAAGGGACAGTTGTATAGGGAAAGCGCGACTGGAGTCAATCAGAAATGTATAACACCAGAAGAAGGTCAGATAATTCTTGACGATATCCACTCAGGGACCTGTGGTCATCATGCGTCCTCTCGGACCATTGTGGCTAAAGCATACCGAGCGGGGTTTTACTGGCCAAGAGCAAATGAAATGGCGAAGGAGATAGTCGACAAGTGTGAAGGATGTCAGTTCTATTCCAATCTGTCACACAAACCCGCCTCAGCCTTGAAGACCATTCCACTCGTCTGGCTCTTCGCTGTTTGGGGATTGGATATGGTTGGACCACTGAGAACTGGCAGGAGCGGCTTCACCCATGTGCTAGTGGTAGTCGACAAGTTCACTAAGTGGATTGAAGCTAAGCCTATCAAGAATCTTGATACCTGCACTGCTATCAGCTTCATCAGAGAGTTGATATTCAGATATGGAGTTCCGCACAGCATCATCACTGATAATGGGTCAAACTTCGATTCCGACAAATTCAGAGCCTTTTGCGCTTCTCAAGGCACGCGAGTCGACTACGCTTCTGTCGCTCACCCCCAGTCGAATGGACAAGCAGAAAGAGCAAACGGCCTAATTCTCAAAGGACTGAAACCCCGATTGATGCGTGATCTCAAGCACGCAGCAGGCGCATGGGTCGACGAACTTCCATCAGTTCTTTGGGGATTGAGGACCACTCCTAATTGGTCAACTGGGCGAACTCCATTCTTTCTGGTCTATGGAGCTGAAGCAGTTCTGCTGAGCGACTTGCTTCACAATGCACCCCGAGTCGAGCTCTACTCTGAAGATGAAGCAGAACAAGCCCGGAAGGACGCAGTCGACCTTCTAGAAGAAGAAAGAGAGATGGCCATGATCCGATCGACTATCTATCAGCAGGACTTGCGTCGATTCCATGCCAGAAACGTGAAGAGTCAAGCCTTCCAAGAAGGAGACTTGGTCCTCCGAGTGGATCAACAGAAGCCACACAAGCTCGCTCCTACTTGGGAAGGTCCCTTCATCGTCACCAAAGTTCTCCACAATGGAGCGTACCATCTTTACAATGTCGATCGCCAGATTGATGAGCCACGAGCTTGGAATGCGGAGCTGCTCCGCCCCTTTTATACTTAAGTACTCACTCGGATGAGATGTAATAAAAAGTACCTCTGTAGTTTGTTTATCAAAGACAAGAGTGTTATAATTTTCCCAGTGATTGTTGTTGCTTTTGTTTACGTAAGAAATCCCCCAGTGGGTGGTTTAGCTGCGAATCCGTTCGCCTAAGTTTGTAAAAAAATCCTACCGAGTGACGAGCAAGCCTCTCACTCGGGGGCTTAGCTGCGAATCTGTTTCGCCTAAGTATTTAAAAATCCTACCGAGTGACGAGCAAGCCTCTCACTCGGGGGCTTAGCTGCGAATCCGTTTCGCCTAAGTATTTAAAAATCCTACCGAGTGGAGAGCAACCCTCCCACTCGGGGGCTTAGCTACAGTCCAGTACTCGCCTAAGTATTTAAAAATCCTACCGAGTGGAGAGCAACCCTCCCACTCGGGGGCTTAGCTGCAGTCCAGTACTCGCCTAAGTATCTAAAAATCCTACCGAGTGGAGAGCAACCCTCCCACTCGGGGGCTTAGCTGTAGTCTAGTACTCGCCTAAGTATTTAAAAATCCTACCGAGTGGAGAGAAAACCTCCCACTCGGGGGCTTAGCTGCAGTCCAGTACTCGCCTAAGTATTTAAAAATCCTATCGAGTGGAGAGCAACCCTCCCACTCGGGGGCTTAGCTGCAGTCTAGTACTCGCCTAAGTATTTAAAAATCCTACCGAGTAGAGAGAAACCCTCCCACTCGGGGACTTAGCTGTAGTCCAGTACTCGCCTAAGTATCTAAAAATCCTACCGAATGGAGAGCAAACCTCCCACTCGGGGGCTTAGCTGCAGTCCAGTACTTGCCTAAGTATCTAAAAATCCTACCGAGAGGAGAGAAAACCTCCCACTTGGGGGTTTAGCTGCAGTCCAGTACTCGCCTAAGTATGAAATCCATTCCGATCCGCAAGGACGACGAGGTGCAGGTCGACTGCTACCTTCTCCTTCGGAGCTACGCCAAAAATACAACATGCGCTCTGCAAGGACGACGAGGTGCAGGTCGACTGTTACCTTCTCCTTTGGAGCTACGCCACAAATACAACGTGCGTTCTACCAGGACAACGAGGTGCAGGTCGACTGCTACCTTCTCCTTCCGAGCTACGCCACAAATACAACGTGCGCTCTGCAAGGACGACGAGGTGCAGGTCGACTGCTGCCTTCTCCTTCGGAGCTACGCCACAAATACAACATGCGCTCTGCAAGGACGACGAGGTGCATGACGACTGCTGCCTTATCCTTCGGAGCTACACCACAAATACAACATGCGCTCCATCCTGATCCGCAAGGATGCAGGTCGACAACAATCTGTGCTCCATCCCTACCTGCAGGAGCGATGAAGTGCAGGTCGACTTGATTTTCCACCTCAGAGCTGCGTCTCAAGCACTAAAGTATATTCCGAGTGAAGAACAAAGTTCGCTCGAAGGCAAATGCAAGCATATTCAATGATAAGCCAAGTTCAGATAACATCCTACGGAATCAGAAGTGCTCAGGCGTCGAGCCTGTAAAAGTTTATCGGTTACAAAACCACTCGGCATTCCAAGGCAAATTTAAGGCGAAGCATAGAAGTTTTTCTTACTCCTCAGGTGGAGGACTGGAGGGTGCGACAAACTGGTCCAAGTCAATTCCGTCAGCAATCCGAGTGGCAGCAGCAATGAAGGTCTCCATGAAAGATTGGAAGTCGTTTTTCTTGGTATTGGGAACTTTGATGGACGCCAGCTTGTCCTCTCGCGCATCCTTGCAGTGAACACGGACCAGGGACAGAGCAACGTCAGCACCGCACCTGGCAGAAGACTTCTTCCATTCTTGCACTCGACCTGGAACTTCATTCAGTCGAGTCATTAGAGACTCGAGGTCATTTTGAAGCGTCGCTCCTGGCCAGAGTGTCGTGTCGATTCGCGACGTCGCAACCTTCAGTCGAGCGAGGTAGTCAACCACACCAGCAACACGAGACTCCAGTCGGAGCACGTTCATAGCAGCTTCATCCTTCACAAGATAATTAATGGGGTCCAAGCTGGTCTCCACTCGACTGGTCTCCTCCTCGAAGTTTTGGCAGAATTCTGTAAACATAATTCAAAGATGAACCAACAGTTCTACGATGAATCGATGATAATAAGTCAGTCGGGTAAGAGAGATTACCCTCAAGCATGATAATCACTTCTTGGCGAGCCCTCCTAGATAAGCCTCCAGATCGTTCTTCTTCCCCACCAGTTCACTAGCCTTGTCATTTAGAGCTATCTTATCATTCTTCAGACGGCTGACCTCCTTGTTGGCCGCGTCGACAGCAGCTTTCAGATTGGCGTTCTCCTCTTCAAGTTTACCGACTGAAGCCAATTTTTCTTCTACAAGCTTCGTTTTGTCCAAAGCCGCCTTCTGCGCCTCGGCAAGGTCATGGTCCTTCTTCTTCATGATATCCGTAAACCCCTCACAAAGTTTGTTAGTGTTGTTCATGCAAAGAAGCGCCAGGTCTTCCTGTTCGCTATGAGAAGCTTGCCAGGTTCTGTAAGTTTTGTGGTCTGATCGGTCATGATCACAAAGAATGTGGCCTGGGCATCCACGAGGAGAAGGACCTCAAGTTTGGAGATTGGATCTATGCAGATGCCCCCAATAAGCCTAGACCAGAAGAGCGACCTACTAAAGGTACAGGATCCGAGCCGTCGAAGGCTGATGTTAAGGCGACAGGGAAACCAATACCACACTTGGCACCATATGATGCCGAAGTGTTGGATACAGCAACATCACCAATTAAGAAAACGAGCAATAGAACTGATGGCGTTCTTGTCCCAAAGAGAAGGCTGAACCTGGAGGAGGCCGAGAAGCAGGTAGGAGAAACTATTGGCATCCTACAGATGGTGCTGGACATCACGGATGGGAAGGACATTGAGCAGGTGGGGATAGCCTCACCCACAGGCAGCAGTTCAAGCAGCAAGAAATTGAAACTGAACCCGGACAGCGACAACAATGAGATATCGGTGGCCTCCTTCGAGGAGGACCGCCCGACGCAATGAATATCCTCTCTTGGAACTGCCGGGGGGGGGACCGCTGGACAGTTCGTGAGGTTTTGGCCCTCTCAAAAGCCAATAACCCCAAGCTAGTCTTCCTCTGTGAGACTAGGCAAGAAGCATCTAAGGTGGAGAAGTTGAAGTGGAGATTGGGCCTAAAGGGATTTCATGGTGTTAGCAGTGATGGACGTAGTGGTGGTCTTGCTTTGTTCTGGGAGGAGACGCTTTCAGTGACAGTGCTCGAATCATGTAACAGATTCATTGACATTCGGGTTTATGATCCGGGCTCTGAGTCTACTTGGAGAGGGACTTTTGTCTACGGCGAACCGCGTGTGGAAAATCGTCAGCGAATGTGGGATCATCTCTGTCGTTTGAGAGCAATTTCAGAGGACCCCTGGGTGGTGTGTGGAGACTTTAACGAAGCATTGTGGCAGCATGAACATCTCTCAAGAACGACTAGATCGGAGTCTCAAATGGAGGTATTCAGAGATTGTTTGGTAACTTGTGAATTACAAGACCTAGGGTTTTCAGGGCTACCCTACACATATAATAACGGCCAGAAGGGCCATCGCAATGTTCAGGTGCGCCTTGACAGGGCATGTGCGGATGAGGCAATGCGGGATCTGTTCCCGGCGGCTAGAGTTGTACACTTAGCCACCTCATGTTCTGATCATGGCCCACTTTTGGTATGTCTAGAGGGGGTACAGGAGCAACAGCGCAGGCCGACAGTGTCGAGGTATGAGATTATGTGGGAGCGTGATATCAAACTACCTTCGATCATTTCTGATGCATGGGAGAGGCACCGGCCTGCAGGTAACTTGGGATCGGTGGCCACATCATTGAAACAGGTTTTGGGGGACTTGAAACAATGGAGCAAAGCCACTTTCAGAAATGTGTTAAAGGAGATCGAGCAGCTACGAGGCCAACTTCCTGACCTGCAGCTAGCAGGGGCGGACCGCGCTCAACTCCGGTCAAAAATGAGTGAACTAGACGAGTTGTTGTATCGCGAGGAGATGTTGTGGCTTCAACGATCTCGTATTACTTGGTTAAAGGAAGGGGAACGAAACACTAAGTACCTGCACCGTCGGGCAGTCTGGCGGGCTAGGAGAAACCTTATACAGAAACTGATGAAAACTGATGGCTCCTGGTGTGTGGCGCCTTCGGAAATGGAAAGAATGGCATGCTCATACTTCAAGGAGGTTTTTACTAAGGATCCAACTTTGGACCCGACTGAGGTACTAGATACTATCACCCCTAAAGTCATGGTGGATATGAATGAGGCCTTATGCAGAGAATTTACGGAGGAGGAGATTTCAAATGCATTGTTTCAGATTGGCCCGTTGAAAGCCCCGGGTTGTGATGGGCTCCTGGCAAGGTTTTATCAGCGGAATTGGGCTACCCTCAAGGTGGAGATAGTGGCAGCAGTGCAGGAGTTTTTTTCGAGTGGGGTCATGCCGGATGGTGTTAATGACACAACCATTGTGTTAGTCCCAAAGATTCCACATCCCAGAGAGCTCAAGGATTTTAGACCCATAAGCTTATGCAATGTGGTCTATAAAATTGTTTCCAAGTGTATGGTAAACAGGCTGCGGCCGCTTCTGGATGAGCTTATTTCTGAAAATCAGAGTGCCTTTATTCCGGGGAGGCTTATCTCTGATAACTCCATCATCGCTTTTGAATGTATTCATCACATACAGAATGTTCGTGCTAACTCCCCACCATTATGTGCTTACAAACTGGACCTATCTAAGGCCTATGATCGTGTCGATTGGAATTTCTTGGAAAGGGCTCTGTCCAAATGGGGCTTCAGTGATGTTTGGATTTCCCGAGTGATGGCATGCGTTACTTCAGTAAAGTACTCTATCAAGCTTAATGGTAAGCTCCTGGAGCCGTTCTCACCCTCAAGAGGGTTGCGCCAAGGTGACCCCCTATCGCCTTTTCTCTTTCTCTTTGTGGCTGATGCCTTATTGGCCCTGTTACAACATGCACAGAGAGAACATGGGCTACAAGGGATTAAGATATGCAGGACTGCCCCGGTCATCTCACACTTGTTGTTTGCAGATGACTCACTTCTGTTTTTTCAAGCCTCAGAACAGCAAGCCAATTTAGTCAAGAGCGTGTTGAACATGTATTCGACGGCGACTGGTCAATTAATTAACCCGTCGAAGTGCTCCATCCTCTTCTCTGAAAACTGTTTGCCAACTGTGGTAAATGAAGTCAAGTCAGCCTTGGAGATTACCCAGGAAGTTTTTGAGCCTAAGTACTTGGGCCTCCCGGTCCCGGAGGGAAGATTACACAAAGGCAATTTTGAAACAATCCAGGATCGGTTACGCAAGAAACTTGTTGATTGGAGCGAGCAATATGTTTCATCAGGGAATAAGGAGATTTTGATCAAGGCTGTCGCACAGGCTATACCTACTTATGTCATGAGTGTCTTTAAAATACCTGCATCAGTTTGTGATGAGCTAACCAGGATGATCCGCCAGTATTGGTGGGGCGTCGAAAACGGGAAGAAGAAGATGGCATGGATGAGTTGGGATAAACTACGACTACCGAAGCAGATGGGTGGCATGGGGTTTAAGGATATGAGGGCTTTCAATCAAGCCCTCCTGGCCAAACAAGCTTGGCGCTTACTTGACACGCCGGATAGCTTATGTGCACAACTCATGAAGGCTCGATACTACCCGTCGGGGCAACTGCTGGATACCTCATTCTCTGGCAACGGTTCTGCAGTTTGGAAAGGTATACTTCATAGTCTTGATCTACTAAAGCAAGGAGTTATTTGGAGGGTCGGCAATGGTGCTACTATACGCACATGGAGAGACCCATGGATACCACGGCCGTCGACCTTCCGCCCTATCACCCCTAAAGGAAATTGTCGATTGAACCGGGTGGCAGACTTCATCGATGCAAATGGTGCGTGGCGTGTGGATCTTCTTCGGGAGTTCTTTTGGCCGATGGACGTCGACTACATTCTGAAGATCAGGACCTCTCCTCGCAACCGAGAGGATTTTGTTTCGTGGTTCCCGAAGAAGACCGGAACCTTCTCTGTTCGAAGTGCATATAAGTTGGCTACATATGATCATAACGTTAAATTTGCTAATGGTGCGTCGAGCACAAACCCTAGTGGGAACCGTGGGGTTTGGAAGTGTATTTGGGCTTCCCATGTCCCCCAGAAGATGAAGATTAATGCCTGGAGAGTGGCAACCGGTACGCTGGCAACACAACAGTGTAAAATTATGAGGCACTTAGCAACCAGATCCCTTTGCCCCCCTATGTGGAGTGGAGGAGGAGTCCACGTTCCATGCCTTGGTTGTGTGCACTCACGCCAGGATTTTATGGATCAACATGCGTCGGAGATGGCCTCTACCGGCCGATGATGTTCTCGTTGATAATGGGAAGGAATGGCTCATGACTCTACTCAGCGTTTGTTCGGAGGCAGTCACAGACATGGTGATCTTGTTAATCTGGAGGATCTGGCAGATTCGTAATGATGTTTATCATGGCAAAGATGCACCACCCGTGATGGCTTCCGTTGATTTCTTGGACAGCTAGTACAAATCTATCAACTTGGCGGGCAAATTTTCGGTGGAGGAGATCATCAAAGGAAAGATGCCATCTGATGCTCCGGCAGTACCGCGCCAGAAGAATCGAGCAGGTTTTCTGCCATGGCCGGCACCTCCGAGTGGGACGGTGGCTTTGTCCGTCGATGGCTCCTATCATGCCGAGGACGGTTCGGCGGCGGTGGGAATGACACTCAGAAATCACGAAGGGGTAATTCTCTTTGCAGCTTACAGATATATTTTCCACTGTAATGATCCTTTGGAGGCGGAACTCCATGCGATGATGCAAGGCATGGCGTTGGCGATCGAGCATTCAGAGGCCCCGGTGGTTCTTCAATCAGACTCGTCCGAAGCTCTATCATGTTTAACCTCGGAGGCACTCCAACGGTCTGCTTATGGCCACTTAGTTTTGGAGATCAAACACTTATCTGGTAGTAGGGAGTTTATTCCACAGAAACTTAATCGTGTTCAGAATAGAGTTGCCGATCGGTTGGCAAACTATAGCCGTACTGAGCGTGCCACTGTTGTGTGGCTAGGCTCGATTCCTCCTTGTATTGAGGATGTATGGCCTCTCGACTGTAACTCTATGATTATGCAATAAAAACTCCCTTTACCCTCGCAAAAATTTATTTTACACCACTAGTGTCACAACTTGGTACGAAAAGTCAGTTTAGTGCTAAAACTTGCGGTATACATTGAACGGGTGCCATAACTTGGCTTTGACGTGCATATACGGTGCAAATCACATTTCTATACGAACAGAGTGCTGATTAGGCAATCCAACGTGACATGGGGCCTGCTGTCAGCAACTAGACAACAAAGTGGACATGTAGCCTGCTTTTAGCCATTGTTGGTTCATATTGAATCGCAAGTCGAAGTGTAACCAACTTGTGGCCGATCTCAAGTCCGGCAAGAAGAGGAATGATGGCTCATGCAACTACTAATCAATTGGGTTGGACGATGTTGTCTTCATGAATGAAAGAGCCTCGGTGCCAAAGGGTAACCGACAAGTTATGAGAAACAAGTGGAAGAATACACGGGCCTCTGGTGACGTCGCGGCTACAGAAATACCGTCCAGTGGTGATCCAATGGGATAAAAGAACAAGGCGGATGACGAGCGGAGCCGAAAGCCTAAAGGCGGACACGAGGGCGGGCGCACAGTCGGATAAGAAAGCGACGACCCTGCTCTGTTCTCCTAGGCCCCCAATCTCTTCTCCTCGGTCTCTCCCAGGACCCCCCGAAAAAAACAAAAAAGGAAAGAAAACAGACACCAGAGCATCGGCCGGCCGATAACCCCCTCCCCCGCTCCCTCGCTCCACCACGGCGGCGGATCTGGGAGACGCGGCTGCGCTAGCGGCGCTCCGTTGGTTGGTGGCGGACCGTCGATCGGACGGTGAAAGTAGAGGGAGGACCGACCGGCGCGGCGGAGATCCATCGGGGGCCAGCAGCAGCAGCTCAGGTTCGCACTCCCGCTCTGGATTCATCGTTCTCTCCGCCGTTGGCTAGACTGGGGGGCCTAAGGCGGGCATATTTGTAAGGCGGGGGGGCGGGGGCGGCTTATTGCCCAGGCGACACCTGAGCGCCTAAGCGGGCATATTTGTAAGGCGCTGGGGGGGCGCCTTATCGCCCAGGCGACGCCTAAGCGCCTAAGCGGGCATATTTGTAAGGCGCTGGGGGGCCTTATCGCCAGGCGACGCCTAAGCGCCTAAGGCGGGCATATTTGTAAGCGCGGGGGGGCTTATTGCTCAGGCGACACCTGGCGCCTAAGCGGGCATATTTGTAAGGCGCTGGGGGGCGCCTTATCGCCTAGGCGACGCCTAAGCGCCTAAGCGGGCATATTTGTAAGGCGCTGGGGGGGCCTTATCGCCTAGGCGACGCCTAAGCGCCTAAGGCGGGCATATTTGTAAGGGCTGGGGGCGCCTTATCGCCTAAGCGTCCAAGGCGGGACGCCTTAAAAACAATGGTATGTAGTCCGCATTGAAATCTCTAAGAAGACTTATATTTAGGAACGGAGTGAGTATATACGTTGTCTTTCTGTTTTGAACATCTAAAAGTTCTTCAAAGAGTTCATGTATGCTATAAAAGTTCCAGGATTTATTTTATGAAATAACATGCCAACCTGCAAAATTTGACCCAAACATGCTCGATTCGTGTCACCCACAAAAAAATAGGAAGAACAAACATTGCATGAAGGTTTTTTGTGTGCGGGCCACAAATTATTGCAATATTTTTACCAAAATCTTCAGGATTATACATGCTGGACCATACTCTAAACCCATGCATCTTTTCAACAACTTCCCGATGCCTCCTATAGTAAGATAAGAGCACATACTCTTTGGATAGAAAATCAAACCTGTACCTACTAACTAAGGGAGAGAAGCCACCGTTCTAACCGTTTAGTCCTGCTTCTGCCAGTGGTGCGCGCAATCCAATTTTATCAATATGTCCCTTGATAATTTAGTTTCGCCAACAGAATGTTGAAATGTAGCGTGTTTCCGTGCTTACCACCAGCATCTCAGGAACCTTATGTGCACTGTCATGTTCCTTAATCAGCACCCATTCTTAACTTGTTCAATTAGCATCCACGTCAGTATTCTAATCTTTGTCTTTGAATTCGCAACCTCTCGCAGATCAGAAGCCGCGGTCTGCAAAACTAACAAAGGCCTCTTGTGTTTGTGGCTCAGCCATGTCTAGACATCAAGGTTGGGCAGATTTACCAGATGCCCTGCTTCATTCCATTATTGCTATGGCAGGCTCCTTCTCCGACCTCCTTGCCTTCGCTTGCACCTGCAGCTCTTGGCGTGAGGCCTTCTTCTCTTTTCCATCAAAGTCTACTTCCTCGACGGTCTTCCCGCCTGTGCTCCTGCAACCTGATGTCCCCGGGCGCTCTCCATGTTACCACCCCTTTGGTGATAAACGTCAATGTCAGGTCATTGATCCAGCCAGCCAACACTCGCGCCTTTGTTATCAGATTCCCCTAAATAACCTTTCTCGTTGCCCCTGGAGTCCTCTGGGTAGCTTTTGCTTCCTGGGTGCTTCTTATGGCCATCTCATCTTCTCCAGCAACAGATCATGTCTCGTTGTTGATGCGTTTACAGGTGTTAGTTTTTCACCACCACAGATTCCGGGTGACGAATCCACCGAGGTCTATTACGGTGCCCTCACGGCTCCTATAGCGTCACCCAACCCACATCTCCTTGTCGCCAACGGATCTCACAGTTACTTTTGGCGTGTTGGTAGTCACTCTTGGTCGAGAGCTTGTCCTTGCGATGGAACGGTCAAGCAGATCGTCACCTTCCAAGGCCAGGTCTTTGGCATGGACTCTAATGGCATGCTCTTTGTTGTGCACTTGGTGCCTCGGATTCGCGTACGGATGATGGGAGTCGGTTGGGGGGAAATCTCTGTACGTCATCTTGCCAACCTATACCTGGTTGCGTGTGGCGATATGCTTCTCTTGGTTGGGTGTCGGGGGTCGTTTCCTGCAAGAGGGGATTCCTTCGAAGCCTTCCGCCTCGACCAGTCGACTGAACAAGCAAAGTGGGTGAAGGTGGAGGAGTTGGAGAATTGGGCGATCTTCATCAGCACTGACAAGAGAAGCCAGCCATTATCCTTCATGAACCCGGAAAGGTGGGGAGGGAGGAGCAACTGCGTGTACTACTATTCCCATGATTCTGAACACTGGGCTGCATTTGAGCTGGGAAAGCCTGCCTCCAGCCGAAACAGCTTTGTTTTCATAAGCTCTAGCAATATAGTGCAACCTATGTGGGTTGTCCCTAGCATGTTCTCCCAGTCTCCGTGATGGTTAATGATGTTAATGCTTTCCTTGGTTTAAGCATCGGCTATTTCTGCTGGCTGGAGCAACTTCCGGTGTAAGAGTGTGTAAGAATGTTCTGAAACATCAATAGGGGTAATTATGTAATTGTGTTTGTCATTACTCTGATGGTATAATTGGAGCATGGCAATATTTTGTACTCAATTTCTTGCCTGATGGTTCACAATTCATGGCAGTGTTGTGAGGCACTAATGCTCTGTTTATCTTCGAGCCAGCTCTATGCTTTGCTGCTTGTGCTTCAAATCCTGAACTGCTTGTGCCAGTCAATTTCAGTGTGCTGACACATTGCTGATTTTGAATGTTTAATTTTGGGTGTTCCATTCATGTGCTTTCTTTCGAACATCCGAATCCTGATTTATTCAAATTTTGCTAAATCTGAATGTTCTGAAACATCGGTAGGAATAATTTTGTAATTACGTTGGCACTACTCTGCTGTTATAATTGTAGTATTATCTATTTTGCCTGATGGTTCACAATATATGGCAGTGTTGTGAGGCTGCAATGCCTTGTATCTTTGAGCCAGCTCTATGCTTTGTTGCTTGTGACCAGTTGTGTGCATCAAGCCCTCAACTTATTACCGGAACCTGTTAATTTCTGTGTGCTAAACATCCCTAATTCACTGTTGATTTTGGGTGCTGTACCAGGTATGGTTTTGGGTGTTTCATTCACGTGCATTCCTCTTGAACATCCCAATCCTCATTTCTTCGAATTTCGCCGATTCTGAGTGTCTATCCCATCTGATAATGAATTGTTTGTTAATGTAATGTCGTGATTGCTCCACCTTCTGCATCAGCTAGGCCTTCGGCATTAGAGTGTTTATTTACGGACAAAAGTCCCCACTTCCAACTTCTGTTGAATTGTACCATAAGGTCGTCTTCCAACTTCCTACTTCTGTCTCAACTTCGGAATTGTTTGTTACTTCCAATCAAATGAAGTTTTAAATTCTCATTTCTGTATAGTATGCTATCTGATGGTGCATTGCCTGCCACTTTGGAACCTGCTGTTACCCAAAATACTAAACAAAACTCGAAATTGCCATTTCTTGATACACATGGTGAGGTTTATTTACACATTTCCCCTGTCAAAAGGCTAGCAGCTTCTGCTCTTGCATAGAATTAAACTCTGCAGGCGATGGAACTACGTATTAGTCATTTAGGAATTAGTGTGGCAGAATCTGATTGTGGAAGTCGCTGGCACTTGTCAGGTTGGAATAATAAGATATTGGGAGGAAAAACTCCTGTCTAGTTCTCTTGTGCGAAGAATTCTTCAATCTTCAGCAATGCACAGCTTGATTGCAGTGCTCGGCTAGAGCTTTTACATTGCTAGCTTTTACAGAAAAGTAACAACATGAGGCTATCATCTTGTTTACTGATATCAAACTGATTATCACTAGATGAGTAAGAGCAAGTAAAATAGGATGACATAAGCGAGCTATAAGAGGTGCCACATGAGAATAGATTATGATGAGTTATAACTTATAATAGGGTGACATTAGCAGGGCTATAATTATAAGAGGCTTGATCAGTAAGCAGGCAAGTGAAGGTTACTCCTACGGTCTACGGATTATCAGCAGCGAACTGTTACTAGAGACTTTCAGGGATGCATCCATGGGATTTATTCTAGCTTCTTTTCTTTTCTTTTTTCCTTTTTGACAAAGGGGATTTATTCTAGCTACCAATTCTACCACGGAGTCTGGCAGTGACACCTAGCTTACTGAAACTACATGCCTCTGATCGATGCAGATGCAGCTACTTGCATTGCACGAGCTCAGTTGTTGCTGCCACTGTTGGCGTCGGTGAGGTCCATGGCGGGCCTCTCCACGTCCTCCATCTCCTCCTCCCGGACGAACACCGCCTGGTCCAGCACCGACGCCGACCCGATAACGCCTCCGTACAGGTGCTGCGGTGGGGCGGGATGCGCGCCGGCGCCGTGGTCGTCCGTGTCGGCATCGGCATCGGCAGGGACAAAGACTCCCGTGTCCTGGTCGGGCACCCACGACGCGTCCTCGCCGCCGTCCAGCGAGCCGCCGATGGTCTCGTGGCGATCTGGCAGCACCGTGGCCGTGGCGACGTGCTCCTCGCCCGGGAGCACCTCCACGTTCTTGCGGTTCAACGCGGCCTCCACCTGCGCCCCCGTCATCGCCGGCGCCGGGCCATGGACGTCCCCGCTCTTCTCCTCACGCCGCGCGCTGACCGAGGAGTGGTTAATGCTGACACCGCTCCTGAAACACACAGGATCGATGCTGCCATGAGTGAGCGGTAGTTCTACTTCTAGGCAACAAAAAAAGAAGGTTGCAACGCAGAGCAAGCAGCAGGATACCTGGAGGAGGCAAGAAGAGGTGCCGACCTGGCCTGGCTCTGGCCGGCCACCCGGCGGCCGGCAGCGGTCAGCGCTCGTGCAGCCATGGGCGAAACAGCAGAGCAGCTTCGGATCGATGGTGAGCTCAATAGATAAAGAGAGGACAAAAGCAGAGGAGGAGCAGTATGAGTGCGAGCTTATCCGCTGTGTGGTGTGAGCCTGAGATCGACTTCTTCTTTCCCCTGCGCCTCGGTGAGCGGTGGGCTATTTATTTACTGCCCGCGATGCAGGGGCGGTGCCGGTGCCGGTGCCGGTGCGGGACGAGTAGTGGCAAGAGAGCGCGAGGAATGGCGTGGCGACACGCGGCGGCGCGGCGCCATTGACGAGACAGGGCAGTGCAGAGCAGAGGGTCGGTGGACGGGAAAGAACGGAGACACGTACACACGCCGCAGCTGCATGCAACCGCCCTTTTTTTCGTAGGAGAGAGACACACGCGCTTTTACTCCATCATCGATGCTTTCTCCACTTTCCAGCATCTTCTTTGCTGCTCCCTTGGTTAGTAATATTTTTTTTCAAAATTCAATCTTATGTACATCTGATTAACTTCTTAAAAATATTAATATTTATAATGTCAAATTTGTATCATTAGAATGATTTTTCATATTTTATTTGTTAGGTAATCGATGCACCTAATATTCTGAAACAGAGGATGTATAATAAACCTCATGGAACCTTTGCCGATAAAATCCTGGAATGAATTCAGAAAAATGAGAGCACATATATCAACTTGAAATCAGACGTACATGTTCCATCGTTAGAAATCTAACAGACAAAGCTTTAGTCGTATACTCAATATATTTGCAACTATAATTTTAGCGGCATACTATCCATTTCTAGTGGTTACTTCACCATGACACATTCTATCAAAGAAACTGGAACATACACGAGGTTCGGGCACAGAGGTTGCGGGTGGTTGGATCCTTGCTGATGGCATTTTTGAGGTGTAAGATTTCGGTTGAATCAACGGTGTTGGACTGGTCTGGCGGTGGACTTTTTTCAGACAACAGATAGGAAGTGTTTCCCCTTTTTACACACACATCAATGTTTGATGTACTATCATAAAAGATTTCAGCTCCTAAGTCAACTTGCATTAAGAGATGTAAATCGAATTTTGAGTTAATTCTTTTTGAAGTTGTAGACATCCCCACATGGATGTTGTCAAATAATTACAATTTTTTTTTTGAAATGTCTAAATATGACTTTTGCGGGTTGATCTCATCATCTCATCTAAGTGTGATATCTCATGCATACAAGTCTCCCCCGTGATGTAACAGCCAAAAAAGCAAGAGCAATGTTATATCCACGGACTTTTACGTACTCTATGTTTACGAGGCACTAGTAGAAAAACACCTATTAGTCCCGGTTCGTAAGGGCCTTTAGTCCCGGTTCATGAACCGGGACTAATGGGTCGTTACTAATACCTCCACCCATTAGTCCCGGTTCAAACACGAACCGGGACAGATGTGCCTCCACGTGGCCGGTCCGCCGAGCCCAGTCAGGGGGGCCTTTGGTCCCGGTTGGTGGCACCAACCGGGACCAAAAGTCCATGTTTGTTTTAGAAAAGTACCTGCTTTAGGGGTTTTGGGTGTTTTTTTAGGTTGTTATTAGCTAGCTAATAGAGAGAAGTGTCCTCTCTTATATTTTCGTCCTTGGTTTACCAACGCTGCTGCTATGTTCATTTCACCCGCTGATATAACAACTCATGCATGCTTGCATCATACATCATCACATATAATAACAAGTCCTACTAATCATGCATCATCATACAAACTTCTACTTGTTATTAATAATAAGTCATACGATCATCATACTCATAGTCATCGAACCCAACCCTACATAATTGTTCTTAGCACATGATCATCAGTAGGTAGGACCTAAACACCCTTAAGGTAAAATAGCATAAAACAATATAGACCCTGACTCTTCATTATGAAGAATGGTGATCATCCTGTCTCCAATTCTTGCCCTTCGCTGCCTTCTGCTTCCAAGAAGCTCCTTACGACTATCCATACATTTTTTCCATTCTTTGATTGTCATGTCTCCACTTCTTTTAGAAACCCGGTATGGACAGTTGAGATTCGTAGCAAGACCTGGTTGTATGTTCAAAACATGAAGGGTACTGTGTGTATACATCAGATGAGGCACACAATCATTCGGGATTATCTGTTGAAAAACATAGTAATAACTTCGTAGTTAGCAATGATGTACTAGTTTTAGAAGTGTGCAAAAAATATGCACGGATGTTGTAATAGTAAAAAATAATCTTACCAGGGTATCTCCATGGTAGTTACCGTAGTTCAACACGTGCACTAGTGGCACGTATTGACCATAATGTTGAGGAGTTTGATTGTAGATATTGTAATTCTCAAGATCAGTACAAAATGCGACCAGATGATTTTTCTCCTGATAAGTTAATTCGGAGCCTTCGGTGTAGTAGGTTCTGTCTACCCCATCTTCCACACATTCTTTGAAGAATGAAAATAAGCTGTCAATGGAAATAATAAGTTGTCAACTATTTTGAAATAAACAATATAAATTACTTAATAACTATGTTAAGCTCACCTGGGGGAAGAATGTTACGCCCAATATGCGACACTATCCAAAAGGAACTCAAAGGTCCCACCAAGGATAGACCCGCATATTCAAACGCTTTTGCAAGGTGGATATCATTACATCAACATTACATAATAGATGGGGATACATACAAAAGGCATACAATGCCACTCAAATACAACATCATTATACACAAGAGCATCACCCGACTACGGATGAAACACAAACAGAAGCTCAAAACACATCCACCCTGCTAGCCCAGGATGCCGACCTGGAACCTATCCCCTGATCGAAGAAGAAGCAGAAGAAGAACTCCAAAACAAGCAAACATCGCTCTCGCGTCATGATCATCGCATAAACCTGTACCTGCAACTGTTGTTGTAGTAATCTGTGAGCCACGAGGACTCAGCAATCCCATTACCATGGGTATCAAGACTCATCAATCCCATTACCATGGGTAATGGAGGTTATGTCCTACGGACTAAAGCCCTCCGGTTTATATAGACACCGGAGAGGGCTAGGGTTACACATAGTCGGTTACAATGGTAGGAGATCTACATATCCGTATCGCCAAGCTTGCCTTCCACGCCAAGGAAAGTCCCATCCGGACACGGGACAGAGTCTTCAATCTTGTATCTTCGTAGTCTTGGAGTCCGGCGGACGACGATAGTCCGGCTGTCCGGACACCCCCTAGTCCAGGACTCCCTCAGTAGCCCCTGAACCTGGCTTCAATGACGATGAGTCCGGCGCGCATAATGTTCGGCATTGCAAGGTGGGTTCCTCCTTTGAATAATCCAGAGAAGATTGTGAACACCAGGATAGTGTCCGGCTCTGCAAAATAAATTCCACATTCCACCGTAGAGAGAATAATATACACAAGTTCAATCTGCTGACGTTTTCTCTGGCATGACGTCATACCACTACCAAGCCTTTACTTGAATCGTTTTTTATTATACCACCTCAGCGCGTTTAGCGAAGCGGTTTCCTTGGCACATCTTGTTGAAGCAGAGATCATGTTCCCCTTATTCCGGGATTCTCATCAACACGGGCGTGGGCAACCCAACCGCACCCATCGCCACGCCTCCTCTATCGAAGGCGAATCCCGAACGGTCACGGATACGGCTTTTGGTGTTCCCTTCTTTATAACAGGACCAAGGCTCGTTCTTTTCTTCAATCTTCCACCGAATCTTCTTCTTGCTCCAAGTTCCAACACCCAGAGCCCCAGATTCGAGTGCTTCGGACCTTCAACAATGTCCGGCTCCGACCTTTAGGGCCGGTGGATGCCTTCCTCCGTTACGGAGGAGGACGTGCTAAAGCTGCGGGAGGCCAAGTACCTGCCATACGAGATTTCGCACAGGCTGCCTGCCGAAGGGCAGGCTATCCCCACCCCCGAGCCCGGCGAGTATGTCGTCTTTGTATCCCACCTCCGTCGGGGTTTAGGCTTCCCGACGGATCCTTTTGTGAGAGGGCTCATGTTCTAGTACGGGTTGGAATTCCATGACTTGGCCCGAGTCCATCCTCCATATCTCCTCATTCGCCGTTGTTGCGAAGCCTTCCTCCGCGTCACCCCCACTTCGCCTGTGGTCAAGACCTTCAATGTGGAGCCGAAGATGGTCGGGGGGCGTCAAGTTGAATGCGACGGGGCGGCCGTAAGCAGGAGGGCCGATGCCCCGTGGCCTGAGGGCTCCTTCCAAGAGGAGCTCGGCTTATGGCAGCGGGAGTGGTTCTATATCACCGCTCCGAGGGGCAGCAGGCAGAAGCCGCCGCCTCCATTCCGCTCGGGACCTCCACAACGGTTGATGTCGTGGGTCAACCGAGGGCTCAATTGGGGGCCGTCAAAAGACGTGCCCCTACTGCAGGGCCGGATTCTAGACCTCCAAGCGAGGGAGATCGATCTGGTCGTGGTGATGCAGGTGATGCTAATTAGGCGTCTCCTGCCCTGCAAATGCCGTCCTCTCCGGCTATGGGAGTACAACCCGGAGGGACCATAGATTCTCCAACACTTCATGGGTACGACACTCGTGGAGATGTAAAAATTGTTCTTCGGACCACAAGTGGCGTGTCCAGAATTGACCGAGGATGCCGGCCTAAGCTGCAATCGCCCGAATACTTGAGTAAGTAGCTCCGTGCTTGGATGTACCGTTTGTTTGCTTTTCATAATTCGCTTTTTAACCCGTTATCCTCCAACAGGAGTGGATTGCGCAAGCAAAGCTGATAAGGTGTCCGGCCCCCCCTCCCAGAGACCGCACCGGAGCCCGTGCTGGTCAGAATGTTGGAGGTTGCGCCTTCAGAAGGAGGCGAGGGGGAGAACAGAGGAGCTACCGCCCCGCCCAAGGGGGCGCTCGAAGAAGGGGGGATCGAGAATCCATCCCTCCAGGGGGAGAAGAGGACCGCCTCCGAAGACCCGGAGGCCAAAGCACCTAAGCGGGGGAAGAAATCTTCGCCGGAGGGTCCTGCGTCCGGGGAGACCCCGGCCGCACAGTCTTCTCTAAAGAATCAGCTCTCTAGCGAGTCGTAAGTAGGAAAAGGGGAATTCATTAATTAAAAACATCCCAATTTGTGCTTCTGAGGATAACTGAAATTTTTACCTTGTAGTTCGGATCTGCAACCTTCTCACATGAACTCGTCTTCAGGGGATCTTCGTCCGGAGATGATGGAGAGCGAAACCCCTCCGTCTACTGCGCCGTCGGATAGGGCGGACGAGCCTGAGGTGTCGTCCCGGAGGGCATCCCCGAGCCCGGTAGGGCCAAAGAGTTCGGCGCCGACTAGTGTTCGGCCGGGGGAGCTGAAGGATCTGCTTGAGAGGGCGTCCGTCTCAGAAGATCACCGTGCGTTGACGAGCATGGTGATCGGAAGGATTTCGTCCGCCGAAAGCGGATTGCACAATGTCGTTAGGAGTTTGCTGGCGGGGTTTGAGGTACGTAAAAACGACGCGCCTTTTTGACAGTTTTGCACATGAAAGTGCGCCCTGTATAGATAGTAGCCCCTGAGACTCGGTAGGTTGTCGAAAGCGACAGCGTGCCGAGGATCAAAATCGCAGGTATTGAGTGTCGCCTTTATGCAGGTGGCGGATAGTCAGGGGGCTAGCCAGACTGATGGAGTTGCCGAATTAATGCGGCAACTTGATGTAGCGGATGCGGACATCGCGCTAGTCAACAAGCGACTTGATGAGTCGCAAGGTAAATTGATTCTCCACAGTCACCTATTAAGGGAGCTAAAGCTCACCTCTTACAATATTTATGCTTGACGCAGATGGTGCTGCTGCTGTGGAGAGCCTTCGGGCAGAACTTGCTCAAGCCAAGGAGCAGGCCAGAAGAGGAGACGCGGCTGCCTCGAGGGCGGCCGAGGAGTTAGAAGCCGAAAGGGCTGCACACTGCCGAAGCAGGGAAGAGGTGGCCGAATTGGCCGCTAAATTGAAGGATGCTGCCGACCGCAATGAGGCTCTTGAAAAGGAGCGCCTATCGGAGCGAGAAGACCTGGTGAAGGCCACCGCCGAAGCCAAGGATGCCCGTTCTGCAATGCGGGCTATGAAGGAGGAGCTGCGCCAGGCCGGAGACATTGTGGCTGGCAAGCCTTTTCTGTTGCGTCGCAGGTTTACGGATTCAAAGTATGCTCAGCTTGGCCAGTTGTGGGGTCCGGAGGATCCATATATGGACTTAGCGGCAAGTGCGGCGGATGCCGTTGTGCACTTCTGGAGCCAGAAGGATCACAAGACGGAAGAGCTGTTTTGGTCTCAATTCCATAGTCCAGATCGTTCACTTTTGCTGACCGATCGGTTGGCCGAATGGGCTGAGCTGAACAGGCTGTCCGGACTTGCCATGACCGATATCGTGGCTCATGTCTGGCCAGAGAGGCCCAAGGCGACGAGCTATTTTGGCTTATTGCAGCAATTTCTTGGGGCGGAGCCGCATATCAAGGAGATGAAGCGGTCGGCCTGCATAGAGGGTGCGCGGATGGCCCTTGCCCGTGTGAAGACACATTGGACAGAGATGGATGCCGCCGCTGTAGCAACCCAGGGTTCGGACGAAAGCCGGTTACCCGCCGAGCACTATTTTGCTGAAGTTATGCGTGGTGCTTGTGTAATAGAGTCGTAGTGCTCGAAAAATGTCACGTTCAAATGAACGTTTGTAAAACAATGGTTATGATGTAATCGCTTTTTATACTTGTGTGTTCCAAGTATTGAAATATCTCCTATGTGGCCGTTGATGTATACATGTGTATAACCTAAAAGATGGCAGTCTTCGGCTTCAGCCCCCACGCACAAGGTGCGGGGGTGTTCGCAAAAATAGCGCATTTTCACACTTAATCCGACGTCTCGATCCTGTTGAGGAGGTGGTAGCGTAGCAAACGAGGCAATCCGGACTATGATGCTTTATCACTTTCACTTAGCCATTGGAGTTCGAGGGTGGGGCTACGATATAGCCCCTGGGGGCACCGCGCTCTCCGAATTCGGGGCGTGTATGTGCCTGACCGGGAAACGGCCCTTCGTCAAAGCGGAGGAATTCTAAACATTCCGGTGGTCGATCGAGTGGTTGACTAGTCTCTCTTTGTATCATGACGGTCAGTTTTACGCTTTCATCGAGGTGCTCGCCCAAATTAACTGGGGTATAATCGCAGTAGTTCTCCTAGTGCCGCGTTAGCCTATGATACGGAACGTATGGCAGCAAAACACAGGAGCCGGGCAAACCCAACATTTGACCAAAGACATGATTCAGAGCTGATGCATATAATGCCTAACTCGAGACGTTGAACACTCCCTAAGGTGTTCGGTCTTTATAATAATGGGCAGAATAATGCCCTAAGCCCCTAGTGTCCAGGTACGGGCAGGGTCATCTGACGCGGCCGATGCCAAAACGTCAGGCTCCACTCTGGTTATAATGAGAAACCAGTGGATTATAGCAACAAGAGACAGTAAAAAAGGTTTACGCAGGGTCTTAATCTGAAGAGAATCCTTGCAACGGGTCCCTACTGCACGTCTGCGCCTGTGTCTCCGTTGTGCCGTTATCCTGGACGGGTGTGCACGTTGTTCATCTGTAAAAAGAGAGGAACTTAGTTTGAAAGGAAATTGTGCGAAAAAAGGTATATATGAAAAATATTAATAAGTAAAGCGGAGTCTATATTAGCTCGTTGTTGCTTATACACTCAGCCCCTTGTAAAGGGGCGTGCGGCTAGGGAGCCCCTAGCTTACTTGAGCCGGACTCGTCTAGCCGTGTCCGGGGTCTTTACATGACCCTCGCAATGAAATGATGCCACGTGGACCGGGCATTTTAAGTGTAAGAGACGCGTAATGTGGTATGGCGTTGACGCGGACAAAAGCTTCACGTCCCAATAGTACTTCATAGCCACTTTTGAATGGTGCGACATGAAAGATTAGTTTTTCGCGTCGGAAGTTGTTCGGTGACCCGAACACAACTTCTAGTAATAAGGAGCCCGTGCACTTGGCGTAAGGGCCTGGCGTTACTCCTTTAAAGGAGGTGCGGCTATGCCGAATTTTAGTAAGGTCTATCCCCATCTTGCGGATTGTGTTTGGATATAGCAGGTTTAAATCACTGCCTCCGTCCATCAGGTCTTGTGTAAACTGTAGTCCGTCGATTATGGGAACCAATATCAAAGCAGTCCAGCCTGCATTCCGAATACTTCTAGAGTAATCCAGGTTGTCGAAAGTTATTGGTTTTGACATCCAATCTCGAGGTGCCGCTGGGGTGGACCGTGCGAGACCCGTCTTAGCAGGTGCCGCGTTGTTTTTTCGTGTTATCACGTGAAGTGAGTTTACTGCTTTGACTTCTTGTGGGAAAGTCTTTTGTTTTTCGGTGCTCTGCTTGTGGGGTTTATCATCTTCCTCACTTGATGCGTCGAGACCCTTGTGTTCGGCATTTAATCGGCCGGACTGTTTGAAAACCCAACAATCTCGGTGGGTGTGGTTTGCAGGCCTTCCGGGGGTACTGTGGATTTGACATATCCGACCCAAAATTTTGTGTAAGTTGGATAGCTCATCACTGTTATCCTTAAGAGGTAGTGTTTTGTTGTTTGGCCGCGAGTTTTTGAATCCGGCGTTGACCGCCGTATTCTTTGGGCTTTTTTCTTTATTCCGGCGCTGATCCTTTTTGTGCCGTGATTTTCCGTTTCCATCTCTACTTTCAGGCGTACTCGGGTCGCTGGTGCTGCATCTTGCTAGCCAGCTGTCCTCCCCCGCGCAAAAGCAGGTGATGAGGCTTGTTAGTACGGACATCGCCCTTGGCTTCTCTTGGCCGAGGTGTCTGGCAAGCCATTCGTCTTGGACGTTGTGTTTAAAAGCTGCTAAGGCTTCGGCGTCCGGACAGTCGACTATTTGGTTCTTTTTGGTAAGGAACCTATTCCATAATTTGCGCGCTGACTCTCCGGGCTGTTGAGTTATATGACTTAGATCATCTACATCCGGAGGGCGGACATAAGTCCCTTGAAAATTTGCTCTAAACGCGTCCTCAAGCTCTTCCCAACTTCCAATAGTGTTTTCTGGGAGGCTTTGGAGCCAATGACGGGCTGGCCCTTTGAGCTTGAGGGGTAAATATTTTATGGCGTGGAGGTCATCTCCTCTAGCCATGTGTATGTGTAGTATATAATCCTCAATCCAGACTCCAGGGTCTGTTGTTCTGTCGTAAGCCTCTATGTTTATGGGTTTAAACCCTGCTAGGAATTCATGAGCCAGCACCTCATTGGTGAAACATAGTGGGTGTGCGTTGCCCCTGTATTTGGGTGTGCCGTTGTCTTCGAACACTTGACGTGTTGTGCTGCTTCCTGGGGCCCTCTTTTTTGGCCCGTAAATGGGCCTGGCTGGGCCATTTATTTTTCCAGGGTCATTAGTCGGCTTATGTCCGGCACCGGTTGTAGATTTGGGCCTGGCATCTGGTCATCTATCCGGCCAGGCGGCCTCTTTGTTTTTTGACTGTGAGGGCTCTATGGCTTCCTCGTCAAATTCTGGCAGCAGCTTGCACTTCGGATAGCTCTTTGATTGGTGGTCATTGCCATATTTGTCTGCGGACTGGAGTACTTTGCTCCACCTCATTCTGAGTATGTCTTCCGCTGTTTTGAGCTTCCGTTTTTCCTTCTTCAAGCTTCTTGCGGTGGCGACGAGTCTTCCGTGAAGGTTTTTATGCTTCGGTGGTATGTCCGGCGTGAGGTCGTCCGGACTGTTGGTTTCGCCGGGATTGTATTGATTATCTGGTTCGCCCTGTTCGGACGGCTGCTTGGTTGCATGTTCGTCGTCCACTAGTTTGCCCTGCTCTAACGCTGGGTCATTAGGGGTGCTGTCTTTGTCGAGGTGGGGCTTAGGGCGGCGTTTGCGTCGCCGCTTTGGTTGTTTATCGGCGGGATTATCCTTAGCCGTACCCTGTTGTTCCTCGTCGTCTCTTCCTTTTGGGGTATCCACCATATATACGTCATGTGACGAGGTGGTCTTCCAGTGCCCTGTAGGCGTTGGTTCCTGTTCGTCTCCGGCATCGTCCACCATACCGTCGATGTCTTCGGAGTCGTAGTCTAGCATGTCGGTTAGATCGTCGACAGTGGCTACAAAGTGGGTGGTGGGTGGGCTCTGAATTTCTTCGTCGTCCGCATCCCAACCATCCTGGCCATAGTCCGGCCAGGTCTCTCCGGATAGCGAGCGATGCTTTAGCGAATTTAGGATGTCGCCAAAAGGCGAGTGCTGAAAGATGTCTGCCGCGGTGAACTCCATGATCGGCACCCAATCGGATTCGATTGGCAGGGGCGCAGGAGGTTCGGAGTCCGGCACCTCGGAGTCACGAGCTTTACAAGGGACGACGTTAGTGTTCGGCTCCATCGCCATGGAAGGTGCAGCCGTCGAGGCGGTGTCCAGCCACCGGTCCCCGATCTGGGCGATCGGCACCGGACTGAGGGTCGGAGCGGATTCATGTGCGGCCACCAAGGCACTACCAGGCGGTAGAGCTAAATCATGCCCATCGTGACAGCGCGGCACGCTCGGCTGAGGCTCGAGTCCGTCGAAGATCAAGTCCCCGCGGATGTCGGTCGTGAAGTTTAGGCTTCCGAACCTGACCTGATGGCCAGGGGCGTAGCTTTCGATCTGCTCCTGATGGCCAAGTGAGTTGGCCCGCAGTGCGAAGCCGCCGAATACGAAGATCTGTCCGGGGAGGAAAGCCTCACCCTGGACGGCGTTGTTGGTTGAAGAAGCCATCGAGCCTATCGGTGACGACACAGAGGAACTCTCAATGAAAGCACCAATGTCGGTGTCAAAACCGGCGGATCTCGGGTAGGGGGTCCCGAACTGTGCGTCTAGGCGGATGGTAACAGGAGACAAGGGACACGATGTTTTACCCAGGTTCGGGCCCTCTTGATGGAGGTAAAACCCTACGTCCTGCTTGATTAATATTGTTGATATGGGTAGTACAAGAGTAGATCTACCACGAGATCAAGGAGGCTAAACCCTAGAAGTTAGCCTATGGTATGAATGTTGTAATGGAGGTTATGTCCTATGGACTAAAGCCCTCCGGTTTATATAGACACCAGAGAGGGCTAGGGTTACACAGAGTCGGTTACAATGGTAGGAGATCTACATATCGTATCACCAAGCTTGCCTTCCACGCCAAGGAAAGTCCCATCCGGACACGGGACGGAGTCTTCAATCTTGTATCTTCGTAGTCTTGGAGTCCGGCGGACGATGATACTCCGGCTGTCTGGACACCCCCTAGTCCAGGCCTTCCTCAATCACCATGCAATGCAACAACAAATGATGCATGAGAATGGGATGCAAATGCTTAGGAACAAAACTCTCTGAAACTCCTCCCCCATTGGCATCGATTGTCAAAATGGGTGAAAAGCTTAGAAGGCCAATATAAAATGTGTTCCTCCATAAATTGTGTATTTCTCAACAAGAGAGTGGAATGCAATACACATGTCCAACGGTAAATAGTTGGAGGAAGACAAACTATATTGAGGCCCAAAGATTGCAAAAGAATGATATGCCACAAAGACATAACAAAGAGAGAAACAAGCAATCAAGCAATCAAAAGATACCAATTGAAGCAAGGAATCAACGGATATCAATTGAGCCAACTAGACCAATGATCCTACGTGCCACGTGAATGAAAAAAAATTATGATATGAGCAAAGGAGTGTTCTAGAGAAACTAGAGAAGCTCCCCATGATTTGTGCACAGTTTAGTTTTGTAATTGGATACAACGAGCAGAAAATAGGATCATCACTCCCCCAAGATCAATAGAACCTCACGACAAGTGCAAGAGAGAAATAGAGTGTTCTAAAGACACTAGTGAAGCTCTCCATGATTTGTGCACTCCTTACAATATTTGCATTAGGATACCAAGTGCACAAAATAGGATCATCACTCGCTGAAAATCAGTAGAAACTCACAACAAGTGCAAGTGAGCATGTAGGAAACAAAGCCTAGCACTTGCAACAAACAAATGGTTGAGCAACATATAAAAGAGGCAACTTAAGAGTAGGCTCAACCAAAATGATGTGTGTGAGTCATGGCAACGCACTTGAGAAGACTAATGTACGAATGAGCATTAAGAATCAACATAGTCTTGGATAGTGGAGATACAAGGTGCATGACATGTCCTCCCCACACACACCAAGCAAAAGGGCTCACAAGCACACTAAAAATGCAAAATGAATAACCAACACTTGCTACAACCCATGGTGAAGATAGAAGATGAAAGCCTCATTAAGACGAGGGATACCAATTAAGATGGCAAAAGCCTCGTAGAGATAAGCATGAGGAAAATAATCTTCACCACACAAGAGTGCATCAAGATGCAACGATATAAGACACACACTCAAGGCCAAAGCTTTCACGGAGCCACCAAAGAAAAAAAAACAAAAGAAAGACAAGGTGGATGTGAAAGAAAGGATATCATCTAGATATGCAACTTCTCTCAAGTGTATACGATTCTAGGTAGACAAAATCATGATGATATATATATCTAGAAAGAAGGATGTACAACCGGAATAGTTACAACACGAAGGAACAAGATATCCGAAAGGAAGTCATAGATATACCAATATGATATTTGCTTGGAAGCATAGCACATGGCTAGATATGGTCTTATTCTATATAGATGAATTCGTACCACACAACCATCAAAGACATCACAACTAGCAAAATGATATCATCGTTGAGATGCTTTGAGAAAGGAAACAGGTATCACAAGATGGAATGACTATCATGCCAAGATGCAACCTACATAAGGTTGAATGCAAGAAAAGAATGCATGAATAGATAGTTGTTACCGAGATATTATTGGAAGGATGTAGAAGAACCCAATTGAAGGTAATAGATAGTAGTTCATTGAGCTTCCTAGCTTGACTCCAATAAGCACGTGATGACACCACCTTCCTTGTGAGTGAGCCGAGCATCCAATGCATCTCCAACTTTTCCTAGAACAACAACACAAACAAAATGGTACCCAAACTCATTGGGACCAAAGAGTTAGAAACACCAACAATACATAGGACAAACTCCACATAAATATGTGCATATAGATATGGAAATGAAATTCATGCACATATCATCCAATTTGAGACTTGGTGGAGTTTCCCCTATATATTGGGTCAAAGAGAGAAAGCATGCCAAGGAAACTACATGAAGTTAATGTGCATGCTCAAGACTTTCAAGAACCGATACCAAAATACAAGGAAATACCAAGTGAAAAGAATACCAAATGGATAAATCATCACTAGGAAGATATCATTAAAACATACATCAAGGAATGAGATATCCATTGGAGCCCACAAAATAATATCAAACTCCCAAAAGAGAGGATGGTTCCAAACAAACCAAGCTCTCTACAAAGTTTCATGATGGCACAAGTACCAAAAAGAAACGGCTTGCCGTCCACGAACACACACTTAAAATGGATCAAAAGTTTAGTGTTTTATAGAAAATAGGATAGCTCCCCCACAAGTTGTGCATTATAGAGAATTTGCATTTGAATACAAAATGCACAAGGTAGGATCACCATGTTCACTATGTCAAGGAAAACACTAGATAAGATCAAGAAAACAACAAGATCCTAAAGTGGGACGGAAGGCAATGGTAGTTGACACAAACTTGGCAAGAGATAAGGCAAATAAAAAGCAAAGGCCAACTTGAAGATGATCAATAATTTCTACCACACATAAGTGAGTACCAATTGTCAAAAGACAAGAAGTATTTGAAATAATTCCCGGTGGAAGATAGCAAGGATATCCGACATCATCTTCACATCAAACACAAGCAAATTGCAACTTGTAGAGCTAACATGCCACCTAGGAACAAGATAATTTACAATATCAACTCTAGGTGACAATATCTCAAATGTACACATTTTCTAGGCTAGTAATATACACATAGCATATTACTCCCCCATAATGTGATACCAATTAAGGATAAACAAGAGGCAAATAAAAGGATCCAACAAGAGATAATTAATGGACTATTTAGAATTTGAATTTCTCATGAGAAGACATACCACATAGCGACTAGATAATCTTGTAATATCAATACTAGATGGTATTACTCATGTACACACATTTATAGGATTGTGAGGTGCACAAAGCACATCACTCCCCCATAATGGGATATTCCATTAATCTCTCACAAGAGCCAACTAAGAAATAAACAAGATGCAAAAGGCTCAACACATGACACACACGTACATGATGTGCAAACCAACACACACATACTTGATTGCTCAAGATAATCAAGTTGGAAGCACAACATATGCAAACACATGCAAGGAACGACACCAAACATGCAAAGGGGAAAGTAACTATCAATGTAAACACTTTAAGCACGAGTTACCGCAAGGAGGAACATTGGATATAAGATAGAAACTTGATAATCCGAATGACTTGGCTTGAGACAATAAGAATGATGAAGTCCCCTTAATTCTTCATAATGTAGCCAAGTCTCCAATGACCTCCAAGAACACCTATTGATCAAGTATGAGCTAGTTGGTCCCCAACCAAGTTGGGTCCTAAGAGGTTAGTCACAATAGGCTTGGCTACCCAAATGGTTCTTTTCTTGAAACCACTTTGAGCACCAGCAAATTCTGCAAACACATTGCCAACCTTATCCTTCCCAAGAGAATAGATATCATCAATTAGAATAGGGTTGGATAAGGTACCATTTGTGCATGGAGAAGCGAGGTGACCTTTTTCACGACATAGGTCTTTACTTTCTTCTCACTTGATTTCTTAACTTGAGAAGCATTAGCTTGAGTTTTCTTGGGAAGAGGCCTTTCTTCAACTTGAGGTTGAGAATGAGAATGAACTTGTGGCCGCTTCCCTTGTTGCTTGTCACTAATGGCCTTCTTCTTCAAAGGGCAAGATTTAACATGATGCCCTTAAATTTTGCACTTGAAGCAAATGATCTTGGCCGAGTTCTTGACTTGTTTTTGGCCCTTCTTCTTGTTGCTCTTGGACTTCTTCTTCTTATTGGAGTTGAATCCAAGTCCACCTTTGTCATTGGGGAATTTTTGTACACTCAAGATATTGTTGAGTATGGCCTTCCCTTCATGACACTTTTCCAAATCTTTCTTCAAAGAAGTGAGTTGGGCCTTGAGCTCTTTGATTTCCTCTACATGGTTAGTCTCAACACAAGCACTAGAGGAAGTGTAAGCTTCATTGTTAGAGCAACAAGGCAAGGAAAGCAATTCATCACAAGATGTACCAATGTTATGCATGGATGAATCGCGAGGACTAGCACAAGGCAATATAGCATTTTGACTAAAAGTAGTGCTAGTGTCCACATGAGGCTCACTAGATGTTACCTTAGCAATCATGGCCACGTGTGATATCTTTAGCACATTATGGGATACTAGAAGATCATCATGAGAGCTTGAGAGCTTTTCATGCCTTTCTTCCAATTTCCCATAATTGCTAGATAACAACTCAAGTTGAGCCCGTAGCTCAACGTTCTCCTTCAAAATGGATGCCTCACAAGTAAAAGAGTTAGTAGCACAAGCATCATCAATAATAGAAAGAGGAGAAGGCAACTTTACAAGCTCTTTTGAATATGAAGCTTTAAGTTGTGCAAGGGACTCGGTGAGTTTGATGAGCTCACCCTTGATGACCCTTGAGCCATTTTCGAGGTGCTCAAAATCCTCAAGGAGTCTAGCATGAGCAACTTCAAGCTTAGCATTTTTAGTTTCAAAAACATTGGCCACCTCAAGAGCTCTATCATGAGATTCCTTCACTCTAGATAATTCTAGAGAAAAATTCTCCTCAAGAGATTCCTTGGTGGTTTGTTCAAGTTCAAGAGCTTGAGAGAGGTCCACAATCTCATTAGCGTAATCACGCTGATGACTTTCCATTTTATCAATGGTGACCTCATGCTCCTCAAGACGAGATTCCAACTCATCAATATATTTCTTGCCCTCAATAGCAATAGACATGATTTCCATGAAGTTGGAGCTAGCAATTTTATTCTTAAGAAGAGCTTTAAAAATCATTTCCCCCTTAACTTTTAAGGAGGCAACATCATCATTCTCTTCATCATCATCACAAGGTATATTGGGATTCAAGGTGGGAGATACCTTTGAAGCCTTGGCGATAAGGCAAAAAGCAATAGATGATGATGTAGGATCCCTTGAAGCACCATTCAAGACCACATCTTGTTCCATGGAGTGTTGGGTTTCCTCTACATTGTTAGCACAACAACTCGAGGAAATACATGCATTTCTATTATGGCAACAAGATACAACAAGCATACCATCATGACATTTAGTCAAGCAATTTCTACATGATATGCAAGGACTATTAACACAAGCATGTGAAACATTTGGAGTGCTTGAAGTGCTAAAGTCCAGAGATGAAGCATTGAAATAAGAAAGTGATGAAGGATTGTCAACAATAAGCCCACTATCATCATTGCAATGAACACCACTACTCACCATGTCATTACCATGTGGCAATCCACATGTAGGTGAAGTAGAAGAAGTTGAGAAGGCAACACGGCTGGAGGTGGAGGGAGAACAATCATCCCCACAAATCTTGGACACACCATATTTATCTTGAAGCTTTGTCCACAACTCATGAGCATCCCGGAACGGCATGAGTTGAAATATAACTACATTGCTCAAATCATCGAAAAGCACATTAGAAGCTTGAGCATTGAGATAAGAGTTTTCTCATCCTCTAAAGATAACCTTTCGGGATTTTTTGGAGGAGAAAACCCCATATCTACAATTCGCTCTAAATTTGGGTCCATGACCCTAAAGAGATTAAGCATGCGAATTACCCAAACATCCAACTTTCTGCCATCGTAACTAAGAGTGTTTGAGAATCCTAATCCCCTAGTCGACATCTTTACTCTCTAGGTGGTAAAGCCTAATAAAGAGAGACGTGGCTCTGATACCAATTGAAAGATCGTGGATGTCGCCTAGAGGGGGGGGTGAATAGGCGCTTAAAAATAATTATGGTTAAGGCCTGAACAAATGCGGAATAAACCTAGCGGTCAATTTGCCAAGCACAAAACCTACAACAACTAGGCTCACCAATGTGCACCAACAACTTATGCTAAGCAAGATAAACTACTAGGTGAAAGCAAGATATATGACAAGAAACAATATGGCTATCACAAAGTAAAGAGCATAAGTAAATAGCTTGGGTAAGAGATAACCGAGGCACGCGGAGACGACGATGTATCCCGAATTTCACACCCTTGCGGATGCTAATCTCCATTTGGAGCGGTGTGGAGGCACAATGCTCCACAAGAAGCCACTAGGGCCACCGTAATCTCCTCACGCCTTTGCACAATGCAAGATGCCGTGATTCCACTAAGGGACCCTTGAGGGCGGTCACCGAACCCGTACAAATGGCAACTGAGGGAGTCCTGGACTAGGGGGTGTCCGGATAGCCGGACTATCATCATCGGCCGGACTCCAAGACTATGAAGATACAAGATTGAAGACTTCGTCCCGTGTCCAGATAGGACTTTCCTTGGTGTGGAAGGCAAGCTTGGCAATACGGATATGTAGATCTCCTACCATTGTAACCGACTCTGTGTAACCCTATCCCTCTCCGGTGTCTATATAAACCGGAGGGTTTTAGTCCGTAGGACAACAATCACAACAACAATCATACCATAGGCTAGCTTCTAGGGTTTAGCCTCCTTGATCTAGTGGTAGATCCACTCTTGTACTACCCATATCATCAATATTAATCAAGCAGGAGTAGGGTTTTACATCCATCGGGAGGGCCCGAACCTGGGTAAAAACATCGTGCCCCTTGTCTCCTGTTACCATCCGCCTAGACGCACAGTTCGGGATCCCCTACCCGAGATCCGCCGGTTTTGACACCGACATTGGTGCTTTCATTGAGAGTTCCTCTGTGTCGTCACTGATAGGCTTGATGGCTCCTCCGATCATCATCAACAATGCAGTCCAGGGTGAGACTTTTCTCCCCGGACAGATCTTCGTATTCAGCGGCTTTGCACTACGGGCCAATTCGCTTGGCCATCTGGAGCAGATCGAAAGCTACGCCCCTGGCCATCAGGTCAGATTTGGAAGCTTAAACTTCACGACTGACATCCGCGGAGACTTGATCTTCGATGGTTTCGAGCCACAGCCGAGCGCGCCGCACTGTCTCGATGGGCATGATTTAGCTCTGCTGCCGGACAGTGCCCTGGAAGCCGCACATGAGTCCGCTTTGATCCTTAATTCGGAGCCAACCGCGCAGATCGAGGATGGGTGGCTGGACAACGCCTCGGGGGCTGCAACCTCTACGGAGATGGAGCCGAATACTGACCTTGTCCCTTACGACGCTCATGACTCCGAGGTGCCGGACTCCTCGCCGGACTCTGAACCTCTTGCGCCCCCTCCAATCGAATCCGATTGGGCGCCAATCATGGAGTTCACCGCCGCGGACATCTTTCAACACTCACCTTTTGGCGACTTCCTAAATTCGCTAAAGTATCTCTCACTATCAAGAGAGCCCTGGCCGAATAGCGGTCAGGATGATTGGGATGCGGACGACGAAGAAATTCAAAGCCCACCCACCACCCACTTTGCAGCCACCGTCGATGATTTAACCGACATGCTAGACTTCGACTCCGAAGACATCGACGGTATGGACGAAGATGCCGGAGACGACCAAGAACCAGCGCCTACAGGGCGCTGGAAAGCCACCTCAACTCATGACATATACATGGCAGATACACCAAAAGGAAGCGATAACGAGGAACAACGGGACGCGGTGAAGCAACCAAAACGGCGACACAAGCGCCGCCCGAAGTCCCGCCTCGACAACAACAGCACCCATAACAACCCAACCGTAGAGCAGGGTGAACCAAGCAACCATTCGAACAGGATGAATTGGACAAGCAACCCATCCCCGGCGAAAACAACAGTCCAGATGATCTCACGCCGGACACAACACCGGAGCATAGGAGCCTTCACAAAAGGCTCGTCGCCACTGCAAGAAGTTTGAAGAAGCAGAAGCGGAAGCTCAAAACAGCGGAAGACGTACTCAGAATGAGATGGAACAAAGTACTCAAGACCGCAGACAAATACGGCAATAGTCATCAAGCAAAGAGCTACCCGAAGCGCAAGTTGTTGCCCGAATTCGACGAGGAGGCCGTAGAGCCACCACAATCAAAAAGCAAAGAGGCCGCCTGGCCGGATAGACGACCAGATGACAGGCTAAGAACGGCAAGCGGCGCCGCACACAAGCCGGCACATGATACACATAAAGGTCCTCACAAAAAGGATGGCCCGATCAGGTCCATTTACGGGACAAAAAAGAGGGCTCCAGAGAGCAACACAACACGCCGAGTGTTCGAAGATAACGGCACACCTAAATACAGGGGCGCTGCACACCCACTATGTTTCACCAATGAGGTACTGGATCATGAATTTCCAGCGGGATTCAAACCCGTAAACATAGAGGCATATGACGGAACAACAGACCCCGGAGTCTGGATTGAGGATTACATCCTACACATACACATGGTAAGAGGAGATGATCTCCATGCCATAAAATACCTACCCCTCAAGCTCAAAGGGCCAGCTCGGCGTTGGCTCAAAAGCCTCCCAGAAAATACCATTGGAAGTTGGGAAGAGCTCGAGGATGCGTTTAGAGCAAATTTTCAGGGGACTTATGTCCGCCCTCCGGATGCAGACGATTTAAGTCACATAACTCCACAGCCCAGAGAGTCAGCACGCAAATTTTGGAACAGGTTCCTCACCAAAAAGAACCAAATAGTCGACTGTCCGGACGGCGAAGCCTTAGCAGCTTTTAAACATAACGTCCGAGACGAATGGCTCGCCAGACACCTCGGCCAGGAAAAACCAAGAACAATGGCCGCGCTAACGAGCCTCATGACCCGCTTTTGCGCGGGAGAAGATAGCTGGCTGGTAAGATGCAGCACCAGCGACCCAAATACATCCGAGTTGAGAGATGGAAATGGGAAATCACGACGCAGAAAGGATCAGCGCCGGAGTAAAGAAAATGGCCCAAAGAACACGGCGGTCAACGCCGGATTCAGAAGCTCTCGACCGAACAAAAAAACACTGCCTCTTAAAGACAACACTGACGAGCTATCCAACGTAAACAAAATTTTGGACAGGATATGTCAAATCCACAGTACCCCCGGGAAGCCTGCAAACCATACCACCGAGATTGTTGGGTCTTTAAACAGTCCGGCCGACTTAACGCCGAACACAAGGGGCTCGACACACCAAGCGAAGACGATGACGAACCCCACAAGCAGAGTGCCGGAAAACAAAAGACTTTCCCACAAGAAGTCAAAACAGTAAACTCACTTCACGTGATAATACAGAACAATAGTGCGGCATCTACTAAAGCACGCGCCGCACGGTCCACCCCAGCGGAATCCCGAGATTGGATGTCAAAACCAATTACTTTCGACCATCTGGATTACTCCAGAAACATTCGAAATGCAGGATGGACTGCTTTGATATTGGATCCTATAATCGACGGACTACAATTTACACAAGTCCTAATGGATGGCGGTAGCGACTTAAACCTGCTATATCCGGACACAATCCGCAGGATGGGGATAGACCCGACCAAAATTCGCCATAGCAGCACTTCCTTCAAAGGAGTGACGCCAGGCCCTTACACCAATTGCATGGGCTCCTTACTACTAGAAGTTGTGTTCGGTTCATCCGATAACTTCCGTCGCGAAAAGCTAATCTTCCATATCGCCCCATTTAAAACTAGCCATCAAGCACTATTGGGACGTGAAGCTTTCGCCCGCTTTAACGCAATACCACATTACGCGTCTCTTACACATAAAATGCCCGGTCCACGCGGCATTATCTCTTTGAAAGGTCGCTTAAGACCCCGGACACGGCTAGGCGAGTCCGGCTTAAATAAACTAGGGGCTCCCTAGCCGCACACCCCTTTACAAGGGGCTGTGAGCATGAACAATGAGAACCAATAAAATCTCAACTTCATTCATTTCTTTTTTCATGCTCTATTTTAATACATTGCTCGCACGATATCTTTCCAAACTAAGTTCTTCTCTTTTACAGATGAACAACGTGCTACACCCGTCCAGGATACAGCACAACGGAGACACAGGCGCAGACGTGCAGCAGGGACCCGTTGCTAGGATTCTTTTCAGATTAAGACCCTGCGTAAACCTTTCTTACTGTCTCTTGTTGATCCACATCCCCCGGTTTCTTACCATAACCAATGAGGAGGCTGGCGTTTTGGCATCGGCCGCGTCAGAAATTTTCGCCCGTACCTGGACACGAGGGGCTTAGGGCATCGTTCTACTCGTTATCATAAAGACCGAATACATTAGGGAGTGTTCGGTGTCTCGAGTTAGGCCTTATATGCATCAGCTCCGAATCATGTCTTTGGTCAAATGTTGGGTTTGCCCGACTCCTGTGTTTTGCTACTTACGTTCCGTATCATCGGCTAACGAGGCACCAGGAGAACTACTACGATTGTGCCCCGGTTCGGTCGGGCGAGCACCTTAGTAGAGAAAGCCGAAAACTGACTGTCATGATATAGCGAGAGACTGGTCAACCACTCGATCGACTACCGGAATGTCTAGAATTCCTCCGCTTTGACGAAGGACCATTTCCCGGTCAGGCACATACGCGCCCCGAATTCGGAGAGCGCGGTGCCCAGGGGCTATATCGTAGCCCCACCTTTGAACTCCTATGGCTAAGTGAAAGTGATAAAGCATTATAGTCCGGTTGCCTAGTTTGCTACGCTACCACCTCCTTCACAGGACCAAGACGTTGGATTAAGTGTGAAAATGTGCTACTTTTGCAAACACCCCCGCACCATGTGCGTGTTGGCTGAAGCCGAAGACTGCCATCTTTCAGGTTATATACACATATACATTAACGGCCGCACAGGAGATATTTCAATACTTGAACGCACAAGTATAAAAAGCACTCATATTATAAATATGGTTTAACAAATCATACATCTCATTTGAACATAACATTTTTCGAGCACTGCGACTCTATCAAACGAGCGCCCTGTAGGACTTCCCCAAAATAGTGCTCGGCGGGTAACCGGCTTTTGTCCGAACCCCGGGAGGCAACATCAGTGGCATCCATCTCCGCCCAGTCTGTCTTGACACGCGCGAGAGCCATACGTGCACCCTCTATGCACGCTGACCGCTTCATCGCCTTGATATGCGGCACCGCCCCAAGGAACTGCTGCAATAAGCCAAAATAACTCTTCGGCTTAGGCCTATCCGGCCACACATGAGCCACCACATCCGTCATGGCAAATCCGGATAATCTATTCAGCTCAGCCCACTCAGCCAACTGATCGGTCAATGGAAGTGAACGCTCCAGACTGTGGAATTGAGATCAAAACAGCTCTTCCATCTCGTGACCCTTTTGGCTTCGGAAGTGCACAACCGCATCCGCCGCACTCGCCGCCAAATCCAGATAAGGATCCTCCGCACCCCACAGCTGACCCAGCTGAGCATACTTCAGATCTGTGAACTTCCTGCGCAGCAGAAAGGGCTTTCCAGCCGCAATGTCTCCGGCCTGACGCAGCTCCTCCTTTATAGCCCTCAGTGCAGAACGGGCATCCTTGGCTTCGGCGGTGGCCTTCTTCAGGTCCTCTTGCTCCGCTTGGCGTTCTTTTTCAAGAACCTCATAGCGGTCGGTAACATCCTTCAGCTTCACGGCCATTCCAGCCATCTCCTCCCTACTTCGGCACTGAGCAGCCTTTTCGGCTTTTAGCTCTCCGGCTGCCCTCGAGGCAGCCGCATCACTCCTTCTGGCCTGCTCCTTGGCTCGAGCAAGCTCTGCCCGAAGGTCCTCCACAGCAGCGGCACCATCTGCATTAAGCATACATATTGTAAGGAGTGGGCGTTAGCTCCCTTACTAGGTGACCACGGAGAAACAACCTACATTGTGACTCGTCGAGTCGTTTATTGACCAGCGCGATGTCTGCATCCGCAACGTCAAGTTGCCGCTTTAGCTCGGCAACTCTATCAGTCCGGCTGGCCACCAGACGATTTGCCACCTGCATGGGAAAGGCGAGAATTAATAACTGAGATTATGATCCTCGGCACGTTGTCACTTTCGACAACATTCCAAGTCTCATGGGCTACTATCTATATAGGGCACACTCTATGTGCAAAACTGTCAAAAGGTATGTCATTTTTACGTACCTCAAAACCCGCCAGTAAACTTCTGACGGCATCATGCAACCTGCCCTCAGCGGACGAAATTCTTTCAATCACCGTATTTATCAATATACGGTGATCTTCTGAGATAGACGCCCTCTCGAGCAGATCCTTCAGCTCCCCCGGCCGTACACCAGTAGGTGCCGAACTCTCCAGCCCCGCCGGACTTGGGGAGACCCTCCGCGACGACACTTCAGGGTCGTCCGCCCCGTCTGATGGCGCGGCAGATGGAGGCGTCTCGCTCTCCATCATCTCCGGACGAAGGTCCCCCGAAGACGAGCTCAGCTGAGAAGGACGGAGATCTGAACTACAAGATAAAAACTTCGGTTATCCTCAGAAGCAAAAATAGGAATGTCTCTTATTACAAAACTCCCCTTTTTCTACTTACGGCTCGCTGGAGGGCTGATTCCTTAGGGGAGATAGTGCGGCCGGGGTTTCCCCTGGCATAGGACCCTCTGGTGAAGATTTCTTCCCCCGCTTTGAGGCCTTAGCCTCCGGATCTTCGGAAGCGGTTCTCTTCTCCCCCTGGAAGGAGGGATTCTCGATCCCCCCTTTCTCGAAAGCCTCCTTAGTAGAGGAGCTAGTTTCTCTGTTTTCCCCTTCGCCCTCCTCTGGAGGCGCAACCTCCAGCATCTTGACCAACACCGAATCCGGCGCGGTCTCCGTGAGGGGGGCCGGACACCGTTTCAGTTTTGCTTGCGCTATCCACTCCTGTTAAAAGGACGATTGGTCAAAAGGCAAATCCAAGAATATGCAAACAAACGGTATGTCTGGACACAGGGCTACTTACTTGAGCATCCGGGCGATTGTAGCTTAGGCCGGCATCCTCGATCAATTCCGAACACACTTCTTGTGATCCGAAGAACAATTTGTACATCTCCACGGGTGTCGTACCCATGAAGTGTTGGAGAGCTCGTGGCCCCTGGATTGAATTCCCACAGGCGGAGGGGGCGACGTTTGCAGGGCAGAAGATGCCGAATCAGCATAACCTGCATCACTACGACCAGATTGATCTCCCTCTCTTGGAGGTCTCGAATCCGGCCCTGCAATAGGGGTACGTCCTTTGGCGGCCCCCAGTTAAGCCCTTTGTTGACCCATGACATCAGCCATTGTGGAGGGCCCGAGCGAAAGACGGGCGGCGGCTTCTGCCTGCTGCCCCTGGGAGCGGTAATATAGAACCACTCCTGTTGCCATAAACCGAGCTCCTCCTAAAAAGAGCCCTCGGTCCATGGAGCATCGGCCCTCTTGCTTATTAACCGCCCGCCAAGACTTCTGCTCGACGCCTCAATCATCTTCGGCTCCACGTTGAAGGTTTTGAGCCACAAACCGAAGTGAGGGGTAGTGCGGAGGAAGGCTTCGCAGACGACAATGAATGATGAGATGTGGAGGATGGACTCGGAGCCAAGTCGTGGAATTCCAACCCATAGTAAAACATGAGCCCCTCACGAAGGGATCCATCGGAAGCCTAAACCCGACGGAGGTGAGACACGAACACGACGCCTCGCCTGGCTCGGGAGTGGGAATGACTTGCCCTTGGGCAGGAAGCCTATGCGAAATCTCGTAGGTTAAGTACCTGGCTTCTCTCAGCTTTAGCACGTCCTCCTCTGTGGCGGAGGAGGGCATCCACCGGCCCTGTAAGTCAGAGCCGGACATTGTCGAAGTTCCGAAGTGCTCGAATCTAGAGCCCTGAGTGTTGGAGCTCGGGGCGAGGGGCGGATTCGATTGAGGATTGAAGAAAAAGAACGAGCCTGGCTCTCATTATAAAGAAGGAGAATACCAAGAGCCGTCTCCGTGACTATTTGGAACCCGCCTTCGATGGAGGGGGCGTGGCGACGGGCGCGGTTGGGTTACCCATGTCCGTATTGATGGGAATCCTGGAAGGGGGACACGATCTCTGCTTCGACAAGACGTGCCAAAGAAACCGCTTCGCTAAACACGCTGAGGTGGTATAATAAAAACGATTTAAGTAAAGGCTTGGTAGTGGTGTGATGTCACGCCATAAATCACGTCAGCAGATTGAACTTGTGTAAATACTATTCTCTCTACGGTGGTACGTGGAATTTATTTTACAAAGCCGGACACTATCCGGGCGTTCACAATCTTCTGTGGATTATTCGGAGAAGGAACCCGTCTTGCAATGCCGAAGACAATATGCGCGCCGGACTCGTCGTCATTGAAGCCTGGTTTAGGGGCTACTGAGGGAGTCCTGGACCAGGGGGTGTTCGGATAGCCGGACTATCATCATCGGCCGGACTCCAAGACTATGAAGATACAAGATTGAAGACTTCGTCCCGTGTCTGGATAGGACTTTCCTTGGCGTGGAAGGCAAGCTTGGCAATACGGATATGTAGATCTCCTACCATTGTAACCGACTCTGTGTAACCCTAGCCCTCTCCGGTGTCTATATAAACCGGAGGGTTTTAGTCCGTAGGACAACAATCACAACAACAATCATACCATAGGCTAGCTTCTAGGGTTTAGCCTCCTTGATCTCGTGGTAGATCCACTCTTGTACTACCCATACCATCGAGAGGGCCCGAACCTGGGTAAAAACATCGTGCCCCTTGTCTCCTGTTACCATCCGCCTAGACGCACAGTTCGGGACCCCCTACCCGAGATCCACCGGTTTTGACACCGACAGCAACCCTTGGGGGCAGTCACCGAACCCGTACACTTTAGCAACCCTTGGGGGCGGTCACCGGTACCCATCAAATTGCTCGGGGCGATCTCCACAACCTAATTGGAGACCCCGACGCTTGCCTGGAGCTTTACACCACAATGATTGAGCTCCGAACAACACCAACCGTCTAGGGCGCCAAGGCACCCAAGAGGAACAAGCTCTAGGGTGCCCAAACACCCAAGAGTAATAAGCTTCTCAAACTTCACTTCCACGTATCACCGTGGAGAACTCAAACCTATGCACCAAATGCAATGGCAAGGGCACACGGAGTGCCCAAGTCCTTCTCTCTCAAATCCCACTGAAGCAACTAATGCTAGGGAGGTAAATGAGAAGAAGAACAAGAAGGAGAACACCAAGAACTCCAAGATCTAGATCCATGGGGTTCCCCTCACATAGAGGAGAAAGTGATTGGTGGAAATGTGGATCTAGATCTCCTCTCTCTTTTCCTTCAAAAACTAGCAAGAATCCATGGAGGGATTGAGAGTTAGCAAGCTTGAAGAGATCAAAAATGGGGGAAGAACACGAGCTCAAAGGTTAAGGTTCATTGGGGGAGAAGACCTCCTTTTATAGGTGGGGAAAAATCCAACCATTATGCTCACAGCCCGCACCGAGCGGTACTACCGCTCGACCTCACGGTACTACCGCTAGAGGTAGCAGTACTACCTCAAAAGGTAGCGGTACTACTGCTTGCGAGCGGTACTAAAAAAATACATCCGTGCCTACTTCCGCTAGACTTGGGACGAGTTTTTGGTCCGGAGCGGTAGTAAAAACTTACATCCGCCCCTGTTCGCGGTAGTACCGCTGCAGCCTTTTCATAACACCAAAACTGACACAACTTCTGCAAACGGACTCCGAATACGACGAAACCAAGTTTGTTGGAAAGCTAGCGACAAGGGCTAACACAATCTTGATAGAAATAACAATAATAAGAAAATTAGAAAAGGCCCATAAGAAAATGGTGAGAACCATTCCTCGGATAAGACCAGTAAAACCTCCAACACCGAAAACATCATAGAAGACGCATGCGAACTCCGTTTTCGATGAACTCAAGCTTGTCATCAAGATGACCATAAGCTCTAAGACTCACAAAAAGAACCAAACAAGAACCGAGAAACATGATGCAAGGATGCAATGGTTTGAGCTCTCTACTAACGATACGATCAAGCTACCAACTTGAGAGCCCCCTTGATAGTACGGCAAACGATCCTATAACCCGGTCTCCCAATTACCACCATGAGACTGGTAAAATAGAAAACCTAACAAGGGCAAACCTTTGCTTTGCACATGGTCCACTTTAGCTAGATGATGAAGATCTTGACTCCCTCAAGTTGGACCACCTTTCTTGATTGCATTGGCTCGATGAAGACTAGATGATTGCCCCCCATAGTCCACTATGGGTGAGCCACTCTTCGGCTCATCTTCACAAGTACATTGTCACCACAATGAACGGCAAGCTTCAAGCACTTTATCTCTTCGTGATGCATCACTTGAACTTGCACACCGCATCCTAACCCCAACAAAAGATCTCTCACGAAGACCATGGGTTAGTACACAAAGCGTAATTGACAATGCTTACCATACCATGGGATCACTTGATCCTTCTCGGTACATCTTCTAAGCTTTGTGTGTTGATCAACTTGATTCACTCTCTGACTTATTCTTGATCAACTTCTCACAAGACCAATATTTTAGGTAATTCCTTGAATAACACCTTGGTCGTCATAAACATCTCTTTGAAACCAATACATGTACTCCAAGAAAAGCCTATGGACAAAACCTTCAAATATAACTCAAGGAAACCATTAGTCCATAGAGATTGTCATCAATTACCCAGCGCTACCGCGCGCTCGCCCGCCCAGCCGCTAGCCCCGTCGCTCGTCCCGCACACATCAAATCCGCCGAGTCGCTGCGTTCACACGGCTGCAACTACACGTGAAGACAAATCCAATCATCGATTACTACTTCATCCAGTACTACTTTCACGTGAAGCTACTGTTTGACCACTAATTGCTAGTACGTGGCTAGTACTAGTTCATTAGTGTGTTGCTGCGTGTATCGCCTGCAGTCGACCGCCCAACTGCCTCGCCAGCCGCTGCCACCCGCGCCACCGAAGCTTCCTGCTGCTGCCGCCCAACCGCGTCGATCACCGCCGTCGGACCAGCAATGGCGTCATCAGGCCCGTCCGTCGCCGCCTATGCCGTCCCGCCGCTGGCGCCCTATGGCGCGGCCCCGCTGCCATACGGGACGGCTGCCACCTACGTCGTGCCCGTTTCCATGTACGGGAATCCTACGTATGGGGCATACAGGACTCCGCTCGCATCCACGTACGGGTCTCCGCCCGCGTACGAGTCTCCCGCGTACTGATGGGGGTCGTCAGCAGGCCACCACTCGCCCGCTGGCCAGCAGCCAGACTGCGCCCAGCACCTGCAGCATCTATCAGCAGGCCCGCAGGTTTTTCCGGTAGGCCGTCCGGCCTACCCGGCAACGCAGTTGCAGCTTGGGCTGTATGGAGTGTACCCACCGCCGCCGCTGAGCGGCGGCTACGGCTTCCCCATGGCATCTCTGTCCCCCTCGCCGGCCCTGCCGCTGGCGCCCTGGGTCCTGGTGTTCCTCACCGGGCTGCATGCCGCTCCTACGCCGAACAACTACACTAGAGGTGGTGATTGGTACATGGACACCGGTGTTACGACTCACATGTTTTCATCAAGATCCGCTCGAAGAACATCCATCAAGCATCGTGTGCACGGGTCGCCGCCGATCTGAGCCGCCTCACATCAAGAAAGCCGCACCGGCCAGATCAGATCTGTCCGGAGGGCAAACAACGCATGGCGCCGACCTACCACTAGGCCCTCCATGCCGCCAGCACCGATCCGAGGTTAGATGGTCTACTACTAGGAAAAGGCCTACTAATGGCGCACCAGTTTTGCCTACTAATGGCGCACTACTGGTGCGCCATTAGTATCACGCCACTAGTATTTTTTACTAATGGCGCACCAGTGATGCGCCATTAGTATCTGGTATACTAATGGCGCACCACTGGTGCGCCATTAGTATAGGCCATGGTGCGCCATTAGTATAGCCCACTGGTGCGCCATTAGTATAGGCCACGGTGCGCCATTAGTATTTTTGAATTTTGAAGGCGGGAAAATAGTAGTGGCGCACCATCTAACCCCCACCGTGCGCCGTTGCTATTTTTGGATTTTGAATTTGGATCTTGATCGCGATTTCTTTTTGCCTATTTTTTGCTCGTTTTTTTGCACGATATTATTTCAAATTTTGTTCCCGTTTTTGGATCTTGTACGTTCTTTTGCCGTGTTCTTTTGCCGGAGAGGAGTGTTCGCCGGAGAGGAGGAGGTGGAGGAGGTGACCGCAGAGGCGCTTGCCTACATCGCCGGAGAGGAGGAGGAGGTCGCCGAAGAGGAGGTCGCCGGAGCATCGGAGAGGAGGAAGGAGAAACCATGAGGGGATGGGAGGAGAGGAGGGAGGAGGAGCTCACCGGAGAGAAGGGAGGAGGAGCTCACCGGAGATGAGGGAGGAGGAGCTCACCGGAGAGGAGGGAGGAGAAACCATGAGGGGAGGGGAGGGGAGGGGAGGAGAGGAGAGGAGGGAGGATGAGGTCGCCGGAGAGGAGGAGGAGGTCGCCGGAGAGGAGGAGGGTAGTATGGTGGAGGAGAGAAGGGAAGATGGAGTGGAGGAGTGGAGGTTAAATTTCTGTTAGGTTTTCTGTTAGGTTTCTGTTAGGTTTTTGAGAATTTTCTGTTAGGTTTTTGAGAATTTTGAAAATGTTTAACGGGGTTCTCCCGGTTAAATTCGGCTGTAACATTTCGAGTAGATGATTTTTCATATAAAAAACTTTTTCATCTGAGTTCGTATGCAAAAGTTATGCCCATTTTTACAAATTCTCGAGAGATCTTGCAAAAAAGTCGAAAATTCATGTTTGTTAATTTTGCTAACAACTAGACCACATATCACATGGGAATCTTATTTTCTGTTATTTTTTTGACATTTCTATCATTTTCTTTTATTTTTTTTGAAACTGAAAAGGCGGTCCAGGAGGGTGCATTCGGGGGAATGTTTGGGCCAAATTACTAATGGCGCACCGTGGGATGGTGAGCCATTACTAGTTCAACTAGTAATGGCGCACCACTCCCACGGTGCGCCATTAGTAGTTGAACTAGTAATGGCTCACCATCCCACGGTGCGCCATTAGTATTTGCACACTAATGGCGCACCAACACATGGTGCGCCATTAGTATTTAGTAATGGCGCACCACATGTACAATGCGCCATTAGTGTCCATCCCATCTATAGCCCTTTTCCTACTAGTGGTCCGTCGCCACAGACCCGACCGCCGCCGCCTAACGCAGCCAAGGCCGCTGCCTGAAGCAGAGCCGGCCGCCACCATCGTCGCCCTAGGCCGAGGCGGCCAACGGAAGGCAGGCCCGCCACGCCACCAAGGCCAGATCGGCTGTGCCACCACACGCCGTGGGGATCCACACCGCCCCCATGGCATAGGAGAGAGGGAAAGCCCCCGCCACCGCCGTCAGCCACCGGGCTATAGGACGGCGGCGTCCTTCGATGGCGGCGGATGGATGGATTGAAGGACGGGGAGCCCCCGGCGGGTAGGGTTGCGATCCCGCCCGAGTTGCCCGAGCGGGGGCGACGCGGGGGGAGCAGTGGAGAAAGTCAACCAAACCCATAGAGATATCAAACGTTCACTTCTTGGCCTTCTTTGGTGCCCTGTAAGCAATCAAAATTGGAGATAATATGATGAATGAAAGAAAACACAAACTATGTAAAGAATGATTCTGAAGGTGCTTACTCTGCTGCGGGAGCTGGAGCTGCAGCCAGTGGCGAACCTAGAATCATACCATTGGGGGTGCCAGGTAGTGTGATTTGATTTTAATATCATCATAATCATAGCAAATACTCCTTAAACAGTCGCTGCTGCCCGGTTTAACTATTGGTGATTACCTGCCCGACGATGTAGATTTTGAGACAATGGAGGTGGACGAATTCAAATACCATTACGGGAAGCCTCCCATCAAAGATAATCTTGCTCTAACAGCGATGATGCGAAGATAATTTTGACGAGTTTTTTCAGTTCTACAATCAAAAGGCCCTCGACAAATCACCTGTGGCTTGCTACTGTCTGTAAGTACTACTTTCTGTAATTAAGTCTCTATATATATAACTCAGCTCTTTCATTGCATGTATATATAATTATCCTCAATATATTATACAGATTGAAGATCGTCGAATGCAGAAAAGCACAAATCTATGACATTGGGTTCATTAACCCAAATGTCATACATGAATGGACGGTTCAAAAGAATGTCACAGAAACCAACGACAACTTGCTAAAATCGTTGCTCGAAAATCAAACCAAAGATAAAATACTCTTTCCTTACAACTTCAAGTGAGTGTTACTGTCTTGTATAAATTCGGTTTCTTTTATTACTCGAGGTTATAGTCGTGTAACTGATGAGTTGTGCATGCATGCGCAGCTTCCCCATTATTCTCTTAGTGATTAAGCTTGAGAAGGGAGAAGTAACCGTCATAGACTAGAGACAAAAATATCCCGAGGACTATGCGGACATGACTGGAATGCTCCAGGTGTAAGTTCAATCGATCATTATCGCACCATATCGGTAACTTTGTTCATTTCCTGATATGTAGTAATTATTTTCTTTGTCTGGCAGAGTTTGGAAAGAGTTCACCGCAATTTCTTCGGGACTGCCGACCGAGCTGACATTTAAACAACCGAAAGTAAGTACTACTACCTAGTTCCGCGCATCTCCCATTGATTGTAGCTAGTTTCATCAATAAACCAACCGAAACTGATATGCTTGCTTATCAGTTTGATTGACCTTTATTTCTCGTAAAGTAATTGTGGCAAGAATAAGGAAATAATTTATGTGGATACTATGTTTGGGAGTTCGTCTACAACAAGATGCCCAAGAATAAGCGGGGCTACTCCGAAAAACAATATCAAGTGCGTAAGCAAAAATATTCACAATTGTATTTTATTACCATCATTTGTGTTGAGTTTCATTTATACACATGTATTGACCCTCTCCTTCGATTTACATATCTGGCAGCTGCGGGATGAGTTCCTACCACATAATCGCATAAAAGCAATTCAAGAGGAATTGACGGGATTCTTTCTTGACCACATCATCAATAAAGCCGGAGAATACCATGTGGAACTTGACTTGAGATATTAAGGATTGTAATAGATCTTATATTGTGTATATGTAGCTAGTAGCGTCGGATAGATATATGAAAACTTGTTGTTCGACCGGTCTCTCGGAGAAGGAGAGGTCGATCACTTCTCTCTGTATATGTTCATGACGATCTTCTGTACTTAATGGTTTCCTTCATTTTCTTACTAGCTAGCATGCCGAGTCCTCTATACGTATAGTACGTAGCGTCGACCAAGCACGGAGATAAGAGAGGTCACTTCTCTCTATTAGCTAGCTAACACAATATATAAAACCCCTAATTAAATTAACCCTCCAAAACCCCCAAACCCCACCCCCACCCCTTCAAAAAAAACCCAGCTCCTGAGCCGCTGACGCGTGGATGCCTTTTGTTCCCGGTTGGTGTTACCAACCCGGACAAAAGGCCCTCCTGCCGGGGCTCGCCGCAGCGGCCACGTGGAGCCCCACCTGTCCCGGTTCATGAGCGAACCGGGACTAAAGGTCATGGGCTTTAGTCCCGGGTCCAGAACCGGGACAAATGGGCATCTGGAACCGGACAAATGGGCATTTTTCAACTAGTGTGGATAAATTTATAGGTGTAAAGATGAATAAAAGGTGACTTCCCTGTCTCATTAAATGTATCGAAAGACACTAAACCAACTCGTGCTACCCAGGAATGAGTGTTTGCAAGGTGAAACAATTCAAGGATCAACATAATTTTGAATTTGTATTCCTTCTCCATTAGCTTGACCAAAAAAGCTATTTCACCAACATAATTACTGTGATCGAGTGTTCACAAGGCTTGCGCCCACAGGTTGGTCATGGCGTTGATACTGCATGATCACCGGCCGCATGGAAGTGTTTTTTGCATGTTGGTATTGGTGCTGAGGCTGAATGTAAAGAGTTATTCAGAGTACTAGAAGAATCCCCGCGCGTTGCTGCGGGAATCCCTTGTACATGATATGGACCACCCCTTTTTGTGAGATTATATAGACACTTTGAATTCTATTTGGTTGAATAGAAGATGGTCCCCGCAAAGAGATAGAGAAGAACAGTAGACATTCATTAAAAAAAATAGTGGACATATCAAGAGAAACTATACCAACAATAGGCTGCTATGTGAATTAGGAATTGTGTTAACAATGTGAAGTAGAAGACTGCATATATACATTGAAAAGTGAGAATGCATGCACTCTACAATAGTAAGATGATAAAATACAAAATGCAACTCAGATGACAACAGACGTTTAGCGTACTCGTTTATCGTCCTCAAGAATTGCTTGAACTGCTTTACAATCTGATATAATCTGTTTTCCTGTTATGATAATAGTTCATGTCAAATAAATATCAGAGCTCTAACCCTCGTAGTGTCAGAACCATCTATGCTTCTTGTACTGATGTAGGAAATCGGATAGCACAATTTGAAAATAATCCAGAAGAACAAATCAGTAAACATGCGTCATTGGGGATGCATGATTGCAAAAAAAAAAAAAGGATCACAATAGATGTATTTGTAGATATTTGAAGATAGTCATGGATGCACAAACACCAAGCTGAGTTGTTTAAAGGATCGAGGGCGGTGGTGGAGGTCTGAGGCTGCAGCATACTGGTGAAATCCTGATGCATGTTCTGCTCCTTTCGGCAACCGATCTTGCTGAAAATAATTACAGAAAGCATGACAAAAATAATTAATCAGCAAATCATGTAAGATAACCTGAAGGCAAAGTAGCAATATAGTAGAGTATAGGTTTAGGACTGGATCCATGGAGAAATCGACAGCACAACGATGTTAATTTGAGAGATATAAAAGGGGATCGATGTAAGCGATTAGTTACCTGCTCACTGGCGTGGTCTTCGGCTCTGGAGAAGGAAATAAAGTCGGGGGCTTTGCTCCTGAAGCATCGAGCGTCGGACGGCCGGAGATGGCACCACAACTTCGATCATGGAGCGCATACAGAACGACCTGGAGATATAAAAGCCTCCTCCAAATTCACCCTGTTCATCACGGGTAACGGGGCGGCGGGGCTTCAAATTCATCGCTCCAGCAAATTGATTTTCTATGGGCGAAACTCGATTGGCAAATCCTCTCAAGCAGGGCCGCTAACTGATGTGAACACTAAGTAACCCACTAAGACAACAAAACAAAATCTTCAAGTTTGGCTTCCCAACTTCAGATCGGGGATCCTCCCACCTTCCACATGGGCGATGGCGACAAGTTGGCAGTGATTTCTCCAAGCTCTCAGCCTGCAGCAGGGCACACCGCAGGGGGGCCTAGGAGATGGAGAGACGGGGTAGACGAAGGCTGTGTGGAGGAGGCGAAGAGATTGAAATATGGAGGGACAGAGGGATGCAGCGGTCCTAGGCTGACTCCTCGGTTGCACACGGCCGGTGGTGATTTCTTGGACCTTTAATTTGGTTCGGCAGTAAAAATGCTAGCCTGACTCCTCGGTTACCAAAATCAAGACATCTGTGGGCAGCCTATAGTTAGTTCTAACGTGGCTATTTTGTACCATGGTCGGTCCCTCATGCAAGTCTCTAACAAAACACTGATGTGGCAATGCTGCTGATGTGGATAGGCTGCATGTTGAGAGAAATATGATAGTGGGGATCAACTATTTATGTATTATAGATGAGTTGTTGCCATTCCCTGGAATGTCCAGGTAAGGAATACACATAGAGCATCAGTAACATAAGCGACCTGCAGTTTCTCCAAGAACATATATGTTGGCTAACGATTCAAAGAAAGAACTAAAGAATGCTCAAATGCACGGACCTTCTATCAAGAACCCAAATGTCAGCTGTGTGATTTTTTACTTGCAGGGATTGAACGAGATCTAACAGGACTCTGCATCCTTAGCTTGCATGTTTCTTTTTGTGCTTTAGCAGAGACATCTATGTACAGGCCGCACAACAGCACTAGCAATTAACGACTATTATCTTGTTGCTAGTATATCAATTTCAGACTGTTTGATTTCGCAAAAACAGAAGAAGAGAAAGAGACCGTTTGCAAACTACCATAGCCATCCATGTAGAGTAGGCAGAGCTTGGCCTGTAACTTTACTCTGCCAATTTGGGTGCCATCATGGAAGAGGAAGAGCAGAGAGCTGCATTTCCATAGTAGCAGCAGTTTAGCTTTGTTCACCATAACCTATGACAGATTAATTACTGCCTAAGACCGAGATCTGTACTAGTAGCTCCCCCATCTGGTTTTTAGTTGTGTTGTAGCCTTGTGGTTGCTCTGTTTGCATGTTATTTGCTGAATCTTTCTTGTTGTTCACCGTTGCTGAACTGGTTTCAGTTAGCGATGTGTAGCTCCAAATCAACAGTAAACATGAAACCATTGCTTTGGGCCACATTATTTCAGTTGACACGGAGGGCCGTGCATGTTAGACATCCCAAAATGTACTTGTGCTGGTCGATTCAGGAGTCGGTATCAGGGGTAAGAGAATGGTAAGAGAATGAGAAGCAGCTGTAATCTCTGGTAAGTGCATCTTAATTATCTGCCAGTTGGTAAGAGAATGGTCTGTTGATGAACTCATGTGTAGCAAGTAAACTCAGTAGTAGGAATAATGTGTGAATCTAGTAGCTAGTTAGGAAGCAAGGGGGGAACAGCAACTACAAGTGGGATTCACTCTCTCAGTATTGATTGATGCTTGATGTTTTTGTTGTAGGGACAAAGTTGTTGCCGTAAATTGAAGCACACAAAGGTGTTGTAAGATGGGGTTTGTATGCGGAACAAGTACTCCCTCCGTTACGATTTACTCGTCGTGGTTTTAGTTCAAATTTGACTAAAACCACGACGAGTAAATCGGAAAGGGAGTAGTTGGGTAGACACACCAGTCCCAGCTACATCTCAGGCTTATGTTTTGCACCGATTTTAAGTAGGTCGTTTCTATAGTTGCGTTTCTCGAGTTCCTTCTTTGGAGATCACTTGGCCATTTTAAGGTAACCATGCCCTTTCAGCAAACACTATATATATATATATATATGTAATCTTATATATAATGCATCCTACTACCGGGTGTAGCTACACCCGTTTCTCATATACTATCATGTGGTAGTATATTCTCTACTTTATTATTTTTAGTATGTTCATATACTATATCTAAGATACTTCAAAGTGATTTGTAAGAAAAAATTGCAAGTGAGCTCATAATTTTATTGTATTTGTGAAATACGTACATATTTATACGTGAAATAGAGTATGCGCAAAATATGGTACATACTACCAAACAAGTAGTATATATACTACCTAAACATTCTTATATACTACATACTATGCGTACATACTCTCCGATATGGTAGATACTACCTAGAATGTATGAAACAAAAGTGGGAGTAACTACACCCGGTAGTTGGGAAAATTTGTCCTATAGGGAAAATGCATCCGTACTCCCGGGAGTACATACTCCCACCCTTGTCGAATATGGCTTTTGGTGGCCGAGCACCGTGCAGACCGGAATCAGTCCCGTCTGTTATCTTTGCGATCGGTGCAAGCCATTAAGACGCTACCGTATTTCCAGCGTATTCGTATGAGTGGTGTGTTTGCTATTTAAATAATCTTTGCGGGCACACGTACACGAGCAGTTACAGCGGTGCAGCACAGCATCATATCAGTCACTCATGTACACCGGGCTTGACCCCGTCAAACATGTGCCACGCCAGGGAGCCGTTTGAGTCGAACGTTGAGGATCCTGCCGCTGCATTAGTCTTGCCGGCTATTTATAGGAGAGATTGTTCTCCATAGCAGCCGCACCCATCCCAAACAAGATCGACATGGCTTCGTCTTCATCCTCAGTTCGCTCCACGGCGTCAGCATCTGCCGCTCATCATGTGCCCGAACTGGAACAGGAGCATAAAAATTGAACAAAGATGATGTAAGAAAACATTGTTGCATTTTTTGGATTAATGAATCATCCTCACCGTACACGCGCACACAAACTCCTGCATGCATTTTTTCCGATGGATGTTCAGCCTGCTTTTGGCATACCTAATGCCGAACCCCGTCTCCCATGAGTATTGGTTGTAAAACTCATATGCCTCTTCAACCGTGTCAAAGCTAGTTCCGAGCGCCGGGTTGACAACCGTGCCAACCTTGTTGTCTACATAAGCCCTCATTGAACCCTCGAGGGCAGGGACCCTGATTGGGTTGGCATCCCTCTCCTCCGGCGCGTTGCCAATCCTCACACTGCATCGCCCCGATATAAATGGTGTTAAAAGGCACATTCTGTTTTGTGCAGACACACATAAACAGGGGATTCTTTGGAAACATTATTGTTCATCGTTTGATAAAGAATAAATAAAATGACATTCTGAATGAATAATGCATGGAACAATTATGAACGCATATTATTTTATATAAATCAAATGAACAAAAGGGATATCAATAAAAATGAATTTGTGAACGCATAATTTATTTGAGAGGAACCCATATAATTATTACTTCACCAAATGGGTACATATAAAATTTTATTCAGATTTCACTCGTGCGTTGTACGTGAACGCATAATTCTTTTGAGAGGAACCCATATGAAAAATGAAACAAAATAGACACGCCCAATAATCCATTTGGTTGATGACATGTTTATGGTTCCAAGCTAGCAAGGATGATTATAAGAGGTAAAAAAATGGAATTGGTACTAAGGGGGCTGAACTGCGTATATTCGTTTTTTTCTTGTTACAGCCAGTAGATGGAGATTCAACATTGTCTCTTGCATCAAAGGTAATTTCATGAAAGTACAATCTTTGGTGTGGCAGCAACGGGAAAACGAGATGAGTATGTATTTTCTTACCGTCGAGTCCAACAGGTGGCCTTCGATTTGTTGACGACTACCTCATCTGCATCTCCCTCCTCTCCCATAGATGCAGTGGAAGTTCTCTGAGCCGCCATATCGTTCGAGTCACCAACGACCTCACTACCACCGTTTTGTATGAGCCGAGATTCACGTCCACCGCCCCGAACTGATCTTTGCCGCTGCTGTCGACCATCGGCCCCGAAGAAATCACATCAAGGGAGCGCCCGCGTCGTTCATGGATGGAAGCAACCACAGACTCTGACAATATCAATACCGCCTCCCAAAATATCACCCGCACCAGCCTTAGGAACCAATCTGCAGCAAATACATAGTTATCATATAGTCAGATCCAACCAAACTACGGCAGAGGAATAACTGAATAACGATCTGGGGCGAAATCAAGGTATGACAACACCAAAATCAAAGAAAAGTCCCCTTCGGGCGTTAAGTCGCGTGCATTGCCAGTTGGGCCCAGGATTAATATCGCACCAGCCCATACCTACATGTGCTGTTTTCAAATCAGCCCAGCAAGCACATGACGTGCTTACGCATCCAGCGCGCACCCGAGGCCCACGTACAACTCTGCCACAGCAGCTCAAGGCACGCATGTATTTCTAATTAGCAGCTGCCGTATACTTCTGACAGAAAAAACGTGCACACATCGCAGCGCTTGTCTGCACAGCGCAGGATACCGGCCTGCACGGTGCTCGGCCACCAAAACGCCACTCTCCACCCTTGTGGGCAAGTTTAACTGGCCTGACGTGTCTGCTTCTAACAAACCGAGCTAACTAGTGAAAGAAAACCACTGCATGCGTACCTATACTTCCTAAAAGGAAGGAACGAAAAGTCTAATCTCTGGCCAGTAGGCTTATGAGGTTGTTAGCGGCGTGATGAGGTATGCATCCTCTCTTCTGATCGTATAAGAGTCCAAAATCTTTTATGAGCAAAGTAATACTCACTTTTTAGGAGAGAATATAAACTACTTTTTCCGTGAAGTGTATACTTCATTTTTTATGCGAGTATATACTACTCCCTCCGTTCCTAAATATTTGTCTTTCTAGAGATTTCAACAAATGACTACATACGGAGCAAAATGAGTGAATCTACACTCTAAAATATGTCTACATACATCCGTATATTGTGCCCATTTGAAATGCCTAGAAAGACAAGTATTTTGGAACGGAGGGAGTACTTTTTCTTGAGGGAAGAGTATATACTACTTTTTATAATAGCAAGTATATATTACTTGAGTAAAATAGTATACTACTTTTTTTGAACTACATACTACATTTTTTGTATGGAGAAGTATATACTACTCCCTCCATTCCCTTATACAAGGCCACTATGAAAAATACATTTTGCATCTATACAAGGCCACTAACAGTAACCGAGGTGAAATTTAATGATATTTTCTCGTAATAGCAACTTGTTTAATACTTGCATGTATGTAGTCATAATGACACTGTGCTACTTCCTTCTCATTCCTTCCTTGCATGCATATGGGCGTATTAATGATCCCAGTTAACAAGAAGAAAAGTTGTCTTGCAAAGTAGTCATTAAGTTTTACCTAGGTACCTCTAATTTGAGTTTGTGGCCTTGTATAAGGGAATGGAGGGAGTATGACAAATTCAGTTGTTGGAAACTGTTTGCGCCTCTCTGATAGAATTTTGATTTTCCAAGAAAACTAGTCGATTTACTCTAGTTTATATATACTGACAGGCCAAAAGTCTCTGCTGCTTCAAATTGGTCAATAAAAAATATATGAATTCATGTTGATGAGGAAGTGTGATGCAAGGGGAGTTTTTTTTTTGAATTTTCACCAGGGGAGGGGGGGGGCTCCACCACCTGAATTTATCTCATATATCAAAAGGGCAAAATGCCCCGAGCAGCCAGCTTTGCAGCGTGGGGCGGGGGCGGGGGGGGTGTTCAGGGGTGTTAAAAATCTGTATATGTATATACGGTGGATTATAAACCGTATATACGTCATAGGGCCAGGTGCGGTGTATATATTCAGTTGTAACCTGGTTGGTAGGTTGTTGGAGGATCTCTATCTTGTATAGCTAACTTGGAGATCAATTCATAACCAAACCAACTAAATCCTTGTAAACCCTAGCCGCATTGTGGCTCTATATAAACATGAACGCATCCCTGCTAGGCATACTCTTAAGGCCATCTTTTATGGTATTCGGAGCCTATCTCCTCTAAGCACATCTCATAGCCATGGCCACCTCAAGCTCCGCCGTCGCCACACCAGCCCTCATCCCCATCGCCGGGCGACTCCACCATCCCAACTTCCTGGTGTGGCGCGCTCAGGCTATCGCGGCCATCCGGGGTGCGCAGCTCGTCTCCTATCTCGTTCCAAAGGGGGAGGCGCCGGCTCAGAACCTCATCGACAAGGAAGGAAAGCCCACCGACGTGGCCAACCCTGCATACAACATCGACAGGACTCGAGATTCCCAGGTAACGAGCTTCATCTTCAACTCCATCTCAGCACCTGTCATGATCCAGGTTGCACACTGCAACACGGCGGCCAAAGCATGGGCGGCCATCGCGGAGATCTTTATCTCCCAGACTCAGGCGCACATCGTCAACACTAGGATTGCCCTCTCCATGACAAAGAAGGGCAACTCGACGGTGGCCGAGCACATCGGGCGCATGAAGGCACTTGGCGACGAGATGGTATCTACCGGAAAGCCGCTCACCGACGACGACATGGTGTCCTACATCCTTGCGGGACTCGACTTTGACTACATGTCCTTCGTCTCCATGATCTGCGCCCAGACTGAATCCATCAAGGTGAGCGAGCTTTATTCACATATCATCAACTTTGAGAGTGGACTGGCCATGTTTGAGGGCGGCGGCCAGTCCTCCCACTCCTCTGCCAACGCCGTCTCCCGCGGCAGGCATGGCGGGGGCCACGGCAGCAACGGCGGTCGCAATGGAGGCGGCCGAGGCAACGGTGGCGGTGGTCGCGGTCAGGGTCGTGGCGGCGGCCGCAGCAATGGAGGAGGAGGTCGCAACGATCTTCCTAATGTCTTCTGCCAAATCTGCACCAAGCCAAACCACACCGCCATGGAGTGCTACGATCTCTTTGACATCTCCTTCAACAAAGAGAAGAGAGCGGCGGCCGTCAACACCAACTCTCACTCCTCCTATGGAGTTGATACAAACTGGTACATGGACTTGGGAGCGACACACCACATCACCAGCGATCTTGACAAGCTCACTGTCGGGGACAAGTACAATGGACATGATCAAGTGAACATGCCAAACGGCGCAGGTATGAAGATTTCCCATATAGGTCATGCTTATGTTCGTACCCCCTACTCGCAATCTTCATCTCAAAAATATCATGCATGTGCCTAATGCCACCAAAAACTTGATCTCTGCTCATCGTTTATCCTATGATAATTATGTGTTCCTTGAAACTCATCGTCATTTTTCTTTGTCAAGGACAAGGCAATGAGGAAAACCCTCCTCCATGGTAGGTGTAGAAACGGGCTCTATCCCCTCTCATCAACTCCCATAAGCTCGGGCAGGCATGCAATTGGAGCCACCAAGATCTCACCATCACGATGGCACGATCGCTTTGGTCATCCATCATCGACGATTGTTCAGCATGTTCTTAGACACAATAATTTTTCCTTTTCTAGCAATGAGTTGAATAAATAGGGTGTGTGTGATGCTTGCCAACATGGAAAGAGCCATCAACTTCCCTATCCAAATTCTAGTAGCACTTCAAATGCTCCTTTGGAGCTAGTCTTTTCTGATGTATGGGGGCCTGCCCGAGATTCGATCAATAAGAAAAATTATTATGTGAGTTTCATTGATGATTTCAGTAAATTCACTTGGATTTATATTCTCAAACATATCAGAAGTTTTCAAAGTGTTTCATGAATTTTAAGCACTCGTTGAACGACTTTTTGATTGCAAGATTATCACCATGCAAACAGAATGGGGTGGTGAATATGAGCGCTTAAACTTCTTCTTCTGTCAAATAGGCATTACACACCAGGTGTCATGCCCTCACGCCCATCAACAGAATGGGTCGGACGAGAGGAAACACCGTCCATTGTAGGTGTGGGGTTTTCTCTTTTAGCTCATGCTTCCATGCCCTTGAAGTTTTGGGATGAAGCGTTTCTAACCGCCACCTATCTCATAAATCGCACTCCTATCAAAGTGATCAATCTTGAAGCTCCCTTAGAAAAATTGTTTCATAAAAAACCAAACAATCATGCTCTACGCACTTTCGGCTATGCATGCTGGCCAAATCTTCACCCTTTCAATTCTAGAAAGCTATAATTTCGCTCCAAGCAATGTGTGTTCCTTGGCTATGGCAATCTTCACAAAGGGTTCAAGTGCCTTTGTATAAAGGCTGGCCGTGTTTATATTTCCCGTGGTGTCATCTTTGATGAAACAGTTTTTCCCTTCGCTACATTAAATCCTAATGCCAGGACTCCTCTCCGATCACAAGTGCTACTTCTTCCTGAAACCACATCATCTGAACCTCTTGATCATGGGGATGAACAGACAGCTGATCCTTCGGTTAATCTTCATGAAAATCCTGCTGTAAATTTTGGTGGAAATCCCATTGTGTATCATGATTTTATGTAGCAGACAGGCACGGACCATAATGTGGATTCAGGTCCTGCAGCAGATTCTGACAGCGGCGATTCCAGGGATGATTCTCCCTCGCCTGCCGCACCAGGCAGCAGCGTCAGCATCGCATCTGCCTCGGGATGGGGCGAGCCACCCTCTACGTCCCACGCGTCCAGCCACGGGCCTGCAGGCGGGGCGCACTCCGCGTCGGGCAGACCCAGCGCTAGCGGGGCGCCTCTCTCCAACTGCGAAGCGGCGCGGTCTCCTCTACGCGGACAGACCGACCAATCAGCCGCGTCGCGTGTGGGTGGCAGCATCTGCCTCGCTTGTCGTGTTGCCCAATCAGGCACGCCGCTGGGTGCCGACGGCATCTTTGTTGGATCCGGTGCGGCTGGATTAGTTGCACCTGCGCTGGGATAGAGGATGGATGGATCCTCTGTGGTGGAAGACTCTGCAGTTATTCCTGCACCCACACAGAGAAAACGGTACCAAAATGGCATCTCGACACCAAAAATACATACAGATGGTATGGTCAGGTATGACAAGGTACGTTTTGTTGGCCTTGCTGCTACAGGAGAACCACACAACTTGGTAGAAACGTTAGAAAGTAAAAATTGGAAAAATGCTATGGATGAGGAATACAATGCTCTCATGAAAAATAGAACATGGCATTTAGTTCCTCCAGCAAAAGGCTGAAACATAATTGATTGTAAATGGGTTTATAGAATCAAAAGAAAAGCAAATGGAGAAATAGATAGATACAAAGCTAGATTAGTTGCAAAGGGTTTTAAGCAAAGGTATGGCATAGACTATGAAGATACCTTTAGCTCAGTTGTAAAAGAAGCTACTATCAGACTTGTTCTCTCTATTGCAGTGTCAAACAAATGGATTCTTCATCAATTGGATGTGCAGACTGCATTCCTTCGTGGTGTTCTAGAGGAGGAAGTGTATATGAAGCAACCACCTGGGTATGAGGTAAAAGATAAGCACTATTATGTGTGCATGCTTGGTAAAGGCCTATACGGTTTGAAACAAGCACCTAGAGCATGGTACTCTAGGCTGAGTGAGAAACTCCAAAGGCTTGGTTTTCAGCCGTACAAAGCTGACACATCACTATTCTTTTACAGAAAAAGAAAAATTACCATTTTCATGCTAGTATATGTTGATGATATTATTGTTGCAAGTTCATCACAGGATGCAACCAAGGCATTGCTTGAAGATCTAAGGAGAGACTTTGTTCCAAAAGATCTTGGTGATTTTCACTACTTCTTGGGAATAGAGGTAAAGAAGGTTAAAGATGGCATACTCTTAAGTCAAGAAAAGTATGTGTCAGATGTGTTAAAAAGAACAGGTATGATGAATTGCAAGGTATCAAATATGCCACTCTCAACCTCTGAAAATTGTCTAAAGAGGAAGGTGATCCCTTAAGTGTCGAAGCATCTACAAACTATAGAAGTGTGGTAGGTGCCTTGCAATATCTAACACTTACAAGACCTGGTATATCTTTTCCTATCAACAAAGTATGTATGTTCTTGCATACACCTACTCTTGCACAGTAGACAACAGTAAAAAGGATTTTGAGATATCTGAGAGGTACTATGAGTACAGGTTTAAAAGTCACAAGGTCAACATCGACCTTGGTGAGTGCATTCTCTGATGCTGATTGGGCAGGTTGTCCTGATGATAGAAGATCAACAGGGGGTTTTATTATCTTCTTTGGACCAAACGTCATCTCATGGAGTGCACGGAAGCAAGCCACTATGTCAAGATCAAGCATAAAGGCTGAGTCTAAAGCATTGGCTAATGCCACGACGGAACTAATATGGGTTCAAACTTTGCTTAATGAGCTTCGTGTAAGTCATTCTCCTACTGCCCGGTTATGGTGTGACAATATTGGTGCTACATATCTTTCAGCAAATCCAGTGTTTCATGCAAGAACAAAACACATTGAGGTAGACTACTACTTTGTGCGTGAAAGGGTAGCTAAGAAGCTACTTGATATTCGGTTCATTCCCACAAATGACCATGTTGCAGACGGGTTTACTAAAGCCCTATCATGGCAAAAGTTAGAATAATTTGAGAACAATCTCAACTTGGTGAAGTTATGATTGAGGGGGGGTGTTAGAATATCTGTATATGTATATACGGTGGATTATAAATCGTATATACATCATAGGGCTAGGTGGGGTGTATATCTTCAGTTGTAATCTGGTTGGTAGGTTGTTGAAGGATCTCTATCTTGAATAGCTAACTTGGAGATCAATCCATAAACCTAACTAACTAAATCCTTGTAAGCCCTAGCCGCATTGTGGCTCTATATAAACATGCAACGCGTCCCTGCTAACCATACGCTTAAAGCCATCTTTTAAGCGGAGCAGACACAAGGACCCACCCAGCAAGCGGGGTCAAGGGGAGATTTTTCACATGCCAAATAACTGAATTTTTTCCTATATATATATACACTAGCAAAAGAGCCCGTGCGTTGCAACGGGACAGAAAACACACACGCTCTTAACCCAATAACCACGACTTGAGACCTTGATACGTAGACGTTCTTTATTTTGAAATTGCATCACATTTGTGTTCCCGACGGTGGTCTCAATGCTCACACAACGAAAACGCATTTGAATGTGGTCAGTCCTAAGGCGTCTCTCTCTCCACACATACACACAAACACACACACACACACACACACACACACACACACACACACACACACATACACACACACACACGCTCGCACGCACACAATCACTAAGAATAAGATGAGAAAAATGTTGTTTTTCCCCGCGAGGTTTTTCAGAGTTGTGCATGCGTGGTTATCAATGTTTTTTTCCCTCTCAATCTGGTTTTAATGTGTGTTTATTTGCAATTTGGATCGCCGCCAGTGCGAAAAAAACCAGACCGTCCACTATAGATTAAGTTTGCATCCAAATTAATAGTTTAGAAATATTTAACAGCTAAAAGTAACAACATATTTGGATTCTACACATTTTTCTAATCAAATTTCATATATAATATGTTAAAATCGGAGTTACGATTTAAAAGATATGGATAATTTTGTTTTATATATATATATATAGGGTCGCGCTATTCGTCACCTTGGGTGAGGAATAGTTATTCTTCACCCTCCCCCCTCTATTTTAATAACAATGCACCGTAATTTTACGTTCCTTAAAGTTTGTCTTATTCCAGACATAAAAAGAGAACGTAAGAAAATATATAATCGCCGTAAAAAATATTTTATGTTACGTAAATTACAGATGTAAAAACATAGTGTAAAATGTACATAAAATGTATTTTTTCTGGTCTTCTGACCTTTTTTTATGCCAAATTTTACGCAGTGAATCAATATGACTGTAACTATTTGTATCTGAAACATAATTTATTTATGAAATGATCGTAATATTACCTCGGGTGAAGAATAATTTATTCTGCACCCTGGGTGATGAATAGTAACACTATTATATATATATATATATATATATATATATATATATATATATATATATATATATATATATATATATATATATATATATGTGTGTGTGTGTGTGTGTGTGTGTGTGGTAGTAATACACGACGTGAAATGCTTTTTCAGGTTTCTTGAAATGATTTTTAACAATGTTATTTCTTGAACAAAGAACATCCAACTATCTGAGTAACTGAATCTGTATGTTGATTTCATTGCCATGTCAATTGCCTAGCTGTGGTGTTCCACAGTTGTAACTGAGGTACTGAAATGGTCTACTTCATGCTCCTGTCAAGACCATAACCGCATCTCGCTGAATACCTGAAGATGGCAGCTACTGTTCCAAAATAGGTTCAGTTATTCTAATGAAAAAAAGCGTTTAGCATTTTTTCCAGTCAATTCACTCGAACAATACGTTTTGTTTGCAGAGTTAATTTGGAAATGCTAATGCAAATAAGGGCGTGTTCGGCATCTCTCTGGCTTCTCAAATCCTTGGCTCCACGACCGGAGCGCACCCGAACGGGTCAACTCCTGGTTATACAAGACAGAAGTTAGCGATTGGCATAGTGCAAATTTTCATAATCGGAGGAGTTGGGAAAACTGAGCTCCACCAAAACTAGGAAGCGGGAGTTGAAGAAAATTACACTGCCCTGCCACCGCCAAGTGACTCGCTCGCTCGATCATCACGTAGCGATTCGCTCCCAGGTCCTCTCTCTTGCCGCCAGCAGTCTCTCCCCGACCAGGCCTATGGCCCAGCCCATCTTTTCCAAACCTTTGGACTGTCAGCCTGCTCCTGATGGGCCACAAAGGGGTGATTTTATGGGCTTCGAGCTCGCTCCCTCATGCGAGGGAGAAGCCGTGACGCCGAATGGATCGCTGACTCCGGGATCGATGGTGAGAAGCTGGAGCGGGATTTGTGGCGCTGGAGTTGAAGATTTTCCTGCCACGGAGAGCTCCCGAACACGCCCTAAGTTTCTATAAATTTACTTCAACAATCTCTTACATAGAAAAATTATGGTTGAGGGACTCTTGAAATGACGTGGTTACTATGGTTCGCTAGGAACATTCAACCAAGGGTTTCTCATTTTTAGATATACCATGAGTGTTATAAATATCCACAACTACACAACTCATCGTAGAATTAAGTGATCACAACACTTGGCATGTGATGTTTGGTGAAGCGATGATGACCTGGTCACACTACAGTGTTGATCACTCGTGACCTCTGATATAAACTAGCTTATTCCCCATGTAGAGGAATCACTTTTAGTTGGTTGACTGGTAGAGGTTGAAAAGGCGTGGAAGGAGAGCACCAATCACGAGCAGGGTGAACGGCACCACCGGTCAGATAGCATGGTCTGGTGTAGGAATGAGATGTATTGGGAATTAGAGTTAGTGGCGCATACAGAAGCATAGTCATTGCATGATGTGTTTAACTAGAGGATACTTACAATTCGTGGCTCTTATCACACTCCAGGCATACAAATCACGACTTTGTGGTATCAAATGTATGTGATTAAAAACCTAACTGACAACAGGACGTAGATTGCTTCAGACAAGTTGCATAAGAGTTGGATCGTAATCACGGCTCAGTCTTCTACATTATCATGCACATGTAATCTTGGATGACCTCCCGTGACTTGTAGACGGATCAGGTATTAGCAATGACACGACCTAATTCCTACACACGAGAGTACGATCCATCCACTCAGTGACATGAAATCATTTTTTATCAATAAACATATGTTAACCACCACACCTCCTAATTTATAGGGCACTACCATATACTACCGCCGTTCTCGTCGATATATTATCGTCTTGTTGGGTTGTAGTTGGTCCACATGAACCTTCTATTTCATGTTCAAACAATGATTTCAGAGGTTGGACAAATTTAGGATTGAATCCATGGCTCACCTTCCCAGTAGGGCAAAGAAGTTGGTTAACAATATATATCCAATCGAGCTACTTTACCATAAATAGGTGAGAGCAACTAGTTGACCAGCGCTCCTTCGGGAGCCTCACAACGATCAGCCGCCGTCACATGTCCCGCTCTGGGCGCTCCCTCCGGACTTTCTTTTTTATCTTTCCGCACGCGTTTTCGGCATTTTAAACGGTCTTTTTTCTGTTTTTTTTTACTTTTCGATCTTTCACCGGTCTTCCTTCAATTTCGGACCCAAAAAATTTCGAAAAAAATATTTGCGCAAAAAACTTGTTTTTTCGTTTTGCTTCTGCGACAGGCACGTTTTTGCTTTTGCTTGGAAATGGAAAAAAAATAGGCATTTACTTGGTTTTTTTCGCGAGAGGCACGGCCGTGCCTCTCGAAAATGAAAACAAACATGTTTTCCATTTTTTTTTTCTTTCACGAGAGGCACGGTTGTGCTTTCGCGAGACGCATGGCCGTGCCTATCGGAAACAAAAAAAATGCATTTTCTGTTTTTTTTCTTTTGCGAGAGGCATGGTATTGCTTCCGCGAGAGGAACGGCCGTGCCTCTCAGAAACGGATAAAATGTGTTTTTTTTTCTTTTCCTTCCACGAGAGAGGCACGATTTTGCTTACGCGAGAGGCACGGCTGTGCTTTCGCGAGAAGCACGGCCATGCCATTTTTGGAAAGAGAAAAAACGTGCTCCCAGTTCGGTTTTTCCTTCGGCTTTTTTTGTGAAAAAAAAATTCATCAAAACCTATCAATATGGGATTTAGTTTTGAAGATCTCGCCGAGAGGAATCCAAACGGTTTGAGATTGAGGTAAAATGTTTTAAATAAATGGATGTACAAAAAAAAGAAAAACTCTCAGGTTGCGAGAAAATGGCACGCATGTAGTGCGTCGCTTGTCGCAATTTGAGAAGGTGGGAGTGATTTTTGGAAGGAGTACTCCTTAATTAGTGATTTCGTAAAGAGGTTGGTCAGCAGTATGTATCCGGTCAAGCTACTTTACCGTATAGATAATATCAGCAAATGTTTATATTGAGCTCGAGCCCGACTTGTATGTACATGCGTGGTAAATGGAGCCCATCTAAACCATTTTTTTCTATTTCTATTAGAGAAACTAGTCTTCAACCCGTGCTGCTGCACGGGCTAGAAGTTTTGATAATCTGCAAATATAAATATTGAAGAATTGGAAGTAAGAAAATACCTTTTCATAACTTATTTTGATACTATATACAATATCATTGGTTCCTATTAGAGCGGTACATATACAACTACATCGGCACTATTATGATTTTGACTGATGTAAAATTATCGGAATTTGTGGTTATATTTCAATTTTTAGTTTAATGTTGGTTATATGTTTTAATTTAATTCACAGAGTCAAGGGATTTCTCCAAACTCTTGACAACTTTTTAGAAACTTCAATTATTTGCGTTTATTTTTAGGTAACATGGCTTATTTTTAAACAGAACTCAAAAGTAGTTCCTTATATTTATATCAGAAACAATTAGTTTAATATACTTCAAAATTTATACAATCATCATGTACTCTGTCGTATTACTTTTTGGTTGTTGTTATTATTTTTCTCCATGACTGCCCACTGCATCGTTTATTTTGAATGTCTTGTATGGATATTGTAAACTAAGAGTTGTATGCATCAATCGATGCAGAGGCTCGTGATGTTATGGCTCGTTAATAAAATAGTCACATACGCCGTCATGTTATCTGATAACCAATAACTTCTGAAAAAATAGATACATTACCAAACCGATTTTTGTTTATAAATATATCAGGATATAAATTACTCGTCGAAGGTGTATTTTGTAGTTGACAAAAGTGACAACTTATCCAGGGATTGGCAGCAATAGTTATTATTTTGGAATATACTATTCAAAAATGCATGTACCAGATTATTTACAAAACAGCCAGAAATCTGCATAGAAAGTAGCGAAGCCAGATACAACAAAGAAGGAAAAAAGGGAAGCCTTGCATTTGTATAATAAATTTAGTGTAATATATGTACAACAAGTATCTTCTAAATTAGTTAGAAAAATACTATACATTTTTGTAAACATATTAGGATAGAAATTGTTGCTCATGTATTTTGGAGACCTTGACTTGACCAAAGTGACATCTTTTAGAGAATTGGTGGCAGTACAAAATATCTACGGTACATAGTACTATGCTAATATATACCTAATTATTTTCAAAACACCTACGTATCTGCATAGACAATAGCGCGGCCACATACACAATCTAAGACCGGGGGGGGGGGGGGGTGTCAAGGAGTCCGAGTCTAATATGATCAACTTTGTCTTTTTCACCCAGCCATTGCTACAATATGTCCACAAATTAGATGGTTCATATTTCTATTTTCTTCCTGTTGTAATCTATTAATCCAAGATTTGTGTGTGCAGCTCAACCTAAGCTGAATTGTCGGTAAATAATTGGTAAGCCTATCATCTATTTCAAGATTATACAGATGACTTGTTATAAAGCGTATAGCAGTAGACATTAATCAAATCAAGCATCGTCCAACATACGTTGGCTTCATCTCTTATCAAGACTGCCATGATGTTACTACTGTCTGGAGAGCAAACATTGGTTCTCCGTCATAATTGACACTGAAAAATTGAACTTAGCTCCCGTTCTATATAGCAGACCAAACATGTACAAAAGGAGTACTTAGGTAAGGAACAGTTTACCGACCAAAAATCACCACTAAATATTCCCTCTTAAATAAATAAATTAAACGGTATACTTCAACCAATCAGAAAATTAGTAGAACAAAAAAGGAGAGAAGTTAAAAGATCAATCTTTGTGGAAGATAAAAGATACGCTTATCTCCACTTTTACATCATCTTGCCAATGGCTATCCCATGTTGTCGAGATCAAACCAACAAAAGGACTTGGGCCATATTACAGTCGCGGCATTAAGTAGCTTAGTTTTTCAGAATAAGTAGTACATAATACATGCAATGGGCATTCCACTTCTAGTGTTTCCAATATATGATACGGAGTGGAATGGTTTCCACTTTTCCTACTTTTCCATGGTTCCTTCACATTCTTTCATGCACATTTGCTCTATATGCTACCAAAATCATTCATAACCACATAAACAGAAAATTGGTGCGGTCTGCTTGATTATTAGGAAAAGAGCTATATTTAGATTTCCAATATCCTTATCTAAGAGCTACTGAGAATGTTTGCACATATAAAAAGAAACTTATTCGGATGAATTATTCTATACATTAAGTCTAAAGAAGTTGATGCATTTGAACAGTTTGCTATATATTTCTCACAGGAGGAAAATGCATCATAGCATACATCCATACAGTGAAATTATTAAATCTAGTTCTTCAAATCTGCAGATTACATTACGGACTCACACAATCGCACAACAATATTCCATTACACATATAACTAATCTTAGTAATTCAAATATATTATCCATTGAGGTTATTTACTCCCTTGTTTCCATCTCTCACAATATGATATAATGATGCAAGAACAGGACACAATCGTCAGCTACACAAAGAGAACTAATACGTAAGTAAACAAATTGACTTGATTTTCTTAGAATTTTCTCCACGATGAAGAAAAAGAAGAACAGACCTCACGCTGCTGTTGCATATGCAGTTGTCAAACTGCATGGAAGACTCGCAGCAGATGATATGGTCGTTGGATTCCCACTGAGAGTCCAAGACAGCTCAGGTCCAGTTACCTAAAAATAGTTAGAAAGCTAAGTATCATGGAAAAATTGTGTGTGTAGAAAATATATTTGTGAGAAGAAATAGCAGTTACTTACTATTAAATAGGAAGATGCGTACAAATTATCACCAACAAATTTTGTATAGCTGCAAAACTGTCCCCAAGAATTCTAGTCCATCTAGAAACATGGCACATTAAATTAAAGTACAAAAGTTGAGATGTAATATGAATCGTGTAGATTCAGGCAGGACTGTATGATGGATTTGGCAGAAAACTTAGTTGTGTTTCACTGGTCAGGAGCAGTGTTGTGCATCGCTTACAATTTATTGAACAGTTGTGCCATCGGTACACAGTAGCTCCTTTGCTCGACGGCCTCATGGATGACCCATACAGTTGCTACTTGATCCGTTTCAAACTGTCATTAGTACACTCCCCCTCCTGCTAGATCTGATTCACCTGTTCATCCAAAAATACCTCCTCCACTTAATTGTACACCAGTTGAGGGGATTAAAAGAACCTTCTCCATAGCCAAAGGTGTGTTGCTGCGTGGTTGCGGTAGCAGAGATTCAAAAATCATGGAGGAAACCAATGGGGAAGAGGCTACTTGATCGGTTTAGATGACTGCTAGGGAAGAGACTGCAGATTGGATGGGGGGAGGATGACGGGAGGATGAGGAGCGGCAGTAGGGTTCATTGTGTTGGTGTGGTTGACTGCCACGTGAAGAAGACTGCAGATTGGATGGGAGGATAATGGGATGAGGAGGAGCAGCCCTAAGAAGCCTGCAGATTGGACGGGAGGATAACCGGATGAGGAGGAGCAGCCCTAGGGCTCGGTGGGTGGTTTTTTGTTTTGAGTTGGATCAACGTAGGAAGGAGGATAATGTAGATGGATTCTTTTTTTTTGCTAAAGATGTTTTAAGGTGGGACAACAGGCAAGGACTCTTGAGGCATTGCATCTGACGGTGGAAAATCATTAATTTGGAGATCAAACGGCTAATATGATTAGTTTTCGAGAATTAATGTGGTGTCTCGTATGGTGCCTCCAATTAATAAATATAAGATAAGATATAAGAAGGAGCTCCAAAGCAACAGAGTTCTATCCTCTGCACACTCATCTGAAACATGGTTTCCCCCTCCCCTTCCTCCATCCACACATCCATATGTTCTCTGTTTGGTATCCCATCGTGCAATTGTCTTTGGGGAAAGAGATCTGAATCATATTGCTTTGTTCGATCCTCTCTCACCTTGTTGTAATTGAAGAATCCTAGAATGGATGGGACTTTCCGACTGATTGATTGGTCGAGTAGGTTTTTGCGAAGAAGCAACATGCGCCTCCCCTGACTAGTGTGGCTACAACCCTAGCATGTGTAACTCCATTTTGATATTGTACAATAGTCTCCGTGTGCCACCAGGGCCGGCCCATGGGCTGGGCAAAAGGGGCGACCGCCCCGGGCCCCAAGAGGGAAGGGCCCCAACTAAAACTTATATTAGTAAGAACTACAGAAGTATACATTACATTTCAAAGATTATTAAATGGATAAAATAGAGTGTCAATTTGCAGAAGCGTTAGTTCACACCATATACTAATAAGTTATACCACACATAGGCAAACCAATCCGACTGGCGAAGTTGAGTTCAAATACATTAGAGTCTATTTACAATGCATGTCCTAGTATCTTAATGAAAATTATGATAAATAGATTTCTATGTTTAAACCAATACCCAATTTATAATTTGATAAGTGTGTAGGCATCTCATATCTACCAATCAAAACCATGTGAATCTGAACGAGCATGTTAAGTAATAGAATCATACGTAAAATTATACAATCAACAACATTTTTGTTTCTTCGATGATTCTATTATTAAACCACATTTTCTATGCCCTTAGAAGTTTCCATAAATATGTCTGCCTAATATACACTAGAAACCACTATTAAGATATTTGTTAGTGTGTATATAATTTAAAATCTCTACCATAATATTTAATAATATCAAGAGATATATGAACACACGCATAGATATATGCAAATGTGTATACACTACATCGTTTATGCAATATTAGAAAAATAAATCTGAAAGATTGTTTTAGTAATAAAGAAAAAAAATTGTACATTATAAAATCTTCATTTTGTAGAATTAAAATTTCCAATGATATACATTACAACTGCATACAAATGAATAAAACAACTATTATTTAAAAACATTTATGTGGCTAAGAAATAAAAATATATATCACTTATAATTGTAATATCATACACTTAGTTTACAGTAAGTATAAAAGTTTAGTATGAAAAACAATTATTTTACATCGCCCCGGGCCCAAAAATACTTTGGACCGGATCTGTGTGCCACACAAAATGGTAGGCGGATCTCGTCGGACATTGTTAGCCCCTCATTGATCGAATATTGTTCATCAATAAAACTAACGGATTTTGTGCAGTTTATATAAACTGACAGGCCAAAAAGGTGTACTGGCATCCTCGCCCTTTTGAATCTCAAATTTGCGTTGTTCCTCTACACCCTCACTTCAACCCTAGTTCCCCCCGTTCCATTACCCCATCAATTGATTGTCTGTTTGGTACTCTGTCGTGTGTTGGTCCTCGTGGGAAAAGAGATCAGAGTCACGTTGCAAGTTCACACATGAAGGGTTCTCTTATTTAGAAATGCAATGAGTGGCATGAATGTCAGCAACGATCAAAAATTGTTGGCATGTGATGTTTGGTGAAGCAATGATGATATCTTGGCCACACACAACATTGATTGATCGGTGACCTCCTATAAATAGCTAGCTTATTCCCATGTAGATGGATCACATTTAGGACACCGGTGGAGGATGGTAAAGCATGGGAGGTGAGCACCAATAAGGAGTAGGGTGAATGGCACCGTCTGTCACACAACACGATCTAGCGGTGGAATGGGATGTATTGGAAAATCAAGTCAGAAGCTCAAGGCGAAACATAGTGCATGGGCATGCATTGGAACTAGCACCTACTGAAAAAGCCACGACTCTTATTACTACTTTTCTGCCAAACAGATCAGGGTGCCATGTCGCCGAGTCAGTAGGTCAGAGTGAAGTCTATTTTAAACCTTGAATTCATGTGACTCGTTCAAATTAAACCCTAACCTTTCAATCCCTGAAGTTGGTACCCTCTACTCACTGATCCCGGTCTATTTCAACCCTGAACCTGTTTAGCGCACTAGGAAAAAGATGATCCCGACCGGGTTTAATCTGTACTCTCAGTTACAATACTGGCCCACATGTCATTTCCGTGCTTCAGTCTCCACCTTATCCCCAATTCCCCTCCTCTCTCTCCTAAAATGGTGGGACGAGCGGCCGCAGAACGGCGGAGGCGTTAGTTAGCGGTGAACTTGTTGAGGCAGATGAAGCAGTTGAACTGCCGCCCCTGTACACTGGAGCCGGACAATTCGCTGTACGCAAACGCCTGCAGCAACCCGTCGTTGGTCGCGCTCAGGCCTGCTGCCGTCCCGTGGAACAACCGTTGTAGTTTTTGTGTTCCTAAACGGTCTCCACCCAGGCATTGGCGCGTGCTGCTCCTCCCCTCCAAGCGAGCCCGCGTGCTGCTAACGGCGGAGAGAAGACGGGGCACGGTGAGCGAGTCGTGTTGGGTTTGGCCGAGTGCCGCACTCGCTGGCTCCTCATCCTCCTCGCGGAGGAGAAGATGGCGATAAAGAGCTAGAGCTTCACCTCGCCAAGCAGCAAGCAACACGAACGTCCTGTGTGCTTACATGGTGCCACACGAGCTACACGGCCACGACGACGGTGTGACAACAACGACGAAGCTTCTCCTGGCCGGTGGCAACATAGTACAAAGCTAGAACTAACTCCGGCTGCCTTGATATCCTTGATTCCTAGTAGCATGATCTCCTTTTGTCAATCCAGTCCACTGGGACATGCACTAGGTTGCTACTTGACCTAGTTAGTCAACGGACCCAAGACACGCATCAGCGCCGGGTTATGCAATCTTTAACTCCAACAGAAAGGAGGGGCTGGCGCGGTGGAGCACCCCCGAATTCTCTTGTCCATGGCCTGGCGCATGGCGAGGCAAGGCGGTGCGGCCATGTCGAGGGGGACTCGCAGGAGGTGTTCCCTTGCCGTCGCACACCCACGAGGACAGGCACCACGCCCTGCTCCCCGTTGCCGTGGACACGGGCTGGCTGGGCTTGAGCATTGTGATTCCTACAGAGAGATGAAGAGAATGAGCAGAAGATGAATATGACAAGTGTACCCATGTACTCAGTGAGAGAAGAGAATAATCCTGGCCGGGATCAATATTTCCCCAGCACACCAAACTGGCATAACCGGATCCAGGGTTAAAATAGACCGGGATCTATAAGTATAGGGTACACATTTCAGGGATTGAAAGGTTAGGATTTGATCCCGACTAGCCGTATGAATTCAAGGTTTAAAATAGACTTCACTCCAGTAGGTCATGTATGAGTCTTCGATACCATTGTGCCCATGTAGTCTTGAACGATCTCCAGTAGAATTCACAGAGTACTGGTGTAGACCGTTCCACTACGGTTCCTAGACACATTGTCCGGAAGGAACTTCAAGTTAATATTTATTCTAATATAAAGTTTTTTCTAGAGAAATATAAAGATCTTTTGAACTTTTTAATGGACTGAAACGTGTGGATCACCTTACCAATGAGCAGTTTTAACATGCTCCCTCTTACCACCTCTTTTCACATGGGAGTTAAGAGTACATATTAGATCTAAATCGTTGATCTCATTAATTAGTGATCTGATTAACGCTTACTTTCTTACCTCACATAAAAAAAAGGGGCAAGAGGGAGCATGTTAAAATTTTCCATTACCAACAGCACAAAATAAAATGGGCCGATCGGGTTTAGGAACGCTTAGTCTTTGGTCTTGTTGTGTGTGGTTGGTACACAAGCCCCATTAGTATGGGCCAGCCAGCTAGGTGGAGCCCAAGCATAAGGTGGCCCATCCAAAACCCCATTTTTTTCAGATAAAGAAAAGTCTCGAAGTTTGCTCGGGAGTGGGGAGAACAGAGAGTATAGTTGAACACAAAAGTAGTAAATGTGCTTGAATCGAAAAAATGCATACATGATTGCTTCCCTAGTTGACACCCCTTCACAAGTGCTAAAGGGGTAGAAATTTTATTACATTATGGAAGTAAATTTTGAGCTAAACGACCAAGATTGGCACTGTTGGGGTGACTAAACGGCAATGCACAGGCTATCATTGCCGATGGACAACTCTGGGAATCTGGATCTGATGTAAAGGTAGAGGGGATCATGGCTAATGGACCTCGTAAAGGGGGTCCGCATTGCCATATCTTTCTTAGAAAAGCCAACCGGATCAAAATCGATGTAGAATTATCGGTAATTAATTGGCAAACGAAAATCAAATTCTTGCAATGTCTGGTGGTACTAAAACATTTCTTAAGTGAAAGGAAAGACAAGGAGAGGGAAGATAGGAGGAGCACATGGGCAACAACAACAATACTTAAGGGGGGGCTGCTTTGAAACAGAGCTGAGACAAGGCGAGGATACCTGTGTTTCCAACGACATGGATGATGCTCTGATGTCAAGATACTAGTTGTCGATGTCGGATTGCTGGATCGGTGGCTGGTTCATGGCGGTGTAGAGACTGATAGGATGGTGGCTACAACGGTGGAGGCATAGAGAGTCCAAGATACATGATAATAGGCATGCCGAGGGGAACTGCAGGGGGAGAGTCGAGAACACCGACCGCATTGGGAGGGATCCACAGCGCATGGCCGTGTAGCGAGAATGACCCCGCCCACCCAACGGCGCGAAGTAGACAATTGAGGGGGTCTGGCAAACGACAGATGGAAAGGAGAGTTGGTCATCCACCGATGTTATCACGGCCTTGTCCGTGGCCACCACCATTTATGTGCCCGCAATCGCCTGAGGAGCCGCCTGCTATCATGCTGCATAGGAGCCTTGCCGCGGTCGTTGTTGGACAAGCCACGGTCGCCTGAGGATTTGGTGTTGCCAGTCAGGACACGTTGTCGCTGTTGATGCCGATAATCAGAGCAGAAGAGACCTCGGTGTTGTGATGGGCGTAGAGTGTGGTCTCCTCAAACAGTAGCCATGAGCGGTCCTGGACAAACAAACATGGGGAACGGGACTGCATGGGAGAGTTATGGTGATCACTTAAAAGCGGTATGAGATACCACGCAACATCTATAGTGTCATGGTCCGATCAAGGACCGATTCGTCCATGTTGAGCTGCCATCGGTACTCCACAACCCATAGGCCACCCTGGGCGATGGTGCGGAATTCCGCGTTGAGGTGCACTGCCTCGGCAGGCTGGTCGGCAAGGAAAAACTCGATCACCCGACTCCAGGCTAGGCACGTGGTGCTCTCTGCCGAGCGGATGATCTCGTACAGGTCGTTGGTGATGTAGGATAGATCCACAGGAGGATCGTAATGTTGTTATGGCGCCACACCGTCTCCTGCAGCTTAGGGTCAGAGTAGTGATCGACGCGGTAATGACAGAGTACATGGAGAGAACATGAAGCATGATATGATGACAAGGACATTTGGAGAAGTTTTTGGACTGGGAATAAAGTCTGAAATTGATGTAGTTATTGATGTTGAGTTGGTGGCTAGATACACTACGTGTGGACAGTGAGGCCGGGCAGAGGAGAATAACGGAGCCGAAGGAGCGATGGTGCTCGTCAGAACGCCAAAGGAGGCTCCGGTGTCTATCAGGACAGGAGGATGCTGTACGTGGCTACGAAGTATTTTAGTGGAACTCTCCTGATTCCATTGGATGGCCCACAAAGGGGATGTATACAAGTACTCTACATAGGATAACACCTGAGCTGTATACGGGCAAGCACAACAAAAGCGGTGCACGGCGTGCGCCTGATGATGGCTAGATACACTATGTGGGACTCGATCCTTCTTACTATACTGGCAACTGGCGTGTTCCACTAATCTCTATTGCAAGTTTAGCAACCATAGAAATTTCAGGAGTTATACATAGCAAAGGAGGATGGATCAACATTGAAGAACAGAGGAGACATGCTCACCTTGTGGAGTTGTGGTTCTGTGTACAGACGAGGACTGAGGCGTACACAGGAGGACCAGGCCTGCCAGGGCCGAGCTGGCAAAATCGGAGGCCCTGTGCAAAACTCTAAAACGGGCCCTATCTTGCTTAAAAAACACTACATAAAACTATAGTAATATAAAGATCACAATATCTTATATGCCTATTCATAGTTGTATCAAGACGGGCCAATCGGAAATATCAAGAATCATACCTATTCATGGTTGTATAGTCTTCAATTAAACAACATCATATTTCTAAGACCGAGTTAAATCCTCTATTTTTTGTTTCTTCAAACGCTTTTAGTAACCAGATTCATGTTCTCTAAATGAAGACATGGCTTGCCACTTGGATCTGCAATACTAAACGCCTAATAGACGAAAAGAATAAAATTAACTACAAGATTTTAGTATGACTAAATAGCGGGCGAAAAGCGAAACTCGGAGTAAGGGATCACAGCATCACAGGTTATTGATGTGAAGACGCTTAAAAATTCAGAGATCTAAAGATGCCTTGAACTTTCCTTGCCTTCAAAATTCAGATGGATCAGGTCCTCCCTGCGGGCTGTTGTTCCCCCGGTCCTGCCCTCTCGTGTCCTATCTCCTAAAAATAATCTACCACGTTGGATTGAAACTGAAGTACTGAACATCTCGACCGTGGATTCAACACCAAGGAAAGAGGACTGGACAGAGGAGTCATGAGCCCTAACCTGCTGCGTCGAGCGATGGCCGCCAGCGCCAGACGAAGAGACGAAGGAACGCCTTGTCGCTTCATTCGTCTCGATCGAATCGAGCGATGATGGAAGAGGGTTACCACCGATGGCTCGATCAGGGCCTTCTTCACGTGTGGCACGCGAGGAATAGAGGCCCATATCGATGGCTGAACTCGAAGAGGCCCATCTATCAGAGGAGCAGTACTCTGCGTAAAAAATTTGGGGCCCTTGGGCCTGTGCGGCCGCAAGACAGGTCGCACTCCTTGGGCTCGGGCTGTGGCCTGCTTTCGGTCGGGGGACGGCTATGGAGCAGGGTCGAGCCGGCAAAATCGGAGGCCCTATGCAAAACTCTAAAACGGGCCCTATCTTGCTTAAAAAACACTACATAAAACTATAGTAATATAAAGATCACAATATCTTATATGCCTATTCATCACTACTAGGGAAAAGCCTATACACAGAATCTTATCTGCAGCGCGCTTCAAAATACCACGCTACTGCTACTTAGCAGCAGCGCGTGTGTTCAAACGCGCTCTTGACTTGGAAGTAGCGATGGCGCGTTTGAGAATACAGCGCGCTCTGCTATAGTTGCCATGACCTTGGCCCTCCGCTAGCTATAGCGATAGCGCGTTACATTGTAGAGCGCTCTGCTACTTGCGTTAGCTGTGGCGCTTTTGTAAGCGCTACAACTATCCCTACCTTACCCCCGCCGCCCGCCCGCCTGATTCCCTCCTCTGCTTCCTCCCCAATTCCCGACCCGCCTCGCCACCGCCGTCTCCCCGACCCGCCTCGCCGCCGTATCCACCGACCCGCCTCGCGGCGCCTCGGTGCCGCCGTCTCCCGACCCGCCTGCTTGCCGTCTCCCCGACCCGCCTGCCGCCGTCTCCCCGACCGGCCTCGCCGCCGTCTCCCCGACCCCGGCCGCCTCGCCGCCGTCTCCCCCTACCCGGCCGCCTCGCCGCGCCTCGGTGCCGCCGTCTCCCCCGACCCCATCTCTCTCCCCACCCTCTGTAAGCACTCTCCCCTTCCGATCCCTCTCTCCCCTTCTGATCCCTCTTCTCTGCTTAGTATGAACCCTAGGTATTTAGTGCTAGTTAGTATGAACCCTAGGCTATTTTTAGTGCTAGTTAGTTAATTACTTAGATGGTAATTAGGGCAGTAGTTCTTAGGTACTAATTAGTTAGTAAGAATTAGGTACTAATTAGGTACTAGAATATTTTTATTTATAGTATTATTTTTAGTAAGAACTAGTTGAATTAATAGAACTAGTTAGTAAGAACTTGTTTCTATTTTTTAGTTAAAAGCAATTTTTCCCGCCTCGACGTGGACGATGCCTATCCCGCATCCTCGTCGTCGAGTCGGCGGAGGACGACACCTGCTTGACCAGATCGGCCATGTTCGTGGACCTGGCTCCGCCGGGTTGTCTTGGGGCGCTACCTACCGGGGGGCGCAGGTTGGTGAGGAGCCAGCATGTCGTTGACCCGAACCTTGCTTGGTGGCGGTCGCGGACTCCGCGGAGGCTCGAGGACTCCGCGGAGGTGGTGCGTCACCGTGTCAGTGAGGAGGACGCGCACGTCCGTCGCTACTTGTTTGCGTTGGAGCACAGGCCGTTCTCCAATACCTGGCAGGTTCTCTGGGGATCTCACTGGAGCTATGATCCCGTGATGGTGCCTTCTCTGTGGGTGTCCACCACCCGCGCCGATACCCGTCGTGTGCTAGAGTTTTAGTTGTATTAGTGATGTTATATGTATGACACTATTCGTGATGTATTAGTGACAATATTTTGAAATGCATGAGATGATCTACTTTTGCTTATTGAATGCATGCTAATTTGAGTCCTATAAGATATTTTGAAATGTATATCTTGTGTTGCTCAATATCCAAGTGGCGGTCATGTTTGCAGGTTACACCTTGAGTGGCCTATGTTTTGCGGAGTGTTGATTCATTTCCGTTCGGCAAATTTCAGGCGCTTCGATATGTCCTATTTAGCAAAGGTCATGCGGATTTTTCCGTGAATTTTGGCATGACTTGTGCTAGAATATATATGTAGGAAATATCGAGTGCCCGGTTTGTGTGTTCATATCTTGGTAGTTGTCTTGATCGATTTTCAATTAATGTTTTAACTGTGAACATAGGAAATGTCGGCGATGAGAAGGATTTGGTATTTGCAAATACTGCGAAGACGAAGCGGCTGCCTGTCTTGACGGAATCTTCCTAGATGATGATAGGCGCTTCAGCATCAAGCTGGGCGTGAACTTGAAGTGGATATGAAGTCACAACGACAAGTCTTTTTTGAAATTAAGCATAACATCTGCTTTCATTTGCTTCAACTTATATTTTTTTTACTATTCTACTAGCGTATCCCCTGCCATGCAAGAGTTTTTGTATTGGATAAGATAGGTTTCAGTCATAGTATGGAGGAAAAGAAAGTTTACTTGAAGACCGAGCATGGTTATATTTTCCATGCGAAGTTATACAATTCAGACGACTACACCTATTTTGGATGCAAAACATGGCGAGCACTATGCAAGACTTATGCATTTGAGCCTGGTATGGTTATCACCTTTGATATTCGTCCGGAAGATGATATTGAAGGTAATACCGACATCTGGGTCAATGTGCAAATGCCTCCAGTTATACCATTATGTAAGTTTCTCAACCATATTTATGTCTTTGATATTGTTTATTCAAAATTAATTGACAACTAATTTGTATTGTCAGCTTATTTCCGTGCAAGCAAACATGTCCAGCGCTTGGTAGACAGGACCGTATATCTTGTCACGGGGCTGAACTCAAGCTGCGAGGAGCTCAGTCATTATGTTTCATGGCTTGAGGATCTTGATACTGTCAAGACAAATTTTCTTCGTGCATTTAGAAATCTTAGTACTGAAAATGTGCGACCCATAGTGTTCATACTGAACTACGGTCACATCCATTTAGGAAGGATGGTAAGATTTTACTTTTATCCTCATTGCATCTTTTCCATACATTATTTTTGAAGCTAAACTTCATTGCTAAGTATGTTACCATACGATGTTCTTCAACAGGACTCCCGATGAATGTTGTGCCTTATGGGATCGAGACTAAAGGTGTCATGAGTATTGTCAACTTACGGCCAAGATATCCTACAGCTTACTTTAGTGCATTCAAGATTAGCGACGGATGCTTAATAGTGCAAGACTGGACCAAATATGTGTTGGGGAGCGCAGAGAAGTACTAGGGAGCAGCAACCAGAGACGCCTTCCACGATTAGGAGACAGGTTCATCTGCATGCTTCAACTTGATCAAGGAGGAGAGCTATACATGTTTTATGTTCTTTTACCTAGAGAGAGCAGCAGGAGTGAGTAGCGAGGAGTGAGTAGCTGGCTAGAACTGAGTTTCAGGATGATGATGTGCTACACTATTACTATGATGATAAAATAGCTAGTGTTCGTGGTAATGACTATGATGTTTATTATTAGCTAGTGTTAGTGGTGATTAAATAAATAATGTTGATGGTAATGACCATGATGATGATTACATATCTTGTCTTTGGCGGATTAGATTCAAGTGGAGGCAACATGTGGTGCACATCGAAAGTACTACTAATCCAAAGTAGATCAAGTTTGGATTAGTAGTATACTTTGACATGCACCACATATTGCCTCCACTTGAACCTAATCCACCTTCATTTAATACACTGTTATGGACATAATGATGTAAACCTCATAACATCTGGTATTGTACCAATATTTGTATGATGGCGCATAAATACACTAAAAATAAAAAATTATAAAAAAATACTAGTAGCGATGGGTGGGAAACACGCTGCAAGTAGATAACTTAGCGATAGCGCTGTACCAAACAAGCGCTGCAGCTATTTGTACTAGCAGTAGCGCGTGATGGCACGCGTTACTGCTAAGCATTAGCTGTAGCGCCTTATTAGTAGCGCGGCCTACCGCGCTACTAGTAGGCACAAAACACGCGCTACTGCTAGGGTTTTCCCTAGTAGTGCATGGTTGTATCAAGACGGGCCAATCGGAAATATCAAGAATCATACCTATTCATGGTTGTATAGTCTTCAATTAAACAACATCATATTTCTAAGACCGAGTTAAATCCTCTATTTTTTGTTTCTTCAAACGCTTTTGGTAACCAGATTCATGTTTTCTAAATGAAGACATGGCTTGCCACTAGGATCTGCAATACTAAACGCCTAATAGACGAAAAGAATAAAATTAACTACAAGATTTTAGTATGACTAAATAGCGGGCGAAAAGCGAAACTCGGAGTAAGGGATCACAGCATCACAGGTTATTGATGTGAAGACGCTTAAAAATTCAGAGATCTAAAGATGCCTTGAACTTTCCTTGCCTTCAAAATTCAGATGGATCAGGTCCTCCCTGCGAGCTGTTGTTCCCCCGGTCCTGCCCTCTCGTGTCCTATCTCCTAAAAATAATCTACCACATTGGACTGAAACTGAAGTACTGAACATCTCGACCGTGGATTCAACACCAAGGAAAGAGGACTGGACAGAGGAGTCATGAGCCCTAACCTGCTGCGTCGAGCGATGGCCACTAGCGCTGCATTTAAGATCTGAAGGAACGCCTTGTCGCCGTTCGTCTCGATCGAATCGCTCTTGATTGAATAAAGCGATCTAAAGCTACAAAGATCGCGACTTTGTATCAAATAGCCCTGATTGAATAAGACATCGTAGATTCAACGCATTATAAACGTTTGTCTAGGATGGGACAATTCCCAGTGCACCGTGGCGGCCTTGTCGGCAAGCGCTATCAGGCCAATCATCGTGCTTCAAATTACACAGTGATTGACTAAAAACTGAACTATGGAATAGAAGGAACTAGTCTAGTCCTGATCTGGCTGACTCTGGGATCGGGGCTGAGAATGCAGGCCTTCCCTCGGTTCAAATCTACAGTAAGAGCTATCTTCAAAGTCTATCTGTCCAAATAAGGTAAATCTAATGGCCTCATTGTCACTGGAAAGCATATAAAAAATAAATTTATAGCCATTAGTAAATCGTTCTGATTCGAGTGGTCATCTGTCACGGTTATGGATGCAGGGCTCTTAATAACAAGGATGCATGATTCCTACTTATCATGCTTAGCGGTTAAAGTCACTCTAGTAAAATTAATCTGAATTGGTTTATAGTGCAAATCAGGATATAAATTAAGAAGAGTAGGTAGATCAATAGCCAAAGCTTGAAACTTCGAGCGGAAAAGCTTTCGTTGATTGATTAATTGAAGTTACCGATCTTCTTCGTGCCTATCTTCCATTAGGATAGCTTCATGCTGTAGAATAATCAACCACATGTGCCTGAAAATGCGTAGCAATCAAACCGTGTCAGCGATTCCAGATTAGTGCACTCAAGTCGCTGACCTCGATGCTAATTATGGAACGGTGACACGATGGTCATCGGCTCTTAACGCCATCGGGAAAACTATATGTGAACTCAAGGCCATCATTAATGGAGCATTTATTCGTAAATGGGCTTAAGCATCGAGGCATGATCGAGAGCATACCTACCTGGGCTTACTCTCATTGAAAGATGGAGAGGCCTGCGGCTATCGGCCTGTCAACTCATAAGGACGGGCCTATCTGCTAGAACTCAAGTGCTTAATATGAAACGAGAACATATCTAAGCCTGAGAGTTTAAAGGCCTTCGGCCTAAAACTCTCTAAAATAATGTCGTATAGTTATTAACACGTGTCTAAGTCATCTCTGTGTCTTCAACCGAGTGGACACCAGTCATGGGCTCTGCTGTGAAGCTCGCAACGGACATACTAAGGAATATTAACGTAGCTCAAATAGCATGGCGATGCAAATAGGAATGCAAGATAAGGATAAACTGACAGGTTTATTGACTGTAAAACGGCCTATCAGTGACTAAGCATGACATAGACGTCATCCTCTAATGCGTGTCAGTCTCGTGCTTAACTCCTGCTATTAAATTCACCGATGATTTACCTCGGTGTTCACACGGGACTGTACACCGAAGAATGCATCTGGATCGTCGATAGCACGATATGTGAACATACAACATTTAAGACAAGATAAGTCGCATGATTGCTGAGAGTTGATAAGGTCAACTCATCGTGCTCGATAGCCTTCTAACACTGATGGAGAATAGGAATAGTATGCACCTTGCTGTCATGACTCGTATCTCAAACTCGAGGTTAAAGTGAAGATTAACGTTGGTCCCGAAGGGGCTGCGAATGAGACATGTGGTCTCGTGGCTGACTCGTGAAGCATGGCGGAGCGGAACTACAGTCTGTGATAAGCGATGAAACTCATGGCACTGGCTAGTAGACGATAAATAAAGTACATCTAATGCCATTCATTGTAAGAGGCCTACTTAAAAATTCCCTTCATGGTATCGTCTATAAAATCTTTTAAGACAGATTCTCTTGTTGAGCCTGGAATCGATCATGTTCTTGACTGAAAAGGCTGCTGATAACCTAACCAATTAAGACAGTATAAATTAAAATTAAAGCCCTTTTGACTGTCTGTCGTCAAGAATAAGGTCAGCAATCCATGCTTTTCATGTGATGCAACTAAATCTAGAGTCTAAATTAAACTATTTGCTTGAATAATGTTAAACTTGGTCTTCAGCGCATTGTTGCGTCTGCCTCGCTATTCAGAAACTATCCAGGACTTGAAGCTCAAACTAAGATTCAAGCCTAAGTATTCTAAAGTTTGGACAGAGTCATAGTATGTAGACCTCGCACTTGCGATGGATGGGCTGCGCTCAATCGAAATATAGAGTTACGTAGCAGCTTTAGTCTTAAAATATCAGTCAATCTAAAGAGGCAGAACTTTGCAAGGCAATTAACAAGCTGAACGGGCCTTCTTGGATGAGTTCCCTTGGCAAGCCGTTTCCTTGCATCTCTGCATCCACGATTCTAACTGGATGGAATACAAATGCGCATCGTAGTGGAGCTGACTGGCGTCAATCAGGCCCTAACGCTGTAATCGATGGCCCAAAGGGAAGGCTGCGCTTATCTCGGGCTGATAGCAGGGCACCTTGGTGTAACCCTCATAACTTGTTAAAGTTCAAATGCCTATCGAGTGATAAGAGCACATCTGGAGGATCAAACTACGCAAATGGCCTTGACAGGCTGCAGCTAACCCTTTAGATATGCTTTGTTTCGTATGGCATGGGCAGGCCAATTCAAGAATCACGCACATGTAACGCCTATCGCTTAAAAACCAAAAGTATATATTAAGATTAGAATCCTTAATTTCGAGTTGAAGCATCCTTGTACAGGCCATCGGATCATGATCCTATAGTGTATGCATCATAAAAATCAATATTCAAGGATGAGTACTCATTCTCAGGCTTTGGTACGCACCATTATCTCAATGTAAACGGCTTCCATTGATCTAATCTGACTATAAGAAATACACAAGGAGTTTTATGTCTAAGCGAACTCGAGTAATCGCGCTATCAAGAGATGTGAAATAACTAATTCGATCTAGATCAACTCCTTGAAGTAGTTCGATGGTCAGGCCTCCTGGTCGTGTCGCTGCCGGCCTTCATGAATAACTAAGTAGATTAAATCTAACGGACTATCGCGTGAAAACCATACATGGATTAGAGTGCATGCGCCAATGCAAGCTACGATGGCGTGACTTGGGCCAAGCGAATGGCAGCACCGTCCCCTGGGCATGTGAGGGCCACCTGGCTAACCCTTTTACCGAGTGCAATTATAGGCCCTATCGATTGATCAAGGCACTAATGGAGGATGCTACTATGCAAATTGGGCCTTAAAAAAAGACTTCAAGCAGTTAATCTGTAGTTGCCTTGATATGGCGTATGGAGGCCACGAAACGAGCACCTAATTCAAGGTAAGTCCTTAAATATCAAATATAGTAAATTAAACACATTCTATTTATTCGCCTTGTACAAGGCTGAAATGGAAAAATCAACCTATTATGTAGCTATTTCAGTATCTAAAGAAGATAGATTGCTAGAGAGTCTTTGTATCCCGCTGGTGAAGCCAGTCCTTAAATCAAACTTTGCACTTGGATTGAATTAAAAGCCTAGGAAATTAATTAACTCAATTCAGTTGTCTGGACGAGCAGGTAAGCCATTCGTGAGATGATCCAGGTTAATGATCAAGGCATTAAATCAGAATTAGATCTCTTGATGTCTGACCCAGAGGAGCACGGTCCTTCCTGCGCTAAGATCTCCAGTGGGCCTGAGCCAAATCAGGCGCTAAAACCCAAGAAGAATATTTGAAACTAACAGTTTAACCATGCAGAAGAGGCACAATCTTATGAGACTCTGCCGATATGAGGTACCCATCGATCGAGGGACTAAATGACGAGGCCTAATCTTGCTGATGAGCGGCATATATAGGCTACTTGTACAGGCCTGGCCAGTTGTTCCATCCTGCCCAGTGCTCTTTCTAAGGGCTCAGGCTGGCAGGCAAGCAAAATCACCTGCAAATTAAGCCAATTTGAGACACATACTAAGTTAATGTAAGGATCATTCTAAGCTTATTGTGCAGTCAGCTAAAATAAATCAATGCCATTCGATCGGCTCGTAATCAGTCCTTAATTAGCACATCATAATCTACACTGATTTTAATACACTATATATCATGATTCTACGCTTGGTAACAGTCAGATCCAATGGAAGACAAGGACTTGCTCAGTTGATCGTCAGATCAAGACCTAATGGCGATGAATTACTGACGAAGATCCTTACTATGGGCGTAATCAGACGCTTACAGAGAACATCAAGATAACATCTAGGTTGAAGAGCAATTCAGAACCTAACTGAACTTAGCTAATAATGAAATGTCTGCGGTGCTACGGCCTGCCTTCGTATCCAGCAAAATAGGATTCACGTTGATTAACGAACTCGGAATTGCTGATTAACACCAATTAGATGGACTAGTCTCCTATGTGTGCAGGCCGCCTTGGCTGACCAAGAGGCATGCTATTGAAGACAAACTTCGAATCGAAGTCACCATGGAAGGGGCTCTCAGCAAGTGCTGACTTTAGATTGCAGCTGCAGCACGAGGCCATACAAACGTTGAGAAAGCGTAAAAACATTGAGCCTTACAGGGAACTGCTGATAGATCAGTCCCCTGGGCTGTCGTCGGCCTAAGCAGGCCCCAAATTTGGCCTTGCATTAAAAGATTTTAACACGCCATAACATACGTATTAGTCCAACTTTTGCCATTCAGGTGCAAACAACGATACCAGTCAAAACTAGGTATCTTGAAAAACAAATCACGATTAACATGAAAATCCTCGATTTGTACTCAGAGTCCTGGGATGTTTTAAGGCTAGGACTAAACTCCTGATATGGATGATAAAACATGATTTAAGATTGGGGCCACAGCAAAGATGGGCCAGATTCAAGGTAATGAGGCCATTGGATCTAAGATGCGAACCTGCGAAGTCATGGGACTTATGGCTTTCGGCTGCCCCATGAGATCACAAATACACCACGTTAGATTAAGATTATGATCTAAGGGTTCACTGAAAAAGGCTCTAGTTCAGTGCAAGACTCCTGCATCAACCGCCTTTAGATCAAAAGCTAACTTGTATTCAGGTTCATCGATGTGGAAGAGTATCCACCATAACGACGGCTTCTATGGCCTGAATCTTTGTAGCAAGCTGGTGCAGCTTGATGGCACTAATGAAAGGCACTGACAACCTATGCGAAATCTCGTTGAAGCGGCAATTAGAACTGGGACACAGTTGAGCTTCATCAGTCTAGTGCCTTGGCTTGCTTCAATTAGGGCGAGCTCGGCATTGCAGCCCATCCAATCTAAGGGTCCAGTCTGCTTAATAAATACACATCGGATAAATATAAGATCTAAATCTAGCCAATCTATCAAAGAGATTGGATTCAGGACACACATTAATCTGCCATGAAAGCTTGTAAAATAACATGTCAATCTCTTAGCCACGCTAATTAGTATATCTGGCTCAGTACTATGGGTGCTAGGATTAAAATAGCCTATTGAATTCTAATTAAAGCAAGATCTGGCTACCTAGAAACTTGGTTGCTTAAGGGGCCCGAAAAACTCAGTGTTACTAAAGTGTACTGTGACTGAAAATGGCATAGCATACATTTCCTGGCCTATGCTGGCAGGCCTCGAATAGGAATTAGCCTCATGTTACCATGCTATTTCAAGACGAAACTCTATGTTCACTGCCAAATATTCTAACGCTTGCGATTAGACAAGAAACGGATAGAATTCATAGCCATATTCATGGGAAGTAGCCTTAGAAATTGACCGGATGGCCTCGGTATGTCAAGTTAGCCGATTATTCATTGAATCGACGATGCTGATCCTGCATCGGTAACAGATGGCTCAGGGCATCAATCAGGAGTGCTAATCGCATACGGTGTGGCCTCTCGAGCCTAAAACTAACTTAGTTTGAACAGATGAATTCGAAAATGGGCTTGCAGCCGGGCCTCCGTGCTATCATATCCTTGCTGGGAAGGGCGCCCAATGAGGAAGCGAGCAGTCTCAATCAACGCTGCTGAAAAAGGGTACGCGAAACATGGCCATGTATCTTAATCCTACCTGGCAAGAGATTCGATGTCACAGGCCACATGAGTGCAAATAGAACATTCTTTTAAGATCATAAAATATAAAGATCACAATATCTTATATGCCTATTCATGGTTGTATCAAGGCGGGCCAATCGGAAATATCAAGAATCATACCTATTCATGGTTGTATAGTCTTCAATTAAACAACATCATATTCCTAAGACCGAGTAAAATCCTCTATTTTTGTTTCTTCAAAGCGCTTTTGGTAACCAGATTCATGTTCTCTAAATGAAGACATGGCTTGCCACTTGGATCTGCAATACTAAGCGCCTAATAGGCGAAAAGAATAAAATTAAATACAAGATTTTAGTATGACTAAATAGCGGCTAAAAGCGAAACTCGAGTAAGGGATCACAGCATCACAGGTTATTGATGTGAAGGCGCTTAAAATTCAGAGATCTAAAGATGCCTTGAACTTTCCTTGCCTTGTAATGCAGATGGATCAGGTCCTCCCTGGGCTGTTGTTCCCCGGTCCTGCCCTCTCGTGTCCTATCTCCTAAAATAATCTACCACGTTGGATTGAAACTGAAATCATGAACATCTCGACCGTGGATTCAACACCAAGGAAAGAGGACTGGAGAGGAGTCATGAGCCCTAACCTGCTGCGTCGGCGATGGCCATTGGCCTTGCAGACGAAGAGACGAAGGAACGCTTTGTCGCCGTTCGTCTCGATCGAATCGGCGATGATGGAAGAGGTTACCACCGATGGCTCGATCGGGGCCTTCTTCACGTGTGGCACACGCAGGGAATAGAGGCCCATATCGATGGCTGAACTCTATAGAGGCCCATCTATCTGGAGGAGCAGTACTCTGCGTAAAAAATTTGGGGCCCTTGAAGCAGGGGGCCTGTGCGACGCACAGGTTGCACTCCCTTGGGCTCGGGCTGTGGCCTGCTCGGTCGGGGGCGGCTATGGAGCAGGGCCGAGCCGGCAAAATCGGAGGCCCCATGCAAAACTCTTAAAGCGGGCCCTATCTTGCTTAAAAACACTACATAAAACTATAGTAATATAAAGATCACAATATCTTATATGCCTATTCATGGTTGTATCAAGACCGCCAATCGGAAATATCAAAAATCATACCTATTCATGGTTGTATAGTCTTCAATTAAACAACATCATATTTCTAAGACCGAGTTAAATCCTCTATTTTTTGTTTCTTCAAACGCTTTTGGTAACCAGATTCATGTTCTCTAAATGAAGACATGGCTTGCCACTTGGATCTGCAATACTAAACGCCTAATAGACGAAAAGAATAAAATTAACTACAAGATTTTAGTATGACTAAATAGTGGGCGAAAAGCGAAACTCGGAGTAAGGGATCACAGCATCACAGGTTATTGATGTGAAGACGCTTAAAAATTCAGAGATCTAAATATGCCTTGAACTTTCCTTGCCTTCAGAATTCAGATGGATCAGGTCCTCCCTGTGGGCTGTTGTTCCCCCGGTCCTGCCCTCTCGTGTCCTATCTCCTAAAAATAATCTACCACGTTGGACTGAAATTGAAGTACTGAACATCTCGACCGTGGATTCAACACCAAGGAAACAGGACTGGACAGAGGAGTCATGAGCCCTAACCTGCTGCGTCGAGCGATGGCTGCCAGCGCCAGACGAAGAGACGAAGGAACGCCTTGTCGCTTCGTTCGTCTCGATCGAATCGAGCGATGATGAAAGAGGGTTACCACCTATGGCTCGATCAGGGCCTTCTTCACGTGTGGCACACGCAGGGAATAGAGGCCCATATCGATGGCTGAACTCTGAAGAGCCCCATCTATACAGAGGAGCAGTACTACTGCGTAAAAAAATTTGGGGCCCTTGGAAAAGGGGGGACCTGTGCGGCCGCACAGGTCGCACTCCCTTGGGCTCGGGCCTGTGGCCTGCTCAGTTGGGGGACGACTATGGAGCAGGGCCGAGCCGAAAAAATCGGAGGCCCTGTGCAAAACTCTAAAACGGGCCCTATCTTGCTTAAAAAACACTACATAAAACTATAGTAATATAAAGACCACAATATCTTATATGCCTATTCATGGTTGTATCAAGACGGGCCAATCGGAAATATCAAGAATCATACCTATTCATGGTTGTATAGTCTTCAATTAAACAACATCATATTTCTAAGACCGAGTTAAATCCTCTATTTTTTGTTTCTTCAAACGCTTTTGGTAACCAGATTCATGTTCTCTAAATGAAGACATGGCTTGCCACTTGGATCTGCAATACTAAACGCCTAATAGACGAAAAGAATAAAATTAACTACAAGATTTTAGTATGACTAAATAGCGGGCGAAAAGCGAAACTCGGAGTAAGGGATCACAGCATCACAGGTTATTGATGTGAACACGCTTAAAAATTTAGAGATCTAAAGATGCCTTGAACTTTCCTTGCCTTCAAAATTCAGATGGATCAGGTCCTCCCTGCCGGCTGTTGTTCCCCCGGTCCTGCCCTCTCGTGTCCTATCTCCTAAAAATAATCTACCATGTTGGATTGAAACTGAAGTACTGAACATCTCGACCGTGGATTCAACACCAAGGAAAGAGGACTGGACAGAGGAGTCATGAGTCGAGCGATGGCCGCCAGCGCCAGACGAAGAGACGAAGGAACGCCTTGTCGCTTCGTTCGTCTCGATCGAATCGAGCGATGATGGAATAGGGTTACCACCTATGGCTCGATCAGGGCCTTCTTCACGTGTGGCACACGCAGGGAATAGAGGCCCATATCGATGGCTAAACTCTGAAGAGGCCCATCTATACAGAGGAGCAGTACTACTGCGTAAAAAAATTTGCGGCCCTTGGAAACGGGCGGCCCTGTGCGGCCGCACAGGTCGCACTCCCTTGGGCACGGGCCTGTGGCCTGCTAAGTCGGGGGACGGCTATGGAGCAGGGCCGAGCCGGCAAAATCGGATACCCTGTGCAAAACTCTAAAAACGGGCCCTATCTTGCTTAAAAAACACTACATAAAACTATAGTAATATAAAGATCACAATATCTTATATGCCTATTCATGGTTGTATCAAGACGGGCCAATCGGAAATATCAAGAATCATACCTATTCATGGTTGTATAGTCTTCAATTAAACAACGTCATATTTCTAAGACCGAGTTAAATCCTCTATTTTTTGTTTCTTCAAACGCTTTTGGTAACCAGATTCATGTGCTCTAAATGAAGACATGGCTTGCCACTTGGATCTGCAATACTAAACGCCTAACAGACGAAAAGAATAAAATTAACTACAAGATTTTAGTATGACTAAATAGCGGGCGAAAAGCGAAACTCGGAGTAAGGGATCACAGCATCACAGGTTATTGATGTGAAGACGCTTAAAAATTCAGAGATCTAAGATGCCTTGAACTTTCCTTGCCTTCAGAATGCAGATAGATCAGGTCCTCCCCGTGGGCTGTTGTTCCCCCGGTCCTGCCCTCTCGTGTCCTATCTCCTAAAAATAATCTACCACGTTGGACTGAAACTGAAGTACTGAACATCTCGACCGTGGATTCAACACCAAGGAAAGAGGACTGGACAGAGGAGTCATGAGCCCTAACTGCTGCGTCGGCGATGGCCGCCCCGGTGCCAGACGAAGAGACGAAGGGCATGCCTTGTCGCCGTTCGTCTCGATTGAATCGGCGATGATGGAAGAGGGTTACCACCGATGGCTCGATCAGGGCCTTCTTCACGTGTGGCACACGCAGGGAATAGAGGCCCATATCGATGGCTGAACTCTATAGAGGCCCATCTATACAGAGGAGCAGTACTCTGCGTAAAAAATTTGGGGCCCTTGAAATGGGGGGCCTGTGCGCCGCAGACAGTTGCACTCCCTTGGGCTCGGGCCTGTGGCCTGCTCAGTTGGGGGACGGCTATGGAGCAGGGCCGAGCCGGCAAAATCGGAGGCCCTGTGCAAAACTCTAAAACGGGCTCTATCTTGCTTAAAAAACACTACATAAAACTATAGTAATATAAAGATCACAATATCTTATATGCCTATTCATGGTTGTATCAAGACCGGCCAATCGGAAATATCAAGAATCATACCTATTCATGGTTGTATAGTCTTCAATTAAACAACATCATATTTCTAAGACCGAGTTAAATCCTCTATTTTTTGTTTCTTCAAACGCTTTTGGTAACCAGATTCATGTTCTCTAAATGAAGACATGGCTTGCCACTTGGATCTGCAATACTAAACGCCTAATAGACGAAAAGAATAAAATTAACTACAAGATTTTAGTATGACAAAATAGTGGGCGAAAAGCGAAACTCGGAGTAAGGGATCACAGCATCACAGGTTATTGATGTGAAGACGCTTAAAACTTCAGAGATCTAAAGATGCCTTGAACTTTCCTTGCCTTCAGAATTCAGATGGATCAGGTCCTCCCTGTGGGCTGTTGTTCCCCCGGTCCTGCCCTCTCGTGTCCTATCTCCTAAAAATAATCTACCACGTTGGACTGAAACTGAAGTACTGAACACCTCGACCGTGGATTCAACACCAAGGAAAGAGGACTGGACAGAGGAGTCATGAGCCCTAACTGCTGCGTCGGCGATGGCCGCCGCTGCAGACGAAGAGACGAAGGAGCGGCTTGTCGCCGTTCGTCTCGATCGAATCGGCGATGATGGAAGAGGGTTACCACCGATGGCTCGATCAGGGCCTTCTTCACGTGTGGCACACGCAGGGAATAGAGGCCCATATCGATTGCTGAACTCTAAAGAGGCCCATCTATACAGAGGAGCAGTACTACTACGTAAAAAAATTTGGGGCCCTTGAAGCGGGCGGCCTGTGCGGACCGACACAGTCGCACTCCCTTGGGCTCGGGCCTGTGGCCTGCTCAGTCGGGGACGGCTATGGAGCAGGGCCGAGCCGGCAAAATCGGAGGCCCTGTGCAAAACTCTAAAACGGGCCCTATCTTGCTTAAAAAACACTACATAAAACTATAGTAATATAAAGATCACAATATCTTATATGCCTATTCATGGTTGTATCAAGACCGGCCAATCGGAAATATCAAGAATCATACCTATTCATGGTTGTATAGTCTTCAATTAAACAACATCATATTTCTAAGACCGAGTTAAATCCTCTATTTTTTGTTTCTTCAAACGCTTTTGGTAACCAGATTCATGTTCTCTAAATGAAGACATGGCTTGCCACTTGGATCTGCAATACTAAATGCCTAATAGACGAAAAGAATAAAATTAACTACAAGATTTTAGTATGACTAAATAGCGGGCGAAAAGCGAAACTCAGAGTAAGGGATCACAGCATCACAGGTTATTGATGTGAAGACGCTTAAAAATTCAGAGATCTAAAGATGCCTTGAACTTTCCTTGCCATCAAAATTCAGATGGATCAGGTCCTCCCTGCGGGCTGTTGTTCCCCCGGTCCTGCCCTCTCGTGTCCTATCTCCTAAAAATAATCTACCACGTTGGATTGAAACTGAAGTACATGAGCCCAAACCTGCTGCGTCGAGCGAAGGCCGCCAGCGCCAGACGAAGAGACGAAGGAACGCCTTGTCGCTTCGTTCGTCTCGATCGAATCGAGCGATGATGGAAGAGGGTTACCACCGATGGCTCGATCAGGGCCTTCTTCACGTGTGGCACATGCAGGGAATAGAGGCCCATATCGATGGTTGAACTCTGAAGAGGCCCATCAATACAGAGGAGCAGTACTGCTGCGTAAAAAAAATTGCGGCCCATGGAAACGGGGGGCCCTGTGCGGCCGCACAGGTCGCACTCCCTTGGGCATGGGCCTGTGGCCTGCTCAGTCGGGGGACGGCTATGGAGCAGGGCCGAGCCGGCAAAATCGGAGACCCTGTGCAAAACTCTAAAACGGGCCCTATCTTGCTTAAAAAACACTACATAAAACTATAGTAATATAAAGATCACAATATCTTATATGCCTATTCATGGTTGTATCAAGACGGGCCAATCGGAAATATCAAGAATCATACCTATTCATGGTTGTATAGTCTTCAATTAAACAACATCATATTTCTAAGACCGAGTTAAATCCTCTATTTTTTGTTTCTTCAAACGCTTTTGGTGACCAGATTCATGTTCTCTAAATGAAGACATGGCTTGCCACTTGGATCTGCAATACTAAACGCCTAATAGATGAAAAGAATAAAATTAAGTACAAGATTTTAGTATGATTAAATAGCGGCTAAAAGCTTAAACTCGGAGTAAGGGATCACAGCATCACAGGTTATTGATGTGAAGACGCTTAAAAATTCAGAGATCTAAAGATGCCTTGAACTTTCCTTGCCTTCAGAATTCAGATGGATCAGGTCCTCCCTGTGGGCTGTTGTTCCCCCGGTCCTGCCCTCTCGTGTCCTATCTCCTAAAAATAATCTACCACGTTGGATTGAAACTGAAGTACTGAACATCTCGACCGTGGATTCAACACCAAGGAAAGAGGACTGGACAAAGGAGTCATGAGCCCTAACCTGCTGCATCGAGCAATGGCCGCCAGCGCCAGACGAAGAGACGAAGGAACGCATTGTCGCTTCGTTCGTCTCGATCGAATCGAGCGATGATGGAAGAGGGTTACCACCCATGGCTCGATCGGGGCCTTCTTCACGTGTGGCACACGCAGGGAATAGAGGCCCATATCGATGGCTGAACTCTGAAGAGGCCCATCTATACAGAGGAGCAGTACTACTGCGTAAAAAAATTTGGGGCCCTTGGAAACGGGGGGCCCTGTGCGGCCGCACAGGTGGCACTCCCTTGGGCTCGGGCCTGTGGCCTGCTCAGTTGGGGACGGCTATGGAGCAGGGCCGAGCCGGCAAAATCGGAGGCCCTGTGCAAAACTCTAAAACGGGCCCCATCTTGCTTAAAAAACACTACATAAAACTATAGTAATATAAAGATTACAATATCTTATATGCCTATTCATGGTTGTATAGTCTTCAATTAAACAACATCATATTTCTAAGACCGAGTTATATCCTCTATTTTTTGCTTCTTCAAACGCTTTTGGTAACCAGATTCATGTTCTCTAAATGAAGACATGGCTTGCCACTTGGATCTGCAATACTAAACGCCTAATAGACGAAAACATTAAAATTAACTACAAGATTTTAGTATGACTAAATAGCGGGCGAAAAGCGAAACTCGGAGTAAGGGATCACGGCATCACAGGTTATTGATGTGAAGACGCTTAAAAATTCAGAGATCTAAAGATGCCTTGAAATTTCCTTGCCTTCAGAATTCAGATGGATCAGGTCCTCCCTGCGGGCTGTTGTTCCCCCGGTCCTGCCCTCTCGTGTCCTATCTCCTAAAAATAATCTACCACGTTGGATTGAAACTAAAGTACTGAACATCTCGACCGTGGATTCAACACCAAGGAAAGAGGACTGGATAGAGGAGTCATGAGCCCTAACATGCTGCGTCGAGCGATGGCCGCCAAAGGATGCATTTAATAGACGGCGTAACGCTTTGTCGCCGTTCGTCTCGATCGAATCGAGCGATGCTGGAAGAGGGTTACCACCGATGGCTCGATCGGGGCCTTCTTCACGTGTGGCACACGCAGGGAATAGAGGCCCATATCGATGGCTGAACTCTGAAGAGGCCCATCTATACAGAGGAGCATTACTACTGCGTAAAAAATTTGGGGCCCTTGGAAATGGGGGGCCCTCTGCGGCCGCACAGGTCGCACTCCCTTGGGCTCAGGCCTGTGGCCTGATCAGTCGGGGGACGGCTATGGAGCAGGGCCGAGCCGGCAAAATCGAAGGCCCTGTGCAAAACTCTAAAACGGGCCCTATCTTGCTTAAAAAACACTACATAAAACTATAGTAATATAAAGATAACAATATCTTATATGCCTATTCATGGTTGTATCAAGATGGGCCAATCGGAAATATCAAGAATCATACCTATTCATGGTTGTATAGTCTTCAATTAAACAACATCATATTTCTAAGACCGAGTTAAATCCTCTATTTTTTGTTTCTTCAAACGCTTTTGGTAACCAGATTCATGTTCTCTAAATGAAGACATGGCTTGCCACTTGGATCTGCAATACTAAACGCCTAATAGACGAAAAGAATAAAATTAACTACAAGATTTTAGTATGACTAAATAGCGGGCGAAATGCGAAACTCGGAGTAAGGGATCACAGCATCACAGGTTATTGATGTGAAGACGCTTAAAAATTCAGATACCTAAAGATGCCTTGAACTTTCCTTGCCTTCAGAATTCAGATGGATCAGGTCCTCCCTGCGGGCTGTTGTTCCCCCGGTCCTGCCCTCTCGTGTCCTATCTCCTAAAAATAATCTACCACGTTGGATTTAAACTGAAGTACTGAACATCTCGACCGTGGATTCAACACCAAGGAAACAGGACTGGACAGAGGAGTCATGAGCCCTAACCTGCTGCGTCGAGCGATGGCCGCCAGCGCCAGACGAAGAGACGAAGGAACGCCTTGTCGCTTCATTCGTCTCGATTGAATCGAGTGATGATGGAAGAGGGTTACCATCGATGGCTCGATCGGGGCCTTCTTCACGTGTGGGACACTCAGGGAATAGAGGCCCATATCGATAGCTGAACTCTGAAGAGGCCCATCTATATAGAGGAGCAGTACTACTGCGTAAAAAAAAATTGGGGCCCTTGGAAACGGGGGGCCCTGTGCGGCCGCACAGGTCGCACTCCCTTGGGCTCGGGTCTGTGGCCTGCTCAGTCGGGGGACGGCTATGGAGCAGGGCCGAGCCGGCAAAATCAGAGGCCCTGTGCAAAACTCTAAAACGGGCCCTATCTTGCTTAAAAAACACTACATAAAACTATAGTAATATAAAGATCACAATATCTTATATGCCTATTCATGGTTGTATCAAGACGGGCCAATCGGAAATATCAAGAATCATACCTATTCATGGTTGTATAGTCTTCAATTAAACAACATCATATTTCTAAGACCGAGTTAAATCCTCTATTTTTTTTTTCTTCAAACGCTTTTGGTAACCAGATTCATGTTCTCTAAATGAAGACATGGCTTGCCACTTGGATCTGCAATACTAAACACCTAACAGACGAAAAGAATAAAATTAACTACAAGATTTTAGTATGACTAAATAGCGGGCGAAAAGCGAAACTCGGAGTAAGGGATCACAGCATCACAGATTATTGATGTGAAGACGCTTAAAAATTCAGAGATCTAAAGATGCCTTGAACTTTCCTTGCCTTCAGAATTCAGATGGATCACGTCCTCCCTGCGGGCTGTTGTTCCCCCGGTCCTGCCCTCTCGTGTCCTATCTCCTAAAAATAATCTACCACGTTGGATTGAAACTGAAGTATTGAACATCTCGACCGTGGATTCAACACCAAGGAAAGAGGACTGGACAGAGGAGTCATGAGCCCGAACATGCTGCGTCGAGCGATGGCCGCCAGCGCCAGATGAAGAGACGAAGGAACGGCTTGTCGCTTCGTTCGTGTCGATCGAATCGAGCGATGATGGAAGAGGGTTACCACCGATGGCTCGATCGGGGCCTTCTTCACGTGTGGCACACGCAGGGAATAGAGGCCCATATCGATGGCTGAACTCTAAAGAGGCCCATCTATACAGAGGAGGAAGCGGTACTCTGCGTAAAAAATTTGGGGCCCTTGAAGCGGGGGGCCTCAGGCGGCCGCACAGTCGCACTCCTTGGGCTCGGGCCTGTGGCCTGCTCGGTCGGGGGCGGCTATGGAGCAGGCCGAGCCGTCAAAATCGAAGGCCCATGCAAAACTCTAAAATGGGCCCTATCTTGCTTAAAAACACTACATAAAACTATAGTAATATAAAGATCACAATATCTTATATGCCTATTCATGGTTGTATCAAGACGGGCCAATCGGAAATATCAAGAATCATACCTATTCATGGTTGTATAGTCTTCAATTAAACAACATCATATTTCTAAGACCGAGTTAAATCCTCTATTTTTTTGTTTCTTCAAACGCTTTTGGTGACCAGATTCATGTTCTCTAAATGAAGACATGGCTTGCCACTTGGATCTGCAATACTAAACGCCTAATAGACGAAAAGAATAAAATTAACTACAAGTTTTTGTATGATTAAATAGCGGGCGAAAAGCGAAACTCGGAGTAAGGGATCACAGCATCACAGGTTATTGATGCGAAGACGCTTAAAAATTCAGAGATCTAAAGATGCCTTGAACTTTCCTTGCCTTCAGAATTCAGATGGATCAGGTCCTCCCTTTGGGCTGTTGTTCCCCCGGTCCTGCCCTCTCGTGTCCTATCTCCTACAAATAATCTACCACGTTGGATTGAAACAGAAGTACTGAACATCTCGACCGTGGATTCAACACCAAGGAAAGAGGACTGGACAGAGGAGTCATGAGCCCTAACCTGCTGCATCGAGCGATGGCCGCCAGCGCCAGACAAAGAGACGAAGGAACGCCTTGTCCCTTCGTTCGTCTCGATCGAATCGAGCGATGATGGAAGAGGGTTACCACCAATGGCTCGATCGGGGCCTTCTTCATGTGTGGCACACGCACGGAATAGAGGCCCATATCGATGGCTGAACTCTGAAGAGGCCCATCTATACAGAGGAGCAGTACTACTGCATAAAAAAAATTGGGGCCCTTGGAAACGGGGGGCCCTGTGCGGCCGCACAGGTCGCACTCCCTTGGGCTCGGGCCTGTGGCCTGCTCAGTCGGGGGACGGCTATGGAGCAGGGCCGAGCCGGCAAAATCGAAGGCCCTGTGCAAAACTCTAAAACGGGCCCTATCTTGCTTAAAAAACACTACATAAAACTATAGTAATATAAAGATTACAATACCTTATATGCCTATTCATGGTTGTATCAAGACGGGCCAATCGGAAATATCAAGAATCATACCTATTCATGGTTGTATAGTCTTCAATTAAACAACATCATATTTCTAAGACCGAGTTAAATCCTCTATTTTTTGTTTCTTCAAACGCTTTTGGTAACCATATTCATGTTCTCTAAATGAAGACATGGCTTGCCACTTGGATCTGCAATACTAAACGCCTAATAGACGAAAAGATTAAAATTAACTTCAAGATTTTAGTATGACTAAATAGCGGGCGAAAAGCGAAACTCAGAGTAAGGGATCACGGCATCACAGGTTATTGATGTGAAGACGCTTAAAAATTCAGAGATCTAAAGATGCCTTGAACTTTCCTTGCCTTCAGAATTCAGATGGTCAGGTCCTCCCTGCGGGCTGTTGTTCCCCCGGTCCTGCCCTCTCGTGTCCTATCTCCGAAAAATAATCTACCACGTTGGATTGAAACTAAAGTACTGAACTTCTCGACCGTGGATTCAACACCAAGGAAAGAGGACTGGATAGAGGAGTCATGAGCCCTAACATGCTGCGTCGAGCGATGGCCGCCAGCGCCAGACAAAGAGACGAAGGAACGCCTTGTCGCTTCGTTCGTCTCGATCGAATCGAGCGATGATGGAAGAGGGTTACCACCGATGGCTCGATCGGGGCCTTCTTCACGTGTGGCACACGCAGGGAATAGAGGCCCATATCGATGGCTGAACTCTGAAGAGGCCCATCTATACAGAGGAGCAGTACTACTGCGTAAAAAAATTTGGGGCCCTTGAAGCGGGGGGCCTGTGCGCCGCCACACAGTCGCACTCCCTGGGCTCGGGCTGTGGCCTGCTCGGTCGGGGACGGCTATGGAGCAGGGCCGAGCCGGCAAAATCGAAGGCCCCTGTGCAAAACTCTAAAACGGGCCCTATCTTGTTTAAAAAACACTACATAAAACTATAGTAATATAAAGATCACAATATCTTATATGCCTATTCATTGTTGTATCAAGACGGGACAATCGGAAATATCAAGAATCATACCTATTCATGGTTGTATAGTCTTCAATTAAACAACATCATATTTCTAAGACCGAGTTAAATCCTCTATTTTTGTTTCTTCAAACGCTTTTGGTAACCAGATTCATGTTCTCTAAATGAAGACATGGCTTGCCACTTGGATCTGCAATACTAAGCGCCTAATAGGCGAAAAGAATAAAATTAACTACAAGATTTTAGTATGACTAAATAGCGGCTAAAAGCGAAACTCGGAGTAAGGGATCACAGCATCACAGGTTATTGATGTGAAGACGCTTAAAAATTCAGAGATCTAAAGATGCCTTGAACTTTCCTTGCCTTGAATTCAGATGGATCACGTCCTCCTGCGGGCTGTTGTTCCCCGGTCCTGCCCTCTCGTGTCCTATCTCCTAAAATAATCTACCACGTTGGATTGAAATTGAAGTATTGAACATCTCGACCGTGGATTCAACACCAAGGAAAGAGGACTGGACAGAGGAGTCATGAGCCCTAACATGCTGCTTCGAAAGATGGCCGCCGGTAGCGAGACGAAGAGACGAAGGGCATTTGTCGCCGTTCGTGTCGATCGAATCGAGCGATGATGGAAGAGGGTTACCACCGATGGCTCGATCGGGGCCTTCTTCACGTGTGGCACACGCAGGGAATAGAGGCCCATATCGATGGCTGAACTATGAAGAGGCCCATCTATACAGAGGAGCAGTACTACTGCGTAAAAAAATTTGGGGCCCTTGGAAGCGGGGGGCCTGTGCGGCCAAGACAGTCGCACTCCCTTGGGCTCGGGCCTGTGGCCTGCTCAGTCAGGGGACGGCTATGGAGCAGGGCCGAGCCAGCAAAATCGAAGGCCCTGTGCAAAACTCTAAAACGGGCCCTATCTTGTTTAAAAAACACTACATAAAACTATAGTAATATAAAGATCACAATATCTTATATGCCTATTCATTGTTGTATCAAGACGGGACAATCGGAAATATCAAGAATCATACCTATTCATGGTTGTATAGTCTTCAATTAAACAACATCATATTTCTAAGACCGAGTTAAATCCTCTATTTTTGTTTCTTCAAACGCTTTTGGTAACCAGATTCATGTTCTCTAAATGAAGACATGGCTTGCCACTTGGATCTGCAATACTAAACGCCTAATAGACGAAAAGAATAAAATTAACTACAAGATTTTAGTATGACTAAATAGCGGGCGAAATGCGAAACTCGGAGTAAGGGATCACAGCATCACAGGTTATTGATGTGAAGAGGCTTAAAAATTCAGATACCTAAAGATGCCTTGAACTTTCCTTGCCTTCAGAATTTAGATGGATCACGTCCTCCCTGCGGGCTGTTGTTCCCCCGGTCCTGCCCTCTCGTGTCCTATCTCCTAAAAATAATCTACCACGTTGGATTGAAACTGAAGTACGGAACATCTCGACCGTGGATTCAACACCAAGGAAAGAGGACTGGACAGAGGAGTCATGAGCCCTAACCTGCTGCGTCGAGCGATGGCCGCCGCGCTGCATTTAAGAGACGAAGGAACGCTTTGTAAACCGTTCGTCTCGATCGAATCGGCGATGATGGAAGAGGGTTACCACCGATGGCTCGATCGGGGCCTTCTTCACGTGTGGCACACGCAGGAATAGAGGCCCATATCGATGGCTGAACTCAAGAGGCCCATCTATCAGAGGAGCAGATACTCTGCGTAAAAAATTGTGGCCCTTGGAAACGGGGGGCCCTGTGCGGCCGCACAGGTCGCACTCCCTTGGGCTCGGGCCTGTGGCCTGCTCAGTCGGGGGACGGCTATGGAGCAAGGCCGAGCCGTCAAAATCGAAGGCCCTGTGCAAAACTCTAAAACGGGCCCTATCTTGCTTAAAAAACACTACATAAAACTATAGTAATATAAAGATCACAATATCTTATATGCCTATTCATGGTTGTATCAAGACGGGCCAATCGGAAATATCAAGAATCATACCTATTCATGGTTGTATAGTCTTCAATTAAACAACATCATATTTCTAAGACCGAGTTAAATCCTCTATTTTTTTGTTTCTTCAAACGCTTTTGGTGACCAGATTCATGTTCTCTAAATGAAGACATGGCTTGCCACTTGGATCTGCAATACTAAACGCCTAATAGACGAAAAGAATAAAATTAACTACAAGATTTTAGTATGATTAAATAGCGGGCGAAAAGCGAAACTCGGAGTAAGGGATCACAGCATCACAGGTTATTGATGTGAAGACGCTTAAAAATTCAGAGATCTAAAGATGCCTTGAACTTTCCTTGCCTTCAGAATTCAGATGGATCAGGTCCTCCCTTTGGGCTGTTGTTCCCCCGGTCCTGCCCTCTCGTGTCCTATCTCCTACAAATAATCTACCACGTTGGATTGAAACAGAAGTACTGAACATCTCGACCGTGGATTCAACATCAAGGAAAGAGGACTGGACAGAGGAGTCATGAGCCCTAACCTGCTGCATCGAGCGAAGGCCGCCAGCGCCAGACGAAGAGACGAAGGAACGCCTTGTCCCTTCGTTCGTCTCGATCGAATCGAGCGATGATGGAAGAGGGTTACCACCCATGGCTCGATCGGGGCCTTCTTCATGTGTGGCACACGCACGGAATAGAGGCCCATATCGATGGCCGAACTCTGAAGAGGCCCATCTATACAGAGGAGCAGTACTACTGCGTAAAAAAAATTGGGGCCCTTGGAAACGGGGGGGCCTGTGCGGCCGCACAGGTCGCACTCCCTTGGGCTCGGGCCTGTGGCCTGCTCAGTTGGGGGACGGCTATGGAGCAGGGCCGAGCCGGCAAAATCGAAGGCCCTGTGCAAAACTCTAAAACGGGCCCTATCTTGCTTAAAAAACACTACATAAAACTATAGTAATATAAAGATTACAATATCTTATATGCCTATTCATGGTTGTATCAAGACGGGCCAATCGGAAATATCAAGAATCATACCTATTCATGGTTGTATAGTCTTCAATTAAACAACATCATATTTCTAAGACCGAGTTAAATCCTCTATTTTTTGTTTCTTCAAACGCTTTTGGTAACCATATTCATGTTCTCTAAATGAAGACATGGCTTGCCACTTGGATCTGCAATACTAAACGCATAATAGACGAAAATAATAAAATTAACTACAAGATTTTAGTATGACTAAATAGCGGGCGAAAAGCGAAACTCGGAGTAAGGGATCACGGCATCACAGGTTATTGATGTGAAGACGCTTAAAAATTCAGAGATCTAAAGATGCCTTGAACTTTCCTTGCCTTCAGAATTCAGATGGATCAGGTCCTCCCTGCGGGCTGTTGTTCCCCCGGTCCTGCCCTCTCGTGTCCTATCTCCTAAAAATAATCTACCACGTTGGATTGAAACTAAAGTATTGAACTTCTCGACCGTGGATTCAACAGCAAGGAAAGAGGACTGGATAGAGGAGTCATGAGCCCTAACATGCTGCGTCGAGCGATGGCCGCCAGCGCCAGACGAAGAGACGAAGGAACGCCTTGTCGCTTCGTTCGTCTCGATCGAATCGAGCAATGATGGAAGAGGGTTACCACCGATGGCTCGATCGGGGCCTTCTTCACGTGTGGCACACGCAGGGAATAGAGGCCCATATCGATGGCTGAACTCTGAAGAGGCCCATCTATACAGAGGAGCAGTACTACTGAGTAAAAAAAATTGGGGCCCTTGGAAACGGGGGGCCCTGTGCGGCCGCACAGGTCGCACTCCCTTGGGCTCGGGCCTGTGGCCTGCTCAGTCGGGGGACGGCTATGGAGCAGGGCCGAGCCGGCAAAATCGAAGGCCCTGTGCAAAACTCTAAAACGGGCCCTATCTTGTTTAAAAAACACTACATAAAACTATAGTAATATAAAGATCACAATATCTTATATGCCTATTCATTGTTGTATCAAGACGGGACAATCGGAAATATCAAGAATCATACCTATTCATGGTTGTATAGTCTTCAATTAAACAACATCATATTTCTAAGACCGAGTTAAATCCTCTACTTTTTGTTTCTTCAAACGCTTTTGGTAACCAGATTCATGTTCTCTAAATGAAGACATGGCTTGCCACTTGGATCTGCAATACTAAACGCCTAATAGACGAAAAGAATAAAATTAACTACAAGATTTTAGTATGACTAAATAGAGGGCGAAATGCGAAACTCGGAGTAAGGGATCACAGCATCACAGGTTATTGATGTGAAGAGGCTTAAAAATTCAGATACCTAAAGATGCCTTGAACTTTCCTTGCCTTCAGAATTTAGATGGATCACGTCCTCCCTGCGGGCTGTTGTTCCCCCGGTCCTGCCCTCTCGTGTCCTATCTCCTAAAAATAATCTACCACGTTGGATTGAAACTGAAGTACTGAACATCTCGACCGTGGATTCAACACCAAGGAAAGAGGATGGACAGAGGAGTCATGAGCCCTAACTGCTGCGTCGGCGATGGCCGCCGGCATGCAGACGAAGAGACGAAGGAACGCTTTGTCGCTTCGTTCGTCTCGATCGAATCGAGCGATGATGGAAGAGGGTTACCACCGATGGCTCGATCGGGGCCTTCTTCACGTGTGGCACACGCAGGGAATAGAGGCTCATATCGATGGCTGAACTCTGAAGAGGCCCATCTATACAGAGGAGCAGATTACTCTGCGTAAAAAAATTGTGGCCCTTGAAGCGGGGGCCCTGTGCGGCCGCAGGTCGCACTCCTTGGGCTCGGGCTGTGGCCTGCTCGGTCGGGGGCGGCTATGGAGCAGGCCGAGCCGGCAAAATCGGAGGCCCCTGTGCAAAACTCTAAAACGGGCCCTATCTTGCTTAAAAACACTACATAAAACTATAGTAATATAAAGATCACAATATCTTATATGCCTATTCATGGTTGTATCAAGGCGGGCCAATCGGAAATATCAAGAATCATACCTATTCATGGTTGTATAGTCTTCAATTAAACAACATCATATTTCTAAGACCGAGTTAAATCCTCTATTTTTTGTTTCTTCAAACGCTTTTGGTAACCAGATTCATGTTCTCTAAATGAAGACATGGCTTGCCACTTGGATCTGCAATACTAAACGCCTAATAGACGAAAAGAATAAAATTAACTACAAGATTTTAGTATGACTAAATAGCGGGCGAAAAGCGAAACTCGGAGTAAGGGATCACAGCATCACAGGTTATTGATGTGAAGACGCTTAAAAATTCAGAGATCTAAAGATGCCTTGAACTTGCCTTGCCTTCACTACAAGAAATATGTCAACTTGTGACCCTCACTATTGGTCGCTGAAAGGTCATAGTTTTTCATTTGCGACCTTTTTGTGACCAAAAACAGAAGGTCAAAAGCTGAGGGTCATTAATCGACTATAGCGACTTCTCTCGTGATATGTAAAAGGTCGTTGGTTCTTTGACCAAATTTTTGGTCACTAGCAACCTCCCAGGCCACGAGGCATCCAGCGTGGTGCTGATGTGGCACAAGATTCAGCCCGGTCCAATTCGGTTTTCTACATGGGCCTAGCCCAACAATTGACCTTTTCTGTATATTTTCTCTATTAATTTTCTCTAGCTACATGGGCCTGGCCCAACAATTTAGCCTTTTATTTTCTAGGCATGGCCTTTTGCGGTCCATTTCATTTTTTTTCGATGGTTTTTGTGGTCCAGTTTTTAGATGGGTCCCAATTGTCGATTTTCCTGACGGTGGATCCACATCGCTTTTAAGCAAATATATATCAAACAGAAAGAAAAGAATATGAAAATCTTCAAATAACCAAAATAGGTCCCACACGTCAGACATTTCAACATTGCTCAAATTATTTTGGTAAGTGGATCCCACTAAGCAGGTTTCCATTTCACAAATTTTTAAATCACTATTTCAAACAAAAAAACAAACATAATTTATCAAATCTGTTACAATGTCACAATCTCTACAGCCTATTACAGTCAAACGGAACAAACAAATCACTAGCATCATGGCTTTGCACTTGGCTTCATGGCTTTGCACTTCAAATTTGTCCTGGTGCTCCTGTAAAAGAGTGAACACAAATACTTCCAGCATTAGTGTACTGCTACTGGTCAGAACCAAACAAATGCAATGGCAACAAAAATGTAAGCAGGAAAGTACTAGAAAGGGCAAATAAAATAACAGACTTGCATAGTGAACTGTTTGCTTTTACAAATCTTATAGAATAATTTGTATAAATTATACATTTAATATAGGCTTCATGAAGATGGGTAGAAAAAGAAGGTACTTCAACCACTTTGCATAACAAGATCACAAGCAGGAAACAATGAGGAGACATTACAAAGTTTGTGGTGGAGAACATGTGTAGCTTCAGCAGCACCATGCATGTCCACAAGCAATATGTTCCTAATAGATATCAGCTCATCTCAATTTACTTTCTTAAGTTTCTAATATTTGATAAAAAGAGACCAATAAATCATGTTTTTTCTTGACTAGGCCACAATTAGAACTCACAAGCAATATGTATAATTTCAGGCAATGGTGTTTATGTAGACTTTCACTTGTCACTATATTCTTGAATGGGAATCAAAAGCATCCATTTTAGTAAACACAAGTTTAAGTTGTTGCATGATCATGGACAAGTTTAAGTAAACACAAGTTTATTTGCTGCATAATCATGGACAAGTCACACAAAATTTCAGTAAACTGTAGATGCTCAAAATTTCAATGAACTTTGCATAACTTTGCATAAATATTACTACTGCTGGTCAGTGATTGTTTCTTAAAAGTGAAAAAGAAATAGAATTCCATGGCAAACTGCTTGTAGTTTACACTGTGCAACATTCGACATCCAATTCAAATTCAATGAAGTTTAACTGAATGTGCAGTTTCAACATAGTCCAGTTTATACAACCCCAAGGTCAGAAGTTTACCTTAAATACAATTACAACATTCTAGAAAAAAAACTAAAAGCATCTACTGGATTAATTCAGAAAGGCACACCACAATCAGACTGAGAACAAACCAAAAACATGTGTGGAGCCGAGCTACAGATATAACAGAGCTAATGGTTCACTTCATTGTCACACGCCAACTGCTGACTATGACATGCAAATATATAGTATCATGTTTGCAGAGGCATTAAGATCATTAACCAAACAACTTAGTTTAGGTCAAATCATCAAACCAACTCAGAAGAGGGCAAGATCATCAATTCGGGATTGCAGACATGAACATCTCTGGAGAGCACAGGTACAAAAGTAAATGTTGGTGAACTGATCATTTGATGGTACACTACAAGAATCAAACAACATGCTATATTTTAGTTGAGCTATATGGTGAATAGTTCATCAACTAGGCTGGGGCGAACAAGCATAAATGCACATATGGTGGGGCATAATAACAGGGCAGTACAAATCGGTATTTGAGCAAAGGTGTATCACAAAATAACAACCAACAAACAAAGGGTAGCACACAAATTTTGCTGCATCGTACGTTCTGAAAATGTGATATGTCATTTACTGTTGTGCAAGGGAGCAAAACCAACATGTAGAGAAGGGACTCGATCTAGTTGTCCCAGCTCACCATTCCCGTTGCCGTACATCATACATCTAGCTCCCCCTGGAACAGGTTCAGAAATCAGATGGTTCTTTGGTCAGCTACCATGGAGGGATAAGTATGTGCCATGAGATCGACAAGGAATAACCAGGGAAGGAGTTACCTTTGCGAAGCATGAATGGACACAAAGCAGTGCACGCCATCACAGAGGTCTTGAGCACATTGCTGCGTGGGTTCTTCACCGTCTTCAAGATCCCCAGCACCACCTTCTCCGTGCCAATCAGCACCCGCGGACGGACGATTCTCATGGTGAAACTGTCACCATGCAACCTACAAATCTTCATCCGGACAAAGATGAACCAGGAATTAGCACATTGACATGGTCCTTTTGGGGGGAGGAACAAGGACAGGTTTCTGAAGACATGTAACGCCAGCTAACACAAATTCGGTCATAACTAATCCATTCCTCCCCCAAAAAAGAACCTGGAAACAAAACCAACAGCCAGAAAACAGAAACAAGACCAGGTTCCTGAAGTAGTAATCAGACACAAAATAATGGTACTATTGTCTAAATCACATGCCACAAGTAGTAATCAAACCAATTTATTTGAACTATTGCTTCACGGACATTTGACTTCGCATGCATCTTGAATCAAGCAATGTCTGATAGTAGTACTATATTAACCCCGGTGACGTGAGGATTGCCTACCTGAACAAGAATACTGTACTACTTTATGCAAGCAGCAACCGCCGATTTCGTGCTCTGGGAAACTATGACCAAGAATCGCACATGTCTGGAGCAACATTTTGACAAGAGTAGTATCGTACCTCTGGATGGTGCCGAGGCCGCGGCTGCCCATGACGATGGTGTCGATCTTCTGCTCCTCCAGTGCGTCACAGAGCTTCTCCCTGGCGTCGCCCCAGTACACCTTCGCCACCACCTTCAGCTGACAATCAGGCCGGAGAGCCAGTCAGTCCATCTTTCTCCATGCTCGATCGATCACATCATAGGATCGGAACACCTCCCGTGCATATACAAAAAAGCAACATACCTCGAGCTAGCGCGCGGCGGTGTCGAGCACCTCGGCATCGCAGGTCACGTCGTAGTTCTTCATCACCTCCGGCCCGGTACTCGGATGAGAGGATGGCGCTGCGGGGAGCCGATCGAGCACGCGTTAGCTTGAGATCAAAGCTAACGAGAGGGTGGGTGTGTCAGAGCGCTTACGGAATCCGGACTTGGCCCAGACGGCGTGCTTGGCCTCCTCCCTGCCGTGGCGCTGGACGTGGAGGACGATGACGGTGTGGCCCCGGCGGAGCAGGTTCCGGACTGCCCACTCCAGCGCCTGCTTGCTACTCGCCGAGTAGTCCATGGACCCATCGAGAGATGGTGGATGCGGATCCGGCGCCGCTGCCGTCGTCCCCGTCCATCCATCCATCCATCTGGGGAGGGAGGAAGGTCGCCAGTGGTGATGGGGTTGGTGGAGACGGTCGCAGGTGGGGGTGGGATTGGGGGTCGGCGACGGCGACGGCGGCGGGATTGGAGGAGGGGAGCTCAAGTGGATCTCCAGCCAGTGAAGGGAGGGGAGGTGGTGCCGGCAGCGGAGTGGAGGCGGTCGCCGGCGGCTGGTTCACCGGAGGGGGATCCAAATCGAATCGTGGGGAGACGAGGAGGAGGAGGAGAAGGTTGGTTGGTCGGCCGACGGGTATGAAGTAGAGGATGTCGCTCGGCAGTCGAGGAGTGGGGGAGGAGGTCGCCGGCGGGGCTGGGGCTCGGTTTGGGGGAGTGGCGATCGGCGGCGTGGCCGGGTTTGGGGTTGCGAGAGAGGAGAGGATGGATCTGGGAGCGAGGGAGTGGGTGAGTGGGGTGGCGGCGGGTGAGGATCTGGGGATCGAGGGAAGGGTGGGTGAGTGGATTAGGGTTTTTGATTCTCGGGAGTAGCTCCACCGTTGGATGGATGCGTGATGGATGGCTCAGATTGCGTCCAATTTGGTGATCCGCGTGAAAGCAGTTCCTCGCGTCTCATTGGCCGGCTATTTCGCACTTGAATCTTAAAATTTTTGGACCCCAAACTTTGAACTTTTGTAAACATAACAATGTCATAGTTTGTCAAAATGATCTCGTTTTTTTCATAAGTGTGCATCTTAGAATGGTAAACGATGCCATAGCTCAACGACTTTCATTTTCTTTGCACAAAAAGATGATTTTCCATTTTTTGAGTGCATAAAATGATTTTTTTCTGTGAAGAAGCGATCAAATATTTGTTCCAAAATAGCACAAATCCATTTTTCAAAAATATTAGACCATATTTTATGTAAAATTGACCAAATAGTTACATGTCAAAAGCTTTTGATCCACCTCTTATAAAAGAACAAATTTCACCCATTCAGTGGGAAGCGGGGAAATTTTAAACGAGAATTTGTTCAAATGATCTCATATTGTGCACAAGGGTGCATATTGTAATAGCAAACAATGTTGCCTAAGGAAGTTTTCATTTTCGTTGGACGAAAAAACCATTTTCCATTTTCTGAGTGCCCGAAATGAGGTTTTTTTGTGAAGGAACTACCAAATAATTGTTGCAAAATTGGACCAAATCATTTTTCTAAAATACTAGGCCATATATAATGCACAATTGACAAAATGGTTGGGTGAAAAAAGTTTTGATCCACCTCGATGAAAAAGACAAATTATAAATCGATTCAATTTGGAAGCAGGTCAAATTTGAACTGTAGCTGCCTCATAGTTTGCTCTTTATTTTTTCAAAAATCATTTCTAGGTACATAAGTATCTATTTAATCATAGAAACACCAAAAAATTCCAAGATTCAACCACTAGCTAGGGCGGTCAAGCCCGCCGTTTTGACCGCATTTTGAAACAGGCATAAAAATTCAAAAAATCAAAAATTGGAAAACCTTCACATTGTGTCATTATATGTGACCAAGTTTGCAGGAAAAATAATAAACTTGTAATACGGTAATTATTTTAAAAAGTGTTCTCGTAAATGAGCTATCAAGTGTGAAGATTCATGGCTTTCAAGCCAAATGATCAATCTTATGGCCACATTCATGGCATAGTTTGTTCAAATGATCTCATATTGTGCACAAGGGTGCATATTGGAATGGCAAACAATGTTGCCTAAGGAAGTTTTCATTTTCGTTGGACGAAAAAACCATTTTCCATTTTTCGAGTGCGAAAGGAGGTTTTTTGTGAAGGAACTACCAAATAATTGTTGCAAAATTGGACCAAATCATTTTTATAAAATACTAGGCCATATTTAATGCACAATTGACAAAATGGTCTGGTGTAAAAATTTTGATCCACCTCTCGTGAAAAAGACAAATTTTACCGATTCATTGGAAGCGGTCAAATTGAACTGCAGCTGCCTCATAGTTTGCTATGTATTTTTTCCAAAAATCATTTCTAGTTACATAAGGACCTATTTAATCATAAATACATGGTTTGGTGGCGATCGTCAAGGTTTGGGCGGTGGCGAGGGCCCCAACTCTAGAGAGCGTAGAACTCGCATGCCCATGGCGTGGTCACAAGCGTGACCGTGGCGTTGCCATGTGTTCTGGGCGTGCCTAGGCATGTCTAGTGGGTTGGGCACTCCCAGGTTGGTGCTAGGAAGAAAATTACAACATAAGATTCTCATGAGGAGACCAATCGATGCTCAAACATGAATTAGCAGCCAAGTGTTTGATTAGTGGTACGGAAATGTACATGGATAATGGGCGTGAGTTTTGGTGAGGATGATCAGTTACTAGTAAGACCGTTTTCACAAATTTTCAGCTCAAAAGGAGGAGCCTAGGTGGTACTTGCTTTGCAAACCACCACTTTGGACATAAATACTGAATGTTGAAGCTCGGCTCAAAATAATGAATGGATTGAGCTGGCATTTGGTGGAGGATGGTTATTTGGGCATAGGAAAGCATCTGTAGAAAATGGATACTATTTGGACATGCCAAAGTGGTACTTCCTTCACAAACTATTACTCTGAACAAAATAGGAAAATGAATATTTTTGAATTATTTTTGAACTAGGCAAGGAAGGTTTTTACATATTTGACGAAGATATGACCCAAAGAATTTATGAGATTTTTTGGGAATTTTGGGAATGATAGAAATATAGGTTGCTTCACAACCTAGGGCAAAACTCGCCACATGGACATGACACATAGGCAAAACTGATGAGGTGGCGCCTAGTCATAGCAACCCACCACAATTTACAAGGCTATGACCATCTATATTGGTCGTTAACAACTAGAAATAAGGCAGCGGACTAGCACTATTTGCTTTGTGACCATTTCGTGTAAGGAAATTACGACCTTTCTGACCAAAATGGTCGCAATGGTTCAGGGTTTGGAGCCCCCTGAACAGCTTTTGACCAATTGGTCTAAAGTGGTCATAGATTTATGACCAATTCTTCGAGGGTCACTGACAGAAGGTCATAAGTTGACATATTTCTTGTAGTGCTTCAGAATTCAGATGGATCACGTCCTCCCTGCGGGCTGTTGTTCCCCCGGTCCTGCCCTCTCGTGTCCTATCTCCTAAAAATAATCTACCACGTTGGATTGAAACTGAAGCATCTTGAACATCTCGACCGTGGATTCAACACCAAGGAAAGAGGATCGACAGAGGAGTCATGAGCCCTAACTCTGCTGCGTCGGCGATGGCCGATGCTGCATTTAAGAGACGAAGGAACGCCTTGTCGCTTCGTTCGTCTCGATCGAATCGAGCGATGATGGAAGAGGGTTACCACCGATGGCTCGATCGGGGCCTTCTTCACGTGTGGCACACGCAGAGAATAGAGGCCCATATCGATGGCTGAACTCTGAAGAGGCCCATCTATATAGAGGAGCAGTAGTACTGCGTAAAAAAATTTGGGGCCCTTGGAAACGGGGGGCCCTGTGCGGCCGCACCGGTCGCACTCCCTTGGGATCGGGCATGTGGCCTGCTCAGTCGGGGGACAGCTATGGAGCAGGGCCGAGCCGGCAAAATTGGAGGCCCTGTGCAAAACTCTAAAACGGGCTCTATCTTGCTTTAAAAACACTACATAAAACTATAGTAATATAAAGATCACAATATCTTATATGCCTATTCATGGTTGTATCAAGACGGGCAAATCGGAAATATCAAGAATCATACCTATTCATGGTTGTATAGTCTTCAATTAAACAACATCATATTTCTAAGACCGAGTTAAATCCTCTATTTTTTGTTTCTTCAAATGCTTTTGGTAACCAGATTCATGTTCTCTAAATGAAGACATGGCTTGCCACTTGGATCTGCAATACTAAACGCCTAATAGACGAAAAGAATAAAATTAACTACAAGATTTTAGTATGACTAAATAGCGGGCGAAATGCGAAACTCGGAGTAAGGGATCACAGCATCACAGGTTATTGATGTGAAGACGCTTAAAAATTCAGATACCTAAAGATACCTTGAACTTTCCTTGCCTTCAGAATTCAGATGGATCAGGTCCTCCCTGCGGGTTGTTGTTCCCCTGGTCCTGCCCTCTCGTGTCCTATCTCCTAAAAATAATCTACCACGTTGGATTTAAACTGAAGTACTGAACATCTCGACCGTGGATTCAACACCAAGGAAACAGGACTGGACAGAGGAGTCATGAGCCCTAACCTGCTGCGTCGAGCGATGGCCGCCAGCGCCAGACGAAGAGACGAAGGAACGCCTTGTCGCTTCATTCGTCTCGGTCGAATCGAGTGATGATGGAAGAGGGTTACCACCGATGGCTCGATCGGGGCCTTCTTCACGTGTGGGACACGCAGGGAATAGAGGCCCATATCGATGGCTGAACTCTGAAGAGGCCCATCTATACAGAGGAGCAAGACTCTGTGTAAAAAATTTGGGGCCCTTGGAAGCGGGGGCATGCTGTGCCGCAGACAGTCGCACTCCTTGGGCTCGGGCCTGTGGCCTGCTTTCGGTCGAGGGGACGGCTATGGAGCAGGGCCGAGCCGGCAAAATCGGAGGCCTGTGCAAAACTCTAAAACGGGCCCTATCTTGCTTAAAAACACTACATAAAACTATAGTAATATAAAGATCACAATATCTTATATGCCTATTCATGGTTGTATCAAGACGGGCCAATCAGAAATATCAAGAATCATACCTATTCATTGTTGTATAGTCTTCAATTAAACAACATCATATTTCTAAGACCGAGTTAAATCCTCTATTTTTTGTTTCTTCAAACGCTTTTGGTAACCAGATTCATGTTCTCTAAATGAAGACATGGCTTGCCACTTGGATCTGCAATACTAAACGCCTAATAGACGAAAAGAATAAAATTAACTACAAGATTTTAGTATGACTAAATAGCGGGCGAAAAGCGAAACTCGGAGTAAGGGATCACAGCATCACAGATTATTGATGTGAAGACGCTTAAAAATTCAGAGATCTAAAGATGCCTTGAACTTTCCTTGCCTTCAGAATTCAGATGGATCACGTCCTCCCTGCGGGCTGTTGTTCCCCCGGTCCTGCCCTCTCGTGTCCTATCTCCTAAAAATAATCTACCACGATTGGGTTGAAACTGAAGTATTGAACATCTCGACCGTGTATTCAACACCAAGGAAAGAGGACTGGACAGAGGAGTCATGAGCCCTAACATGCTGCGTCGAGCGATGGCCGCCATGCATGCATTTAAGAGACGAAGGAACGCTTTGTAAACCGTTCGTGTCGATCGAATCGAGCGATGATGGAAGAGGGTTACCACCGATGGCTCGATCGGGGCCTTCTTCACGTGTGGCACACGCAGGGAATAGAGGCCCATATCGATGGCTGAACTCTGAAGAGGCCCATCTATACAGAGGAGCCGTACTACTGCGTAAAAAAATTTGGGGCCCTTGGAAATGGGGGGCCCTGTGCGCCAAGCACACAGTCGCACTCCTTGGGCTCGGGCCTGTGGCCTGCTCAGTCGGGGGACGGCTATGGAGAAGGGCCGAGCCGGCAAAATCGAAGGCCCTGTGCAAAACTCTAAAACGGGCCCTATCTTGTTTAAAAAACACTACATAAAACTATAGTAATATAAAGATCACAATATCTTATATGCCTATTCATTGTTGTATCAAGACGGGCCAATCGGAAATATCAAGAATCATACCTATTCATGGTTGTATAGTCTTCAATTAAACAACATCATATTTCTAAGACCGAGTTAAATCCTCTATTTTTTGTTTCTTCAAACGCTTTTGGTAACAAGATTCATGTTCTCTAAATGAAGACATGGCTTGCTACTTGGATCTGCAATACTAAACGCCTAATAGACGAAAAGAATAAAATTAACTACAAGATTTTAGTATGACTAAATAGCGGGCGAAATGCGAAACTCGGAGTAAGGGTTCACAGCATCACAGGTTATTGATGTGAAGACGCTTAAAAATTCAGATACCTAAAGATGCCTTGAACTTTCCTTGCCTTCAGAATTCAGATGGATCAGGTCCTCACTGCGGGCTGTTGTTCCCCCGGTCCTGCCCTCTCGTGTCCTATCTCCTAAAAATAATCTACCACGTTGGATTGAAACTGAAGTACTGAACATCTCGACCGTGGATTCAACACCAAGGAAAGAGGACTGGACAGAGGAGTCATGAGCCCTAACCTGCTGCGTCGGCGATGGCCGGCGCGCTGAGATTTAAGAGACGAAGGAACGCTTGTCGCTTCATTCGTCTCGATCGAATCGAGCGATGATGGAAGAGGGTTACCACCGATGGCTCGATCGGGGCCTTCTTCACGTGTGGCACATGCAGGGAATAGAGGCCCATATCGATGGCTGAACTCTGAAGAGGCCCATCTATACAGAGGAGCAGTACTACTGCGTCAAAAAATTTGGGGCCCTTGGAAACGGGGGGCCCTGTGCGGCCGCACAGGTCGCACTCCCTTGGGCTCGGGCTTGTGTACTGCTCAGTCGGGGGACGGCTATGGAGCAGGGCCGAGCCGGCAAAATCGGAGGCCCTGTGCAAAACTCTAAAACGGGCCCTATCTTGCTTAAAAACACTACATAAAACTATAGTAATATAAAGATCACAATATCTTATATGCCTATTCATGGTTGTATCAAGACGGGCCAATCGGAAATATCAAGAATCATACCTATTCATGGTTGTATAGTCTTCAATTAAACAACATCATATTTCTAAGACCGAGTTAAATCCTCTATTTTTTGTTTCTTCAAACGCTTTTGGTAACCAGATTCATGTTCTCTAAATGAAGACATGGCTTGCCACTTGGATCTGCAATACTAAACGCCTAATAGACGAAAAGAATAAAATTAACTACAATATTTTAGTATGACTAAATAGCGGCTAAAAGCTTAAACTTCGAGTAAGGGATCACAGCATCACAGGTTATTGATGTGAAGACGCTTAAAAATTCAGAGATCTAAAGATGCCTTGAACTTTCCTTGCCTTCAGAATTCAGATGGATCACGTCCTCCCTGCGGGCTGTTGTTCCCCCGGTCCTGCCCTCTCGTGTCCTATATCCTAAAAATAATCTACCACGTTGGATTGAAACTGAAGTACTGAACATCTCGACCTTGGATTCAACACCAAGGAAAGAGGACTGGACAGAGGAGTCATGAGCCCTAACCTGCTGCGTCGAGCGATGGCCGCCAGTGCCAGACGAAGAGACGAAGGAACGCCTTGTCGCTTCGTTCGTCTCGATCGAATCAAGCAATGATGGAAGAGGGTTACCACCGATGGCTCGATCGGGGCCTTCTTCACGTGTGGCACACGCAGAGAATAGAGGCCCATATCGATGGCTGAACTCTGAAGAGGCCCATCTATACAGAGGAGCAGTAGTACTGCGTAAAAAAATTTGGGGCCCTTGGAAACGGGGGGCCCCAGGCGGCCAAGACAGTCGCACTCCCTTGGGCTCGGGCCTGTGGCCGGCTCAGTCGGGGGACGGCTATGGAGCAGGGCCGAGCCTGCAAAATTGGAGGCCCTGTGCATAACTCTAAAACGGGCTCTATCTTGCTTAAAAAACACTACATAAAACTGTAGTAATTTAAAGATCACAATATCTTATATGCCTATTCATGGTTGTATCAAGACGGGCAAATCGGAAATATCAAGAATCATACCTATTCATGGTTGTATAGTCTTCAATTAAACAACATCATATTTCTAAGACCGAGTTAAATCCTCTATTTTTTGTTTCTTCAAACGCTTTTGGTAACCAGATTCATGTTCTCTAAATGAAGACATGGCTTGCCACTTGGATCTGCAATACTAAACGCCTAATAGACGAAAAGAATAAAATTAACTACAAGATTTTAGTATGACTAAATAGCGGGCTTAAAGCGAAACTCGGAGTAAGGGATCACAGCATCACAGGTTATTGATGTGAAGACGCTTAAAAATTCAGAGATCTAAAGATGCCTTGAACTTTCCTTGCCTTCAGAATTCAGATGGATCAGGTCCTCCCTGCGGGCTGTTGTTCCCCCGGTCCTGCCCTCTCGTGTCCTATCTCCTAAAAATAATCTACCACGTTGGATTGAAACTGAAGTACTGAACATCTCGACCGTGGATTCAACACCAAGGAAAGAGGACTGGACAGAGGAGTCATGAGCCCTAACATGCTGCGTCGAGCGATGGCCGCCAGCGCCAGACGAAGAGACGAAGGAACGCCTTGTCGCTTCGTTCGTCTCGATCGAATCGAGCGATGATGGAAGAGGGTTACCACCGGTGGCTCGATCGGGGCCTTTTTCACGTGTGGCACACACAGGGAATAGAGGCCCATATCGATGGCTGAACTCTGAAGAGGCCCATCTATACAGAGGAGCAGTACTACTGCGTAAAAAAAATTTGGGGCCCTTGAAACGAGGGGCCTGTGCGGCCAAGACAGTCGCACTCCCTTGGGCTCGGGCCTGTGGCCTGCTCTCGGTCGGGGGCGGCTATGGAGCAGGGCCGAGCCGGCAAAATCGGAGGCCCTGTGCAAAACTCTAAAACGGGCCCTATCTTGCTTAAAAAACACTACATAAAACTATAGTAATATAAAGATCACAATATCTTATATGCCTATTCATGGTTGTATCAAGACGGGCCAATCGGAAATATCAAGAATCATACCTATTCATGGTTGTATAGTCTTCAATTGAACAACATCATATTTCTAAGACCGAGTTAAATCCTCTATTTTTTGTTTCATCAAACGCTTTTGGTAACCAGATTCATGTTCTCTAAATGAAGACATGGCTTGCCACTTGGATCTGCAATACTAAACGGCTAATAGACGAAAAGAGTAAAATTAACTACAATATTTTAGTATGACTAAATAGCGGCTAAAAGCTTAAACTTCGAGTAAGGGATCACAGCATCACAGGTTATCGATGTGAAGACGCTTAAAAATTCAGAGATCTAAAGATGCCTTGAACATTCCTTGCCTTCAGAATTCAGATGGATCAGGTCCTCCCTGCGGGCTGTTGTTCCCCCGGTCCTGCCCTCTCGTGTCCTATCTCCTAAAAATAATCTACCACGTTGGATTGAAACTGAAGTACTGAACATCTCAACCGTGGATTCAACACCAAGGAAAGAGGACTGGACAGAGGAGTCATGAGCCCTAACATGCTGCGTCGAGCGATGGCCGCCAGGGCCAGACGAAGAGACGAAGGAACGCCTTGTCGCTTCGTTCGTCTCGATCGAATCGAGCGATGATGGAAGAGGGTTACCACCGATGGCTCGATCGGGGCCTTCTTCACATGTGGCACACGCAGGGAATAGAGGCCCATATCGATGGCTGAACTCTGAAGAGGCCCATCTATACAGAGGAGCAAGATTACTCTGCGTAAAAATTTGGGGCCCTTGAAGCGGAGGGCCTCAGGCGTGCCGCACGGTCGCACTCCCTTGGGCTCGGGCACTGTGGGCCTGCTCGGTCGGGGGACGGCTATGGAGCAGGGCCGAGCCGGCAAAATCGAAGGCCCTATGCAAAACTCTAAAACGGGCCCTATCTTGCTTAAAAAACACTACATAAAACTATAGTAATATAAAGATCACAATATCTTATATGCCTATTCATGGTTGTATCAAGACGGGCCAATCGGAAATATGAAGAATCATACCTATTCATGGTTGTATAGTCTTCAATTAAACAACATCATATTTCTAAGACCGAGTTAAATCCTCTATTTTTCGTTTCTTCAAATACTTTTGGTAACCAGATTCATGTTCTCTAAATGAAGACATGGCTTGCCACTTGGATCTGCAATACTAAACGCCTAATAGACGAAAAGAATAAAATTAACTACAATATTTTAGTATGACTAAATAGCGGGCGAAAAGCGAAACTCGGAGTAAGGGATCACAGCATCACAGGTTATTGATGTGAAGACGCTTAAAAATTCAGAGATCTAAAGATGCCTTGAACTTTCCTTGCCTTCAGAATTCAGATGGATCACGTCCTCCCTGCGGGCTGTTGTTCCCCCGGTCCTGCCCTCTCGTGTCCTATCTCCTAAAAATAATCTACCACGTTGGATTGAAACTGAAATACTGAACATCTCGACCTTGGATTCAACACCAAGGAAAGAGGACTGGACAGAGGAGTCATGAGCCCTAACCTGCTGCGTCGAGCGATGGCCGCCAGTGCCAGACGAAGAGACGAAGGAACGCCTTGTCGCTTCGTTCGTCTCGATCGAATCGAGCGATGATGGAAGAGGGTTACCACCGATGGCTCGATCGGGGCCTTCTTCACGTGTGGCACACGCAGAGAATAGAGGCCCATATCGATGGCTGAACTCTGAAGAGGCCCATCTATACAGAGGAGCAGTAGTACTGCGTAAAAAAATTTGGGGCCCTTGGAAACGGGGGGCCCTGTGCGGCCGCACAGGTCTCACTCCCTTGGGCTCGGGCCTGTGGCCGGCTCAGTCGGGGGACGGCTATGGAGCAGGGCCGAGCCGGCAAAATTGGAGGCCCTGTGCAAAACTCTAAAACGGGCTCTATCTTGCTTAAAAAACACTACATAAAACTATAGTAATATAAAGATCACAATATCTTATATGCCTATTCATCGTTGTATCAAGACGGGCAAATCGGAAATATCAAGAATCATACCTATTCATGGTTGTATAGTCTTCAATTAAACAACATCATATTACTAAGACCGAGTTACATCCTCTATTTTTAGTTTCTTCAAACGCTTTTGGTAACCATTCATGTTCTCTAAATGAAGACATGGCTTGCCACTTGGATCTGCAATACTAAACGCCTAATAGACGAAAAGAATAAAATTAACTACAAGATTTTAGTATGACTAAATAGCGGGCGAAAAGCGAAACTCGGAGTAAGGGATCACAGCATCACAGGTTATTGATGTGAAGACGCTTAAAAATTCAGAGATCTAAAGATGCCTTGAACTTTCCTTGCCTTCGAATTCAGATGGATCAGGTCCTCCTGCGGGCTGTTGTTCCCCGGTCCTGCCCTCTCGTGTCCTATCTCCTAAAATAATCTACCACGTTGGATTGAAACTGAAGTACTGAACATCTCGACCGTGGATTCAACACCAAGGAAAGAGGACTGGACAGAGGAGTCATGAGCCCTAACATGCTGCGTCGAGCGATGGCCATGGCGCTTGCACGAAGAGACGAAGGAACGCCTTGTCGCTTCGTTCGTCTCGATCGAATCGAGCGATGATGGAAGAGGGTTACAACCGATGGCTCGATCGGGGCCTTCTTCACGTGTGGCACACACAGGGAATAGAGGCCCATATCGATGGCTGAACTCTGAAGAGGCCCATCTATACACAGGAGCAGTACTACTGCGTAAAAAAATTTGGGGCCCTTGGAAACGGGGGGGCCTGTGCGGCCGCACAGGTCGCACTCCCTTGGGCTCAGGCCTGTGGCCTGCTCAGTCGGGGGACGGCTATGGAGCAGGGCCGAGCCGGCAAAATCGGAGGCCCTATGCAAGACTCTAAAACGGGCCCTATCTTGCTTAAAAAACACTACATAAAACTATAGTAATATAAAGATCACAATATCTTATATGCCTATTCATGGTTGTATCAAGACGGGCCAATCGGAAATATCAAGAATCATACCTATTCATGGTTGTATAGTCTTCAATTAAACAACATCATATTTCTAAGACCGAGTTAAATCCTCTATTTTTTGTTTCATCAAACGCTTTTGGTAACCAGATTCATGTTCTCTAAATGAAGACATGGCTTGCCACTTGGATCTGCAATACTAAACGCCTAATAGACGAAAAGAATAAAATTAACTACAAGATTTTAGTATGACTAAATAGCGGGCGAAAAGCGAAACTCGGAGTAAGGGATCACAGCATCACAGGTTATTGATGTGAAGACGCTTAAAAATTCAGAGATCTAAAGATGCCTTGAACTTTCCTTGCCTTCAGAATTCAGATGGATCAGGTCCTCCCTGCGGGCTGTTGCTCCCCCGGCCCTGCCCTCTCGTGTCCTATCTCCTAAAAATAATCTACCACGTTGGATTGAAACTGAAGTACTGAACATCTCAACCGTGGATTCAACACCAAGGATAGAGGACTGGACAGAGGAGTCATGAGCCCTAACATGCTGCGTCGAGCGATGGCCGCCAGCCTTGCATTTAAGAGACGAAGGAACGCTTTGTCGCCGTTCGTCTCGATCGAATCGAGCGATGATGGAAGAGGGTTACCACCGATGGCTCGATCAGGGCCTTCTTCACGTGTGGCACACGCAAGGAATAGAGGCCCATATCGATGGCTGAACTCTAAAGAGGCCCATCTATACAGAGGAGCAGTACTCTCACAGAAAAAATTTGGGGCCCTTGAAGCGGGGGCCTGTGCGGGCAAGACAAAGTCGCACTCCTTGGGCTCGGGCACTGTGGCCTGCTCGGTCGGGGACGGCTATGGAGCAGGGACGAGCCGGCAAAATCGGAGGCCCCATGCAAGACTCTAAAACGGGCCCTATCTTGCTTAAAAAACACTACATAAAACTATAGTAATATAAAGATCACAATATCTTATATGCCTATTCATGGTTGTATCAAGACGGGCCAATCGGAAATATCAAGAATCATACCTATTCATGGTTGTATAGTCTTCAATTAAACAACATCATATTTCTAAGACCGAGTTAAATCCTCTATTTTTTGTTTCGTCAAACGCTTTTGGTAACCAGATTCATGTTCTCTAAATGAAGACATGGCTTGCCACTTGGATCTGCAATACTAGACGCCTAAAAGACGAAAAGAATAAAATTAACTACAAGATTTTAGTATGACTAAATAGCATGCAAAAAGCGAAACTCGGAGTAAGGGATCACAGCATCACAGGTTATTGATGTGAAGACGCTTAAAAATTCAGAGATCTAAAGATGCCTTGAACTTTCCTTGCCTTCAAAATTCAGATGGATCAGGTCCTCCCTGCGGGCTGTTGCTCCCCCGGCCCTGCCCTCTCGTGTCCTATCTCCTAAAAATAATCTACCACGTTGGATTGAAACTGAAGTACTGAACATCTCAACCGTGGATTCAACACCAAGGATAGAGGACTGGACAAAGGAGTCATGAGCCCTAACCTGCTGCGTCGAGCGATGGCCGCCAGCGCCAGACGAAGAGACGAAGGAACGCCTTGTCGCTTCGTTCGTCTCGATCGAATCGAGCGATGATGGAAGAGGGTTACCACCGATGGCTCGATCAGGGCCTTCTTCACATGTGGCACACGCAGGGAATAGAGGCCCATATCGATGGCTGAACTCTGAAGAGGCCCATCTATACAGAGGAGCAAGATTACTCTGCGTAAAAAAATTGGGGCCCTTTGAAGCGGGGGGCCTCAGGCGCAAGAGGTCGCACTCCCTTTGGCTCGGACCTGTGGCCTGCTCAGTTGGGGGACGGCTATGGAGCGGGATCGAGCCGGCAAAATCGGAGGCCCTGTGCAAAACTCTAAAAACGGGCCCTATCTTGCTTAAAAAACACTACATAAAACTATAGTAATATAAAGATCACAATATCTTATATGCCTATTCATGGTTGTATCAAGACGGGCCAATCGGAAATATCAAGAATCATACCTATTCATGGTTGTATAGTCTTCAATTAAACAACATCATATTTCTAAGACCGAGTTAAATCCTCTATTTTTTGTTTCGTCAAACGCTTTTGGTAACCAGATTCATGTTCTCTAAATGAAGACATGGCTTGCCACTTGGATCTGCAATACTAGACGCCTAAAAGACGAAAAGAATAAAATTAACTACAAGATTTTAGTATGACTAAATAGCATGCAAAAAGCGAAACTCGGAGTAAGGGATCACAGCATCACAGGTTATTGATGTGAAGACGCTTAAAAATTCAGAGATCTAAAGATGCCTTGAACTTTCCTTGCCTTCAAAATTCAGATGGATCAGGTCCTCCCTGCGGGCTATTGTTCCCCCGGTCCTGCCCTCTCGTGTCCTATCTCCTAAAAATAATCTACCACGTTGGATTGCAACTGAAGTACTGAACATCTCGACCGTGGATTCAACACCAAGGAAAGAGGACTGGACAAAGGAGTCATGAGCCCTAACCTGCTGCGTCGAGCGATGGCCGCCAGCGCCAGACGAAGAGACGAAGGAACGCCTTGTCGCTTCGTTCGTCTCGATCGAATCGAGCGATGATGGAAGAGGGTTACCACCGATGGCTCGATCAGGGCCTTCTTCACATGTGGCACACGCAGGGAATAGAGGCCCATATCGATGGCTGAACTCTGAAGAGGCCCATCTATACAGAGGAGCAGTACTACTGCGTAAAAAAATTGGGGCCCTTGAAGCAGGGGGGCTGTGGCGGCCGCACAGTGCACGCACCTTGGGCTCGGGCTGTGGCCTGCTCGAGTTGGGGACGGCTATGGAGCAGGGCCGAGCCGGCAAAATCGGAGGCCCTGTGCAAAGCTCTAAAACGGGCCCTATCTTGCTTAAAAAACACTACATAAAACTATAGTAATATAAAGACTACAATATCTCATATGCCTATTCATGGTTGTATCAAGATGGGCCAATGGGAAATATCAAGAATCATACCTATTCATGGTTGTATAGTCTTCAATTAAACAACATCATATTTCTAAGACCGAGTTAAATCCTCTATTTTTTGTTTCTTCAAACGCTTTTGGTAACCAGATTCATGTTCTCTAAATGAAGACATGGCTTGCCACTTGGATCTGCAATACTAAACACCTAATAGACGAAAAGAATAAAATTAACTACAAGATTTTAGTATTACTAAATAGCAGGCGAAAAGCGAAACTCGGAGTAAGGGATCACAGCATCACAGGTTATTGATGTGAAGACGCTTAAAAATTCAGAGATCTAAAGATGCCTTGAACTTTCCTTGCCTTCAAAATTCAGATGGATCAGGTCCTCCCTGTGATCTGTTGTTCCCCCGATCTTGCCCTCTCGTGTCCTATCTCCTAAAAATAATCTACCTCGTTGGATTGAAACTGAAGTACTGAACATCTCGACCGTGGATTCAACACCAAGGAAAGAGGACTGGACAGAGGAGTCATTAGCCCTAACCTGCTGCGTCGAGCGATGGCCGCCAGCGCCAGATGAAGAGACGAAGGAACGCCTTGTAGCTTTGTTCGTCTCGATCGAATCGAGCGATGATGGAAGAGGGTTACCACCGATGGCTCGATCAGGGTCTTCTTCACGTGTGGCACACGCAGGGAATAGAGGCCCATATCGATGGGTGAACTCTAAAGAGGCCCATCTATACAGAGGAGCAGTACTACTGCGTAAAAAAATTTGGGGCCCTTGAACGGGGGCGGGCCTGGCGGTGGCCGACAGTCGCACTCCCTTGGGCTCGGGCTGTGGCCTGCTCGGTCGGGGGCGGCTATGGAGCAGGGCCGAGCCGGCAAAATCGGAGGCCCCTGTGCAAAACTCTAAAACGGGCCCTATCTTGCTTAAAAAACACTACATAAAACTATAGTAATATAAAGATCACAATATCTTATATGCCTATTCATGGTTGTATCAAGACGGGCCAATCGGAAATATCAAGAATCATACCTATTCATGGTTGTATAGTCTTCAATTAAACAACATCATATTTCTAAAACCGAGTTAAATCCTCTATTTTTTGTTTCTTCAAACGCTTTTGGTAACCAGATTCATGTTCTCTAAATGAAGACATGGCTTGCCACTAGGATCTGCAATACTAAACGCCTAATAGACGAAAAGAATAAAATTAACTACAAGATTTTAGTATGACTAAATAGCGGGCGAAAAGCGAAACTCGGAGTAAGGGATCACAGCATCACAGGTTATTGATGTGAAGACGCTTAAAAATTCAGAGATCTAAAGATGCGTTGAACTTTCCTTGCCTTCAAAATTCAGATGGATCAGGTCCTCCCTGCGAGCTGTTGTTCCCCCGGTCCTACCCTCTCGTGTCCTATCTCCTAAAAATAATCTACCACATTGGATTGAAACTGAAGTACTGAACATCTCGATCGTGGATTCAACACCAAGGAAAGAGGACTGGACAGAGGAGTCATGAGCCCTAACCTGCTGCGTCGAGCGATGGCCACCAGCGCCAGACGAAGAGACGAAGGAACGCCTTGTCGCTTCGTTCGTCTTGATCGAATCGAGCGATGATGGAAGAGGGTTACCACCGATGGCTCGATCAGGGCCTTCTTCTAGTGGCACACGCAAGGAATAGAGGCCCATATCGATGGCTGAACTCTAAAGAGGCCCATCTATACAGAGGAGCAGTACTACTGCGTAAAAAAATTTGGGCCCTTGGAAACTGGGGGCCCTGTGCAGCCGCACAGGTCGCACTCCCTTGGGCTCGGACCTGTGGCCTGCTCAGTCGGGGGACGGCTATGGAGCAGGGCCGAGCCGGCAAAATCGGAGGCCCTGTGCAAAACTCTAAAACGGGCCCTATCTTGCTTAAAAAACACTACATAAAACTATAGTAATATAAAGATCACAATATCTTATATGCCTATTCATGGTTGTATCAAGACGGGCCAATCGGAAATATCAAGAATCATACCTATTCATGGTTGTATAGTCTTCAATTAAACAACATCATATTTCTAAGACCGAGTTAAATCCTCTATTTTTTGTTTCATCAAACGCTTTTGGTAACCAGATTCATGTTCTCTAAATGAAGACATGGCTTGCCACTTGGATCTGCAATACTAAACGCCTAATAGACGAAAAGAATAAAATTAACTACAAGATTTTAGTATGACTAAATAGCGGGCGAAAAGCGAAACTCGGAGTAAGGGATCACAGCATCACAGGTTATTGATGTGAAGACGCTTAAAAATTCAGAGATCTAAAGATGCCTTGAACTTTCCTTGCCTTCGTAATTCAGATGGATCAGGTCCTCCTCGGGCTGTTGTTCTCCCGGTCCTGCCCTCTCGTGTCCTATCTCCTAAAAATAATCTACCACGTTGGATTGAAACTGAAGTACTGAACATCTCAACCGTGGATTCAACACCAAGGATAGAGGACTGGACAGAGGAGTCATGAGCCCTAACATGCTGCGTCGAGCGATGGCCGCCAGCGCCAGACGAAGAGACGAAGGAACGCCTTGTCGCTTCGTTCGTCTCGATCGAATCGAGCGATGATGGAAGAGGGTTACCACCGATGGCTCGATCAGGGCCTTCTTCACGTGTGGCACACGCAGGGAATAGAGGACCATATCGATGGCTGAACTCTGAAGAGGCCCATCTATACAGAGGAGCAAGATTATCTGCGTAAAAAAATTGGGGCCCTTGAAGCGGGGGGCCTGTGGCGGCAAGACAGGTCGCACTCCCTTTGGCTCGGACCTGTGGCCTGCTCAGTTGGGGGACGGCTATGGAGCGGGGCCGAGCCGGCAAAATCGGAGGCCCTGTGCAAAACTCTAAAAACGGGCCCTATCTTGCTTAAAAAACACTACATAAAACTATGGTAATATAAAGATCACAATATCTTATATGCCTATTCATGGTTGTATCAAGACGGGCCAATCGGAAATATCAAGAATCATACCTATTCATGGTTGTATAGTCTTCAATTAAACAACATCATATTTCTAAGACCGAGTTAAATCCTCTATTTTTTGTTTCGTCAAATGCTTTTGGTAACCAGATTCATGTTCTCTAAATGAAGACATGGCTTGCCACTTGGATCTGCAATACTACACGCCTAAAAGACGAAAAGAATAAAATTAACTACAAGATTTTAGTATGACTAAATAGCAGGCAAAAAGCGAAACTCGGAGTAAGGGATCACAGCATCACAGGTTATTGATGTGAAGACGCTTAAAAATTCAGAGATCTAAAGATGCCTTGAACTTTCCTTGCCTTCAAAATTCAGATGGATCAGGTCCTCCCTGCGGGCTGTTGTTCCCCCGGTCTTGCCCTCTCGTGTCCTATCTCCTAAAAATAATCTACCACGTTGGATTGCAACTGAAGTACTGAACATCTCGACCGTGGATTCAACACCAAGGAAAGAGGACTGGACAAAGGAGTCATGAGCCCTAACTGCTGCGTCGGCGATGGCCCTTGGCCTTGCATTTAAGAGACGAAGGAACGCTTTGTCGCTTCGTTCGTCTCGATCGAATCGAGCGATGATGGAAGAGGGTTACCACCGATGGCTCGATCAGGGCCTTCTTCACATGTGGCACACGCAGGGAATAGAGGCCCATATCGATGGCTGAACTCTGAAGAGGCCCATCTATACAGAGGAGCAGTACTACTGCATAAAAAAAATTGGGGCCCTTGGAAACGGGGGGGCCTGTGCGGCCGCACAGGTCGCACTCCCTTGGGCTCGGGCCTGTGGCCTGCTCAGTTGGGGGACGGCTATGGAGCAGGGCCGAGCCGGCAAAATCGGAGGCCCTGTGCAAAGCTCTAAAACGGGCCCTATCTTGCTTAAAAAACACTACATAAAACTATAGTAATATAAAGACTACAATATCTCATATGCCTATTCATGGTTGTATCAAGATGGGCCAATGGGAAATATCAAGAATCATACCTATTCATGGTTGTATAGTCTTCAATTAAACAACATCATATTTCTAAGACCGAGTTAAATCCTCTATTTTTTGTTTCTTCAAACGCATTTGGTAATCAGATTCATGTTCTCTAAATGAAGACATGGCTTGCCACTTGGATCTGCAATACTAAACACCTAATAGACGAAAAGAATAAAATTAACTACAAGATTTTAGTATTACTAAATAGCAGGCGAAAAGCGAAACTCGGAGTAAGGGATCACAGCATCACAGGTTATTGATGTGAAGACGCTTAAAAATTCAGAGATCTAAAGATGCCTTGAACTTTCCTTGCCTTCAAAATTCAGATGGATCAGGTCCTCCCTGTGATCTGTTGTTCCCCCGGTCTTGCCCTCTCGTGTCCTATCTCCTAAAAATAATCTACCACGTTGGATTGAAACTGAAGTACTGAACATCTCGACCGTGGATTCAACACCAAGGAAAGAGGACTGGACAGAGGAGTCATTAGCCCTAACCTGCTGCGTCGAGCGATGGCCGCCGAAGAGACGAAGGAACGCCTTGTAGCTTTGTTCGTCTCGATCGAATCGAGCGATGATGGAAGAGGGTTACCACCGATGGCTCGATCAGGGTCTTCTTCACGTGTGACACATGCAGGGAATAGAGGCCCATATCGATGGCTGAACTCTGAAGAGGCCCATCTATACAGAGGAGCAGTACTCTGCGTAAAAAATTTGGGGCCCTTTGAACGGCGGGCCTGTGCGGCAAGCACAGTCGCACTCCTTGGGCTCGGGCTGTGGCCTGCTCGGTCGGGGGGCGGCTATGGAGCAGGGCCGAGCCAGTAAAATCGGAGGCCCTGTGCAAAACTCTAAAACGGGCCCTATCTTGCTTAAAAACACTACATAAAACTATAGTAATATAACGGAAATAGAGGCAATAATAAAAGTATTATTATATTTCAATATTCATGATAATTGTCTTTTGTTCATGCTATAAAAAAAAAATTTGGAAAAATTAAAGGTCTTTTTTTGTTGTTTTTCTTAAAAAACCCAAAATTTTTTAAATTTAAAACCCCGGGGCCTTTTTTTTTTTCTTTTAAACGGAAACATTCCCTTTGTTCCAAAAAGGGAAAACCCAGGCCCTTCTAGTTAAAGCGAAAAGGGTATTTGGGGAATTGGCCCCTTTCTTCAAAGAAAGGGAAAATTTAAAATTTGGGTTTTTAAGGGCCCAAAATAGCCCTCCTTGGGGCCCGGGCCCTTTTGGGGGACAGGGGGGGCCCGGGGCCCCCCTTTGCCATCTCTTTCCCCTAAACCCTTGGGAATTTAAGATCACAATATCTTATATGCCTATTGTTGAAATATGCCCTAGAGGCAATAATAAAAGTATTATATTTCAATATTGGGGCATGATAATTGTCTTTTGTTCATGCTATAACCTATTATCCGGAAATCGTAATACACGGGAACACAAAGACCAATATGTCCCTAGTGAGCCTCTAGTTGACTAGCTCACAGATCAATAGATAGTCATGGTTTCGACCAAGGACATTGGCCACGGATCATGCATTACGGCATTTGAGTAAAGTGACTTTGCCGGGGCCCCCCAAAATCGGGGCCTCCCCTCGGGCCTTTTTCCCCTCTGTTTGGGTTTTCCCCAAAAAATCAAGGGTTTTTTTGCAGGGCCTGTTTAAACAAGGAAAACCCTTTTGGGTTTTTCCAACATTTTTCCCAGGCCTTTCCCCCAAGGGGAAAACCCCGATCTTTCCTAAAGAAGATTTAAACCGATGCTTGGGGCCCAAATGGGGGAGGGTTTAAACCCTTTTGGGGGCCCCTAAGGGCAAACCAAAAAGGGGAAAAAGGGCCCCTTAAAAATTCCTTAAAATGGGAATCAACCTTTCTTTTTGGGCCGGGTGGTGCCTCTTGGGGGGGGCCCCGGGAAATTTTAACAAATTAGGTATTTAAAAAACTTTCAAAAAAAAAAAAAAAAAAATTTAATCCCTTTAAATTGTTGGCGGGCCCCGGGAAAAAAAGGTTTTGGTTTTTTAAACCCAAATTTAAAGATTAACCCTTTTTGTTTTCCCCTTTTAAAGTCCCAAAGGGGCTTCTGGCCTTTGGGGCCCCTTAAAAAAAAGGAAAAAAATGGGTTGAAAGGGGGGGGGGATGGGGGGGCCCGGTTTGGGGGCTTAAAACGAAAAGAGCCTTTCCTTCTTGTAAAATTCAAAATGGGGGAAAAACCCCTTCACCCCATTATTTGGGAAAAGGGCCTTCCCTAAACCCACCAAAAGGGGGAAGTTATAAAAAAACCTCCGGGGGTTCCCAAAAAAAGGCCCTTTTGGTCGTTCTCCAAAAAGAGGTTTAGAGCCAAATGGGGCCTTAAAAAAAGGGAAAATTTCTAAAAATTTAAAAAATAGGGAAAAAACAAATAATTCCTCAAATTTGGGTTAAGGGCCCAAAAATCAAAACCAACTTTCCTTGGTGGGGTTCTTCCCACCTTTTTCCCCCCCCGGGTTTCAAACCCTTAACCCTTTTAAACCTTTTAAACTTGATTAAAACCAAAAAAAGAAAATTAATTAAGGGGAAAAAAAAGGTTAACCAAAAGGGAAATCCAAAACCATTTTTTAACGTTAAAATTTTTCCGGGCCTTTGGGCTTCTGTTAAAAGGGAAATGGGCCCCAAATGGTTTCCCCGGGCCCTTTCAATTAAAAAAATTTTTTGGAAAAATTTTCCCGGGTAACCCGGGGGTTGGTAAAAACCCGCTGGAGGGGGCCCGGGCCTTAAAATAAAGCCCTTTCGCCCCCCCGGGGGGTCCAAAATTTAAACCCCTTTTGGGAAATGGGCCCAACCTGGAAATTCAAACCCAAAAGGGGGAGGAATAAAAAAATTTTGGGCCAAAGGGGGCCGGGGCCCTTTCCAATCCGCTCTGGGCGCCGTGGTGAGCACAAAGACCACAATATGTCCCTAGTGAGCCTCTAGTCGACTAGAATAGATCAATAGATAGTCATGGTTTCGACTATGGACATTGGATGTCGTTGATAACGGATCACATCATTAGGAGAATGATGATGGACAAGACCCAATCATAAGATAGCATAAAAGATCGATAGTTCGTTTGCATAGAAGCTTTGCCAATGTCAAGTATCTCTTCCTTCAGATAGTTCGCTAGAAGCTTTGCCAATGTCAAGTATTCTTCCTTCACCATGAGTTTTGGGGTCCACCCATTTTTTCAGGGGGGGAAATTGCATCGTAACTCATGAGATCGTAACTCCCGCCGTTAGAGGGAGGAGAGTGCTCTTGGTGTATCAAACGTCACAACGAATCGTGACTATAAAGGTGCATGGTGTATCTCCGAAAGTATAAACCTTTTTCAAGGGATTAAATTTTTGTCTTGGGCCTTTTTTGGTCCAAATGCCCCTTGGTTGCTTGGGCCCCCTTTTTCCAAATACTAACGCAGACCTAACGAGGTATTGGATACCCACGATCGAATCGGGCAAGTAACGACCATCAAAGGGGTTTCCTCTGCCCTTTTTGGGTTTAAAAAAAACCCTTTTTCCCTGCTATTGACACGGATCGAGATCGGATTTGTCACCCGTATGACGGAGAGGTATCTCTCGGCCCACTCGTAATGCATCATCATATGAGCTCAGTGACCAAGGTGTTGGCCACGGATCATGCATTACGGTATGTGTATCAAACGCCACAACGAATCGGGTGACCTAACGGTGCATTATTGGTATCTCCGACGATCGAAGTCTCGCTTTTGGGGGGGATTCCCCCGCCCCAAAATTTTAACCCTTTTAAAAGAAACTCTTCCCTTACAAAAAAAAAAAAAAGAAAAATACTAAATTTTTATTTTGGCGAAAAAAAAAGGGAACCCAAACCTTTTATTAAAATTAAATTTAGAATTAAATCCTTTTTTCTTTTCCTTTAAGGAATACCCCCAAGGGTTTGCCCCTGGGCCCCTATTTAAAAAAAAATTTTAAAAATTTTTGAAAAACCCTTCCCAAAAGGGAAACACCGGGATTGGTTTGGGCGGGGGGAAATGGGAAGGGGCCAAAAACCCCAAAAAACGCCTTCTTCCCTTCCCTTTGGGGTTTAAACCCAAAATTTTCCCCTTTTGGTTGACAAAAAACCCAAAATTAAAACCAAAAATTTTGGGAAGCTTTTAAAAAATTTCCCGCCGGTAAACCCAAACGGGCTCACCCTTTTGGGTTCTGTCCTATGGAGGTTACGGGCACGGTTAGGGGGTAAAATTTAAAAATTTTTTGCTAAAACCAAACATTTAAAAACAAATTTAAAATTTGGGGAACGGGAAAATCAAAACAAAATCTTCCCTTTCTGGGATGGGTTTTCCCTCTTTTTGCCGGGGCCCCCTTTTTTCAAACCTAAAAATTCTTTCCAAAAAACTTTAAACGAAAATCAAACCAAAAGCTAAAGATAACCCAAAGGGTTTAAAGTAAAAGGGAAGAAAAAATCCCTTTACAAGGGGAAAAGAGTTAACCCATTGTTTTCCCTTTTTCCTTTTTCCAAAGAAAAGGCCCTTCCCTTTGGGTTTCCCGCCCTTTTAAAAAAATAACCAAAATTTTTAACAGGGGCCCGGGATACCAAAAAGGGGGAGGCGGTTTCCAGGCTGAGCCCCCGCAAATTTGGGGAACCTTGGGGCTGTTTTCCCTCTTGGGAAAATTAAAAATTTTATTGGGTTTTATGACCAAAAGAGGGATAAACCAAGAAAACTAAGGGAAAAGCTAAATTTCCCTAAATTTAGACAGGGCATTTCCCCATTTTGTCTCAACGGGGAAAAGGGCCAAAAAGGCCCGGGCCTTTCCCTTCAAAAAAAAATAAAACCGTTTTTAAAAACCCTTTAATGGGGGGCAAGATCCTTTAAAATTTTGGGGCCCTTAAAGGTTTTGCCTTAATTTCCCCCTTAAATTTGGGGGGTTCCCTTTTTTTCCCCGGGCCCCCGGGCCCTTTTAAAAATAAAACCCCTTTTAAAAATCTAAAACCCTATAAAAAAAAAAATACAAATTCAAGTAACGCACCAGGACAAAACCCCAGGAGGTTTAAACCTTTTGAATTAAACCTTTTTTTTTAACGTGGTGTTGGCCACGGATCATGCATTACGGTATTTAGTAAAGTGACTTCGTGCACCGAGACCTAACGAGGTATTGGGATACCGACGATCGAAGTCTCGCAAGTAACGCAAGGAATTGCATACAGGGTTTGATAGAATCCTCGACATCGTGGTTCAACCGATGAAATCATCGAGGAGCATGTGGGAGCCAACATGGGTATCCAGATCCCGCTGTTGGTTATTGCCCGAGAGTCGTCTCGGTCATGTCTGCGTGTCTCCCAACCCGTAGGGTCTACACACTTAAGGTTCGGTGACGCTAGGGTTAGTAGGAAGACTAGTATGTGAATACCGAATGTTGTTCGAGTCCGGATGAGATCCGGACGTCACGAGGAGTTCGGAAGGGTCCGGAGGTAAAGAATAATATATAGGAAGTGGTGTTTCGCCATCGGGAAAGTTTGGGGTTTTAGGTAAAGTCTGGGACCACTGAAGGGTCCGAGGTCCACCGGTGGGGCCACCCATCCCGGAGGGCCCCATGGGCCAAAGGGGAAGGAACCAGCCCACAAGGGGCTGGTGCGCCTCTAGGCCCACCCCGCGCCTAGGGTTGAAACCCTAGGGGTGGGCGCCCACCGGCAGGGGCACTCCACCCCTTGTCGCCGCCCCCGGAGATTGGATCTCCAGGGCCGCCACCTGGGGCCTATATAAGGGGGGGAGGGAGGGGGCTGCTGTACCAACTCCCAAGGCGCAGCCCTCCCTCCCAACACATCTCCTCCTCCGAAGAGCTCGTGAAGCCCCTGCCGAGATCGCTTCTCCACCATCACCACGTCGTGCTGCCGGTGGAGCTGTCTTCCTCAACCTCTCCTCCCCTTGCTGGATCAAGAAGGAGGAGACGCCGTCGTCCCGCACGTGTGTTGAACGCGGAGGTGCTGTCCGCTCAGACTTGGCATCGGTGATCTGAATCACGCTCGAGTACGACTCCATCATCACCTTGCAAGCTTCCGCACGCGATCTACAAGTGGTATGTAGATGCAAACTCTCTCTCGTTACTCGTTGCTTAGATGAACTCATAGATGGATCTTGGTGAAACCGTGAGGAAAAATTTTAATTTTCGCAACGCTCCCCAACAGTGGCATCATGAGCTAGGTCTATGCGTAGTTCTCTATTGCACGAGTAGAACACAATTTGTTGTGGGCGTTGATCTTGTCATCTTACTTGCCCCTACTAGTCTTTTCTTGCTCAACGGTATTGTGGGATGAAGCGGCCGGACCAACCTTACACGACGCTTACGTGAGACCGGTTCCACCGAATCGACATGCACTAGTTGCATAAGGTGGCTGGCGGGTGTCTGTCTCTCCCACTTTAGTTGGAGCGGATTCGATGAACAGGGCCCTTATGAAGGGTAAATAGAAGTTGACAAAATCACGTTGTGGTGATTCGTAGGTAAGAAAACGTTCTTGCTAGAACCCAATCGCAGTTACGTAAAAGATGCAACAACAATTAGAGGACGCCTAACTTGTTTTTGCAGCGATTGATCATGTGATGTGATATGGCCGAAGTTGTGATGAATGATGAATTGTGATGTATGAGATCATGTTCTTGTAATAGGATTCACGACTTGCATGTCGATGAGTATGACAACCGCAGGAGCCATAGGAGTTGTCTTTATTTTTTGTATGACCTGCGTGTCATTGAAGAACGCCATGTAAACTACTTTACTTTTGCTAAACGCGCGTTAGTCATAGAAGTAGAAGTAGTCGTTGGCGTGACAACTTCATGAAGACACGATGATGGAGATCATGATGATGGAGATCATGGTGTCAAGCCGGTGACAAGATGATCATGGAGCCCCGAAGATGGAGATCAATGGAGTTTGATGATATTGGCCATATCATGTCACAACTATATAATTGCATGTGATGTTTATTATGTTTATACATCTTGTTTACTTAGGACGACGGTAGTAAATAAGATGATCCCTTACAAAATTTCAAGAAGTGTTCTCCCCTAACTGTGCACCGTTGCTACAGTTCGTCGTTTCTAAGCACCACGTGATGATCGGGTGTGATGGATCCTTACGTTCACATACAACGGGTGTAAGACAGATTTACACAGCGAAAACACTTAGGGTTAACTTGACGAGCCTAGCATGTACAGACATGGCCTCGGAACACGGAGACCGAAAGGTCGAACACGAGTCGTATGGAAGATACGATCAACATGAAGATGTTCACCGACGATGACTAGTCCGTCTCACGTGATGATCGGACACGGGCTAGTCGACTCGGATCGTGTAACACTTAGATGACTAGAGGGATGTCTAATCTAAGTGGGAGTTCATAATTTTGATTAGAACTTTGTTATCATGAACTTAGTCTAAAACTTTTGCAAATATGTCTTGTAGATCAATGGCCAACGCTAATGTCAACATGAACTTCAACGCGTTCCTAGAGAAAACCAAGCTGAAAGATGATGGCAGCAACTATACGGACTGGGTCCGGAACCTGAGGATCATCCTCATAGCTGCCAAGAAACAGTATGTCCTAGAAGCACCGTTAGGTGACCCACCTGTTCTCCCAGCGCTGCAAGACGATTTGAACGTCTGGCAGACTCGTTCTGATGATTACTCCCTCGTTCAATGCGGCATGCTCTACAGCTTAGAACCGGGGCTCCAAAAGCGTTTTGAGCATCACGAAGCATATGAAATGTTCGAAGAGCTGAAACTAGTTTTCCAAGCTCATGCCCGGTCGAGAGATATGATGTCTCGACAAGTTCTCAGATTGTAAGATGGAGGAAAATAGTTCGTCAAGTGAGCACATCTCAAGATGTCTAGGTTGCACAACCGTATGACCCAGCTGAACATAAACCTCCCAGATGAGGCGGTCATTGACAGAATCCTCCAGTCACTCCCACCAAGCTACAAGAGCTTTGTGATGAACTACAACATGCAGGGGATGGTAAAGACCATTCCTGAAGTGTTCTCGATGCTGAAGTCAGCAGAGGCTGAAATCAAAAAGGAACATCAAGTGTTGATGGTCAATAAGACCACTAAGTTCAAGAAGGGCAAGGGTAAGAAGAACTTCAAGAAGGACGGCAAGGATGTTGCCGCGCCCGGTAAGTCTGTTGCCGGGAAGAAGTCAAAGAATGGACCCAAGCACGAGACCGAAAGTGCTTTTATTGCAAGGGAAGGGTCACCGAAGCGGAACTGCCCCAAATACTTAGCGGATAAGAAGGCCGCAACACCAAAGGTATATTTGATATACATGTAATTGATGTGTACCTTACCAAGACTGTAGTAACTCCCGGTATTTGATACCGTGCCGTTGCTCATATTTGTAACTCTGGCAGAGCTGCGGAATAAACGGAGACTGGCGAAGGACGAGGTGACGATCTTGGCGTCGGGAATGGTTCCGAGTCGATGTGATCGCCGTCGGCACGCTGCCTCTACATTTACCTACGGGATTAGTTTTGAACCTTAATAATTGTTATTTAGTGCCAAGTTTGAGCATGAACATTGTATCTGGATCTCGTTTGATACGAGATGGCTACTCATTTAAGTCCGAGAATAATGGTTGTTCGATTTATATGAGAGATATGTTTTATGGTCATGCTCCGATGGTCAATGGTTTATTCTTAATGAATCTCGAGCGTAATATTACACATGTTCATAGTGTGGATGCCAAAAGATGTAAATTTGATAACGATAGTCCCACATACCTGTGGCACTGCCGCCTTGGTCACATTGGTGTCAAGCGCATGAAGAAGCTCCATGCAGATGGACTTTTAGAGTCTCTTGATTATGAATCGTTTGACACATGCGAACCATGCCTCTTAGGCAAAATGACCAAGACTCCGTTCTCCGGAACAATGGAGCGAGCAACCAACTTGTTGGAAATCATACATACCGATGTGTGCGGTCCAATGAGCGTTGAGGCTCATGGAGGATATCGTTATGTTCTCACTCTCACCGATGACTTGAGTAGATATGGGTATGTCTACTTAATGAAACACAAGTCTGAGACCTTTGAAAAGTTCAAGGAATTTCAGAATGAGGTGGAGAATCAACGTGACCGAAAGATAAAGTTCCTACGATCGATCGAGGAGGAGAATACTTAAGTCACGAATTTGGCTCACACTTAAAGAAATGTGGAATCGTTTCACAACTCACGCCGCTGGAACACCTCAATAAACGGTGTGTCCGAACGTCGAATCGCACTCTATTGGATATGGTGCGGTCTATGATGTCTCTTACCGATTTACGCTGTCATTTTGGGGATACGCTCTAGAGACAGCTACATTCACTTTAAATAGGGCACCGTCTAAATCCGTTGAGACGACACCGTATGAATTATGGTTTGGGAAGAAACCTAAGCTATCGTTTCTAAAAGTTTGGGGATGCGATGCTTATGTCAAGAAACTTCAACCTGAAAAGCTCGAACCCAAGTCGGAAAAATGCGTATTCATAGGATACCCTAAGGAAACTGTCGGGTATACCTTCTACTTAAGATCCGAAGGCAAGATCTTTGTTGCCAAGAACGGATGCTTTCTGGAGAAAGAGTTTCTCTCGAAAGAAGTAAGTGGGAGGAAAGTAGAACTCGATGAAGTACTACCTCCCGAACGGGAAAGTGGTGCGGCGCAGGAAACCGTTCCTGTAATGCCCACACCAACTGAGGAGGAAATCATTGATGATGATCAAGATACTTCGGATCAAGTTACTACTGAACTTCGAAGGTCCACAAGGACACGTTCCGCACCAGAATGGTACGGCAACCCTGTCATGGAAATCATGTTGCTAGACAACAATGAACCTTGAACTATGAAGAAGCAAAAGGCGGCCCGATTCCAACAAATGGCTTGAGGCCATGAAATCCGAGATAGAATCCATGTATGAAAACAAAGTATGGACTTTGACAGACTTGCCCGATGATCGGCGAGCGATAGAAAATAAATGGATTTTAAGAAGAAGACGGACGCGGATGGAAATGTCACCATCTATAAAGCTCGACTTGTCGCTAAGGGTTATCGACAAGTTCAAGGGATTGACTACGACGAGACATTCTCTCCCGTAGCGAAGCTTAAGTCCGTCCGAATCATGTTAGCAATTGCCGCATACTATGATTATGAGATATGGCAGATGGACGTCAAAACGGCATTCCTTAACGGACATCTTAAGGAAGAGCTGTATATGATGCAGCCGAAGGTTTTGTCGATCCTCGTAACGCTAACAAAGTATGCAAGCTCCAATGATCCATTTATGGACTGGTGCAAGCATCTCGAGTTGGAACATTCGCTTTGATGAGATGATCAAAGCGTTTGGGTTTATGAGACTTATGGAGAAGCTGCGTTTACAAGAAAGTGAGTGGGAGCTCAGTAGCATTTCTCCTATTATATGTAGATGACATACTCTTGATGGGAAATGATACAAAACTGGACAGCATTAAGGCCTACTTGAACAAGTGTTTTTCAATGAAGGACCTTGGAGAAGCTGCTTATATATTAGGCATCAAGATCTATAGGGATAGATCGAGGCGCCTCATAGGTCTTCACAAAGCACATACCTTGATAAGATTTTGAAGAGGTTCAAAATGGATCAGTCCAAGAAAGGGTTCTTGCCTATGTTACAAGGTGTGAAATTGAGCTCAGCTCACCACCGACCACGGCAAAAGATAAAGAAGAGATGAGTGTCATCCCTATGCTTCAGCCATAGGATCTATTATGTATGCCATGCTGTGTACTGACCGATGTAAACCTTGCCGTAAGTTTGGTTGCAAGATACCAAAGTAATCCCGCAAGGAACACTGGACAGCGGTCAAGAATATCTGAAGTACCGAAAAGGACAAAGGACATGTTTTCGTTTATGGAGGAGACGAAGAGCTCGTCGTAAAGGGTTACGTCAACGCTAGCTTCGACTCAGATCTGGATGACTCTAAGTCACAAACCGGATACGTGTATATGTTGAATGGTGGAAGCGATGGCTGGTGCAGCTGCAAGCAGAGCGTCGTGGCAGGATCTACGTGTGAAGCGGAGTACATGGCAGCCTCGGAGGTAGCGCATGAAGCAATATGGGTGAAGGAGTTCATCACCGACCTAGGAGTCATACCCAATGCGTCGGGGCCGATCAAACTCTTCTGTGACAACACTGGAGCTATTGCCCTTGCCAAGGAGCCCAGGTTTCACAAGAAGACAAGGCACATCAAGCGTCGTTTCAACTCCATCCGTGAAAATGTTCAAGATGGAGACATAGAGATTTGCAAAGTGCACACGGATCTGAATGTCGCAGATCCGTTGACTAAACTCTCTCGCGTGCAAAACATGATCAACACCGTAACTCTATGGGTGTTCGATTCATCACAATGTAACTAGATTAGTGACTCTAGTGCAAGTGGGAGACTGTTGGAAATATGCCCTAGAGGCAATAATAAAAGTATTATTATATTTCAATATTCATGATAATTGTCTTTTGTTCATGCTATAAGCTGTATTATCCGGAAATCGTAATACACGTGTGAGCACAAAGACCACAATATGTCCCTAGTGAGCCTCTAGTTGACTAGCTCGTTGTGATCAATAGATAGTCATGGTTTCGACTATGGACATTGGATGTCGTTGATAACGGGATCACATCATTAGGAGAATGATGTGATGGACAAGACCCAATCATAAGCATAGCATAAAAGATCGTATAGTTCGTTTGCTAGAAGCTTTGCCAATGTCAAGTATCTCTTCCTTCGACCATGAGATCGTGTAACTCCGGTTGCCGAGGAGTGCCTTGGGTGTATCAAACGTCACAACGAATCGGGTGACTATAAAGGTGCATTACGGTATCTCCGAAAGTATCATTGGGTTGACACGGATCGAGACTGGATTTGTCACTCCGTATGACGGAGAGGTATCTCTGGGCCCACTCGGTAATGCATCATCATAATGAGCTCAAAGTGACCAAGGTGTTGCCACGGGATCATGCATTCTGATGCGAGTAAAGTGACTTGCGGTAACTGAGACCGAACGAGGTATTGGGATACCGACGATCGAGTCTCGGGCAAGTAACGCACCGATTGACAAAGGAATTGCATACAGGGTTTGATAGAATCCTCGACATCGTGGTTCAACCGATGAAATCATCGAGGAGCATGTGGGAGCCAACATGGGTATCCAGATCCGCTGTTGGTTATTGCCCGAGAGTCGTCTCGGTCATGTCTGCGTGTCTCCGAACCCGTAGGGTCTACACACTTAAGGTTCGGTGGACGCTAGGGTTAGTAGGAAGACTAGTATGTGAATACGAATGTTGCTCGGAGTCCGGATGAGATCCCGGACGTCACGAGGAGTTCGGAAGGTCCGGAGGTAAAGAATAATATATAGGAAGTGGTGTTTCGCCATCGGGAAAGTTTGGGGTTTCGGTAAAATACTGGGACCACCGGAAGGGTCCTGGGTCCACCGGTGGGGCCACCCATCCGGAGGGCCCCATGGGCCAAGGGGAAGGAACCAGCCCACAAGGGGCTGGTGCGCCCCTAGGCCCACCCCTGCGCCTAGGGTTGAAACCCTAGGGGTGGGGCGCCCACCGGCTTGGGGGCACTCCACCCCTGGTCGCCGCCCCGGAGATTGGATCTCAGGGGCCGCCCACAGGGGCCTATATAAAGGGGGAGGGAGGGGGCTGCTGTACCAACTCCCAAGGCGCAGCCCTCCCTCCCAACACATCTCCTCCTCCGTAAGAGCTCGTGAAGCCCCACGCCGAGTATCGCTTCTCCACCATCGCCACGCCGTCGTGCTGCCGGTGGAGCTGTCTTCTCAACCTCTCCTTCCCCTTGCTGGATCAAGAAGGAGGAGACGCCGCCGTCCGCACGTGTGTTGAACGCGGAGGTGCTGTCCGTTCAGCACTTGGCATCGGTGATCTGAATCACGTTCGAGTACGACTCCATCATCACCTTGCAAGCTTCCGCACGCGATCTACAAGTGGTATGTAGATGCAAACTCTCTCTCGTTACTCGTTGCTTAGATGAACTCATAGATGGATCTTGGTGAAACCGTAGGAAAAATTTTAATTTTCTGCAACGTTCCCCAACACCTATTCATGGTTGTATCAAGATGGGCCAATCGGAAATATCAAGAATCATACCTATTCATGGTTGTATAGTCTTCAATTAAACAACATCATATTTCTAAGACCGAGTTAAATCCTCTATTTTTTGTTTCTTCAAACGCTTTTGGTAACCAGATTCATGTTCTCTAAATGAAGACATGGCTTGCCACTTGGATCTGCAATACTAAACGCCTAATAGACGAAAAGAATAAAATTAACTACAAGATTTTAGTATGACTAAATAGCGGGCGAAATGCGAAACTCGGAGTAAGGGATCACAGCATCACAGGTTATTGATGTGAAGACGCTTAAAAATTCAGATACCTAAAGATGCCTTGAACTTTCCTTGCCTTCAGAATTCAGATGGATCAGGCCCTCCCTGCGGGCTGTTGTTCCCCCGGTCCTGCCCTCTCGTGTCCTATCTCCTAAAAATAATCTACCACGTTGGATTGAAACTGAAGTACTGAACATCTCGACCGTGGATTCAACACCAAGGAAAGAGGACTGGACAGAGGAGTCATGAGCCCTAACCTGCTGCGTCGAGCGATGGCCGCCAGTGCCAGACGAAGAGACGAAGGAACGCCTTGTCGCTTCATTCGTCTTGATCGAATAGAGCGATGATGGAAGAGTGTTACCACCGATGGCTCGATCGGGGCCTTCTTCACGTGTGGCACACGCAGGGAATAGAGGCCCATATCGATGGCTGAACTCTGAAGAGGCCCATCTATACAAAGGAGCAGTACTACTGCGTAAAAAAAATTGGGGCCCTTGGAAACGAGGGGCCCTGTGCGGCCGCACAGGTCGCACTCCCTTGGGCTCGGGCCTGTGGCCTGCTCAGTTGGGGGACGGCTATGGAGCAGGGCCGAGCCGGCAAAATCGGAGGCCCTGTGCAAAACACTAAAACGGGCCCTGTCTTTCTTAAAAAACACTACATAAAACTATAGTAATATAAAGATCACAATATCTTATATGCCTATTCATGGTTGTATCAAGACGGGCCAATCAGAAATATCAAGAATCATACCTATTCATGGTTGTATAGTCTTCAATTAAACAACATCATATTTCTAAGACCGAGTTAAATCCTCTATTTTTTGTTTCTTCAAACGCTTTTGGTAACCAGATTCATGTTCTCTAAATGAAGACATGGCTTGCCACTTGGATCTGCAATACTAAACGCCTAATAGACGAAAAGAATAAAATTAACTACAAGATTTTAGTATGACTAAATAGCGGGCGAAAAGCGAAACTCGGAGTAAGGGATCACAGCATCACAGATTATTGATGTGAAGACGCTTAAAAATTTAGAGATCTAAAGATGCCTTGAACTTTCCTTGCCTTCAGAATTCAGATGGATCACGTCCTCCCTGCGGGCTGTTGTTCCCCCGGTCGTGCCCTCTCGTGTCCTATCTCATAAAAATAATCTACCACGTTGGATTGAAACTGAAGTATTGAACATCTCGACCGTGGATTCAACACCAAGGAAAGAGGACTGGACAGAGGAGTCATGAGCCCTAACAGTCGAGCGATGGCCGCCTGCGCCAGACGAAGAGACGAAGGAACGCCTTGTCGCTTCGTTCGTGTCGATCGAATCGAGCGATGATGGAAGAGGGTTACCACCGATGGCTCGATCGGGGCCTTCTTCACGTGTGGCACACGCAGGGAATAGAGGCCCATATCGATGGCTGAACTCTGAAGAGGCCCATCTATACAGAGGAGCAGCACTACTGCGTAAAAAAATTTGGGGCCCTTGGAATCGGGGGGCCCTGTGCGGCCGCACAGGTCGCACTCCCTTGGGCTTGGGCCTGTGGCCTGCTCAGTCAGGGGACAGCTATGGAGCAGGGCCGAGCTGGCAAAATCGAAGGCCCTGTGCAAAACTCTAAAACAGGCCCTATCTTGTTTAAAAAACACTACATAAAACTATAGTAATATAAAGATCACAATATCTTATATGCCTATTCATGGTTGTATCAAGACGGGCCAATCGGAAATATCAAGAATCATACCTATTCATGGTTGTATAGTCTTCAATTAAACAACATCATATTTCTAAGACCGAGTTAAATCCTCTATTTTTTGTTTCTTCAAACGCTTTTGGTAACCAGATTCATGTTCTCTAAATGAAGACATGGCTTGCCACTTGGATCTGCAATACTAAACGCCTAATAGACGAAAATAATAAAATTAACTACAAGATTTTAGTATGACTAAATAGCGGGCGAAATGCGAAACTCGGAGTAAGGGATCACAGCATCACAGGTTATTGATGTGAAGACGCTTAAAAATTCAGATACCTAAAGATGCCTTGAACTTTCCTTGCCTTCAGAATTCAGATGGATCAGGTCCTCCCTGCGGGCTGTTGTTCCCACGGTCCTGCCCTCTCGTGTCCTATCTCCTAAAAATAATCTACCACGTTGGATTGAAACTGAAGTACTGAACATCTCGACCATGGATTCAACACCAAGGAAAGAGGACTGGACAGAGGAGTCATGAGCCCTAACCTGCTGCGTCGAGCGATGGCCGCCAGCCCCAGACGAAGAGACGAAGGAATGCCTTGTCGCTTCATTTGTCTCGATCGAATAGAGCGATGATGGAAGAGGGTTACCACCGATGGCTCGATCGGGGCCTTCTTCACGTGTGGCACACGCAGGGAATAGAGGCCATATCGATGGCTGAACTCTGAAGAGGCCCATCTATACAGAGGAGCAGTACTACTGTGTAAAAAAATTTGGGGCCCTTGGAAACGGGGGGCCCTGTGCGGCCGCAATGTGGGCTCGGGCCTGTGGCCTGCTCAGTCGGGGGACGACTATGGAGCAGGGCCGAGCCGGCAAAATCGGAGGCCCTGTGCAAAACTCTAAAACGGGCCCTATTTTGCTTAAAAAACACTACATAAAACTATAGTAATATAAAGATCACAATATCTTATATGCCTATTCATGGTTGTATCAAGACGGGCCAATCGGAAATATCAAGAATCATACCTATTCATGGTTGTATAGTCTTCAATTAAACAACATCATATTTCTAAGACCGAGTTAAATCCTCTATTTTTTGTTTCTTCAAACGCTTTTGGTAACCAGATTCATGTTCTCTAAATGAAGACATGGCTTGCCACTTGGATCTGCAATACTAAACGCCTAATAGACGAAAAGAATAAAATTAACTACAATATTTTAGTATGACTAAATAGCGGGCGAAAAGCGAAACTCGGAGTAAGGGATCACAGCATCACAGGTTATTGATGTGAAGACGCTTAAAAATTCAGAGATCTAAAGATGCCTTGAACTTTCCTTGCCTTCAGAATTCAGATGGATCACGTCCTCCCTGCGGGCTGTTGTTCCCCCGGTCCTGCCCTCTCGTGTCCTATCTCCTAAAAATAATCTACCACGTTGGATTGAAACTGAAGTACTGAACATCTCGACCGTGGATTCAACACCAAGGAAAGAGGACTGGACAGAGGAGTCACGAGCCCTAACCTGCTGCGTCGAGCGATGGCCGCCAGCGCCAGACGAAGAGACGAAGGAACGCCGTGTCGCTTCGTTCGTCTCGATCGAATCGAGCGATGATGGAAGAGGGTTACCACCGATGGCTCGATCAGGGCCTTCTTCACGTGTGGCACACGCAGAGAATAGAGGCCCATATTGATGGCTGAACTCTGAAGAGGCCCATCTATCTGAGGAGCAGAGTATCTGCGTAAAAAATTTGGGGCCCTTGGAAACGGGAGGCCCTGTGCGGCCGCACAGGTCGCACTCCCTTGGGCTCGGGCCTGTGGCCTGCTCAGTCGGGGGACGGCTATGGAACAGGGCCGAGCCGGCAAAATCGGAGGCCCTGTGCAAAACTCTAAAACGGGCCCTATCTTGCTTAAAAAACACTACATAAAACTATACTAATATAAAGATTACAATATCTTATATGCCTATTCATGGTTGTATCAAGACGGGCCAATCGGAAATATCAAGAATCATACCTATTCATGGTTGTATAGTCTTCAATTAAACAACATCATATTTCTAAGACCGAGTTAAATCCTCTATTTTTTGTTTCTTCAAACGCTTTTGGTAACCAGATTCATGTTCTCTAAATGAAGACATGGCTTGCCACTTGGATCTGCAATACTAAACGCCTAATAGACGAAAAGATTAAAATTAACTACACGATTTTAGTATGACTAAATAGCGGCTAAAAACTTCTCGAGTAAGGGATCACGGCATCACAGGTTATTGATGTGAAGACGCCTAAAAATTGAGAGATCTAAAGATGCCTTGAACTTTCCTTGCCTTCAGAATTCAGATGGATCAGGTCCTCCCTGCGGGCTGTTGTTCCCCCGGTCCTGCCCTCTCGTGTCCTATCTCCTAAAAATAATCTACCATGTTGGATTGAAACTAAAGTACTGAACATCTCGACCGTGGATTCAACACCAAGGAAAGAGGACTGGATATAGGAGTCATGAGCCCTAACATGCTGCGTCGAGCGATGGCCGCCGATGCTGCATTTAAGAGACGAAGGAACGCCTTGTCGCTTCGTTCGTCTCGATCGAATCGAGCGATGATGGAAGAGGGTTACCACCGATGGCTCGATCGGGGCCTTCTTCACGTGTGGCACACGCAGGGAATAGAGGCCCATATCGATGGCTGAACTCTGAAGAGGCCCATCTATACAGAGGAGCATTACTACTGCGTAAAAAAATTTAGGGCCCTTGGAAACGGGGGGCCCTGTGCAGCCGCACAGGTCGCACTCCCTTGGGCTCAGGCCTGTGGCCTACTCAGTCGGGGGACGGCTATGGAGCAGGGCCGAGCCGGCAAAATCGAAGGCCCTGTGCAAAACTCTAAAACGGGCCCTATCTTGCTTAAAAAACACTACATAAAACTATAGTAATATAAAGATCACAATATCTTATATGCCTATTCATGGTTGTATCAAGATGGGCCAATCGGAAATATCAAGAATCATACCTATTCATGGTTGTATAGTCTTCAATTAAACAACATCATATTTCTAAGACCGAGTTAAATCCTCTATTTTTTGTTTCTTCAAACGCTTTTGGTAACCAGATTCATGTTCTCTAAATGAAGACATGGCTTGCCACTTGGATCTGCAATACTAAACGCCTAATAGACGAAAAGAATAAAATTAACTACAAGATTTTAGTATGACTAAATAGCGGCTAAATGCTAAACTCGAGTAAGGGATCACAGCATCACAGGTTATTGATGTGAAGACGCTTAAAAATTCAGATACCTAAAGATGCCTTGAACTTTCCTTGCCTTCAGAATTCAGATGGATCAGGTCCTCCCTGCGGGCTGTTGTTCCCCCGGTCCTGCCCTCTCGTGTCCTATCTCCTAAAAATAATCTACCACGTTGGATTGAAACCGAAGTACTGAACATCTCGACCGTGGATTCAACACCAAGGAAAGAGGACTGGATAGAGGAGTCATGAGCCCTAACCTGCTGCGTCGAGCGATGGCCGCTAGTGCTAGACGAAGAGACGAAGGAACGCCTTGTCACTTCATTCGTCTCGATCGAATAGAGCGATGATGGAAGAGGGTTACCACCGATGGCTCGATCGGGGCCTTCTTCACGTGTGGCACACGCAGGGAATAGAGGCCCATATCGATGGCTGAACTCTGAAGAGGCCCATCTATACAGAGGAGCAGATACTCTGCGTAAAAAATTTGGGGCCCTTGGAAGCGAGGGGCCATGTCGCCCCGACAGTCGCACTCCCTTGGGCTCGGGCTGTGGCCTGCTCGGTCGGGGACGGCTATGGAGCAGGGCCGAGCCGGCAAAATCGGAGGCCCTGTGCAAAACTCTAAAACGGGCCCTATCTTGCTTAAAAAACACTACATAAAACTATAGTAATATAATGATCACAATATCTTATATGCCTATTCATGGTTGTATCAAGACGGACCAATCAGAAATATCAAGAATCATACCTATTCATGGTTGTATAGTCTTCAATTAAACAACATCATATTTCTAAGACCGAGTTAAATCCTCTATTTTTTGTTTCTTCAAACGCTTTTGGTAACCAGATTCATGTTCTCTAAATGAAGACATGGCTTGCCACTTGGATCTGCAATACTAAACGCCTAATAGACGAAAAGAATAAAATTAACTACAAGATTTTAGTATGACTAAATAGCGGGCGAAAAGCGAAACTCGGAGTAAGGGATCACAGCATCACAGATTATTGATATGAAGACGCTTAAAAATTCAGAGATCTAAAGATGCCTTGAACTTTCCTTGCCTTCAGAATTCAGATGGATCACGTCCTCCCTGCGGGCTGTTGTTCCCCCGGTCCTGCCCTCTCGTGTCCTATCTCCTAAAAATAATCTACCACGTTGGATTGAAATTGAAGTATTGAACATCTCGACCGTGGATTCAACACCAAGGAAAGAGGACTGGACAGAGGAGTCATGAGCCCTAACATACTGCGTCGAGCGATGGCCTTGGCGCTTGAGACGAAGAGATGAAGGAACGCTTTGTAAACCGTTCGTGTCGATCGAATCAAGCGATGATGGAAGAGGGTTACCACCGATGGCTCGATCGGGGCCTTCTTCACGTGTGGCACACGCAGGGAATAGAGGCCCATATCGATGGCTGAACTCTTAAGAGGCCCATCTATACAGAGGAGCAGCACTACTGCGTAAAAAAATTTGGGTCCCTTGGAAACGGGGGGCCCTGTGCGGCCGCACAGGTCGCACTCCCTTGGGCTTGGGCCTGTGGCCTGCTCAGTCGGGGGACAGCTATGGAGCAGGGCCGAGCCGGCAAAATCGAAGGCCCTGTGCAAAACTCTAAAACGGGCCCTATCTTGTTTAAAAAACACTACATAAAACTATAGTAATATAAAGATCACAATATCTTATATGCCTATTCATGGTTGTATCAAGACGGGCCAATCGGAAATATGAAGAATCATACCTATTCATGGTTGTATAGTCTTCAATTAAACAACATCATATTTCTAAGACCGAGTTAAATCCTCTATTTTTTGTTTCTTCAAACGCTTTTGGTAACCAGATTCATGTTCTCTAAATGAAGACATGGCTTGCCACTTGGATCTGCAATACTAAACGCCTAATAGACGAAAAGAATAAAATTAACTACAAGATTTTAGTATGACTAAATAGCGGGCGAAATGCGAAACTCGGAGTAAGGGATCACAATATCACAAGTTATTGATGTGAAGACGCTTAAAAATTCAGATACCTAAAGATGCCTTGAACTTTCCTTGCCTTCAGAATTCAGATGGATCAGGTCCTCCCTGCGGGATGTTGTTCCCCCGGTCCTGCCCTCTCGTGTCCTATCTCCTAAAAATAATCTACCACGTTGGATTGAAACTGAAGTACTGAACATCTCGACCGTGGATTCAACACCAAGGAAAGAGGACTGGACAGAGGAGTCATGAGCCCTAACCTGCTGCGTCGAGCGATGGCCGCCAGCCCCAGACGAAGAGACGAAGGAACGCCTTGTCGCTTCATTCGTCTCGATCGAATAGAGCGATGATGGAAGAGGGTTACCACCGATGGCTCGATCGGGGCCTTCTTCACGTGTGGCACACGCAGAGAATAGAGGCCCATATTGATGGCTGAACTCTGAAGAGGCCCATCTATCTGAGGAGGAGAGATCTGCAGAAAAAATTTGGGGCCCTTGAAGCGGGGGGGCCTGTGCGCCGCACAGTCGCACTCCTTGGGCTCGGGCCTGTGGCCTACTCAGTCGGGGGACGGCTATGGAGCAGGGCCGAGCCGGCAAAATTGGAGGCCCTGTGCAAAACTCTAAGACGGGCTCTATCTGGCTTAAAAAACACTACATAAAACTATAGTAATATAAAGATTACAATATCTTATATGCCTATTCATGTCTGTATCAAGACGGGCAAATCGGAAATATCAAGGATCATACCTATTCATGGTTGTATAGTCTTCAATTAAACAACATCATATTTCTAAGACCGAGTTAAATCCTCTATTTTTTGTTTCTTCAAACGCTTTTGGTAACCAGATTCATGTTCTCTAAATGAAGACATGGCTTGCCACTTGGATCTGCAATACTAAACGCCTAATAGACGAAAAGATTAAAATTAACTACAAGATTTTGGTATGACTAAATAGCGGGCGAAAAGAGAAACTCGGAGTAAGAGATCACGGCATCACAGGTTATTGATGTGAAGACGCTTAAAAATTCAGAGATCTAAAGATGCCTTGAATTTCCTTGCCTTGAGAATTCAGATGGATCAGGTCCTCCCTGCGGGCTGTTGTTCCCCCGGTCTTGCCCTCTCGTGTCCTATCTCCTAAAAATAATCTACCACATTGGATTGAAACTAAAGTACTGAACATCTCGACCGTGGATTCAACACCAAGGAAAGAGGACTGGATAGAGGAGTCATGAGCCCTAACATGCTGCATCGAGCGATGGCCGCCAGTGCCAGACGAAGAGACGAAGGAACGCCTTGTCGCTTCGTTCGTCTCGATCGAATCGAGCGATGATGGAAGAGGGTTACCACCGATGGCTCGATCGGGGCCTTCTTCATGTGTGGCACACGCAGGGAATAGAGGCCCATATCGATGGCTGAACTCTGAAGAGGCCCATCTATACAGAGGAGCATTACTACTGCGTACAAAAATTTGGGGCCCTTGGAAACGGGGGGCCCTGTGCTGCCCCACAGGTCGCACTCCCTTGGGCTCAGGCCTGTGGCCTGCTCAGTCGGGGGATGGCTATGGAGCAGGGCCGAGCCGGCAAAATCAAAGGCCTTGTGCAAAACTCTAAAACGGGCCCTATCTTGCTTAAAAAACACTACATAAAACTATAGTAATATAAAGATCACAATATCTTATATGCCTATTCATGGTTGTATCAAGATGGGCCAATCGGAAATATCAAGAATCATACCTATTCATGGTTGTATAGTCTTCAATTAAACAACATCATATTTCTAAGACCGAGTTAAATCCTCTATTTTTTGTTTCTTCAAACGCTTTTGGTAACCAGATTCATGTTCTCTAAATGAAGACATGGCTTGCCACTTGGATCTGCAATACTAAACGCCTAATAGACGAAAAGAATAAAATTAACTACAAGATTTTAGTATGACTAAATAGCGGGCGAAATGCGAAACTCGGAGTAAGGGATCACAGCATCACAGGTTATTGATGTGAAGACGCTTAAAAATTTAGATACCTAAAGATGCCTTGAACTTTCCTTGCCTTCAGAATTCAGATGCATCAGGTCCTCCCTGCGGTCTGTTGTTCCACCGGTCCTGCCCTCTCGTGTCCTATCTCCTAAAAATAATCTACCACGTTGGATTTAAACTGAAGTACTGAACATCTCGACCGTGGATTCAACACCAAGGAAACAGGACTGGACAGAGGAGTCATGAGCCCTAACATGCTGCGTCGAGCGATGGCCGCCAGCGCCAGACGAAGAGACGAAGGAACGCCTTGTCGCTTCGTTCGTGTCGATCGAATCGAGCGATGATGGAAGAGGGTTACCACTGATGGCTCGATCGGGGCCTTCTTCACGTGTGGCACACGCAGGGAATAGAGGCCCATATCGATGGCTGAACTCTGAAGAGGCCCATCTATACAGAGGAGCAGTACTACTGCGTAAAAAATTTGGGGCCCTTGGAAACGGGGGGCCCTGTGCGGCCGCACAGGTCGCACTCCCTTGGGCTCGGTCCTGTGGCCTGCTCAGTCGGGGGACGGCGATGGAGCAGGGCCGAGCCGGCAAAATCGAAGGCCCTGTGCAAAACTCTAAAACGGGCCCTATCTTGTTTAAAAAACACTACATAAAACTATAGTAATATAAAGATCACAATATCTTATATGCCTATTCATGGTTGTATCAAGACGGGCCAATCGGAAATATCAAGAATCATACCTATTCATGGTTGTATAGTCTTCAATTAAACAACATCATATTTCTAAGACCGAGTTAAATCCTCTATTTTTTGTTTCTTCAAATGCTTTTGGTAACCAGATTCATGTTCTCTAAATGAAGACATGGCTTGCCACTTGGATCTGCAATACTAAGCGCCTAATAGGCGAAAAGAATAAAATTAACTACAAGATTTTAGTATGACTAAATCGCGGCTAAAAGCGAAACTCGAGTAAGGGATCACAGCATCACAGGTTATTGATGTGAAGACGCTTAAAATTCAGAGATCTAAAGATGCCTTGAACTTTCCTTGCCTTGAATTCAGATGGATCAGGTCCTCCTGCGGGCTGTTGTTCCCCCGGTCCTGCCCTCTCGTGTCCTATCTCCTAAAAATAATCTACCACGTTGGATTGAAACTGAAGTACTGAACATCTCGACCGTGGATTCAACACCAAGGAAAGAGGACTGGACAGAGGAGTCATGAGCCCTAACATGCTGCGTCGAGCGATGGCCGCCAGCGCCAGACGAAGAGACGAAGGAACGCCTTGTCGCTTCATTCGTCTCGATCGAATCGAGCGATGATGGAAGAGGGTTACCACCGATGGCTCGATCGGGGCCTTCTTCACGTGTGGCACACGCAGGGAATAGAGGCCCATATCGATGGCTGAACTCTGAAGAGGCCCATCTATACAGAGGAGCAGTACTACTGCGTAAAAAAATTTGGGGCCCTTGGGCCCTGTGCGGCCGCACAGGTCGCACTCCCTTGGGCTCGGGCCTGTGGCCTGCTCAGTCGGGGGACGGCTATGGAGCAGGGTCGAGCCGGCAAAATCGGAGGCCCTATGCAAAACTCTAAAACGGGCCCTATCTTGCTTAAAAAACACTACATAAAACTATAGTAATATAAAGATCACAATATCTTATATTCCTATTCATGGTTGTATCAAGACGGGCCAATCGGAAATATCAAGAATCATACCTATTCATGGTTGTATAGTCTTCAATTAAACAACATCATATTTCTAAGACCGAGTTAAATCCTCTATTTTTTGTTTCATCAAACGCTTTTGGTAACCAGATTCATGTTCTCTAAATGAAGACATGGCTTGCCACTTGGATCTGCAATACTAAACGCCTAATAGACGAAAAGAATAAAATTAACTACAATATTTTAGTATGACTAAATAGCGGGCGAAAAGCGAAACTCGGAGTAAGGGATCACAGCATCACAGGTTATTGATGTGAAGACGCTTAAAAATTCAGAGATCTAAAGATGCCTTGAACTTTCCTTGCCTTCGGAATTCAGATGGATCAGGTCCTCCGTGCGGGTTGTTGTTCCCCCGGTCATGCCCTCTCGTGTCCTATCTCCTAAAAATAATCTGCCACGTTGGATTGAAACTGAAGTACTGAACATCTCGACCGTGGATGCAACACCAAGGAAAGAGGACTGGACAGAGGAGTCATGAGCCCTAACATGCTGCGTCGAGCAATGGCCGCCAGCGCCAGATGAAGAGACGAAGGAACGCCGTGTCGCTTCGTTCGTCTCGATCGAATCGAGCGATGATGGAAGAGGGTTACCACCGATGGCTCGATCGGGGCCTTCTTCACGTGTGGCACACGCAGAGAATAGAGGCCCATATCGATGGCTGAACTCTGAAGAGGCCCATCTATACAGAGGAGCAGTAGTACTGCGTAAAAAAATTTGGGGCCCTTGGAAACGGGGGGCCCTGTGCGGCCGCACAGGTCGCACTCCCTTGGGCTCGGGCCTGTGGCCTGCTCAGTCGGGGGACGGCTATGGAGCAGGGCCGGGCCGGCAAAATTGGAGGCCCTGTGCAAAACTCTAAAACAGGCTCTATCTTGCTTAAAAAACACTACATAAAACTATAGTAATATAAAGATCACAATATCTTATATGCCTATTCATGGTTGTATCAAGACGGGCAAATCGGAAATATCAAGAATCATACCTATTCATGGTTGTATAGTCTTCAATTAAACAACATCATATTTCTAAGACTGAGTTAAATCCTCTATTTTTTGTTTCTTCAAACGCTTTTGATAACCAGATTCATGTTCTCTAAATGAAGACATGGCTTGCCACTTGGATCTGCAATACTAAGCGCCTAATAGGCGAAAAGAATAAAATTAACTACAAGATTTTAGTATTACTAAATAGCGGTAGCGAAACTCGGAGTAAGGGATCACAGCATCACAGGTTATTGATGTGAAGACGCTTAAAATTCAGAGATCTAAAGATGCCTTGAACTTTCCTTGCCTTGAATTCAGATGGATCACGTCCTCCTGCGGGCTGTTGTTCCCCGGTCCTGCCTCTCGTGTCCTATCTCCTAAAAATAATCTACCACGTTGGATTGAAACTGAAGTACTGAACATCTCGACCGTGGATTCAACACCAAGGAAAGAGGACTGGACTGAGGAGTCATGAGCCCTAACATGCTGCGTCGAGCGATGGCCGCCAGCGCCAGACGAAGAGACGAAGGAACGGCTTGTCGCTTCGTTCGTCTCGATCGAATCGAGCGATGATGGAAGAGGGTTACCACCGATGGCTCGATCGGGGCCTTCTTCACGTGTGGCACACGCAGGGAATAGAGGCCCATATCGATGGCTGAACTCTGAAGAGGCCCATCTATACAGAGGAGCAGTACTACTGCGTAAAAAAATTTGGGGCCCTTGGAAACGGGGGGCCCTGTGCGGCCGCACAGGTCGCACTCCCTTGGGCTCGGGCCTGTGGCCTGCTCAGTCGGGGGACGGCTATGGAGCAGGGCCGAGCCGGCAAAATCGGAGGCCCTGTGCAAAACTCTAAAACGGGCCCTATCTTGCTTAAAAAACACTACATAAAACTATAGTAATATAAAGATCACAATATCTTATATGCCTATTCATGGTTGTATCAAGACGGGCCAATCGGAAATATCAAGAATCATACCTATTCATGGTTGTATAGTCTTCAATTAAACAACATCATATTTCTAAGACCGAGTTAAATCCTCTATTTTTTGTTTCTTCAAACGCTTTTGGTAACCAGATTCATGTTCTCTAAATGAAGACATGGCTTGCCACTTGGATCTGCAATTCCAAAACGCCTAATAGACGAAAAGAATAAAATTAACTACAATATTTTAGTATGACTAAATAGCGGGCGAAATGCGAAACTCGAAGTAAGGGATCACAGCATCACAGGTTATTGATGTGAAGACGCTTAAAAATTCAGAGACCTAAAGATGCCTTGAACTTTCCTTGCCTTCAGAATTCAGATGGATCAGGTCCTCCCTGCGGGCTGTTGTTCCCCCGGTCCTGCCCTGTCGTGTCCTATCTCCTGAAAATAATCTACCACGTTGGATTTAAACTGAAGTACTGAACATCTCGACCGTGGATTCAACACCAAGGAAAGAGGACTGGACCGAGGAGTCATGAGCCCTAACCTGCTGCGTCGAGCGATGGCCGCCAGCGCCAGACGAAGAGACGAAGGAACGCCTTGTCGCTTCTTTCGTCTTGATCAAATCGAGTGATGATGGAAGAGGGTTACCACCGATGGCTCGATCGGGGCCTTCTTCACGTGTGGCACACGCAGGGAATAGAGGCCCATATCGATGGCTGAACTCTGAAGAGGCCCATCTATACAGAGGAGCAGTACTACTGCGTAAAAAAAATTGGGGCCCTTGGAAACGGGGGGGCCCTGTGCGGCCGCACAGGTCGCACTCCCTTGGGCTCGGGCCTGTGGCCTGCTCAGTCGGGGGACGGCTATGGAGCAGGGCCGAGCAGCAAAATCCGAGGCCCTGTGCAAAACTCTAAAACGGGCCCTATCTTGCTTAAAAAACACTACATAAAACTATAGTAATATAAAGATCACAATATCTTATATGCCTATTCATGGTTGTATCAAGACGGGCCAATCGGAAATATCAAGAATCATACCTATTCATGGTTGTATAGTCTTCAATTAAACAACATCATATTTCTAAGACCGAGTTAAATCCTCTATTTTTTGTTTCTTCAAACGCTTTTGGTAACCAGATTCATGTTCTCTAAATGAAGACATGGCTTGCCACTTGGATCTGCAATACTAAACGCCTAATAGACGAAAAGAATAAACTTAACTACAATATTTTAGTATGACTAAATAGCGGGCGAAAAGCGAAACTCGGAGTAAGGGATCACAGCATCACAGATTATTGATGTGAAGACACTTAAAAATTCTGAGATCTCAAGATGCCTTGAACTTTCCTTGCCTTCAGAATTCAGATGGATCAGGTCCTCCTTGCGGGCTGTTGTTCCCCCGGTCCTGCCCTCTCGTGTCCTATCTCCTGAAAATAATCTACCACGTTGGATTGAAACTGAAGTACTGAACATCTCGACCGTGGATTCAACACCAAGGAAAGAGGAATGGACAGAGGAGTCATGAGCCCTAACCTGCTGTGTCGAGCGATGGCCGCCAGCGCCAGACGAAGAGACGAAGGAACGCCTTGTCGCTTCGTTGGTCTCGATCGAATCGAGCGCTGATGGAAGAGGGTTACCACCGATGGCTTGATCGAGGCCTTCTTCACGTGTGGCACACGCAGGGAATAGAGGCCCATATCGATGGCTGAACTCTGAAGAGGCCCATCTATACAGAGGAGCAGTACTACTGCGTAAAAAAATTTGGGGCCCTTGGAAACGGGGGCCCTGTGCGGCCGCACAGGTCGCACTCCCTTGGGCTCAGGCCTGCTATGGAGGAAGGACTCGGTCGGCGGACGGCCATGGAGGAGAGGAGCTCCTGCGGCGGACAGCAGAGGTGGAGGACCTCCTGCAGCGGATGGCAGAGGAGGAGGAGCAGGAGATCGGACGGTGGCAACCGACGGCGAAGCTTGCTGGGGGGATGGGGGCCGTGCCGCCAACGACGTAGCGCAGCCTGGCGGCAGATCGGGTAGGGGCGGCGCAAGGTTTACGGCTCGGGGGAATAGGGTTTGGCTCACGGGAAAAATGCCAAGAGTATAATCCAATCATCCCATTCCATAGGAAAGAAACGAAAAAAAAAATCTATCCTTATCCTTTTTTTTGTGGTTGACGCCCGAGGCATCTTTTCCTATAATAAGGTCTCCCTTTTTTTCCTACGAATGAAGGCCTCCTTTTGTTCACAGAAATTGAATCGAAACCCATGTGTAAAATAAATAACCCAAAAAAAGTGTGTAAAATAAATGATTGGAAAAAATAGGAGTTTTAGGCTAATCACGATGGCGCGCTCTCAGCCATTCGCCACGTGTCGCGCTCTGGGCGCTCCCTCCAGATTTTATTTTTTTATTTTTTCACATGCGTTTTCTGCTTTTTAAACGGGTTTTTTCCGGTTTATTTACGACGTTTTGGTTTTCCACTGGTCTTCCCTAACTTTTCGACAAAAAATATTTTTTTGCGCAAAAAAACGCTTTTTTTATTTCGCGAGAGTCACGGTTTTGCTTCCGCGAGAGGCACGGTTTTGATTTCGCGAGAGTCACGGCCGTGCCCCTCAGAAACGGAAAAAAATGTGTTTTATGTCTTTTTTCTTTCGCAAAAGTCACGGTTTTGCTTCCGTGAGAGGCACGGTTGTGCTTTCGCGAGACTCATGGTCGTGCCTCTCGGAAAAGAAAAAAAAATGTGTTTTCTGTTTTTTAACTTTCGCGAGAGTCACGGTTTTCCTTCCGCGAGAGGCATGGTTGTGCTTTCGCGAGACTCATGGCTGTGCCTCTTCAGAAACGAAAAAATGAGTTTTCTATTTTTTTTTCTTTCGCAAGAGTCATGGTTTTGCTTCCGCGAGAGGCACAGTTGTGCTTTCGCGAGAGTCACGGCCGTGCCTCCTCGGAAACGAAAAAAACGTGTTTTTTCTTTTTTTTTCCTTTCGCGAGAGTCATGTTTTTGCTTCCGCGAGAGGCACGGTTATGATTTCGTCAAAGGCCGTACCTCTTTCGGAAAGGGAAAAAAAATCCGTGCTCCCGGTTCGGTTTTTTCGTCCTGTTTTTTTCGTGATAAAAAGTTCATCAAATCTATCAACATTGGATCTAATTTTGAAGATGTCGACGCGAGGAATCCAACGACGAAAGCGGATCGAGATTTGGACGCTCGGTTTAAGAGATAAAATGTTTTGAATAAATAGATCTACGAGAAAAGGGGAAACTCCCAGGTTGCGACAAGTGGTGCACATGCAGCGCGTCACTTGTCGCAACCTGGGAAAGTTGAGGTGATCTCAAGTCATCAAGTTGCAAATGGGCCTACATCTACACGCATATGTTCTCAAGTCATCAGCGAATAGTAAATGATTGACCCAGGGAGATCGTACACTTACTCGTATGCCTCGATCAATGAAGTTGCCGCCAAAATGATTTATCAAAGATGTGAACCCCTCGGCGCATAACAGAAACATGAATGGTTCCCCGTAAAAAAACCAGTAAACCGCCAAGGAGGTTGATCATGATTCTTCCTCCTGACCATGACATCAATGCATGCTTGGCTACAGTTCTTGAGTTCTACACGTATTTCATCACTCGAGAACAAACCAATTCCCCGCTGAGGTCGTCGCTACCAACAACAAAACTAGCTGCAAAACCCAACTGAGCTCGTATGTAGAGGATCAGGCGGGACCGCTAATAAGGCTTCGCATATCGTCCACATGATGTAGGTGGAGAAGTTCTTGACGGGTGTCCGCGACTCCCCAATCATCCACAGCACCCGCAGCGCCGCCGCCTCGCCGACACCCATGAGGGCGGCGGCTAAGCAGCAGCACGCGAAGAAGATCAGGTAGGACCGCTACTACATTGGCCGCGGCGAGCGGAACCCGCTGGCCGAGGACATGCACCAGGCGGTGAACTATCTCACCGAGTCCCGCGTTGTCTCCTAACTAGACCACCCATTGGTGCCCACAACTTCTTGACGAGCCAACGCCGCTCCTACGCGCCTCCCTCACCCGCAAAGACTGGAGCCACACCATCTCTAGCCCCGCCTTCTGTTGCCGGCTCCACGACTGAGCTAGAGGTGGTTCAGAAATTGAAGGACAGAGGTGAAATACCAAGAATCTATACGTAGGTGTAAAAACACGTCTGATACATAGTCCCTCATGTTTCATCAGCCATCATTGAAATTATTGCCTGCCACTTTGTGTCCAAGTCTTATTACGTATCCAGTCTAGGGTATAGATAGTTCCAACAGCTGCACGGAAGTGGATGCGTGAATATATACGTAATTGCATGTTTCGTCCAGAATCACATGCATATCGCCGGGGTGGCTCGATCTCCAACTGCTTAGCCGGCTACATAACCTTCATCCTGGTCTCCGACCCTCGAGGATGACACTTCCGTACGGCCCGAGCAGACGCATAGGACCTTGTCCAACATTGAGTTGGATGCCAGCTTTTCGCCAACCAAAGCCATATGCCACCCGTTTACAAATAATCCCCATCACTTGGCCTTTCGCGGTCTGGGGCTTGATATGGTAGGACCCCTCAAAGGAGGAAGGCGTAAGAAAAATATTTATTGGTCATGGTGGATTCACTAAGTGGATAGAGGCCAAACCAGTTAAAACGACCGAAGCCGGACCAATGATAGACTTCATATCCAGTGTTGTGCACCGTTATGGTGTTCCTCACAGCATCATCATCGACAACACACTAGTACAAAAGGGGGCAATGGTCCAGACCAGGTCAGCCCATTAGTCCCGGTTCAATCCAGAACCGGGACCAATGGGAGCATTTGTTAGCCCCAGGTTTGTTAGCCCTAGGGGCCGGCCGAGCCACGTGGGCCATTGGTCCCGGTTCGTCTGGACCTTTTGGTCCCGGTTGGTGGGACGAACCGGGACCAATGGGCCTCGCTCCTGGCCCACCACCATTGGTCCCGGTTGGAGGCTTGAACCTGGACCAAAGGCTGCCCTTTAGTCCCGTTTCAAGCCACCAACCGGGACCAATTAATTGCCTATATATACCCCTCGCCCGCGAGCAGAGCACTCCCACTGCTCTGTTTTTCGTGGTGCTCTAGCTCACGTCCTATGCACACGAGGTGTTCGATGGAATGCTCGAGCCACACTACTTAAGCTTTCTCCTCTCCAAGCTCGACCTCCAAGCTCCATTTTCCTCAATATTTGTCTAGGTTTAGCGGTCCGTCATGTCCCATCCCCGTCTTCACCGCCGTCGATCGCCCGCGCCGATCTCGTCGCCGGCACCATCGTGGTGAGCCTATTGTTCTTATCTTCTTTCTGAAAGGAAAAAAAATTTACTTGTATGTTTATATAGATACTTGTATAATTTTCTTACTTTTATTATTGCATCTTATATAGTGCGATGGTTTTGGTACCGCCCCCGTCGGCCCTCGTCCTGTCTATGATTCGGATGTGGTATACATTACCTTTTCATAACTATTGGTTCATTTATTGTTTATGACAATTATGCCGACCAACGTGACATAGATTTTATTTATCTAGGAGGTTGTTGAACCGTAAATTCCAACCGACCCTATTGTCGAGAGGTTAAATTTAGTTGAAGAAGAAAACAATTTGTTGTAGGAAAAAATTAGAAAAATTGAGAAGGAGAAGATGATACTAGAGTTGCATGTTGCGGATGTCGTCGATGATCACAAGATCAAGATGGATGCAATGCGCTTGAAGATTTGAAAGATTATAAAATATGCCATTCATACCGAGGCTTGGTATCATTATGCCGTTAGATCAGTTGTTACATTGGTTGCGATTATGATCGCATTTGTTTTCGCATTAAAATGTTTTACATAGTTTCAATGTATGGTTTAATTAATTTAGATGCTCTGCAGAGAGCTTTATGTTGTTAGACGAGAACTATGTATGTACTTTGGTTTTAATGTGATGATGAACTTCTATTAATTTGGTCACTTAATTATCTATTCATGATGTTCTGTAATGATTTTTGACACACTTAATTATATATAATGCACGCAGATGAACCGGCAATGGATGTACGGTTCAAGACACACCTCCGAGTACATTAAGGGCATGCATGATTTTCTCGAAGTGGCTGAGGCAAACAAGCAAAATGGTTTTATGTGTTGTCCATGCCCTATATGTGGGAATACGAAGTCTTACTCTGACCGAAAAATCCTTCACACCCACCTCCTTTACAAGGGTTTCATGCCACACTATAATGTTTGGACGAGGCACGGAGAAATAGAGATTATGATGGAAGACGGCGAAGAAGAAGAGTACGATGACAACTATGTGCCCCCTGAATACGGTGATGCTACTTAACATCAAGAGAAACCAGACGATGTGCACGATGATGCTGCAACGGGCGAAGCTGCTAAAGATCAAGAGGAACCAGACGATGTGCCCGATGATGATGATCTCCGCCGGGTCATTGTCAATGAAAGGACGCAACGCGAAAGTCAAAAAGAGAAGCTGAAGTTCGATCGCATGTTAGAGGACCACAAAAAAGGGTTGTACCCCAATTGCGAGGATGGAAAGACAAATCTCGGTACCGTACTGGAATTGCTGCAGTGGAAGGTAGAGAATGCTGTGCCTGACAAAGAATTTGAGAAGCTACTGAAAATATTGAAGAAGAAGCTTCCAAAGGATAACGAATTGCCCGACAGTATATACGCAGCAAAGAAGGTCGTATGCCCTCTAGGATTAGAGGTGCAGAAGATACATGCATGCCCTAATGACTGCATCCTCTACCGCGGTGCGTACAAGGATCTGAACGCATGCCCGGTATGCGGTGCATTACGGTATAAGATCAGACGAGATGACCCTGGTGATGTTGACGGCGAGCCCCCCAGAAAGAGGGTTCCTGCGAAGGTGATGTGGTATGCTCCTATAATACCACGGTTGTAACGTCTGTTCAGAAATGGAGAGCATGCCAAGTTGATGCGATGGCACAGTGAGGACCGTAAGAAAGACGGGAAGTTGAGAGCACCCGCTGACGGGTCACACTTGAGAAAAATCGAGAGAAAGTACTGGGATGAGTTTGCAAGTGAGCCAAGGAACGTATGGCTTGCTTTAAGCGCGGATGACATTAATCCTTTCGGGGAGCAGAGAAGCAATCACAGCACCTGGCCCGTGACTCTATGTATGTATAACCTTCCTCCTTGGATGTGCATGAAGCGAAAGTTCATTATGATGCCAGTTCTCATCCAAGGCCGTAAGCAACCCGGCAACGACATTGATGTGTATAAGGCCATTAGTTGAAGAACTTTTACAACTGTGGAATGGAAACAATGTATGTACGTGGGATGAGCACAAACAGGAAGAATTTGACCTAAAGGCGTTGCTGTTCGTGACCATCAACGATTGGCCCGCTCTCAGTAACCTTTCAGTTCATCGCAGAAGCTCCGGGACTGCCGAAGGAGCTGCGATATACATACCCGAAAGTAAGTACTACTGGCTAGCTAGTTGTGCGCATCTCCCGTTGATTCTATAGCTATACTTTCATCAATGCCATTTATAATGCTTCATTATCAGTTTGATTGACCTCTATTTCTCGTAAAGTGCTTGTGGCAGGAACAAGGGAATGATTTCTGTGGATACTACGTGTGCGAGTTCATCGACAACGCAACTTTGAAAAATAAGTGGGGCTACTCTCAAAGACAATATGAAGTGTGTAAGCAATAATATTCACAATTTCATTTTATTACACCATCATTTCTGTTGAGTTTCATTCATATATATGTATTAATTAACCCCCTTCTTCAAATTAGACATGGCAGATGCGGAATGAAATCCTAGAACCAGATCGCATGAAAGCAATTCAAGAGGAATTGGCGGGATTATTTCTTGACCACGTCATCAATAAAGCCGGAGAATACCATATGGAAGTTGATTTCAATTGCTAGGGGATTGTAATTAAGAGATCTTACATATTGTACATGTATGTAGCCAGTAGCGTCAGATACATGATACGAAAACTTGTTGTTCGACCAATCTCTCGGAGAAGGAGATGTCGATCGATCACTTCTCTCGGTATGCATGACGAACTTCTGTACTCAATGGTTCTCTCGATCACTTATGTATATAGTACGTAGCGTCGACCAAGCACGGACATAAGAGAGGACACTTCTCTCTATTAATTAGCTAGCTAACACAATATATGAAACACCTAAATTAACCCCCAAAACCCCCAACCCCCCCCCCCTTCAAAAATAAACCCCAGCCACTGGAATGCTGACGCGTGGATGCCTTTTGGTCCCAGTTGGTGCCACCAACCGGGACCAAAGGCCCCCCTGCCTGGGCTTGGCGCACCGGCCACATGGAGGACCATCTGTCTCGGTTCGTGTTTGAACCGGAACTAAAGGGGGGAGGTATTAGTAACGACCCATTAGTTTCGGTTCATGAACCAGGACTAAAGGCCCTTACGAACCGGGACAAATGCCCTTTTTTCTACCAGTGACGGCTCCAATTTCACAGCCGATGAGGTGAAAACCTGGTGTGTTAATCTGGGCATTAAACTCGATTACGCCTCCGTCTATCACCCGCAAACAAACAGTCCAGTCGAACGAGCCAATGGTCTTATTATGAGTGGCATTAAGCCCAGACTAGTGCGGTCTTTGAAAGAATCAGACAAGCACTGGGTCGAGGAGCTCGACTCCATACTCTGGGGGCTGCGGACCATGCCCAATCACACTACCGGATATACACCTTTCTTCATGGTATACGACATAGAGGCCGTGTTACCCTGTGACATTATTCATGACTCACCTCGAGTGCGCATGTATGAAGAGAGATGGGCCGAGCTTGATCGGCAGGACAGATTAGATGCCCTAGAGGAGGAGCGCGACGCTGCAAAAGCCCGTTCCACATTTTATCAACAACAGGCCCGCAGATATCAAATGGGCCAAGACTTATAATGTTGGCAAACTCATTCTACGCTTGCCGAAGAAGAAAAAGGACAAACTCAAGCCCAAGTGGGAGGGTCCCTTCAACATTGACGAAGTTCTCACTGGAGGAGCGTACCGCCTGCATGATGCATCAGACAACCGCCTAGAGCCGAACCCATGAAACACGGCCAGACTCCGAAGATTCTATGCCTAGCGCCGAACTCTTTGTTCGTCTCCTTCTCCCTTTTTGTTTCCATTATTTTTTTCCTCTCTTTTCGCTTTTTCTTTTTTTAGCGTTAAAGCTTTCGTGCGGCTAAACCATGCACCTACGATGTACATATCCTCAAATGTGTACGTCCATTATACGTGGGGGCTTCTCGTACAAAAGCTTATTATTATCATTTTCCGAGCATTAAGATCACCACATATGTTTCTTTTCCTCGGATGTACCTCTTCTTCGCCATTATATGCATCGACATGACTTAAGTTTTGGCCAAGCTGGATTGCCTGGCTCCTGTACTTATGCCCTACGTTCCCGTTAGTTCGACTAGGGCATAAAGGGAGCACCTCTACAATTGTTACTGCCGGGTCATCCGGATGTGTACCTCATACTGGGTGAAGTCGAAAGCTAGCGTTCTTAAGGGAATATTCGGTCGGCGGACTAAAGATGATTTTTACTCATTAGACTATGAACCCCCAGATGTTACGTATGCTGCAATTTTTCAATCACAGTTCGGACATGCACGTTAACGCATGCTCACACAGGGAAAGGAACCCTTGACGGAACTATTCTCTCTGGAAGATGTTTCTTACAATCACAATCATAGCTAGCCGGATACAACTTGTCTATTCAAGCAACTATGACCCCTATGCCTAGCTTCCACGCATAGCCCGGTCTATTTTACCGCTCAGGTATTCAGAAACACTCTACACCTTAGGGTCTAGAGGTCAAAGCGAAAAGGTCGGCCATCACAAATGTTTTACAATCCGGCTAGGGACAAATATGTCAAGGAAAGTACATAGTCACTTGGACTCAAAAATTTCCTCTTCTATGTAGTCCAACAGGTTGTCTAGCTTATAATCCTATTGAGAATATTTTGCAGCTACTCTTACCTGGTCATATACCAAACTAACGGGAATATCTTTTCCATCTGACCCTAAAGGTCCGATCCGGGCCATATGATTCAAGCTTGGTATACCGTGCTTTCACCATGGCCCAAGCAAATCACGCAACTTCCCGGATGGCCATAAGGCCTTGGCAACACTTTGCATCGCCTGCCGCGCTTGCTCGTGCATTTGTAACAGCTCTTGTAGCAAATCGCCCGAAGATCCGGACAGCTCCTCTTCGGGACAGCCAGTCAGCATACCTACAAACATAACTCTGTCAGTTCCTTTCCTCACCGAATTACGCGGAGGTAAGTTTGAACACATACTAAATATGCCGCCTCGCTGGGTGTTGGAATCCTGGAGTTTGTTTTTCTTCTCCCTGACCCGTGTCAGTATTCATTCGCCCACGGCCCATTGCCTTTCGGCTTCTGGTTCACCTGCTTGTGCGACTTCCGGTGCCTCTCCCGGATGATCTGACGATCTTGCCATAAGATATGCAACTGTGTTAGCATTGCTGGTATATAATATTGTTTTTCTCGATGGAGGGACACATTACCAGGTGATGCCTTATTGGATTTCTCCAGTTCGGCTGTCGCAGAGGCTAGCTGGGTCCGACACTTTTCCAGCTCTTGAGACAACAGGTTGTTCTTCTCCATAAGCACCTGGTTTTACAATGATCCTCAAATCAGCTGAATCAACTGCTTCATGTCTCGGGGGCTACTGGTATATAATTATCAGGTTTATACAATGTGAGCTCACCCGCATATCTTTCAAATGTTGGTATGTGGCTCTGGCAAGCCCGTCTTGAGCAGCTCGGATGTATGCATCAGCCAAGCTGAAGGCATTGAATGCCTCTTTTGTATAGCCGGGGTCGCACTCCCGTATCAACCCTCATTGTTACGGGAGTGTTTGGAACCTGGCTGTTGGGAGTGTGACTGGCAGAACGCCCAGACATAGTCCAGCGAACGCTCTTCCTGATAAGGCACGAACGGATAATGTCATGGTTGGATGTGACCGCCAAAGGGCATATTTACGAAGCCATACCTCCTTGATGACGGCTCCGACGTGTCTTCGCTTGCCTTCCTCTTCAAAAGCTTGCCCGGTGCGGGCGCCGCTCTCTTTGGAGTTGCCTCTGGTGCGGGATGGTGCACCGAGCGCCTCCCCTTTGGAGCACAAGATAGTGCGGTGGGTGAGGCAGAATGAGGAAGCTCTTTCGAAGGAGATGTCTCCTGATTACTTACGTGTGAGGCAGGGAGAAGACCGGGGTAGTCGGCGGTGATGGCCACTTTCGTGCCGTCATAGCTCGCCTGGTAGAACACCCCGCCCTCGAGCGTCACGAATATATCTGGATCCTCTTCGAATCAGGGGTCCAGGTCCTAGTTGTGGTCCTCTTGCTGTGGGGCGGGGCTGTGGAGCCCTTTGGTGATCTTCCGCCATTCCTGTTACAAATGGACAGATTAATGTCCATGGAAAGTGACTCGAGGAGTAGATTGAGTAGCGGGATTGGAACTCACCCAGCTAGGAGGATTGTACATGGAAAATCCATCTCGACGCTTAATACGAATGAATTCCTCTTTCTCCCCTTTGTATAGTTCGGCCAATATTTTGGCCAAAGCGGCGGGGGTGTCCAGACCCTTCTGACCGCAACGGGAGGCGTCATCTTCTCAATTATAGTGCCACATGTGAAGCCTTCTGATTGGAGTGGCTGAACCCCTCGTACTATGGAAGTCGTCATTACCTCGACTATTGATAATCCAGACTGGGCAAGCGTCTTTATCTTGCTCATCAATTGACGGACTTCCGCGCTATCTTCCTCCTCGAGGCTCCGAGGGCGCCGGCTGTGGCAATTCTTCAATGGAACGCTTGAAAATTTGGGAAGACACATTCGGACTGGGTCTGGAAGGGCGATGTCCTCGATATAGAACCATTCGGAAGAACACTCTTCGGATGCCTTCTTCGGCGTGCCGGACAAGTATCCGGTCCCGACGATGCGCCATACCTCGGCTCCGCCCACTTCAAATATTGATCCCTCTTGGCTACGAGGGACGAGGCAGAATAGTTTCCTCTATAATTCAAAATGGGCCTCACAACCCAGGAATAGCTCACAAGGAGCAACGTAACCCGCGATGTGCAGGATGGAGGCAGGAGTGAAATTGTGCAGTTGGAGGCCATAATACTCAGAAGTCCACGGAGGAACGGGTGGATTGGAAATCCAACACCTCTCAACAAGTAGGGAACGAAGCACACTCTTTCCTCCCTGGATGGATTGTGGAAATTCTATGCCTTAGCCCCGCCGTCAGAGGAAGCCAATCCGGATCGAACAGGGACTAGATCCGCGGGGGGAAGAAATCCCTGTGTCTGCAGCTTCGCTAGCTGACTGTGGGATACGAAACATTTCTCCCAATCGCCTTTTTCAGGGCCGTGGGGACGGGAGGAAGAGCTGGGAGCGCTAGCCATGTTGGAATGGTTTCTCCTAGCAAGTTCTGAGGATTCCTTGCTTGGTGTGGAATGAATCTGAAGATCCCAATCTCTTTAAATAGACGCCTTTCTTACATAGTCAGTGTGATATGTGCAAAAATACCCCGACCTCTCGTATTCGCTCAACACGTGGAAGCTGAAGTCAGGAAGGTGCAGAAGCCAATGGGCGCGACATTAAATGGAGAGCCAAATACTGCTGTTTAAATTAAGTACTTTGAAGTAATCGGAGGAGGAACCTGCCTTGCAATGTCGAAGACAATCTGCACGCCAAACACATCGTCATTGAAAGACTGGTTCGGGGGCTTGATACGTCTCCATCGTATCTAGAATTTTTGATTGTTCCATGCCAATATTATTCAACTTTCATATACTTTTGGCAACTTTTTATACTATTTTTGGGGACTAACATATTGATCCGATTGCCGGTGCAGTTCTGTCATTGCATGTTTTATGTTTCGCAGAAAACCCATATCAAACGGAGTCCAAACAGGATAAAAACGGACGGAGAATTATTTTGGAATATTTATGATTTTTGGGAAGTAAAATCAACGCGACACGGTGCCGAGGGGGCCAGGAGATAGGGGCGCACCCCAGGGAGGCAGGCGCGCCCTGAACTCTCCTGGGGCCCCCGTAAGGCGGTTGACGCTCTTCTTTTGGCGAAAGAAAGCTAATTTTCTGAGTAAGATCTAGGAGAAAGATTCACCCCAATTGGAGTTACGGATCTCCGGATATAAAAGAAACGGTGAAAGGGCAGAGTCTGAGAACCTAGAAACAGAGAGATAGATCCAATCTCGGAGGGGCTCTCGCCCCTCCCACGCCATGGGAGCCAAGGACCAGAGGCGAAACCCTTCTCCCATCTAGGGAGGAGGTCAAGGAAGAAGAAGAAGGGGGCCCTCTCCCCCTTGCTTCTGGTGGCGCCGGAACGCCGCCGGGGGCCATCATCATCACCGCGATCTTCACCAACACCGTCAGCATCTTCACCAACATCTCCATCACCTTCCCCCATCTACATCCAATGGTCCATTCTCCCGCAACCCGTTGTACCATCTTCTTGAACATGGTGCTTTATGCTTCATATTATTATCCAATAATGTGTTGCCATCCTATGATGTCTGAGTAGAATTCTGTTGTCCTATCGGTGATTGATGAATTGCTATGATTGGTTTGAGTTGCATGTTTTATTATTGGTGCTGTCCTATGGTGCCCTCCATGTTGAGGGATTCCCGCTGTAGGGTGTTGCAATGCGTTCATGATTCGCTTATAGTGGGTTGCGTGAGTGACTGAAACACAAACCCGAGTAAGGGGATTGTTGCGTATGGGATAAAGGGGACTTGATATTTTAATGCTATGGTTGGGTTTTACCTTAATGAATCTTTAGTAGTTGCGGATGCTTGCTAGAGTTCCAATCATAAGTGCATATGATCCAAGTAGAGAAAGTATGTTATCTTAAGCCTCTCCCTCAGATAGAATTGCAATAGTGATTACCGGTCTAGTAACGTAGTCAATTGCTTAGGGACAATTTCACAACTCCTACCACCACTTTTCCACACTCGCTATATTTACTTTATTGCATCTTTATCTAAACAGCCCCTAGCTTTTATTTACGTGTTCTTTATTATCTTTCAACCTATCCAACAACACCTACAAAGTATTTCTAATTTCATACTTGTTCTACGTAAAGCGAACGTCAAGCGTGCGTAGAGTCGCATCAGTGGCCGATAGGACTTGAGAGAGTATTTGTTGTACCTTTAGCTCCTCATTGGGTTCGACACTCTTACTTATCGAAAGAGGCTACAACTATCCCGTATACTTGCGGGTTATCAAGACCTTTTTCTGGCGCCGTTGCCGGAGAGTCATAGCGTGGGGTGAATATTCTCGTGTGTGCTTGTTTGCTTTATCACTAAGTGATTTTTATTTGCTGTTCTAAGTTGTCTCTATCTTTAATTATAGATACACTACTAGGGAAAAACCTATACACAGAATCTTAGCAGCAGCGCGGTTCAAAATGGAGCGCTGCTGGTAAGTAGTTGTAGCGCGTGTTACGTAAACTCGCTACTGCTAAATATTTAGCGAAGAAGGCCGCCAGAAACGCTGCTACAAATATCGACCGGCGGTGTTCCCCAACTGTAAGTAGCAGATGGGTGTCGCGAAACAGCGCCATCTTGCTAAGTGCATAGTAGTAGCGCGGTTTCCTCGAGATCGCTGCTGGTAAGTTTCAAATTGCCGCAATTTTTTGTCCCAGTTAGCAGTAGCGCCTTACCTAAAAGCGCGTTGCTGCTAAGTTCTTAGCAGCAGCGCGGTTTCTCACCAGCGCTACTGCTAACCCCACCAACCCCCAACCCGTCCCTCCCCTCCCCCTTGCTTTTTTCCCTTCCCCCTACCTCCCCCTCTCCTCTCTTCCCTCCACCACATGCTCCCACTCTCACTTTTTTCCCTTCCCCCTACCTCCCCCTCTCCTCTCTTCCCTCCACCACATGCTCCCACTCTCACTCTTCTTCTTCTCAATACTTCTCCCCCATTACTCTCTCTTCTCTATCCACCTTCTCTCTCTTCATTACTCCTACATAACTACACCACCTCCATTAATGCATCTCCTTTCTCTTTTCCTTCCCCTCCACTAGTTGAAGTTGTCTCCTTCCAAATTAGGTAGCTAGGTAGATGTAGGATTTAGTTAAGTGACCTATTTGCCCCTAACTAGATCTATCTTTGTCAAGAAGAGCTTAATTTGTGCACTTTTGATCTCCCTACAACATCATCTTGACCATCAAGATAGAGGTGATGAAACTTTCATGCTTTTGCAAAATGGAAATGTGTTTATGTGTGTGTGATATGTTTGTGGAAATTGTGTGTGTGGCATGAGTTGACGCCAAATTGTGCTTTTGAGTTGCCTATGTTTTGCGAAATGTCGATTTATTTCTGTTTGGTAATTTCGGCAAACTCTAGATCCATATATGTCCTATTTTTAGGGAAGGTCATGCCAAATTTTTTATGACTTTGATGCATGCATGCATTTTTACAATCAATTTTTTATTATTACCGTGCAGAGTTGGCGATGGTCGATTGGAGCGATGGTGGACAGGTGGTTGCGGTCGGCGGTGCAAGACATGAAAGAAAATAACCGGACAGAGGTTTTATGTCCGTGTCGAAAATGCAAAGGAATAGTTTGGCTCGACCCCCATGGCGATGGTCGTGTCGAAGCGCACCTGCTCATGACTGGTTTCATGGATGGCTATACTAGGTGGATAATTGAAGATGAGGATGGCGATGTTGAGGATGCCGACGGGCAGGAAATGATGACACGGGCAAGACGAAGAGATGATCGATAATGGCGGCGGGAAGAGGCGGACATGGCGGCGGAGAAGGGGCCGGACATGGCGGAGGAGAAGGGGCGGACATGGCGGCGGAGAGAACGACATGGACTCCACGCAGCAGAGTTAAATCGGTACTAAGTTCAATTGTGCGGGACCCTCATGTTCAAGCATTGCTTCGCAAGGAGGCAGTCTTGAGAGAGCTGCTTCTAGAGAGGAGGGTAAGCTGGAGCAAGCGGTGGTAGACTCGAACACTCCATTGTATGATGGTTGCAATCTGAGGTGACCGGTTGAGTTTCACGCTCCAACTCCTGAAGGCGAAGGATAAAACAAATGGACCGACACTAGCCTCGATGAGCATCTCAAGTACCTAAAGGATGTTCTTCCCTTGGGTAATCTATGTCCTACTAGTGTTGATGAGGCCAAGAAGATCGTGTGCCCTCTTGATCTGCCACACGTTAGATACCATGCATGCATCAACGATTGCATAATTTATCAGAAGGAGCACGCGGAAAAAACAAGTTGTCTGGTGTGCAATGCTTCTCGATACAAGAAGGCCGGGAAGAAATGTCCCCAGAAAGTTGTATGGCACTTACTGATCACACCCCGTCTCGAGAGGTATTTTGTAGATCCCAAGGAAGCAAAGCTAATGCGCTGGCTGCACGGAGAGGAAGAAGCCCGACGATGGAGATGATCGAAGCTGAGACACGTGAAGGATGGAAGCCGGTGGAGAGCGTTGAACAACTTCTATCGGTATTTTGAATGTGATGCAAGGAACATCGTGCTCGTGGCGTGTACCGATGGCATGAATCCGTTTGGCAACCAGAACACCAACCATAGTACATGGCCCGTGTTTGTATGGATGTACAACCTCCCCTCTGGTTGTGCATGAAATCGAAGTACATTCACATGAGCATGCTTATTCAAGGGCCAAAACAACCAGGAAATAATATTAATTTGTATCGGGGCTACTTCAAGAGGAGTTAGACACGTTATGGAAAACACCGGCCAAGACATGGGGCGCTTGACAAAGGTGAGTATTTCAACATGAGAGCAGCGCTGATCACGACAAAGGCAGGACTATCTCGATTACGGATATGTGGCAGGCCGGTGTGCCATGGATATTGCGGATGCGCGGTGCATGGATGATACAACGTCTCAGCAGCTAACGTCAAGGAAAGATGGCGGTGCAGGAAAATCGTGTACATGGGGCATCGAAGATGGCTTGAACAGACGACCCATGGAGAAACCGTGGAGATCTATTCAATGGTCACGCTGAGCATCGAGGACCTCCACGTAAGCGAGCGGTGCGAAATCGATGAGCTGTTGAAAAACTGGAATGAGTGCCTTGCGCCGAAAGACGATGAGAAAGGCGCCAGAGCCGCTGCTGAAGGTATGGAAGGCGAGGTCGTGTTCGGGACTTGGAGTATGGCACAAACTCGATACACCTCATTGCCTAGATCAAATGCATATCTGTAAGAATGTCCTTGAGAGCTTGCTCGCAACAACGCGAACATGCGGATAAGACCAAGGATGAGTCGAAGGCAAGAAAAGACTTGCAAGATTTGAAAATCAGGGAAGATCTGCACATGCCGCCCCGTAAAATGTCAGACGAGACAGAGACGGAGACAGAGGCACGGAGAAGAAGGGCAAGAAATTAAAGAAAGAAGATTATTGCCCCCCTCTTGCTTCACCTTAAGTCAGGCTGAGATCAATCAATTCTTTAAGTGCCTTACCGGAGTGAAAGTTAGTTCGGTTACTGTGGCAAGATAAGCAGATATCTAGACACGGACAAGAAAAGGTTCAGCGGGATGAAGTCTCATGACTGTCATGTGATGATGACGCAGATACTACCTGTTGCCCTTAGAGGGATAATGGACAAGCACGTCCATGACACGCTTATTGGTCTCTGCAACTTTTTGGCGTCATCTCTCGAAAGTCGATCGGTGTGAAGCAGCTCCAAAGGCTACGAGGAAGAGATCGTTGTGATCTTGAATGAGCTTGAGATGTACTTCCGCCCGCATTCTTGACGTGATGGTGCATCTGTGTGTCCATATTGTGGATGACATAATAGACACTGGGGCCGTCATTCCTGCACAACATGATGCCGTTTGAGAGGATGAATGGGATCATCAAATGATTCGTTCAGTAACATGTCCCGTCCGGATGGAAGCATCGTCGAGGCTATTTGGCACAAGAGTGCATCTCTTTCGTGAGAATTTTCTATATGGCGCAGACCAGCCGCTTTGGTGTTAGTGTTGGTTTGCCCGTTAACAAGCACAATGGGAGGCTCGAAGGAGATGGTCTTTATGCGGTCGCATGGAACTGCACGTGGCATACTCGGATCGGCAGCGATTTTGACAGAGCAAACTTGGTAGTGCTACAACACCTAGGCGAGGTAGATCCTTTCGTGGCATTGCACAAAGAAATTATCGCAAAGAAGTATCGTGACCGGGGGGTATGCAGGACGGACGCCGAAGTTACTAGAGAGCACAACTCCACTTTCCTGCATTGGTTCAAAGAGCACAACTCCACTTTCCGGAGGAGGGCTCTAAGGACGGATTGCTCATATACGCCTTAGCACATGGCCCCTCGCCCAACCTCGTAACCTATCAGGCATATGATATCAACGGATACACGTTCTACACGGAGGCAAAAGATATGGACAGTGATGATCAGAACTCAGGGGTGACGATGGAATGCATGACCGGCAGCGACAACGGCGCAACTGAACGATTTTATGGAAGGGTCGAGGAGATCTGGGAGCTTGACTACTCTGGACTGCACAACACGACGATGTTCCGTGTCAGATGGGCTAAGAATGTCGAAAGAAAGCGGATGTTCACTACCATGACTATACCCGACGCCAAGAGCGCTACCGTGAACGCTATCGCAAAAAACGAGCCATGGGTACACGCTAAGCACGTGACACAATGCTTCTTCATAACCGACCCGCGCAATCCCAGCCGTGTTGTCGTGAGGAGAGGCAAAAGGAACATCATTGGAATGGATGGAGTCGCCAACGAGGAAGACTAGCTATGATCGACGGCAACCCAATGAGGGAAGATGGCGATGATGATGAAGTATCGTCAAAAGAAGAATCAATACTACATTACCTAAGAAAAATCGTACTCCATGGAAAAGGCAAAGTCACAATGAGGGGCTCAATTATTCTTCGACGAACAAGAAGGGAAAGAAGCTGACTCAAAAACAAAAAAGTCAGCACTGAGGAAACGTATGTTATGGGTCCAATGATGTGTAATATATATATGTTCCTATTTTGTATACACACTTAGCCATATGATGTGTAATATATATGTTCCTATTTTGCATACATATTTAACCGTCAAATGATGCAATATATATTGCCCTCCCTTCGTTCACTGCCCTCGGGAAATAAAGGAAAAGAAAAATGAAAACTGGCAGTAGCGACGGCAGTAGCAGCGCGTTTCCACAAAACCGCTGCTGCTACAGAGCATAGTAGTAGCGCGTTTCTTACAAACCGCTGCCGCTACGCACCATAGTAGTAGCGTGTTTCACATAAAGCGCTGCAGCTACGCACCGTAGTAGTAGCGCGTTTCGACATAACGCGCTACTGCTACGTCCACTTAACCCAAAATTCTCACTCGCCCAGCTTCATCCCGCCACATTTCCCCCCCCCCCAAATCCCCACTCTCTCTCCGGCCCCCATCGCTCCACCGCGCCCGACCCGGCCCCGGCGCTCGCCCCCAACTCCGCCGGCGCCGGCGCTTAGCCAGCGCTTCGCCCGTCCCCCCCTCGACCCGACTCGGCGCGCTCGCCACCGACCACGCCGCTCGGCCCGACCAACCGCTCGACCCAACCACGCCGCTCGCCCCGACCCAGCCGCTCGCCCTCGCGCCGGCGCGCCGCCTTCGCCCGACCTCGCGCTCGCCCCGACCGTCGGCCCTCGCCTCCCTCCTCGCCCTGCACTCTCTGTAACCCCCCCCTCTCTGCTAGGGTTCTTCATGTTAATTAATTAGGTTATCTATTTAGTTATGAATTTAGCTAGGTTTCAAAATTAACTGAATTTATATGGAAATTTGAACTGGACATGTGATATGTGCATATGTCATGTTTTGGACATGTCATGTTTGGAAAATGATCCGAGTGGCCTATGTTACGCCGAAATGTTGATTCATTTTCGTTTCGGTGAATTTCAGGCGCTCGATATGTCCATTTTTTAGCAAAGGTCATGCCGAAATTTTCCGTGAATAAAGGCATGATTTGTGCTACATAGTTGGCATATCGAGTGCTGGCACATAGATTTCTTTTTACGTCATTTCTCATTTATTCATACTTTTAGAAATAAATGAGGCCACTTAATCATAGGAAACATGTCGAACAACGAAGAAGCTGGGCCTTGACCAAGGTGCGAGCGAGATGGATTATGATGGTGAACAAGAGTACCTCGACTATTTGACTGCTAAGCAAGGTTTGCAGGTCGGCCTCGATGATGGAATCGGCGCGCCGACATCGACACCGACGGCGCGGCACCGACGGCGCCGGCACCGATAAGCGGCGCCGAGACCGTGGGGAAGGTACCGGCGGGGAAGGTACCGGCCCCGATGCCGATACCGAAAAGAGGAAGCATAAGAAGCAGAGGATACGAAAACCTAACAAACTAGGGATTGGACGACTTGTGATCACAAAGATGGCACCTGGCAAGTTTGAGCCGTTAGAGCCGGAAGAACCTCACAAGTGCTATGGGAACCAAGTAGGATGCATCCTACGGGAATGTGCGAGCATCAACGACGATGACTTAAGGAGTAAAGAACATTTGACGCAGTTGCTCCTAACGAAGTTGCACAAGAGATTCAAGTTCCCCGACCGGGATGATAACATAGAACAACCGTGGGATGATCCGAAAATGAAAAAGATTAACAATCACGCCATGGGCATGTTCAGCAATGATTTGGCCTCCTGGAAAGGGAGGGTGAAACGAGCTATTGAGGCTGATGAACCCCTGTCCAAGATTCTGGAGGAAAATCCGACACTTACGGAAGAGGAGTTCGAAAAGTTCAAGGACACTTGCGCTACCGAGGCAGCCAAGGCTAAGGCTGCGAAATTCAAAAGCCTTCAGCTCCGAACACGGGAAGCATCGCCTTGGAAGCCGTGGCTACCTCGGTAAAAGGCCCATATGGGATAAGGAGGACGGGCGTGAAGCCGCGGGTCTCCTGCACCCTTCGCGAAGTTCACCAACCCCTTGGAGCATGACTTCATCGGGGCCCGCTACAAGTGGGACAAGGACAAAAAGGTTTTTACGGACAAGATCACGAGGAAATTGATTAGACTCATGGAGAAGCAACACCGCTTGCAGCCGAAAGCCCTACTTCTCGATGAGGCCCAAGTGGGACACCCTCTCAACCGGCCTTGAGCGAACTTAAGGGACTCCCGTTGGACCAGCGGTCGCAATATGGTCGTGTGCACGGCGCCGAGACGGCGCCACGTGGAAGGTGTTTACAACGACGCCCAGAGGCCAAGAAGCGAAAAAGAAGTTTAGTCAGGCGACATCGGCGCAAAGGTGAAGCTTGCGGTCGAGAAAAAAGCAGCCGAGGACGAAAAAAGCAGCCGAGGACAAATATGAGTTGCTACAAAGAGCAGTCAATGCAGCAGTAATCGCTGCGAAATGATTTTGCTACTAACTTGGTTCGATTATCATCAAGCTCGGGCGAAGGAAAATCCATACAAGGCGGTACATGATTTCCCGATGCCGGTTTAAATCGCGAGCAACTCCATGAACAACAACACCATCGCACCATCACTTGCTCAAGCAACGGGCCTCCTCTCGCAGCCGCTCCGCTCATAGCAGCCCGTCCTCGGTCTTAGGCGCGCTAGGTGGGCCTTCGTCTTTAGCTGAGCTCGGCGCCGTCCACGGTAATTACATGTCGCACCAACATATATATATATATATAATATTCCATTTTGTTGCCTTTCGGTTGTTTTACACCACGACGTATGTGTTTGCGGTGAAAGAAACCCCATGCACCATACTCTACTTGATCAAAGGCGGAAGGTGGGCGTGGGAAAGGGGATGATAATGGACCCTCTCAGCGCACATTCCACAACCACTCGATCCCGCTGGGCACTTGAGGTTAGCTTGACCAGTGTGAAATCGGGCACGAGGAGTTGCCTCCTCGATACAGCATGTGGGAGCGGACGGCGAGACCCGCCGCTGGTTGGACGATGCAAGGGTTGGGTGCTGCTATGGCGAAGAATCTTATTAAATGCGGAGCCGCCGAGAGCACACCAATAACTACCACACATCAACAAGCATGTGCGGAGACCACCACCCCACCTACGCAATTACCAGCTCTGTAGTAGTGCGGGTGAGAGCGGCGACGACATGATGAAGGGGTGCAATAATCTTGGCTGATGTACAGTAGAATAGAGAATGGATGATGAGGCGGAGGTCGACCCTATGGATTACCTCAATACAAACGCGTATGGTGTGACATAGATATGATGAGTCAACCATATGACGAATCGGGCTATCAGCTTGCTAATGAGGATATGGATGATATGCCCGGGCAGGGCCGTACCATGGAATGCAAAAAGTCTCTCTTCATGAAATCCTCACAGGACACGCCTGAAGATGCCGCCTCAACACAGGCTCAACTAGCCGGCGCGAGGTCGTCTGATGATTTAGCCGGGAACACTTGGGCAGGGGTTAAGGAAGGGTCGGAAGGTGTGCCCAAGAAAAAGGAGAGGAAGAGATCGGGAAGGTAAGCGCCTCCAAACAAGCGAGCACACAGCAACCAGACGATGCATTAAGAGCGTGTACCCGTGAAAGGTGCGGTCATGTTCCATCTCACAGGCGAGCCGATGCTACCGCCGAAACCGCTGGAGGCACTATCGAGGATCTCAGAGACTGCACGACCATGTCTGTCGTGAGAAAAGCTTACTAGCCTCAAAGGATCCGGGATATCCGACATACGCGGCTCGTGTGCACGAGGGAAGTGCTACGTCGACACACGGCCCGCGGAGGTGTTCTTCCTGCGGTTTGACCATATCTTTGAGATGTTTCTAACAAAGCGACTTGATTTTACTATCGTCCGCCTTTTTGCGCTACATATGAGCTCCGTCGTGAAGAGTGAAGAAGTCTCGCAAATCTGTGTGGCGGATCCGTACTACATGCACGAGTCTTTCTTGAGTCTCGGCGACTTTGAGCGTGAAACTGCTAGGGAGTACCTCCAAAACTTCATGGTACAGAATAAGGACCGGGAAATTGTCCTCGTGCCTTATCATCCAAAGTAAGTCAGTTCCGGAGAACCCTTTCGTACATTTCAATCATTCCTTCTCTCTCATATGGGGAATAATTTGAGGTGTCTTTTCCCCGCAGCAACGGGCGCGCCGTTCTTATCGTTCTTTACCCGCAAGTCTCCCACGCCGTGTATTTTGACCTTTGAGAGACTACGAGAAAAAGGACTACACCCACATAGTGAATATTCTAGATGATGCTCTCCAAGGCTTCAGCTATAGAGGTGGCCACGTGCATATCAGAAACAAAGGAACAAGAAGATGGGTTTAGCGCATAAAACTAACTTCTCCTGCATCCATGTCCCAAAACCAAGCAAGAAGGATGGATTCTACATCGTCCATCTCATGATTCAGTTCAACACGGATCACCAAAGCTTCGTGATTAACAGCAGAAATGATGATCATATCCACAAGTGGCTAGAATCTCATGGAGAAGCGAATTATAAACTTAGAGATGACTTCTTTCGCATCCAAAGCGACATTGCGGCGATCATCATGAAAGAAGTCGTCGATGAGAAGGGATGTTCCACCACGGCCCTATATCGCGGTGACGTCCGAACTCGCATAGGCATGCAACGTCTAGACCTCACGCCGTTCAAGCAGCTAGGGTTCGTCCTCGATGATATGGAAGGATGGAACTTCTAGTGATTTATGATGCCGATGATGATGATATGTGTCGGTTGAACTTGTATACTTTTGTAGCGATGAAACTTTGTGATGTCCACGGTCCCCTGCGAACTTGCGTAACGCTACTTTGTTAGTTGGCGTCACGATGACCTGCGTACCTCTAGTTAATTAATTTGCGTACTGTATATGTTGCATCTAGTTGCTAACGTCCTTTCTTTTTTGGTGTTGCTCTAGTATATTTTTTTGCATATATATGATTGTACATCCTCTTCATGAACATGCATCTCTAACAGGTACCTAGTTTCTTGATGGCGAGATGGAAATGCTATGTCGTGTACAAAGGGAAGGTTCCGGGGGTGTACAACGAGTGGCATGAGTGTCAGGCGCAAGTGAATGGGTTCACGGGCGCCAGCCATAAAACTTCAAAAGCAGACAAGAAGGAGAAGCTAGTTACTTGAGGTTCACGCTAGCGAGAGAGGACTCAGTAACCGCCACCTCATGTCTGCATGGTTCGCTCTCACTCATAGTGATAGCACTTCTTGCGTATGCCTTTGTTTAGATGGATGACGTTGTTGTAGTTGCAAGTATTCGAGACTTGCATGTATTGCTATTTTCGAGATGATAACAAGATATCACTTTGTGTTGGATGATGATTATGAAGAGACTATTTGTATGTACATGCTATGATTACATTTGTGGTCTCGCAGCATTTGTATGTGTATCATGATGAAATTTCTATGTGCTAAAGATTCTTCTACAAAGCGGTTCAAATACAAAACAAATATGCCAAAAAAACTACTTAAAATTAGCAGATGGCGAGTGTACAAAAGTTAGCAGCAGCGACGCTATAGCGATAGCGCGTCCCACCAAAAGCGCTAAGCGCTAATAGCGATAGCGAGCTTCCATAACAGCGCTGCTGCTAGACTTGTATAGCGATGTAGGCGGAGGGCACTGCCATCTGCTATGAGTTAGCTGTAGCGCCGTATTAGTAGCGCGGGTACCCGCGCTACTGATACATCTAAAACCCGCGATGCTGCTAGCCTTTTCCCTAGTAGTGATATGGAACACGAAATACCAAAAAATTAGGTGTACTTGCTACTTATGGAGATGGGGTAACTCCTAAAACCCTCTATTCTCATTATGTGAGAGATATTATGTACTACTTTGATAATCCTGAGAAAACCCCATTCAACTTTATAATGGGAGACACGTTGGATCAACGTGAATACTTTAGGGATTATCGCTTTACACAAAAAGAAAAACTATTATGGGATCAAATTAATATGTTGCGTTGGTATGCTCGTCAACTATGCTTGAGATATGATATTATTTGTTGCTCTAGGATGAAGGCTCCACACCTTCCCTTTTCATGCAAATTCAATGATAATGAAACCTTAGCTTCTTATGCTAATGGTAGATATGATTACTATGATGTGGAACAAATAGAAGAATTTGTTGCTTTTAAGGCTGCTTATGAAATTGAATCTTTGTTTGGAAAGTATGAAGCTTTAGATGATGATGTTTATAGGCCTGAATATCTTGCTATACTTAGATATTTCTATGAAAATTATGAATACAGTTACAATATTAATGCATTTATTGAGAAAGTCTCCGCTATCCAAGAAGAGACTAATATTTTGCAGGAAGCTATGGAAGAAGAAATTGATGAAACTGTGAGCTCATTGGATGAAAAAGATGATGAGGAGAGCGAAGAACAAAAGGAGGAAGAGCGGATTGATTACCCGTGCCAACCTTCTAATGAGAGTAACTCTTCAACTCATACGTTGTTTAATTCCCCTTCGTGCTTACCGAAGGATGATTGCTATGATCCCGTTGATAATTTTGAAATATCCCTTTTGGATGATGATTTCTATACTTGTGGCCAAGATGCCAATATGAATTATGCTTATGGAGATGAACTTGCTATAGTCGTTGGTCGCCCCCCTCTTTGCCCTTATCCTTTCTTTGGCTAGATACTCCCCGTTCTCACACACTCCAACGTATATCATGTTGGCAAGAATGTAATTTACCTTGTGTTGCTTCAGCTTCCTCCAGATCAGCATGTATTTCACCTTGTGTTGCTTTAGCTTCCTCTGGATTTGCAAGAAAATTGACTTCAATTTTGGCAAGAATGTATTTCATGTTGGCAAAGATGTATTGCATGTTGGCAAGAATGTATTTCAGCTTGTGTTGCTTCAGCTTCCTCTGAATCTGCTGAAGCTTCTGGTGTTGCTTCAGCTTTCTCCGGATCTGGTGAAGCTTTTGCCTTGTGTTTGCGTGGCCTACCCCGAGGGCCAGGTCCCTCCACCACCACTTCTTCCTCCCGGCGGAGAGGTTTCTCCGCCAGCCCTTCTCCCCCTCGCTCCGAGTGCGATTATCAACCGTCGCGAAGCCCCTGCCATCGTTTTGCTCTCCATATTTGCTCTGCTCCGAGTGTAACGAGAAGCCGCTGTGGAGGCCCCCATCGGATTCGGTTGGGACATGGTTGAAAGGGCGATGACAAGAACAAGGGGAAGCGGGGGCGAATCGAAGGGGAATGAAGAGCGGAGTATGGGGAAACAACGGCAACCAAGGGGGAAGGCAGGGGAGGCTAGAGCCAGCCAGGACAGTGCGGCGACGCGGCGTTGACCACGGATGCAGGAGAAAGAAGCAAGGAGAATGAACTGGGAGCGGTTTGAACCATAATGAAGCCCAACCTTGGTAACCTGATAGAAATGCTTTTTTGTCCTGAAATACTTTTCTGCCATTCTGAAGTACTTGTTCGTCCTGAAATACTTTTTGGTAATCTGAAATACATGAATCTGGCCAGCATGAAATACAAGATCTTCTCCGCTTTCATCACGTGGACGGCGCGTGAAGCACCATATCGATAGTTCACCGCCTGGTGCATGTTCTCGGCCAGCGGGTTCTGCTCGCCACGGCCAATGTAGTAGCGGTCCCGCCTGATCCTTTGCATGTGTTGCCGGTCTACCCCCGCCATCCTGCCCTCATGGGTGTCAGCGAGGTGACGACACTGCGGGTATTGCGGATGATTGGGGAGTCACGGATGCCCGTCAAGAACTCCTCGGGAAGCACAGCAGACGGCCATGTGTTTCTATTCAATGTATATAAGACGTTTTTTGACACTACTAATGTCAAAAAATGTCTTCTATTTCGAGTCAGAGTAGTACTAATTTCATGAGCTATTTATAAATAAACAGTAGCATTATGTCTTATGTTTACCATTAGTATACCTCGGATCGAACAAAAACAGTCCAAAAAAACTTCAGACCCGTGCCCAGCAACACAGAAAACGCACAAGCCCACCTCGTTGTCTCTAGATGGACGACCACCACCGCAGGTGTAGCATCGCCTCTGTCTCCTCCTAACCCAACTCTGTTGCCCCTTCTGCCCAGAGCACCGCCAGCGAGCGACCAAACTTTTCCTCAGCAGTACACTCTTCTTCCCCCATGCTTTACCACCATCGGTTCCCCATAAAGTCGCCGCATGTGTGTCCCCACGCAGATCCCTCCCTTCCTGCCCCCAACCACCACCAGCCCCTTTTCTCCACCATTGGATCTAGCACCAGGTGTGCAGTGCTAGCTGGCGGGATCCTGCTCCAAGTGTGACTTGGTCGCGGATACGGCAACCCAGTCTCCCCAACCCTCCCTCTCTCTCTCCAGAAAAAAAGAGTCCTACCTAGGGGGTGACCACGATGGCGATGGTGACCTCGCGTCATTGGTGCTGTGGGCCCTCTTGCTTGGCCCTGGTTATGATGCTTAGTAGGCTGGGGTGGCCAGGGAGTCGTTACAGTGGCTTCTGGGCATGCGCGGGCTAACGCATAAGGGCACGGAGCTAGCCACTATGTGCAAGAGTTGGGAGGTCGAGATGGAGGGGTCCGGCCTACAATCAAATCAGTGGCAGCAGTACTCGTCCTCTCGTGTTCCATGATGCATTGGGCGGTTATGAGCAGCAACATGGCATGCGTAGGATGCGAGGCGACGTGTGGTGGTGTGCCGGGGTTGATAGTCGACTCGGCACTGTCATCCTCGGGAGTGTCATCCTCGAGGCAGGGACCAAAATGAAGGTTATGTAGCCGGCGAAGTAGTTGGAGATCGAGCCACCCCGGTGATATGCATGCGATTCTGGACGAAACATGTATTGATGTATATATTCCCGCATCCACTTCCATGCAATTGTACGAACTGCTATGAAGATTGAAGCACGAACTTTAAAGCACCTCTGGGCCTGCAGCCAAAGAAACGCTCAAATCGACCATTTTTGTGGAGCCGCGAGGAACCCTAGGCACGTGGGCGTGGCGGTTGCACGTGTGGTGTGGTTGTTGTTTCCAGACGAGTCATCATAAATTATCATCACCTCTCTCTCCCCTCTTCCCTACTCACACCAGCGGCAGCAACCACCCGAACTCTAGTGCGAATCGATCCAAGACGGGGGCAACCCCCAAAATGACTGCAGATCTCCACCGGAAGCGCATCGGCCATGGCAGTAAGTTCTCATCCTCTCTGTAGATTAACTGCATTCGACTCAGGCTAGATTAGATTAGAGCACACGATTGAAGAGTTAGGGGGGATTGAACACATCAGGGGTGGAGGATTGCCATCAATGGATTCTGCATCGATGGCTACTAGGGTTCATAGGTTATTTTTCTATTACATCAGGGTGGGGATTGGAGTACAAACTTTCTTGTCTAGCCGCGGCGATCCTCATCATCTTCGTCCTCATCGTCCTCGTCAAGAATTATGGGTCTTGCATGATCGCCTGCCGCCGGCGCCCTAGCCACCATCTGCACCTCATCGTTGTCAGCCTCTAGTAACTCAAACGTCCTACTCCAGTACGTCGGGACACGCTGGTCTTAAGGCGCCTCATACTGACTGTACTTGACCCATCTTGCCTGTTGTCTAGCATTGCCAAAGTCTGCCTGATTCATGGCCCAGCGAAGGATGTCCACTGACATTGTGCCCTTGGTTGGGTCCGAAATCAGTGTCTTCGGCTCGTCCAGCGTGGCCTTCTTCATCACCGCATCGGCCACCGTCTTGCGATCACCGAGCAAGCACCCACGGAAGAAGGCCCTCCATCCAATGCCCTAGGGAAAGGGTTGGGGTTGGAGTTCATGGCAAGGGAGAGGTGGTGAAACAAAGAGGTGGAAGAGGAGAGGTGGTGAAACAGAGGGGGTTTGTGTGCGATGTTGGGATGGAAAAGGGCAAGGAGGTTAGGCCACCATTGGAGAAGGGCAAGGAGGTTGTGCCTCCATTGGTCGAAGTGCTGGTGCAGGATAACCCAAGCCCCAAGCAAAGGAACTATGGCCACTACCATCAGGAGTCAGGAGCAAACCACTTCTGCAAGGTTATCCTTGCTCCAAAGTTAGAGAGTCTGCCATTGCCTCTAGACTTTACGAAATACTTCCCTGCAATCTCTACAGAGTTTAAGCTCAAGACGAACAGCGGCTACGCATGGAGGGTGACAATGAGGGTGATCAACAGCAGGGTCACCCCTGACAAAGGTTGGGCCACCTTCACCGTCGTTCACCAGATCATGATCGGGTACATGCTGACATTCAATCTGCAGACCCTCGACACCATGAAGGTGACCGTCTTAAACGACGATGGCATGGAGGTGGTCACCAAGTGCAAGGAGTACGAAAACGCCTTCGACATGACCGCTTGAGCTCCTATTGCCCGTTCCTTGTTGGTTCGACTTGGGTTTCTTTTAGAACTTATCGTACTATGTTCGTTTAAAACTTGTGATGCATGGTTTAGACTTGTGTTTATACCAAAGTTTGTTCTGTCTAGTTTAGTTCTTTAGTTATATTCCATGTGTGCCTCTAGGTAACCTCACCACATCGAGGAGGAAGTTACCTCTCCTGGATGTCACCAAACAACCGTACTTGTGTTTCCCTTCAAACAAGTCCGCAACCAAGGATGTGTTTGGTTACTTGCATTGTTTTTAGGCACTTTGCATACTTGTCTCAACTGGGCCTAGCTGAGCATATGCAGGCAAAAAACCAACATCTGCATGTTGATTGCTTGCCTGCATCTCCTCTAGCCTGCATGTGCCGAAACCGAAGGCCTGCTGTTTGATTGCAGACTTGTTTGAGGGGAAACACATTGATTGCAGACTTGTTTGAGGGGAAACACAAGTTAGGTTGTTTGGTTACATCTAGGACAGTTGTGTGATAACCTCCTCCTCGATGTGGTGAGATTACCAAAGGCACACACGAAAAGAGTTAAACTAGACGGAACAAACTTAGACACAAGCACAAGTCTTAACCACGCACCACAAGTTTTAAACGAAACACAAGTCTTAAACCAAGAAGCAACATGGAACATGCAACATGAGCTCAAGCGATCACGGCAAAGGCGTTGTCGTGCTTGTTGAACTTGGTGACAACCTCCACGCCCTCGTAGTTGCAGACGATCACCTTCATGGTGTCGGGGGACAGCAGCTTCAACGTCAGCATTTACCCAAGCATGGTCTGGTGAACGGCGGTGAAGGTGGCCCAACCCTGATCAAGCGTGACCCTACCATTGATCACCCTCACCATCACCCTCCATGCAAAGCAGGTGTTCGTCTTGAGATTGAACTCTATAGAAATGGAAGGGAAGTACTTTGTGAAGTCTAGAGGCCATGGCAGACTCTCCAACTTTGGAGCAAGGATAACCTTCCAGAAGTGGTTTGTTCCTAACTACTGATGGTAGTGTCCGTAGTTCCTTTGCTTGGGCTTGGGTGATCCTGTACCGGCACTTTGACCAATGAAGGCACAACCTCCTTGCCTTCTCCAATGGTGGCACGACCTCCTTGCCCTTGTCCATCTTCATTATGAACAACAATGAGTTCAATGGTCAGCATTCATTCATATCAGCCTAACACTCCTATATTAATCCACCCTACTAACCCAGCACCGCTCTCAAATACCCTCTGTTTCACCACCTCTCCTCTTCCACCTCTCTGTTTCATCACCTCTCCCTCGCTATGAACTCCAACACCAACCCTTTCCCTTGGGGCATTGGATGGACGGCATTCTTCCTTGGGTGCTCGCTCGATGACCGCAAGAAGTTCGAGCACACCATGAAGGTGTGCTCTAACATCAGCAGCATTGATGACATGAAAAAGGAGGCCGATGCGGTGATGAAGAAGGCTATGCAGGACGAACTAAAGAAACTGATTCCGGACCAAGCCAAGGGCGCAATGTCAGTGGACATCCTGTGCTGGACCATGAATCGGGCAGACTTCGGCGATGCAGGACAATGGGCAAGATGGGGCAAGTACAGTCAGTACAAGGCGCATCAAGACCAGCATGCTGCGACGTACTAGAGTAGGAAGTTCGGGTCACCAAAGGCCGACAATGACAAGGTGCAGATGGTGGCTAGGGCGCCGACGGAAGGTGACCGTGCAAGACCCATCCTTCTTCACGAAGACCATGAGAAAGAAAATATGGCTACGCATGCACCCCCCCCCCTCCCCCTCGACACGACTCAATGGTCACTGCGGCTAGACAAGAAAGTTTTTACCCAATCCCCACTCTTGATGTACTCAAAAAATAACCTATGAACCCTAGTAGCCGTCGATGCAGAACCGATTGATGGCAATCCTCCACCCCCGATGTTTTCAATCCCCTCCCCAACTCTTTAATCGTGTGCTCTAATCTAATCTAGCCCAAGTCAAAAGCAGTTAATCTCAGAGAGGATGAGGACTTACCGCCATGGCCGATGCGCTCCGATGGAGGTCTGCAGTCGCTCTGGTGGTTGTCATCGTCTTGGATCAATTCACAATAGAGCTCCGGTGGTCGCCGGTGTGAGTGGGGAAGAGGGGAGAGAGTGGTGACGAAGGGAGGTGAGGGTAATTTATGACAATGCACCCACGCGTGCAACCGCCCACGCCCACGTGCCTAGGGTTGCATCGCGTAGGCCTGGCTCCGCAAAAACGGCCGATTTGAGCTTGGGGCTTGGGTGATCCTGAATAACTCAACCCAGGCACCAAGCTTGGATGCAGGCCAGAGGTGTCTTAATGTTCATGCTATGCAGACCCAACAGTGAATGCGGGTAACCAAACGAGCCGTTTTCTTCCCACATGGGCCTGACTGACGTATATGCAGCCTACCAAATGTGTCCCAAACAGTAGGCCTTCTGTTTCGGCACATGTAGGCTAGAGGGGATACAGACAACCAATCAATATGCAGATGTTGGTTTTTCGCCAGCATATGCTCATCCAGACCAAGTTGGGATAAGTATGCAAAGTGCCTAAAAACAATGCAGGTAACCAAACACATCCATAAAGATTATCTTTGTGTTCCTTGTATTGAATAAACTTTAGTAGTAATAATAATTTACGCAATCCATCCAAATTATTTCATTAAGTTATAGTTTCCATGGAAATGGCAAAATTAATTAGAGGTCATTAGATGTAAGCAAAAGCAACATTCCCAATCATCTTGAGGGTGTAAAAAAGGACACGAAACCTCACTATTCAAAAGTTTGCAACAAAAGGGGAAGTTAAACTTGAGCAAATCGAAACCTCCATGAGTCCAGACACACCGAAAACAAGTAGTTCAAACTTACATGTCAGACGGCCCTGAATCACTTAACTTCACTGGAAGGCCCTTTCAAGGTGAGTTGCATCGATTTTGGAATCACGAGGGAAGTCAAGCGGCATAACTTCAGCTCTCGGACCAGCGCCTCTCAAGGTTCGGACAACCTCCTTGTGGAAAGAGCGTTTCCTTCAGGTGTCGGATGCAGTCCATCACTACAACATGACGACAACAGTTATGTTTCTAGGAAGCTTATGTTCATAGAGCGCTTCTATACACTCAATGCACAACGGACGATTTCTGCCCGACAGAGCACATCAGTGTGTCCACACATATCAGCGGATGATGGATTGGCATCATGCAGCTCTCCTGCAGGTTGTTTATCGTCTGCATAGCCGTTTTGATGTTCATATGTACAGGTAGCAAACAGCCACTTGTGAGGTCTCCAACAACTTTTTTTGAAAAGGAGGAAGACCCCCGGCCTCTGCATCTGGACGATGCATGCAGCTACTTTATTAATTATTCACAAAGACCTTACAAAGTAGTACATCAGTGAGACTGAAGCCACCATCTTGGCAACATCTGTCGCTACTTCTATCCACTTAATAAATGGGTGCCAATAGTCCGAGCCTAATACCAAACAGACCTCACACCTAAGCCTAACATCTAAAACTGGAGGCCTCAGCTAATTAAGCCATATACCTGGTCTGGGGCACACACCAGTCTAGGGCACTCTCAGAGTCCACCGCCACCGTCTTCCACCGATCCATCTTCAGAGCAGGTACTAACGCTACGACCTTGCCAGGTCTTCCATCCATGCCACCACGACGCCAAACAGTGCCATCCTCCTGCGCGAGTCCGTCTACACACATCAAACGCCGAGACTCCACTGCGCCACGCCGCCGAGATCCACAGTCGACGATGCCTAAGATGAAACACCGCTCCACCAAAGATGTTGTCCGCTGGTCCCTCGAGCCCATGCACACCTCCAAGACTGACGCCCCAAGGGTGAAACGATGCAAGAGCGTCGCCGTCATCCGATCTACCGATCTAGGGTTCCCCCGGAGGTAACAGTTAGAGGTGTAGAACTTATCCACGACGATGTCTTCAAGAATAGAACAACACAAAGGACACAAAGGATCTCTACGAAGAACCTCCATCAAGTCTTGTGTACGGATTGCCGCCATCTCTATTGGGGACTGGAAGTAGGATCCAGGCCGCCGCCGCCTGACCAGCAGCCATAGTGCGCGAGCAGTAGGACCGTCCGCAAGCCGCAACCGCACCACCGAAGAGCCCTACACCAGACCCCGCCGCCGGCCCAGGAGAGGTCTCCAACAACTAAGATGGTTTGTTGACAACTTTCATTGGTTGGACTTTTAGTTAAACTAAGTTTTCCTAATTCCCAAGTATGTTATCGTAAATCCTGTCAAAAAGGCACAGTAATACACAACCCTACGACGCATCAAGTTTAGTGGTAGAAAGATATATTAAGGCGAATGATGTGGATTAGATTTTTTGAGCTAGTTTTGGCAGCCTTGTCTTGTTTTCATGAGGAAAAATGCAACCGATTAAAATCAATATTATTTCAAATAGAGAACCTGAGTATAAATATATATTTGAAACAAAATCATTTATTCAACAAAAACAATATAGAGAAAAGAAAACAGTAACAGAGAAAATTTATATTTGCACTGGCGTTACACATGTATGCTTAGTCGTTTACTAGTAAGCTACAAGTCCAAAACTCCAACTGGCAAATATTTTGAAATCCAGCTTGATCGATACCATGTAGAGAAAACTAAACAAAATCACCATTGAAAAAAGGTAAATAAACCTGAGATAGAATTACCTCAAATATAGTTGCTGCCACCCTTCAACTGCCTGCATCTTTGACCAAATGTCAACACAGTGTACACCAATTTCTTTGGCAAGTTCTATGCATTGACCTGCATAGACACCAGCCATTTCATTTGTCCTTTCTTGAGGAGAAAACACAAATAATCAACTACTAACAACTTACATGCAATGTGCTCAGTAAAGATTGTGAAAATGAAACATGTCAGTCACTGCAGATAACTTGAATAAAAAATAACAAATGAATTATAATATTCTGTAACTCCATTGTTCCCACACAAAAAGGTACTCAATAGTATTTTGTAGCTCCAGAGAAGACAATACAGAGATTATGGCAAAAGTAAGCACATCACAACACAGTTCAGCAACCACAAACTGGGCCTAAGTAGAACGGCAGAAAAGGTATTGTGTTTCTTCACTCTCATTTCTTTCCCTCAGTCACTAAAGTTTATAGAACAAACATGAATAGTTCAGAGGAGAAATGATGCCAACCGTGCAAATCTCTCTCTTCCGTCTTCATCAACAGGAGGTGGGGTGATAAGCAAAATCACCATGGACTTGGAACAATCCTGTATTGAGATGAAACGCCTGATTAAAAAAGCTTTGAAGGATTGATACTTCATATTGGCCCAAAAAATACAGCACTGTAATTCTAGATTGACTCTAAGTAAGTCAATTGACAGCTCCACAGACTTATACTTCTAGCTAGGCAGGCAGAGTTACAGCTAGTCTGAAACTGCTTCAAGTCAGAGTTCAAAAAGCAAATATACCTTGAGATGACTAACAATTGCTCTGAGGTTCTCTTTAATAAACTCCACAACAGGTACATGGTTTCGCTCGCAAGACCGTCCCAGAAGCGCCGCATCATTGGCACCGAAGAATACAATGCACCACAGATCAATGTGATGATCGCATAAATTTAACACCTGAGAAGCCGGATGCAGCCGGTCGTACCAGGGGAAAGACGCGCCGCATCAAGAACAGACCCATCTTGTGTTGTACCCGCTATAGCCTCTGACAAGAACATCGGCCTGGTAGAGAAAAAATTCACTCACTGGATGTTAATTGGTACAGACAGATCATGAATGACTGAAGCAAGAAGATAATCAGATCGTGAATGACTGAAGCAAGAAGAGAATGGTATTTGCGAGATCGGACGTGGTTGCTCGGCAGCAAGATGTCGCCAGAGATGAGTCTCGAAGAATTTCCGGTGATACAAAGGGGGAAGGGAAAGAAACCGATCGACGACGGGGGCGGTTCTACGTTGCGGGAGTAGGTGTCGGCGAGGGCGGCTCCCCAGCCGCCGGGGCGGAAGGACCACTCGGTGATGGAGTCGCCGAAGAGCAGCAGCCGCGGCCGCAGGGCTTCATGGGGTCCCGATCCACCTAGCAGCTAGCAATGGCAAAATTAAAGCGGGAGGAGCTACGTGAGAGGGATTGGGATAGGATCGACGGCGGGAGGAAAATGCAGCAGCTAGACGACCTGACGTGCCGGCGAGGCGGACGGGAGGGCGGCCGGCTGGCGGGGCCGTCGTGGATGGGCGGGATCCGGGCGTCGCCATCGAGGCCGGTCAGCTACTACTTGCAAGCGGGAATGCCGAGCGGCCCCTATAAATGGGGCCAAGGTGACCCGACGGTCGATTCGAGGGGACGCCGCCGCTACGAATTCGGCCGGCGGCGGCCGTCTCGCTTCTCCAGGTGCATTCATTTTTACTTGAAGTCTGTAAATATTTTTCTTTCTTTTGGTGACCCTCGTGAAAACGCAGTTCAACATGGGAAGCTATTACATTTATACCAAGATTCTTTAAAGATAATCCATATTTTTCTTGTAAAACGCATTAATATTTTTAACATATGAATATAGTTTTTACACATTAAAATCTAAAAGTAATTGGCAAAAATCTATATGTGTAGTTAGTGGAAAAAATCCATATGTGTACGAAAGTGGATTTGCTTTTTCTTTTTAGCGGGCTGGTAAGGTTCACATACTTCCGTTAAGATAAGAGGTTAATTTTCCTGAAAACTGAAAAATCTTGGCGAAAACAAGACATGGACAGGCCCAAGCGTGAATGATTAGGCACGGATCAGAAACTCTCCACCTTAATCTAAATATAAAAGGGGGCCCTTAGATTGAACACACTATACATATTATTGTAAATACTTTGTCTGTTCCAATTTAGTAGTACATTTTTAGGTTTTTCCTAATGCAAGCATGTTTACAGTTGACCAAATCTATAGGGCACATGTTTTCTATCTATTTCCTCAAACTAAAACTTTAAACTTAGAACAAACCTAGATAGAACTTCAAGGCCGAGCCTTGATGGAAAAAAAACATTATCTCATTTTTTTAGAACTTTTTTTTAGACAAGTTTTTTTTTTTAGAACTAAACATTGTCTCGGTTGGTTTAGCCCGAGACTTGTACGCCTCCAGCCCGAGCCGGCCGGCCCAGATAGATTAGATATGCCTCACAGGCCCACGCTCCGAGCCCGAGCCGGCCCAGCTACACCGGCCTCTTCTTCTTCTTCCCCACCCCACGTCTTCCGGCCGGCGCATTCCAGAATCTTTCTCCCCTCTCGCTCTCTCCACCAACCAAGAACAGCAAGACCTCGACCTCGGAGCACCTAGGAATCCGCCGCCGCCCGGCAAGGTAAACCCCCCCCCCCCCCCCTCTTCCCAGCTAGCTAGCACCGTCCTCACCCGCCCGCGCGCGCCGAATCTGCAGCATCAAGCTGCTTGCTTTGCTTTGCTTCCCCGCTCTGGATCTGGAAGCAGCGTCCCTGTTCTTTCCTTCCGTCCTTAGCTTCGGCGAGCTGGATCTCGCGGATTAGGAGCTCCGGGAGTCGGGAGACAAGCTTAGGCTTTGCTCTCGCGGGCGGGGCGGAGACCCCTTCTGGATCGCGCGCGCCGGCTTCCCGTCGGCGGGGAAAAGGCTCGCGGCGCGCGCGCGCGTGTGTGTGTGCCCCGTGCTGGAGCTGTAGGTCGCGCCGTGAGCCGCTGCTTGTGCTCGGGTTTCTGGTTCTGGTTCGGCAACAGCAGATCCAGAGTTGGGCTCGCGTAGCGCGTGCCCCAGGATGGGGAGATATGAGCCAAACTGGTGCCTTGCCTTTTTGTGAAGTAAGCTAGATTGGTGGGTTTCTCTCGCTGTACGCGAGGAACGGTTGCTGGATCTTGACCGGAGCAGCGTGCGCCTGCATAACTCCGTAGTTTCCAGTGGTGATACATATGGGTGAATGAAATGTTTCTCCCTAGGTCCGCCTTCCCGGCTCAAGTGCCGAATGCATCTCCGGTCTTGCTAAAAACTGCTCTAAACTGAATCCTGTCTCTACGACAGAAGAAATGCCTCTCCTTTTTGCTTGTTATACAATGAGAAAAGCGAGCAGGAAGTCATGTGCTGCAAGTTCGTTAGTGTACCTTGTTTTTTTTTGCTAGTGCCTCAGCCCTGCAATTGAATGAGCCTAGTTTAGGTTCGGTCACATTTGTTGCGGCTCACAAGTCACAGCCTGTGTTACCAGCAACTAACCATCATTACTGCTTCAGAGAGTGAGTTAACTTCCCAGGTGGCTTGGGGGTTGTTTGCATTCAGGGTTCAGTTTCTGTTAATGCGAGATAAAAGCCGGAGGGGTTTTGTGCATATTCCTATCCTCTAGGATGAATCTGTATACTGAAATGAGCATGGGAAATACCCATGATTATGATGTAAGAAGTATATTGACAGATAACAGCTTTGCCTCGTTATTTGCATGCTACTACTAAGGTCTAGCATTTTTGGGCCTACTGAGTGATGCACTTGGTAGAACCTTCTTATTATTTGCAAATGTTTCATTCCAAGCTTGGCAACTTTGATGATTTAAACCTTGAACAACCTGTACAAGATTCCTGCCCTCCGTTGCTGACTTCCTGTGTACTCAACTGTGCAGCTCCAATGGCTGGCAAGTACATTGTCGCCGGCCTCCTCGGCTCCTGTGTCATCTCGTACGCCTGCGACTACATTGTTTCGCAGAAGAAGATCTTCGGTGGTACGTTGTGTGTCTTGCCTCTATAGTTCCTGTCGTGAATTAACAGCATAGTCAGCATTACACTGTTATTGCTTAAAGAAAGAGCAGTCAAAAACAATTTCCTTTGTGTTAACCACTCTTAACATGCTGTTACTCCTTGATCAGGCACCATCCCAGGGACTGTGTCCGACAAGGAGTGGTTGAAGGCGACGGAGCAGAGGTTCCAGGCCTGGCCCCGCGTCGCCGGCCCGCCGGTCATCATGAACCCCATCAGCCGCCAGAACTTCATCGTCAAGGACCTCAACCCTTGAGGCCCTGCCCGGACTGTAAGGTAGAGCAGGCATCTTGGCCGAACTAAGTACCCGCGTCATTTTTCCCGGCACTGATTCTAGATCTTCCATTTACTTGTTCCAGGTTCACGGTCGTTCGGAAGCTTTACCCTGATGGCCATGTCTGTTGCTAAACCTACCTATATGTGCTGGCTCTACTCTGAAGGCTATTTTGGCTGTCTAAATAATTGAAACAACACTGTTGTGTAGGGCACCGTGGTTTTTATTTCTTCTGAAGAACAGAAGAGAACCGAACCTGAAGCATGTTTTGCTTTGGCCTTTTTGTCATATTTCCTTTGCATAATCATTTGTTTACTTTCCTCTGCGCTTGTCACAGCATCAGCGTCGGGTTACATATGTGCTTTAAGATTTAGACAATTCTCCTAACTCCGGATTAGGATCTGGATGGCCTCTCATCTCATTGTTCTCGGGAGGCTTCTCTTGTTTTTCTTCAGTGATGCTCATTGCTTACGTTGGTGATTTTTTTTTTTTTGCGCTAATGATTGATGGAAAAAATGCTTGAGGAAAAAAAATGCTTGAGAGAGTTGTAAGATCTTCCATTCATAAAAGCTTAAGAGAGCCTGTATTGCAAAGAAAAAGAAGCTTGGCAGTTCTTTGCTTTAGACAAAAAGGTTGGGCCGTTGAAAGAGGGAAAGAAGGTTCACTATGGCCCAAGTGTCACTTGGCAGAAAGGATGAGAGGTGCATCAATACTTCACTGCTATAAATATGTGTACAACAATAGACTGCAGGGAGAATGATTGACAAACATTGTATATTAATATTTCGGTGCTAAGAAACAAGAGTATTATCCTACGGATATCTATCACATAAAGACTTGGACAACCCCTAAAAAAAAACATAAAGACTTGTGCACTACATGAGCCTAAGCAACCAATGCATTTCAATCCTACTGTAGATTTTCACTACGGCGTATGGATTTTGAATTTTCCATATGTCAAAGGGTCACATCTATTAAAATACAAAAGAACTCTAGATATTGAGCTTCATTGTTCGTCGAGGGCTGTGGGGTCGCTGGATTCATGTTTTCTTTTTATTTTTTGTTTTTCCTCTCTTTTCTTTAATTCGTGAATATTTATTAAAATTTGTGAACGTTTAAATAAATTGTGAATATTTTTTAAAATCCTAGAATATTTTAAATTCAATACTTTTGTTTAAATTCCTGTATATATGTAAAGTCGATGAACATTTTTTAAGGTTTATAATTATTTTTAAAATTTTCAAACATCAATTCAAAATACAGAATATCTTATAAAATATATGAATATTTTTGAAATTCCGGAATATATTTTTATTTTTTGGGTTTTCTAATTGGATATTTTTTAAATCCATGTTTCTAAGAATCTATGAACATATTTTGATTTTATAAAAAAAAATCAAAAAGAAAGATAGCCGTCTTTTTATAAGATAAAAGTGGTGCAAACGGAAAAAATATGCTAAGCGAGTGAGTTGCACAGGGATCCGAGCTTAGCGAGAGGGAGCTTCATGGGCCGGCCCATGTGAATGTTATGGTAGCAATTCCGTGGTTTCAGAGTAGAATAGGGATGTCACCAAGGCCGAAATGGGTGCTCGAAAAAAAAATCAAGGCCAAAATATGTAAGGGCATCACAACTACACACCAAACAACCCCACCCTCCTATTAGAATAAGTATCATCTCTAACAGCCTCGCATCACGATATATGAATAAAAACACCACAAGAACATATTTAAAACCCCAAGCCAAGTAGATAAAAGACAAATACTGAACAACCGATCACAATAACCTGCTAGAAATAGAAGACAATACGACGAGCAAAGAATGGCATGACGAAGCAAGTGTTAACTTCTACTCCCTCCGTCTCATAATGTAAGACGTTTTTTGACACTACACTAGTGCTAAAAAGCGTCTTACATTATGGGACGGAGGGAGTAGTTTTCTCTAAATCGTAGAGAATTGGAACATATTTTGTAAGGTGGACGGAGCCAATCAAATAATAACAACACCATCATGTTTTAGGTCATGTTGATTGAAAAAGGGCTGCAATACATTTTCTTATGGTATTCCCTGAGACTTGCAACGCCCAAGCTTCGGTACAACCCCCCACGTAAAACGTATAAAGGGTAATCTGGACTTTTCACACGGTATACCCACTTTGGACGTATGATAAGTTGTATGTACGCTGTATGTACTCCTATTGGGCCGGCCCAAGAAGGTGGCCGCAGTAGCGGTCGCACCTAGGGCAGCGATATAATAATCGCTAAAAAAGGAATAAAGAGTGACCTCACAACGATTCGAACTCTGCACCTCTAGCTCAAAAAGTCCAGCCGCTAACCAGCTAAGCTGAGATGCCTTGTTGACAAATAAATGGCGCGTCATTTTAAGAACTAACTACAATGGAGAATCTGGGTAGTTTTTGGACCTTTTATATTGTTCTTGGAAAATCGTGATTTTGTTTAAATGAGTAATGTTTGAAAATCCAACGATTGTTTCAACAACTCTAACAAACTTTGAAAAATCATGCTTTTAGAAACAAACCTTACAGGATCCATTTTTCAAAATCCTAAACATTTTTTGAAAATACGCTGACATTTTTAGAATTTACAGAACAAAACTTGTTAACGGGAGTATTTTCGAAATTCTGAACAATTTTTAAAAAGCGCGAACATTTTTAGAAATTCCCAAAGATTTTTTGAGTTTTGAGAAAAAAATTCTAAACAGGAACATTGTGAATAGTTTTCACAAAACAATAACCTTTTCTGAAATAGACAATTTTCGATGGATGGTGTTCGGGTAGGCCAAAAGGGTCCGTATGAGAGCACGTTTTTTTCGCATCGTCAAATGACCCCAATAATTTTCCATGAACATATATAACCAATTCGAGACACCATGCCTACTTGTTTGAGTTTTTGATTTTTTTTCTGCATTTTCTGGAGTTTTCTCGGTGAAAAGCGACCAATAAATGGACGAAGGTGACACAACTTGCATACGGTGTCGAAAATCATTCAAACCTGACATGAATGCCTATCATATGCATGCCCACCCGATAGAAAAAGTTGGAGTCATTTCATGCATGTCCAAAAATAAACCATGTTTAACAGTTGTTCCGACAGACGAGAAGGGTCTGATGAGAGTACGGGGACATTTTGTGAAATTCCAGATCGAATTTTTATAATTTATATTGAAAAAAACTTAAATGGCCAATTCAAGGCATCATGCCAAGTTGTTTGAGTTTTTGACAATTCTTGCATATTCTAGAGTTTTCTTGTTGAAAAATGGTTGTTAAGTGGTCGGATGTGATGCAAATTGCATATCGTGTGGAAATTCGTTCAAACCTGGCATGGATCCCTGCCATGGGCATGCTCACCTGCTGGCAAAACTTGGGGTCTTTTCATGCATGTCCGAAAATATACCATGTTCAATGGAGGGTGTTCAAGTAGGCCACATGGGTCCGTATGAGAGTAAATTTTTTGGCATCTTCAAATGATCCCAAAATTTATCCATGAGCTTATATGATCAATTCAAGGCACAAACCCAAGTTGTTTATGTTTTTGACAATTCCTGTATTCTCTGGAGTTTTCTCAGTGAAAATGATTGATAAATGGCCAGACATAACGCAACGTGCATAAGGTGTCAGAATTCATTCAAACCAGACATGCCCCTCTGCTAGTACAAATTGGTGTTATCCCAAGAATGTCCAAAACTAGATCATGTTCAACGAAAGATGTAAGTGTGAGCCCAAAGAAAACGTGTCCAAAATTAGACCATGTTCAACGAAAGTTTTGGTGGCTCTTCATATTTCTTTAAAAGTGTTCAAAATGTTGTTCGGAAAAAATTCTTAACATTTTGAACTAACATATCTCCTTCAATTTTTCGAAATGTTCATGCTTTTAAAGAATGTTGTTCAATTTTTTTCAAAAATGTTCGTGCTTTTATGCACAATGATTTTTTTCAAAATGTGTTCAAGTTGTTCAAAAAATGTTGGATTTTGAAACATTATCCAATTTTTAAAAATTCATTCAGAATTTTCAACAAAAGTTCAAAAAATTAAAAAGGTGCCTGGATTTTACGTTTTTGTATTCTACCTTGGTGTTACTCCCTCCATTCGGTTTATTGGGTCCGAGAGCCAGCAAAACTCGTACTACCAATCTACCATGCATGTTTATTATTCTCAAAAAAAAATCTACCATGTTTATTAGGCTGCTGCATAGTTTCTAAAAAAAAGGCTGTTGCATTTAGGCACGTCACTTTATTCCCTTGATTCCAGCGTCTCTCCATGAAAGCTAGCGCATGGGGCTCTTTTTGGATCAGGCAGTAGGCATTGCATGTACGGTTAGTTAATAGGCCTAATTAATAGCGGCAATTACCTAAGGAATTTATTTCCAATTTCTCTGCCTGCATGATTTTTTTGGTCTTCCAGTTCCAGCTGAATTCTTAAGACTGTATGCTCCTATTTATTCGCAAACACTAGTCAGCTTGATTGGTGAGCTACTCAATTTTATGTACAAGAGGTGCGTGGTTCGATTCTTAGCGGGTGCAGACACTTATTTTGTGACTTTTTACATCTCCCGTCGCGCTCCCTACAGCCGTCATCAAATGGGCCGGCCCAGTAGAGGGTGCCTCACGGCGTATATGTTCAGGACTATTAGCCAAAAAAAAAGTATGTGTTCAGGATGTATTTTAAAGAAAGACAATCTTACCCTCTACTATGAAGGGGTATGAAGAAATCTCGTGCATTGATGTGTTTAGGGGGGTTGTACCGAAGCAGAAGTGGACTTGCAAACAAATTAGCTCTGCAAGGCCATGTGTAACAACGTAGAACTTTCCCGACATCTCATATTTCTAAGTATTACTATTTTCCGGAATTTTATGCGAGACCAGAAGTTTGTCGAATGTTCTCCATGCGTGAATGAACAATGGAGTTTATGATGCCTATTTATAGATAAATAGTACAACAATCGGAGGGGCTTGCTTGCCATTCATTTCCATAGATTTCATGGATTCATGGAAGAACTTGCTACTATTTATTGTACATCATGTGTGTGAGTTATTGGGTATATCTTCGTGATCAAAAGGAAAGTGAACGGATCTTGAGAAAAATGACTCGGGCTCTCCCGACCGCATCACCCCCGCGGGGCGACCGGCCATGCCCCGGTCCTTCCTCCGCCAGCTCTCCCTCACTCCCCTCCTCGCCGCCATCGCCGGCGCTAGCCGTCGGGCCTGGCCCGGGCGACGCTGGCGGCGGCGGCCCCCCGGCCATTCCCCTCTCGGTTGCTCTCCGAGACGGGGCGGAGGGCGCCAAGGGGTGCTCCCTAGGCGGCGGCGGTCCAGCGTGGCGGCACGGCTTCCTGGCGCAGCGTAGGAGATCAGCTGGGGTGGTGCGGCCAGGCGGCGCCTGCTCGATACAGATCTGGGCCTTTCGGGCCCCATCTAGGTCTGGGCGGGCCGACGGCGGGGCGGGTCGGCGGTGTGGCTTCCAGGAGGCGGGGGAGCGGCGATGGGCGTTGGGGTCTTGGCGGTCTTGGCGCCGCCCTCGCTGAGGGAGGCGGCGGCGGGCGAGGTGGCTGGTATGCCCCTGCTTTGCATCCGGACGGCAACCACGACGGTGCCGGAGGCACGGGCCTCCTGCACGACGGTGGTGGAGGTGGTTCCCTCCCGCGCGGCTACGACACTGCTGCTCCCGTCGACCAACGCCTCCTCTCCTCATTCTCTTGGCCTCGTGGTGGTTATCTCAGTGAGACGGCGTGGGTGGCATTGCGACTGCGGTGGCGCATGCTGGTGGGCGGCGAGTTGGCTGGTTGGCTCCGATCCATTTGGGCGGTGGGGTTTGGAGTTGGGAGAAATCCTTGACAGGTCTTCCGGCTCCGATGCGGTGACGCCTGCGGGTGCCACCATTCCTCCCTGAAGGGTGTCGGTGGTCTTCATTCCCCACCACCCTCCGCGTGCCGGGGGAAACCCTAGGACACGTCCGGGCAATAGCGTCGTCGACGTCGCATTCCTTCCTGGAGGTACTGCTTGGTACGCGGAGGATTGGAGCCTTGGATTGTGGTGGGTCGATTTTGTAGGGCACAGCGGTAGTGGGTCGTTCGCGCTTTGTCGAGCTGCCGGTGTTGGCATTATTTCTTCTTCTTTTTCTTTGGCTTGTTGTGTTGCTCGCCCCAGCGTTTGCTCTGTGATCGGTGTTGGTGCTTTGGAATACAAAGCAGGGGAAACCCTTTTTCGCTATCTTTGTAATCGTCCTCCGTGTTTTATGATTAGTTTTCAATTGTAGCCAGTAGGAACGGTACATATAATACATGTGTATGGTTGATAGTTGTTGTATCTTGTAAAATATTGTCTTATTTATCGTATTGAGCCCACGCCATACAATAATTATTTGTAAAGATGATTTCAACCCCTGACTCCCAAGACCTCAAGGTAGAGCAGCCATCACTGAACTCACTACCCACTAAACCTCGTTCCCGCACCATTTTTCCGAAAAAGGGTTTCCCCCCGCTTTATAAATAAAGCACCAACACTTACATCCAAATAACCGATACAAACGCACGCCACACAACCCAAGGCAAGATACAAGAATGCCGGGCACCGACACGCAACTTCAACGACTATCAAGAATCAACAGAAATGAGCAAAAAGAACCGCTTGTAGCCGACGGAGACCACCATCAAGATGAGAGATCGTCCGGGAAGAAGTGCAACGGACCACGCCGGACCGAGGGTTCCAAGACGATGCCTCCAAGAAGGGCACGACCACGGACCGTCGCCATCGTCCGATCCAAAGATCAGGTTTTCACCCGGAACACGACGGGAGGAGTGAGAGCACCACGACGGAGCCTGCAGGGAGGAACACGACATCCGCGGACGCCGCCACCGTCGACCCGTGTACGGACAGGTAAGTGATGAACCCCGGTGCTCCACCCATCCGCTGCATCCCCGGACGGCCAACCACCTGCAACCATGCCACCCAAGCGGCCGTGGTTGCACGCCCGCATCCGAGTTGCGCAGTCCGCCTATGACACACGCGACTCCCACCGCCAGGGCCGCCGCCCCGCCACCGGACCACCCCGAGAAGCCCCAAAGGTCACGTCTTGGACAAGATCCATGAGCCCAGCCACCTCAGACCCGCCGGCGACCACTGCCTCAAGGAGAACCGAGCCCAGATGGCCGGGGGAAGGGGGAGGAGGAGGAGCGGCCTATGGCCACGACCGGCATCACTGCGCCGGCGACGGGGAATGCAACGGCGCACCCGTCCCCCCTACCCGCTCCCCCCCGAGACCCTGTCTCGCCCCCGAGGCCGAATGCCCAGATCCGCAAGAGAGCGCCGGCCACCGCCCGCTGCCGAGGAGGAGGGCGCACGAAACCGCCGAGCTGCATCCATGAGAGGCCACCGGGGAGGCCTTCCCGCGCCGAGCGCCGCCGTCCAGCCGCAGGGGCCCGGCTGGACAAGGGCCGCCCACCTCCACCGCTGCGCGCCGCCCTCCACCGAGATCCACGGCGAGAAGGGCCGCCCCGCGCCCGTCGCCCGCGACCAGAAGCGCCCGACGAGGCGCCGAGGCGCTGCTGCTGGCAGCCGCCGCCACCACCACCCGCCGCCTGCACCACCACCATGCCGCTGTCGCCCGACGCCACGCCGCCGTTCTGGCCTACTCCGAGCGCCCGACCGCCACGCCCGACGAGCGCAGCATCCCCACCGGCGAGATCCGACCAGCGCCGCCCCTCCCCCCCCCCCCGCGCAAGAAGGCGAGAGAGCCCGCCGCCGCCGGCGGCGACCGAGCCGCCGCTTCGTGCTCTTGGCGGCAGCGAGGGAGGAGAGAGAGAGAGGGGGAGGGTGGCGGCGGCGGCGCTAGGGTTGCCCCCCGGACGCCCGCGGGAGCGTCGCGGGAGGGGAGGGGAGGGGGACTGCCCGCACCATTTTTCATGGCACTAATTCTTGATCTTCCATGTGTTGGTTTCAGGTTTGCGGTCGGTTGGAAGCTTTACCCTGATGGCGATGGCTGTTGCTAAACCTACCTATATGTGTTGGTTGTACTCTAAAGGCTATTTTGTCTGTCTAAATAATTGAAACAACACTATTGTGTAGGGCACTGTGGTTTTATTTCTTCTGAAGAACAGAAGAGAACCTGAAGCATATTTGCTTTAGACATTTTGGAATCTTTCGTTTGCATAAACATGATTGTTTGCTTTCACTTTGCACTTGTCACAGCATCGTAATACCTGCCTTGGAAATTAAGACCCTTTTCTCAACTCCAGACTAGGATCCAGATGGCCTTGTTCTTGAGAGTTTCTCTTGTTTTTCTTCAGTGATGCTTATTGCTTATGTTGGTGTTGGTAAATGTTAGAGTACATAATGGGCCCATTAGTCTTACGGTTAATTAGATATAAGGGTCGCTTGCTTAGGGGTCAAGTAAGTCTTGCTTGGGAGTCAAGTAAACCTCTCTATATAAAGAGAGGAGATGTATCAATCTAATCAAGCAAGAATTGAGAAGGAAATCCCTTCCCTCTTGACTGGCCGTGGGCAAAAGGCCCCCAGCCGGCCCTCTCATGCCCTCCTTCTAGCAGCGTCATAACAATTTGGTATCAGCTAGCTTCGGTTCGTTCATGTCGTCACCGCCGCCAAGCCCGTCTCTTCCGCTGCCGGTCACCTCGTCGCCTCCCGCGACCACCACGACCGTCGCCCCGCTCCTGCCCGTGCCAAGATCCTTCGTCGCGCACGCCCCCGCCGTCCTCACCCCGGAGGAGGTGTCTGGGGTGCTGGGGGACCTAACCCAGGCGGTCCGGGAGATCTGTCTGTTCTTGGCCTGGTCCTACGGGCCGCCCCAAATTGGCGGGTCGCCGACAGCTAGGAAAACGCGGCTGGCAATAGGGATGGGCGGCGGGTCCGGGGATGGACGGACGGGAAGTGGCGACGGTGTTTCTGGGAAAAATCGCCGGCGGCAGAAGCGAGCGGGCGACAGACGGAAAATGAAGGTGGTTGGGCAGTTGGCGTGCGACCGCCAGTTTTATGTCTCTTGGAGGTGCATCTCCAGGCATTGTATTTTTCATATCCCGGAGGTGGAGATGAAAAATATTTGAATCTATATCACCTGTTGAAGATGAGTTTTTGGGCCTCGGAGATGTATAAGTTAGTTATTTTTGCATCTTCATCATCTATTGGAGATGCTCTAAGCCTCAAAAGAACATGCACTAAAATGATGGGCGTGATCTCCTTACATTTTGCTTTTTGTTAAAAAATATGTTCCATGCAATCTATTTAGTTCTTTCTTCTATATAATACTACCTTTGTTCACCATTATAAGATGTTCTAACCTATTTCTGCTTCATAGTATATTGACATAATTTTAGTGTATTTGTTCTCTCATTCCGGTCCTTATATAGTCCAATATTAAAATATCCAAAACCTGTTTTTGGTACTCTATAGTTTTTTCTTATACTGTTTTGGCTTTTCTAAAACCATGGCCGTTGGATCTGCTTTGCAAGGCAGAAATGAAAGGCTACGTGAAGGAAATATGCCCTAGAGGAAATAATAAAGTTGTTATTTTATATTTCCTTATTCATGATAAAGGTTTATTATTTATGCTAGAATTGTATTGATCATAAACCTAAATACATGTGTGAATACATAAACAAACGTTGTGTCCCTAGTGAGCCTCTACTTGACTAGCTCGTTGATCAAAGATGATTAAGGTTTCCTAACCATGGACATGACTTGTCATTTGATAACAGGATCACATCATTAGGAGAATGATGTGATGGACAAGACCCATCTGTTAGCTTAGCATAATGATCATTCAGTTTTGTTGCTATTGCTTTCTTCTAAATACATATTCCTTCGACTATGAGATTGTGCAACTCCCGGATACCGGAGGAATGCTTTGTGTGCTATCAAATGTCACAACTTAATTGGGTGATTATAAATATGCTCTACAGGTATCTCCGAAGGTGTTTGTTGGGTTGGCATAGATCGAGATTAGGATTTGTCACTCCGAGTATCAGAGAGGTATCTCTGGGCCCTCTCGGTAATACTCATCATAAGCTTGGAAGCAAATGACTAAGGAGTTAGTCATGAGGTGATGTATTACGGAACGAGTAAAGAGAATTGCCGGTAACGAGATTGAACTAGGTATGAAGATACCGACGGTCGAATCTCGGGCAAGTAACATACCGATAGACAAAGGGAATTACGTATGTTGTCATAAGGTTCGACCGATAAAGATCTTCGTAGAATACGTAGGAGCCAATATGGGCATCCAGGTTCCGCTATTGGTTATTGACCAGAGAGGTGTCTCGGTCATGTCTACATAGTTCTCGAAATCGTAGGTCCGCATGCTTAACGTTCGTTGATGATATAGTACTATATGAGTTATGTATGTTGGTGACCGGATGTTGTTCGGAGTCCCGGATGAGATCACGGACATGACGAGGAGCTCCGGAATGGGCCGTAGGTAAAGATTTATATATAGGATGGTATGGTTTGGCCAAGGGGTGAAGCCCACATGGCTTTAAGTCGGTGCAAAAGGAGTTTTGCAGAGGCCAGGGGGCCAAACGCCGGAGACCCTGGCGTTTGGCCCCGGGCTGGACGCCGAGGCCCATGGCGCCTGGGTGGCGTCTGGTCCTGGAAGTTCGAGAAGGACTCTTCCTTGCAGGCAAAACCGACTTTGAGGAGGTTTTTACTCCAAGTTTCGACCCTAGGGCTCAACATATAAATAGAGGGGCAGGGCTGGCACCTGGAACACATCAAGAAACACCAAGCCGTGTGCCGGCAACCCCGTCTCTCTAGTTTATCCTCCATCATATTTTTCATTGTGCTTCGCGAAGCCCTGCGGAGATTGTTCTTCACCAACACCATCACCACGCCGTCGTGCTGCTGGAACTCATTTACTACTTCGCCCCTCTTGCTGGATCGAGAAGGCGAGGACGTCATCAAGCTAAATGTTTTGGTTGTACGTTTGGTACTTGATTGGGACGGATCGTGAAGGTGTAGGACTACATCAACCGCGTTGATAAACGCTTCCGCTTTGCGATCTTCAAGGGTATGAATATGCTCTCCCCTCTCATTGCTATGCATCTCCTAGATAGATCTTGCGTGAGCGTAGGAATTTTTTTTTAAATTGCATGCTACGTTTTCCAACAGTGTCATCCGAGCCAGGTCTATGCGTAGATGATATGCATGAGTAGAACACAAAGAGTTGTGGGCGGTGATGTTCATACTGCTTACCATCAACGTCTTATTTTTATTCGGCAGCATTGTGGGATGAAGCGGCTTGGAGCAACCACTAGTGCAGAACAGGGCATTAGCACCGGTTCGTAAGGACCTATAGTGCCGGTTACATAACCGACACTAATTTGTGGTCAATAAAGGCCCCCCCTTTAGCACCGGTTCAGCACGAACCGGTGCTAAAGGGCAACCACGTGGCACTAGCCAGCTCCGGGGGCCTGGAGCCCTTTAGTACCGGTTGGTAACACCAACCGGTACTATAAGGTTTGGAGGGTTTTTAGTTTTATGATTTCTTTTTCATTTAATTTTGTGTTTCCATTTTAGTTCTTTTTCGTTTGCTGGTATTTTACGATACTACACATTGTACACGTTATGCATATATATATAATTTCTAGTAGAACCAATCATGCATATATATATCACATCAATGTCTCACAAATTAAACCACCATATTAATTAATTCACACATACACACATGTACAGATATATACAATTTTTCCTACATATGAATGTTGCCTTCGGAGCCAGTCTAATTGGTGCCTTCGGAGCACGATGACAATTGAAAGTGGTTTTCATTGGGGCGGTAGCGGGTAATAGAATTCTCCATTCGGATTTATGACCTGGTCGAGCAAAAATCCCGCTATTTCCTCTTGAAGTGCTTTTACGCACTCCGTTTCTATGAGCTTCTCCCGCACCTCTTTGAACTGTTAAGAAGGAGATCAATATGCATGTGTATTAGTTGTGTGACTAGCTAGATATCGATAATGGTGTAAAAATTGTGAATACTGTTCTGACAAGCGTACCCATTGCTGTCTTTGAGATATGCTCCTTTCGGATGCCATCATGCGAATATTCTCTCAAACGCAGGATGTACACAGATCAGTACCCTGCGCCTGCTTCAGGGCCTTTACGAGAATGGAATTTGATCAGATAAAAATTAATCAAGCATGATAATTAAAGAGATGGCAGCTAGCTAGCTAGCTAGCTAGTACTACTTAATTACTTACCTTGGGTCGTAACCATTCAAGCTTTTGTTTCCACGGGCGGGCGTGCTGATGAATCTTGCCCAAGCCCTGCCCGCCGACAAAGAAAATGAATAAAGGAGTTATTAAATAGTTCATATCATGAAATGACGAACTAAATAGGCCGAGATATATAGTTAATAATGATTGAAATTACCTGTTGACTATCCCATACAAGATGTTAAAGTCAGTTTTTTAGACTAGTGAGTCGAGTACTTCAACTGTTCGTCGTCAACTTTAATGATACACAAGACCCAGTGAAATCTGCATATGCACACGTTTACATGTCTTAATTAAGCGGGCATATGTTAGCAAAAACATGTAGCTATAGCTAGTAGGCAAAAACAGAGAATTTGTAGTACAAGACAGTGTGACTCACCCAAAGTGGTAAGGAAGTAGTATATCTTCATTGTATTTGAGGCGCTTCAAGAACTCTAGCATACTGTCCTCTACTTCCTTTGCATGATGTTCATTTATCTTCCATGTGAATTCATTAACGGTGTTTGGGTCAATGAACCCAATGCCATAGCGTCCACCTTTTCTCATTTCATATATCTTCATCCTGCATAATACCATAGAAAAGAATATATATAGTGAGGATAATTACAGGTAATGATTGATCTCAAAAGGATCACTACAGCTAGCTTGAGACTTAAATTATAGAAAGAAATCACTTACAGACAATAGCGACTGACGATAGATTTGTCGAGTGCTTCCTTATTGTATAACTGAAACAGTTCTAAATACTCAACGGACCCAGCTTTCTCATGGTAGTAATGGTCCTCCTTGACATTCACCATGAGGGACACTCGATCTGAAATCTTGGTCATGTTCATGTACCATTGATGCAATTCATACATTCTCGTTGGGAGGTTCTTGACCTTGTGCAGCGCGACCAAAGGTTGGCCCCGAACATATTGCCGTTTTACTTCATCCTCTCTAAGCAAAGGCATGGGCTCGATCTCGAGGAGTTGTCCAACAATGATGTTGAGAACTTCAGCCTGCATTATATGCTCCTCTGTTATTACCACATTGCCCACCTCGAACATGCACTGTTTGCCCACAATAATATTGGGGCGCCAGATCATCACCTGTTGTTGGCACAACAAGCGAGGGATCGATTGCGCACTGTTCTCCCAGTTGGGAATGGTTTTCCGCATTTTTGGCAGCTGCTTCTTGTTTGCTCGATCCCGATGTAGACGTGCTCGCCTCCCTTTGTAGACGTGCTCGATTTAACTTCCTAATGTGGCGCTCATAGTCGTGTCAACAGGCTTGGAAGCTGGTGGTTGAGCCATACGAATGAAGTGGTCAATCGTTTCCTCGTGCACTTTCTCCTTGGCGGCGGTGGCGGTTTCGGTGCAAAAGGGCTTCCACCTCGGCCTTCGATATGGTTGTGATTTCCTCCTCGGACTTGTCATAAGACCTCTGCGGAAGAGGCTTGAGCTTGGACCATATTTATACCGCTTGCCTCCGCCTGTACTTCCAGCTGTACTACCTCGACTCGTACGGCTACGCACCAGAGCTGCGGGGTGTCTCTGCGATTGCTGAGGCGGCGGAGATGGCTGACGGGACTGAGTTGGACGAGGAGGAGGAGGCCTGAGGTTGTGCCGGACTTGGAGGAGGAGTGGACGTCTGACGCTGTGGCGGACTTGGAGGAGGAGGATTGTCCTGACACTTTGCCGGACTTGGAGGAGGAGGATTGTCCTGACACTTTGCCGGACTTGGAGGAGCGGGAGTCTGCTGACTCGGTGGCGGACTTCGACGAGGACTCGGGTGACGCGGTGTGGGTGGCCTTGGAAAGATGATGCAATCCTTTTTCCATAGGATGATACGATGTTTGGCCTCTCCGAGAAAGCGCTCGCCGTCACCTCCAGCAATGTCAAGCTGTAGCCCCGAATATGGGTCCAGCACATCATCAACCACGACACGAGCATAGCCCACTGTAATCGGGTTGCCATGGAAGGTTGCCTCGGGGGGATTTGTGAAAGCACAGCCGTCCGCCACCTTTATTGATATGTTCTTCATTTTGTAGTGTAGCTCGCAGTTAGTGTTCTCCATGATGTCATCCACGGGGTATCTACCCAACATTGGGTCGTCCGGGACGGAACCCACGCTGCTTCTCGGCATGGATGGGCTGGTGCTATCCAATGCTGGATCATCCGCTAGCTGCTGCAGCTGTTGAGACCCCCTTTGATGGGTAAGTGAGTCGATCTGCTCCTGCTGCCGCTGGAATTTGACTGCCAATTCCGCTTGACTTGCTTCTAGGCCTTGAAGGCGTTCATAGTCCCGCTTCCTCTGCTCCTCCTCCATCTTCCTCTTCTTCTCCTCCGCAATCTTCTTTCTTGCACGGGTTCTGTAGTCGGTGTTCCAGTCTGAAAACCCCTCATACCACGGAATAGCGCCCTTGCCTCGTGTTCTTCCCGGTGTTCAGATTTCCTGTGGCACGCGTAAGCTCGTCGTTCTCTCTGTTGGGCTGGAACACCCCGTTCGTTCCTCTTCTATTGCAACAAGTATCGCATCGTCGGCTCCTTCAGACTTGCCCTCGTCGAAACTTTTCCTGTTTCGGTCCAACTCCCCCATGCGCATAGAACCAAGTCCCGACTCGACGGGCCAGCTCTTAGTAGCCGGAGTGACACCTGCATCCTCCATCTCTTTCTCGACTTATCCCACTTAGGCATTGCCACCGCGATAGCCACCGCCCTGACTTATGGAACTTATCCTTCTTTTCGGCATTCTTCTTGTTTATTCTCGACCGTTCCTTAGCTAATTCCGAATCCTTGAATTTCACGAAATCGGCCCAATGATCACGTTGGTTCTCCAGTGTTCCCTTGAATACTGGAGTCTTCCTTCCTCCGCTGACGTACTTGTTCCATTCACCATTCTTATAGTTCTTGAATGCAGTCGCCATCATCTTAAGAGCAGCCTCTTTGACTTTCTGCACATCTGCTTCTGTGAAATGATCTGGTAGGGTGAAATGTTCCATGAGAGTATCCCAAAGCAGATCTTTTTGATTCTTGTCGACATAAGTAACATCTGGACGTGGCTTTGCTGGCGCCCTCCATTCTTGAAGTTTGATCGGGAGTTGGTCCTTCACAAGAACTCCGCACTGACGAACGAACTTGTTCGCAATCTTCTTAGGCGCTATTGGTTTGCGGTGGGGCGCATGCCTCGATATTGTACTTTACGCCCGGCTTCAACTTTTGTTCGGGCCTCGTTAAATCCTTTTTCGAAGATTTGCTCGATCCGTATGGCTGAAAGAACAAAGATCGATTCGTTAATATATCTTCAAGTCATTTAAAACATGTGATGATCACCGGATGCTGCTTATATAAATATATATACCTCGTCGGTGTTTGTTGTTTCAGGATCATGTTCTTCGTCATCGTCATAATCATTCATGACTTCGCCGTGATCGAATATCATATCACCCTCTCCGGTGTTGTTTAGAAATTGAGCCGTCATAATCTTCTTCATTTTGATTATCATCGCCTCGCGTATCATATCGAACATGGTCTGTTCTCCTCTCTGTCGGTATTGTTCGCCATAGCTTTTGTATAACTAATCCAAAAGAAATATAAAACAATTTAGTATTCAAATCTCGAATAATAGATATAATCTCGAATACATCGTCCAGAATAATAGATATAATCTCGAATACATCGTCCGAATAATAGATATAATCTCGAATACATCGCCCGAATAATAGATATAATCTCGAATACATCGCCCGAATAATAGATATAATCTCGAATACATCGTCTCGAATAATATATAATATTGAATAGTACATCACTGGCTATTAGCTAATAAAGATCGAATACTACAGAAGAATCAAGGACACTCGCGGTTCCTCCGGTGGCAGGCGATGGACACCAAAGAGAAGGAACCCTCACGGGATCATAGCTGAAGTGAGATCCCGAAGATCTCGCCACGTATTGGAGAACCTGCCGCCTCTAACGCAACCATGTAGCGATGGGCGTGCTCGTCCTCCTCCTCGACACGGCGACGCACCACCCGGCGGGGCGGGTCCCTCCACCAAACTGGCCCACGCGAACGCCACCAAACGAGATCGGGGTCGACGATGGACCCACGGCCGGGTTCCTCGTCAAGCGGCGCGCCCCTTCAAGCAGCACCTCCCAGTGCCAGCCCGGCGGAGCCCAGTCCCGGACATGGGTCGGCTGGACGTCGTCGCGGACGGGTCGAGGCGAGGATGCGGGCCGGGCATCGTCGAGAACAAATACTAGCTATATGCCCGCAAAAAGTAACATTTTTTTAATGATTGGATTTTGATAACTAAAATTTCTAACATTTCTATATATATATAGCTAACATTTCTATAACATTTCTAACAATGCTATATATAACTAATATTTCTATAACATTTCTAATATTTTAGAACTAAAAAACAGAAAAAAAAAAATTATAACATTTCTATATATATAACTAACATTTTTATAACTATTTCTATAACTAAAAAACAGAAAAATTTCTAACAATTCTAACTTTGTTATAACTATATATTTCTATAACTAAAAACAGAAAAATTTCTACAATTTCAAACATTTCTAACAAATCTAACAATTCTAACATTTCTAACTATTTCTAAAAACAGAATGTCTAACAATGTATGTGTGTGTGTGTGGCGCTCACGGCAGCTAAGCGAGAGGCGAGCGGCAGGGGGCGACGGGACGGCGGCGATGCGGCAAGCGACGACGGGCGGCGACGACGGGACGGGACGTCTGGGCAGGCGGCGACGGGACGGGCGGCGACGACGGGACGGGGCGAAGCGGTGGAGGCGGCGGCGACGACGGGACGAAGCGGCGGCAGCGACGGGCGGCGGCGGGGCGGCGACGACGGGACGGGCGGCGGCGGCAGGCGGCGGCAGAGAGGAGAAGAAACAGAGGAGATGAGAAACAGCGAAATTTTGAAGTGTTTAGTTATATAGAAGGCACCTTTAGTACGGTTGGAGCCACCAACCGGTACTAAAGGTCTGTTTGGCTAGGCTAAGCGGCGGAAGCGACCCCTTTAGTACCGGGTGGTGGCACAAACCGGTACTAAAAGGCCCCTTTAGTACCGGTTTGTGCCACGACCGGTACTAAAGAAATCTTATTAGCGCCGGTGCGGTCTTGACAAGTTTAGTCCCACCTCGCTAGTCGAGGGCTACCTGACTGGTTTATAAGCCCCAGGCGGTAGCTCTCTCGAGCTCTCTGCTATTCAGGCCCACTGGGCCTACCTGTCCTCCTCGCCTTGTGGGCCTACTGGGCCAAGGGCCTGCATCTGGCCCAATGAAAGGTTGTATCGCTGGTCGATGCAGCCGCTTTGGCCCGATGGCGGGCTTTTTTGCTTTATTTTTTTGTTTTATTTATTTTTGAGTTGTTTTTGTTGTATTTAGAGTTTCTTTGTGAATATTTTTGCTTTAGGTACAAAAATTACAAACTTTCTCTTAGTGCCGGTAGATTTCAAATTTGAATAGTTTAAATTTTGAATTATTTGAAATTTGTGTGAATCACTAGTTTGTGAATAACTTAACTTTGAAAAAGTTTTTCCAGTGATTCTTTTTTCTTATGTTCAATATTAGTGTGTTTTATCATTATATTCAATTTAGTAATGCTTAGGTTATTTAAAAAATGAAATGCCTTAGTAACAGTTCAGTTTTCGTCGGAAACCCTGATACTTCGAAAGAGATTGTCCATTTTGTACACGAAGTGCATCCAGTTTTTGTCGTAACCCTCTCTACTTTCTTGCACATGCTATTTATATGAAATTATGATACCATGCAAACTTTCAACCTTTTCTGAGTTCATTTGAATTGCTTTTCAATTTTAGGGTCATTTAGCTGGAAAAAAAAATCAATAAATGCATGAAAAGAATTTGTTTGCACATAAAATTTCTTCGCGTTTCAAATGCCAAAACACATAACTACCCTAACTATTACAGACATTCCCTCCTGGGTGTGAAACACGAGAAGAAAGTGATGATAGTGAAGCCGATCACATCCCGGATCTTTGGGTGTGAAACTTTTTCTTCGCGTGTGTCCCTTTGCGCCGTAACCATGGAAAATCTTCATCATTTAACGGGATGCTCGGGTCAATATTCACTGTGAATGGAGCAATTTCATCAAACTTTTCATAATCTTCTGACTTGTCTGTCTTGTCATCCACTCCCACGATGTTTCTCTTCCCAGAAAGAACTATGTGCCGCTTTGGCTCATCGTACGATGCATTCGCTTCCTTATCTTTTCTTTTTCTTGGCTTGGTAGACATGTCCTTCACATAGAAAACCTGTGCCACATCATTGTCTAGGACGAATAGTTCGTCTACATACGCAAGATTGTTGAGATCCACTGTTGTCATTCCGTACTGCGGGTCTTCCTTTACCCCGCCTCGTGTCATATTGACCCATTTGCACCGAAACAAAGGGACCTTTAAACCACGCCGATAGTCAAGTTCCCATATGTCTGTATATAACCATAATATGTTTCCTTTCCGTCTTGGTTTCTGCATCAAAGCGGACACCACTGTTTTGGTTGGTGCTCTTCTTATCTTGGGCAATCGTGTAAAATGTATTACCATTTATCTCGTACCCTTTGAAAGTCATTATATTTGAAGACGGTAACTGGGACAGCAAGTACATGTCATCTTCAATAGAGGTGGCATGCATGGTACGTGTCTGCAACCAGTTGGCAAAACTCCTGGTTTGTTCACGTGTAATCCACTCATCAGACCGCTCCGGGTGTTTGGAGCGTAGCAAATTCTTGTGTTCATCCATATACGGAGCCACCAAGGTGGAATTCTGTAGAACTGTGTAGTGTGCTTCAGTGAGAGAATGTCCGTCCATACATATTATTTGTTCCCTCCTAGCGTGCCTTTTCCATCGATGCGCCCTTATGCCGCGATTCAGAACACCAATCGCTTAAGGTCAGGAATAAAGTCTACAAAACTCAATGACCTCCTCATTTTGATGGCCCTTGGAGATGCTTCCTTCTGGCCTAGCATGGTTATGAACATATTTCTTTAAGACTCCCATGAACCTTTCAAAGGGGAACATATTGTGTAGAAATACAGGACCCAAAACGTTAATCACTTCAAGATAGGTGAACTAGGGCGTGCGTCATGATGTTGAAGAAGGATGGTGGGAACACCAACTCGAAACTGACAAGACATTGCACCAAATCATTCTGTAACCTTGGTATGATTTCTGGATCGATTACCTTCTGAGAGATTGCATTGAGAAATGCACATAGCTTCACAATGGCTAATCGAACGTTTTCGGTAGAAGCCCCTCAATGCAACCGAAGCGATTGCGTCATAATCACGTGGCAGTCATGGGACTTTAGGTTCGGAACTTTTTCTGCCATGTTTATTATTCCCTTTATATTCGACGAAGCCGACGGTACCTTATATCGAGCAGGCATTCAAAGAAGATTTCCTTCTCTTCTTTGGTAAGAGCGTAGCTTGCATGACCTCGATGTATGCCATCTTCTCCGTGCATACGTTGATGGTCCTCCGTGCCTCGGTGTATCTTTTGTCTTCCCATACACGCCCAAGAAGCCAAGCAGGTCACGCAAAGATTCTTCGTGGACGTGCATCACGTCGATTGCGGAGCGGACCTCTAGGTCTTTCCAATATGGCAGGTCCCAAAATATAGATTTCTTCTTCCACATGGGTGCGCGTCCGTCCGCGTCCTTCGAACAGGTTGTCCGCGGGACCCTTTCCAAATATCACCTTCAAATGCTTGACAATATCATGTACATCAGCACCGAAGACGATGGCGAGGCTTCGTCCGTGATCCGCCTCACCTTTGAAATGCTTGCCTTTCTTTCTTACGGGATGCCTGCTCGGAAGAAATCGGCGATGTCCGGTACACATTCTTCTTACAACTATTCAAATATATCTGTCGGTATCATCCAAACAGTGCGTGCATCCGCGGTATCCCTTGTTTGTCTGTCCCGAAGGTTCTTGAGAGCAGGCCAATCATTGATGGTCACGAACAGCAACGCCTTTGAGGTCAAATTCTTCCCCATGTGCTCATCCCACGCACGTACACCTGTTCCATTCCACAGCTGTAAGAGTTCTTCAACTAATGGCCTTAGGTACACATCAATGTCGTTGCCGGGTTGCTTAGGGCCTTGGATGAGCACTGGCATCATAATGAACTTCCGCTTCATGCATAACCAAGGAGGAAGGTTATACAAACATAGAGTCACGGGCCAGGTGCTATGGTTGCTGCTCTGCTCCCCAAAAGGATTAATGCCATCTGCGCTTAGACCAAACCATATGCTCCTTGCGTCATCTGCAAACTCCTTCCCGTACTTTCTTTCGATTTTTCTCCACTACGACCCGTCAGCGGGTACTCTCAACTTTCCGTCTTTCTTACGCTCTTCTCTGTGCCACCTCATCGCCTTGGCATGCTCTTTGTTTTGGAACAAACGTTTCAACCGTGGTATTATAGGAGAATACCACATCACCTTGGCAGGAATCTGAAGGAAATATGCCCTAGAGGCAATAATAAAGTTATTATATATATTTCCTCATATCATGATAAATGTTTATTATTCATGCTATAATTGTATTAACCGGAAACATAATACATGTGTGAATATATAGACAAAGCAGTGTCACTAGTATGCCTCTACTTGACTAGCTTGTTAATCAAAGATGGTTATGTTTCCTAACCATGAACAAAGAGTTGTTATTTGATTAACAAGGTCACATCATTAGTTGAATGATCTGATTGACATGACCCATTCCATTAGCTTAGCACACGATCGTTTTAGTATGTTGCTACTGCTTTTATCCATGACATATACATGTTCCTATAACTATGAGATTATGCAACTCCCGTTTACCGGAGGAACACTTTGGGTGCTACCAAACGTCACAACGTAACTGGGTGATTATAAAGGAGTACTACAGGTGTCTCCAAAGGCAGATGTTGGGTTGGCGATTTCGAGATTAGGTTTTGTCACTCCGATTGTCGGAGAGGTATCTCTGGGCCCTCTCGGTAATACACATCACTTAAGCCTTGCAAGCATTACAACTAATGAGGTGGCTGTGAGATGATGTATTACGGAACGAGTAAAGAGACTTGCCGGTAACGAGATTGAACTAGGTATTGGATACCGACGATCGAATCTCGGGCAAGTAACATACCGATGACAAAGGGAACAACGTATGTTGTTATGCGGTCTGACCGACAAAGATCTTCAGTAGAATATGTAGGAACCAATATGGGCATCCAGGTCCGCTGTTGGTTATTGACCGAGAATAGTTCTAGGTCATGTCTACATTGTTCTCGAACCGTAGGGTCCCTGCGCTTGAGGTTTCGATGATGTTATTATGAGTTTATGTATTTTGATGTACCGAAGGAGTTCGGAGTCCCGGATGTGATCACGGACATGACGAGGAGTCTCGGAATGGTCGAGACATAAAGATTGATATATTGGAAGCCTATGTTTGGAGTTCGGAATGGTTCGGAAAACGGAAATTCTCGGAAAACCGGAGGTTACGGAACCCCGGGAGGTAAATGGGCCTCGGTGGGCCTTGAGAGAGAAGAGGAGGGGCCGGCCAGGAGGTGGCCGCGCGCCCTCTTCCCCCCCAGTCCGAATAGGACAAGGGGGGGCGCCCTTTCCTCTTCCCTCCCCAAACCTAGTCCAACTAGGAAGGGGAGTCCTACTCGGTAGGAGTAGGACTCCTCGGCAGCGCCTCCTCTAGGGCGGCCGCCTCCCCCTCCCTCCTTTATATACGGGGCAGGGGGCACCTTGAGACACACAAGTTTGATCGTGAGATCGTTCCTTAGCCGTGTGCGGTGCCCCTTCCACCATATTCCACCTCGGTTATACCGTCGCGAAGCTTAAGCGAAGCCCTGCGCCGTGAAACATCAAGATCGTCCACCACGCCGTCTTGTCGGAACTCTCCTCGACACTCGGCTGGATCGAGTACGAGGGCGTCATCGAGCTGTACGTGTGTCAAGAACTCGGGCGCCGGAGTAATGGCGCCGGGATCGGTCGGATCGCGAGGAGAACGTACGACTACTTCCTCTACGTTGTGATCGCTTCCGCTTCGGGTCTACGAGGGTACGTAGACAACACTCTTCCCTCTCGTTGCTATACATCACCATGATCTTGCGTGTGCGTAGGTAAATTTTTGAAATTACTACGTTCCCCAACAGAATCTTCTTCCTGGGGCGCTCGCCCTCGACATCACCAGGCTCATCGCGGCTGATCTTATAGCGCAATGCACCACATACCGGGCAAGCGTTCAAATCCTCGTACTCACCGCGGTACAGGATGCAATCATTAGGGCATGCATGTATCTTTTGCACCTCTAACCCTAGAGGGAGACAGCCTTCTTTGCTTCAGACGTACTCTCGGGCAATTCGTTGTCCTTTGGAAGCATATCCTTTATCATTACCAGCAACTTTCCAAATCCCTTGTCGGATACACCATTCTCGCCTTCCATTGCAGCAATTCCAGTGTGGTGCCCAGCTTTTCTTGTCACCTCACGCATTCGGGTACAACAATTTTTGTGATCCTCTAACATGCATCGCAACTTCTTCTTCTCCAAATCACTTGCTAGATTTCTCTTTGCATCGGCAATGGCCCGACCTAGATCATCAGCGGGCTCATCGATGCCTCTTCTTCAACTTCTTCCCGCATTGCCGGCTCAGCTTCTTCCGCATTACGGCTCAGCTTCTTCCCCATTGTTGTATCATCGTATTCAGGGAACCCATGGCGGGATAGCTGTCGTCGTCCTCTTCTTCTTCATTGTCTTCCATCATAACCCCTCTTTCTCCGTGCTTGGTCCAAACATTATAGTGGGGTATGAAACCGGACTCAAACAGGTGGACGTGAATGGTTCTTGACGTAGACTAATTGTGACCATTCTTACAGACACCACATGGACAAGGCATAAAACCATCCGCCCGCTTGTTTGCCTCAGCCGCAAGCAGAAAAGTATGCACGCCCTCAACGAACTGGGGTGAGCATCGGTCATCGTACATCCATTGCCGGCTCATCTTCATTACACAACACCGAATAGACCAAATTAATACAAGTTCATACATAAAGTTCATACAACACTTAAATGCAACAAACAAATAACTCTCTAGCTAAAGCATTTAAATGCAACAACAAATGCGATCAAGATCGCAACTAAGGTAACAATTGATCCAACAGCATAATGATACCAAGCCTCACTATCGATGGCATATTTTCTAATCTTTCTATTCTTCAAGCGCATTTTCTCCATCTTGATCTTGTGATCATCGACGACATCGGCAACATGCAACTCCAATTCCATCTTCTCCCCTCAATTCTTTTCAATTTTTCTTTCAAGTACTCGTTTTCTCTTTCAACTAAATTTAACCTCTCGACAATAGGGTCGGTTGGAATTTCCGGTTCACATACCTCCTAGATAAAAATATCTATGTCAACTTGATGGGCATAATTTGTCATAAACACGAAATGCAACTAATAGTTTTAAAAGAGAATATACCACATCCGAATCATAACAAGGACGAGGGCCGACGGGGACGGATATCAACACCATGGCACTATGTATAACAAACAACGTACGGGTAAGATAATTATTACTCCCTCTGTTCCTAAATACTTGTCTTTCTAAAGGTTTCAAATGGTGACTACATACGGAGCAAAATGAGTGAATCTACACTCTAAAATATGTCTATATACATCCGTATGTGGTGACCATTTGAGATGGCTAGAAAGACAAGTATTTAGGAACGGAGGGAGTACATGATTAACTATATATCCAAATCACACAAACATCAATTTTTTATATAAAATTACATGAACAAGAGGCTCACCACAAGGTGGTGCCGTGACGGAGACAGTGCTGGGCGATCGGCGGTGGTTACGATGGAGATTTAGAAGGCACTAAGTAAACCACACCTACATATGCAAACTAAGTGTTATTTTTGACCTCAAATTGCATATAAATCAAATACTAGCACATATATATATTTCCTCCCAAATTACTAAACTCACAAATTAGTAACTATATAAAGCATTGCAAGAGCTAATCTAGCAATGAGAGATGAAAGGACAAAGTTGATAACCTTTGTGATCATTTGAATGGATGGGGGCCTTCAAATCTTGACAAATTTTGGGCAAATTTTGTGGTGAGCTCGAGGGGAAGAGGAAGAACAGAGAGGAGAGGAGAGGGGAAAGGGGGAAGAACAGAGCAAGCTGGACGAAGGGTTTATATGCAGGAGGAGCTATAGTACCGGTTCATGGCACGAACCGGTACTAAAGGTGCTGGAGGGGGCCCAGACTGACAACATCCTACCACCACCCTCATTAGTACCGGTTCGTGGCACGAACCGGTGCTAAAGGTTAGCCACGAACCGGTACTAATGAGAGCGGCCCGGCTAGCCGTTGGAACCGGCACTAATGTATACATTAGTGCCGGCTCTAATACAAACTGGCACTAATGTGCTTCACGTTTGACCCTTTTTCTACTAGTGAACCTTACATGTCCACGTACATGAGACCGGTTCCACCGACAGAAATGCAACTTGTTTTGCTTAAAGGTGGCTAGCGGTGTCTGTTTCTCCTACTTTAGTTGAATCGAATTTGACTACGGCCGGTCCTTGAAGAAGGTTAAAACAACAAATTTGATAATTCACCGTTGTGGTTTTTGCCGTAGATAAGAACGGTTCTTACTAGAAACCCGTAGTAGCCATGTAAAACTTGTAGCAACAAAGTAGAGGACGTCTAGCTTGTTTTTGCAGGGTATGTTGTGATGTGATATGGTCAAGACATGATGTGATATACGTTATTGTATAAGATGATCATGTTTTGTAAAAGTTACTGGCAACCGGCAGGAGCCTTATGGTTGTCCCTTTATTGTATGAAATGCAAACGCCATGTAATTTCTTTTACCTTATCACTATCCGTTAGCGATAGTTGTAGAAGCAATAGTTGGCGAGACGACCACGACGCTACGATGGAGATCAAGGTGTCGAGCTAGTGACGATGGAGATCATGACGATGCTTTGGAGATGGAGATCAAAAGCACAAGATGATGATGGCCATATCATGTCACATATTTTGATTGCATGTGATGTTTATCTTTTATGCATCTTATTTAGCTTAGTACGACGGTAGCATTATAAGACAATCCCTTAACTAAATTTCAAGGTATAAGTGTACTCCCTGAGTACGCACCATTGCTACAGTTCTTTGTTTCAAGACACCACGTGATGATCAGGTGTGATAGACTCTACTTTCACATACAATGGGTGCAAGACAGTTTTGCACATGCGGAATACTCGGATTAAACTTGACGAGCCTAGCATGTACAGACATGGCCTCAGAGCACTGGAGACCGAAATCGAAAGTGAATCATATAGTAGATATGATCAACATATAGATGTTCACCATTGATGACTACTCTATCTCACGTGATGATCGGTCAAGGTTTAATTGATTTGGATCACGTATCATTTAGATGACTTGAGGGATGTCTATCTAAGTGGGAGTTCTTAAGTAATTTGATTAATTGAACTTTAATTTATCATGAACTTAGTCCTGATAGTATTTGCATATTATGTCATACATCAATAGCTTGTGATGTAGCTCCCCATTTATTTTTGGTATGTTCCTAAACAAAAGTAAGTTGAAAGATGATAGTAGCAATGATGCGGACTGGATCCGTGATCTGAGGATTATCCTCATTGCTGCACAGAAGAATTATGTCCTTGATGCACCGCTAGGTGACAGACCGATTGCAGGAGTAGATGCAGACGTTATGAACGTTTGCAAGCTCGGTATGATGACTACTTGATAGTTTAGTGTGCCATGCTTTACGGCTTAGAACCGGGACTTCAAAAACATTTTGAACACCACGGAGCATATGAGATGTTCCAAGAGCTGAAATTGATATTTCAGACTCATGCCCGTGTCGAGAGGTATGAGACCTCTGACAAGTACTTTGCCTACAAGATGGAGGAGAATAGCTCAGCCAGTGAGCATATGCTTGATACGTCTCCAACGTATCTATAATTTATGAAGTATTCATGCCATGTTTATAATACTTTTACATGATTTGATTAGAACTAACCAGGATTGACGTTGTTTCCAGCAGAACTACCGTCGTGTTGTTTTTGTGCAGAAATAAAAGTTCTCGGAATGCATAGAAAATCAACGGAGAATATTTTTGGAAAATATAAAAAATACTGAAACGAAAAACTACCAGAGGGGAGTCCCGTGGCCACCCCGAGGGTGGAGGGCTCCCCCCAGGGCGCACCCCCTGCCTCGTGGACTCCCTGTGGGGGCCCCTGACATGAAACCAATACTAACTCCTATAAATCAAGAAAACCCCATAACAGAAGAGAGATCGGAAGTTCCGCCACCGCAAGCCTCTGTAGGCCCTCTCTGGCACCCTGCAGGAGGGGCCATCATCACCGGTGGCCATGGGGGAGGATCTCGGAGGGGCCATCATCGCCATGAAGGCCAAGGACCAGAGGGAGAACCTATCCCCATCCAGGGGGGAGGCCATGGAGGAGGAAGCACAAGGAGGAGAACCTCTCCTCCTCTCTCTCGGTGGCGCCGGAGTGCCATCGGGAGGGGAATCATCGCCACAGTGATCGTCTTCATCATCATCATCATCATCATCATCATCCTCATCACCTTTACGCGGTCCACTATCCCGCACCCCGCTGTAATCCCTACTTGAACATGGTGCTTTATGCCACATATTATGATCCAATGATGTGTTCCCATCCTATGATATTTTGAGTAGATATCCTTTGTCTTTGGGTTGATTGATGATCTAGATTGGTATGCGTTGTATGTTTTATTGAGAGGTTTCTTTTGAGTGATGCTTATTGCTTATGTCGGTAAACTTTAGTTTTCGCATTGGTGTTGATCGGTGATTGGTTGGCAGTTTTTGCCTTCGATGAAGGATGAAGGAGGTTCAGGTGCAGTTGGGCTGAATTTTTTTTAACATAGTAAAGATGCAGCTCATATAGACACACATACACTCAACCCTATGAACGAACGCACGCACACCCTACCTCTATGAGCATCTCCGAGAGATTGAGTCTGCAGATTATCTTGACTAAATGAACATTGCCGGAAGTTCTGGATCAGAAGTTCTGAAATAAATCCAGAAATAATGCAAGCATCGGAATTTGAACCCCGGTGGCAATACCATTGTTTTGGAAACCATCCCATCATAGTTTTTTTAGAAAAGAAGGATGTACCCCCGGCCTCTGCATCTGGACGATGCATGCAGCTAATTAATTATTCACAAAGACCATATAAGGTGATACATCAATAAGCCTGAAGCCACCATCTTGGCAACGCTGTTGCTACTCGTATCCCCTTGATGAAGGCGTGCCGAATGTCCGGGCCTAGTACCAAACATACATCGTACCAAAGCCTAACATCTAAAGCCAACATGTACTTTTAGTATCTGCAATTTGTATTAAACTGCCAACATGTACTTTTAGTGTTTTGTTAGGTTACATGTACTTTTAGTTGATTTGCTTTTCTATCAGCAAGTCCAAAGCTCACATGTGCGCATGTGGCTATTTAAGCGGCATGAAATAAATAAATAAAATGCATTGTTTATCTGATGTCTTACCCAGCTATGTGATGAAATTGCAAAAAAGCTTGTGGAAAGAGGGGAGATAGATCGAACTTGTTGATGCATCAGCACGGCCCAAGCTTCACTCGACAGAAATGATGTAACATTGCTCTGCTATGCGCAAAAGAGAGAGACTGCAGTTGAATGACGGGCAAATGTTGGAATTTTTTTTCCAAAACGGATTGTTGGATATTATTTCAGTGCTAAGAAACAAGACTATGATCCGAACACACCATAAGCACCAAATGTATTTCCACCGGTAATGAAGAGAAATACAATGAAAGTTAGTCATTTAGTGATAAATTTTATGACTATCTATTACATAAGAGCATCTCTAGCAGACCCCTTAAAAAGGTCAAACCCTTACAATTTTTGAATTTTAAAATTTTGATAAAAAAATGTCCAGACAGAAATCGTAAAAGTTGTCCAACCCATAAATTTTGAAGGGCACCGAAATCCACACTCGAGACCCTTATTTTTGAAGGTTGGAAGGCCAAACCGAGGGTGCCCCGTATACAGGTCAAACCTCGTCGGAGCACACACGCCGCCGCGGAATTTGCCGGAAACTATTCGAAACTCGCCGAAATTCATCACCGCACACCTGGAAAGGCCGCTGGACACTGGAATGGATCGCCGCCTGTTCGAATTGGATGAGCTCGACCTCACCGTGGCCTCCCGTGACCTCAGCCTGGCCGCTGGAATCCTCCCGGTGCGGCCGGCAAAGGCGTACGGCTCGACCGGCAACGGAGCAGGGCGCAGCCGACGGGCGATGGGGCGTGACCAGCGGGCGACAGATCTCGGCGGCGAGGCTGGGCGGGCCGGCGTGGTGACGGGGAGCGGCCGACAGGGTCGAGGCGCGGCCGGCGGCCGACGGGGCTATGCGCGACTGGCGTGGCCGACTGGGGGGAGGGGCGGCACCTGCAGGGCTAGAGGTTTGTTTTTACAGTATCTGTTTGGCCGTAGCTAAAATGGACCCTTAAAATGCCTTTGTTTCGACCCTTATCCTAGTTTTACAATTTGTATTTTTAAGGAGTCTGCTAGAGATGGTCTAAAGACTTGGATGCTACATGAACCTAAGCACCCAATGAATTTGAGTCCTACTGTAGCTTTTCACTGTGTTGTCATATGGATTTTGCATTTTCCATATGCTAAGTGTTTTTCCTCTAAATCATAGAGAATTGGAACACATTTTGTAAAGTGGACGGAGCCGATCAAACAATATCGACGACATTGGTTTCTAGGTCACATTGGTCGTCAGAGCGTTGCGGTGCATCTTCTTGTCGCTTTTCATGGGACCTCAAACAAACTAGCTCGGTGAAGCCATGTGATACAACGTAGAACTTTCCTGATGTCTCATATTTCTAAGAATTACTTTTTTTTCAAGAACTTTACACGATACCAGAAGTTTGTCGAATGCTCTCCATGGGTGAAGGAAGGATGGAGCTTATGATGCCTATTTAGGCGAATACTACAACAATGAGAGGGGTTGGCTTGCCATTCATTTCCATAGATTTCATGCAAGCATGGAAGAACCTACTGCTATTTATTGTACATCATGTGTGTGAGTTATCGGTATATCTTCGCGATCCTCTTCCGTGTTTTATGATTATTTTTATTTGTGCCAATAGGCCAGTGCATATAGTACCTTTGTATGGTTGAAAGTTGTTGTATCCTGTACTACAATATTTATCATATTGAGCCCATATCATACATGAACTGTTTGCAAAGATGATTTCATATACTAGTGTTTTTGCTTTACTTCGTGGGGATCGTATAATGTGTTCATCGACTATATGCAACTTTAGTTAGTTCTAGCGGTGTGTTCATGTTACTATAATCAAAGCTTTGAAATGTTGATTTCAACATTAGCTAATGAGTCATTGGAATGTGCAATTCATCTCTTTTGGGACAACATAAGATTTTATCAATTATTTGCATTGTACAATACATGTTGTCATTTTCACTAGTACTCAACATGTTCAATAATATATCTTGGTTCATGCCTTCATAAGAAGTTCTATAGTTTTGACGTGTAAACACGATTGTGTTGACTCGATAGTTGTCCTAGAAACACATGGTACGGACCTGTCTCTGTGGTATAAGAAAAGCTTCCCCCTTTTCCTTGTTATACAATTAGAAAATCAAGCTGGTAGCTATGTGTTGCTAGTTTGTTTGTTGCTTCAGTTTACCATGTGTTCTGCTGGTGCCTCAGCCCTGCAATTGAATGAGCCTAGTTTAGGTTGTGTCACATACTCACATTTATTGCCACTCACGAGCTGCGGCCAGTGTTATCAGCAACTAACCATAGTCATTAGGGTTTCAGAGAGTGAGTTAACTTCCCAGGTGGCTTGGGGGTTGTTTGCATTCGAGGTTCAGTTTTTGTTAATAGAGAGAAAAAATCCGGAGGGATTTTGTGCATTTTCCTATCCTCAAGAATGAATTTGTATACGAAATGAGCATGGGAAATACCCATGATTATGATGTAAGAAGTATATTGACAGATAACAGCTTTGCCTCGTTATTTGCATGCTACTACTAAGGTCTACCATTTTTGGCCTACTGAGTGATGCACTTGGTAGAACCTTCTTCAAATGTTTCATTCCAAGCTTGGCAACTTTGATGATTTAAACCCTGAACAATCTGTACAAGATTCCTGCCCTCCGTTGCTGACTTTCTGTGTACTCAACTGTGCAGCTCCAATGGCTGGCAAGTACATCGTCGCCGGCCTCGTTGGCTCCTGTGCCATCTCATACGCCTGCGACTACATTGTTTCTCAGAAGAAGATCTTTGGTGGTACGTTGTGTCTCTTGCCTCTATAGTTCCTATCGTGAATTAACAGCATAGTTAGCATTACACTGTTATTGCTTAAAAAAAAGAGCAGTCAAAAACAATTTCCTTTGTGTTAACTACTCTTAACATGTTGTTACTCCTTGATCAGGCACCATCCCAGGGACTGTGTCCGACAAGGAGTGGTTGAAGGCGACGGAGCAGAGGTTCCAGGCCTGGCCCCGCGTCGCCGGCCCGCCGGTCATCATGAACCCCATCAGCCGCCAGAACTTCATCGTCAAGGACCTCAACCCCTGAGGCCCAAGACATTAAGGTAGAGCAGCCATATAGACTGAACTCACTGCCTGCTAAACCTCGTTTCCACACCATTTTTCATGGCACTGATTCTAGATCTTCCACACGTTCGTTTCAGGTTTGCGGTCGGTTGGAACCTTTACCCTGATGGCGATGCCTGTTGCTAAATCTACCTATATGTGCTGGCTGTACTCTCGAGGCTATTTTGTCTGTCTCAATAATTAAAACAACACTATTGTGTAGGGCACTGTGGTTATATTTCTTCTGAAGAACAGAAGAGAACCTGAAGCATATTTGCTTTGGACTTTTTGTCATCTTTTGTTTGCATAAATATGTTTACTTTTCAATTTGTGCTTGTCGGAGCATTGGAGTATGTGCCTTGCAAATTCAGACCTTTTCCTAACTCCAGACTAGGTTGCAGATGGCCTTGTTCTCGAGAGGTTTCTTTTGAGTGATGCTTATTGTTGGGGAACGTAGTAATTTCAAAAAATTTCCTACGCACACGCAAGATCATGGTGATGTATAGCAACGAGAGGGGAGAGTGTTGTCTACGTACCCTCGTAGACCCGAAGCGGAAGCGATCTGGCGTAGAGGAAGTAGTCGTACGTTCTCCTCGCGATCCGACCGATCCCGGCGCCGTTACTCCGGCGCCCCCGAGTTCTTGACACACGTACAGCTCGATGACGTCCCTCGTACTCCGATCCAGCCGAGTGTCGAGGGAGAGTTCCGTCAGCACGACGGCGTGGTGACGATCTTGATGTTTCACCGGCGCAGGGCTTCGCCTAAGCTTCGCGACGGTATAACCGAGGTGGAATATGGTGGAGGGGGGCACCGCACACGGCTAAGGAACGATCCAAAGATCAAACTTGTGTGTTCTAGGGTGCCCCCCTGCCCCCGTATATAAAGGAGCAAGGGGGAGGGGGCTGGCCGGCCAAGGGTGGCGCGCCAAGGGAGTCCTACTCCCTCTGGGAGTAGGATTCCCCCAATCCTAGTTGGACTAGGATTCCCGGAGGGGGGAAAGAGAGAGAGGGGGGCCGGCCCCCTTTCCTAGTCCTAGTAGGACTAGGGGAAGGGGAGGCCTTGTGCCACCTAGGGCTGGCCCTTCTCCTTTCCACTAAGGCCCACTATGGCCCATTTACCTCCCGGGGTTCCGTAACCTCCGGTACTCAGTAAATTCCGTTTTCGCCGGAACCATTCGAACTCCAAACATAGGCTTCCAATATATCAATCTTTATGTCTCGACCATTCCGAGACTCCTCGTCATGTCCGTGATCACATCCGGGACTCCGAACTTCTTCGGTACATCAAAACTCATAAACTCATAATAACTGTCATCGAAACCTTAAGCGTGCGGACCCTACGGTTCGAGAACAATGTAGACATGACCTAGAACTATTCACGGTCAATAACCAACAGCGGGACCTGGATGCCCATATTGGTTCCTACATTTTCTACGAAGATCTTTGTCGGTCAGACCGCATAACAACATCGTTGTTCCTTTGTCATCGGTATGTTACTTGCCGAGATTCGATCGTCGGTATCCAATACCTAGTTCAATCTCGTTGCGGCAAGTCTCTTTACTCGTCCGTAATACATCATCTCACAACTAACTTATTAGTTGTAGTGCTTGCAAGGCTTGATGATGTGCATTACCGAGAGGGCCCAGAGATACCTCTCCGACAATCGGAGTGACAAAACCTAATCTCAAATATGCCAACCCAACATCTGCCTTTGGAGACACCTGTAGTACTCCTTTATAATCACCCGATTACGTTGTGACGTTTGGTAGCACCAAAGTGTTCCTCCGTGGCGGAGTTGCATAATCTCATAGTTACAGGAACATGTATAAGTCATGGATAAAAGCAGTAGCAACATACTAAGCGATCGTGTGCTAAGCTAATGGAATGGGTCATGTCAATCAGATCATTCTACTAATGATGTGACCTTGTTAATCAAATAACAACTCTTTGTTCATGGTCAGGAAACATAACCATCTTTGATTAACAAGCTAGTCTAGTAGAGGCATACTAGTGACATCTTGTTTTGTCTATGCATTCACACATGTATCATGTTTCCGGTTAATACAATTCTAGCATGAATGATAAACATTTATCATGAAATAAGGAAATAAATAATAACTTTATTATTGCCTCTAGGGCATATTTCCTTGATCTCCCACTTGCACTAGAGTCAATAATCTAGATTACATAGTAATGATTCTAACACCCATGGAGTCTTGGTGCTGATCATGTTTTGCTCGTGGAAGAGGCTTAGTCGTGGTGCGCAACATTCAGATCCGTATGTATCTTGCAAATCTCTATGTCTCCCACGGACTAAGTCCGGATGGAATTGAAGCGTCTCTTGATGTGCTTGGTCCTCTTGTGAAATCTGGATTCCTTCGCTAAGGCAATTGCTCGAGATTGTCACGAAGATTTTCATTGGACCCGATGCACTAGGTATGACACCTAGATCGGATATGAACTCCTTCATCCGACTCCTTCATTAGCTGCTTCGAAGCTGCTATGTATTCCGCTTCACATGTAGATCCCTTCTGACGCTTTGTTTAGAACTGCACCAACCGACAGCTCCTCCGTTTAGTGTAAATACGTATCCGGTCTGCGATTTAGAATCGTCCGGATCAGTGTCAAAGCTTGCATCAACGTAACCGTTTACGATGAGCTCTTTGTCACCTCCATATCGAGAAACATATCCTTAGTCCTTTTCGGTATTTCGGGATGTTCTTGACCGCTGTCCGATGATCCACTCTGGATTACTTTGGTACCTCCTGCTAAACTTATAGCAAGGCACACATCAGGTCTGGTACACAGCATTGCATACATGATAGAGCCTATGGCTGAAGCATAGGGAACATCTTTCATTTTCTCTCTATCTTCTGCAGTGGTCGGGCATTGAGTCTTACTCAACTTCACACCTTGTAACACAGGCAAGAACCCTTTCTTTGCTTGATCCATTTTGAACTTCTTCAAAATTTTGTCAAGGTATGTGCTTTGTGAAAGTCCAATTAAGCGTCTTGATCTATCTCTATAGATCTTGATGCCCAATATGTAAGCAGCTTCACCGAGGTCTTTCATCGAAAAACTCTTATTCAAGTATCCCTTTATGCTATCCAGAAATTCTATATCATTTCCGATCAGCAATATGTCATCCACATATAATATCAGAAATGCTACAGAGCTCCCACTCACTTTCTTGTAAATACAGGCTTCTCCAAAAGTCTGTACAAACCCAAATGCTTTGATCACACCATCAAAGCGTTTATTCCAACTCCGAGATGCTTGCACCAGTCCATAGATGGATCGCTGGAGCTTGCACACTTTGTTAGCTCCCTTTGGATCGATAAAACCTTCTGGTTGCATCATATACAACTCTTCTTCCGAAATCCATTCAGAATGCAGTCTTTACATCCATTTGCCAAATTTCATAATCATAAAATGCGGCAATTGCTAACATGATTCGGACGGACTTAAGCATCGCTACTGGTGAGAAGGTCTCATCGTAGTCAATCCCTTGAACTTGTCGAAAACCCTTTGCGACAAGTCGAGCTTTGTAGACGATAACATTACCCGTCGTCGGTCTTCTTCTTGAAGATCCACTTGTTTTCTATTGCTTGCCTACCCTCGGGCAAGTCAACCAAAGTCCACACTTTGTTTTCATACATGGATCCCATCTCAGATTTCATGGCCTCAAGCCATTTTATGAATCTGGGCTCACCATCGCTTCTTCATAGTTCGTAGGTTCATCATGATCTAGTAGCATGATTTCCGAACAGGATTACCGTACACTCAGTGCGGATCTTACTCTGGTTGATCTCGTGGTTACAGTAGTAACTTGATCTGAAGTTTCATGATCAACATCATCAACTTCCTCACTACTTGGTGTAGGTGTCTCGAAACCGGTTTCTGCGACGGACTACTTTCAAGTAAGGAGAAGGTACAATTACCTCATCAAGTTCCACTTTCCTCCCACTCACTTCTTTCGAGAGAAACTCCTTCTCTAGAAAGGATCCATTCTTAGCAACAAATGTCTTGCCTTCGGATCTGTGATAGAAGGTGTACCCAACTGTCTCCTTTGGGTATCCTATGAAGACACACTTTTCCGATTTGGGTTCGAGCTTATCAGGTTGAAGCTTTTTCACATAAGCATCGCATCCCCAAACTTTAAGAAACGACAACTTTGGTTTCTTGCTAAACCATAGTTCATAAGGTGTCGTCTCAACGGATTTCGACGGTGTTCTATTCAGTGTGAATGCGGCCGTCTCTAGAGCATAACCCCAAAACGATAGCGGTAAATCTGTAAGAGACATCATAGATCGTACCATATCTAGTAAGTACGATTACGACGTTCGGACACACCATTACGCTGTGGTGTTCCGGTGGCGTGAGTTGAAACTATTCCGCATTGTTTCAAATGTAGACCAAACTCGTAACTCAAATATTCACCTCCACGATCAGATCGTAGAAATTTAATTTTCTTGTTACGATGATTTTCAACTTCACTCTGAAATTCTTTGAACTTTTCAAATGTTTCAGACTTATGTTTCATTAAGTAGATATACCCATATCTCGCTTAAGTCATCTGTGAAGGTGAGAAAATAACGATATCCGCCACGAGCCTCAACATTCATCGGACCACATACATGTATGTATGATCTCCAACAAATCTGTTGCTCTCTCCATAGTACCGGAGAAGCGGGTTTTAGTCATCTTGCCTATGAGGCACGGTTCATAAGTGCCAAGTGATTCATAATCAAGTGACTCCAAAAGTCCATCAATATGGAGTTTCTTCATGCGCTTTACACCGATATGACCTAAACGGCGTGCCACAAATAAGTTGCACTATCATTATCAACTCTGCATCTTTTGGCTTCAACATTATGAATATGTGTATCACTACTATCGAGATTCATCAAAATAGACCACTCCTCAAGGGTGCATGACCATAAAAGATATTACTCATATAAATAGAACAACCATTATTCTCGATTTAAATGAATAACCGTCTCGCATCAAACAAGATCCAGATATAATGTTCATGCTCAACGCGGGCACCAAATAACAATTATTTGGGTCTAAAACTAATCGAAGGTAGATGTAGAGGTAGCGTGCCGACCGCGATCACATCGACTTTGGAACCATTTCCCGCGCGATCGTCACCTCGTCCTTTGCGAGTTAAGCAATCCGTAGTCCTGTTTGAGTTGCAAATATTAGCAATGAACCAGTATCAAATACCAGTGCTACTACGAGCTCTAGTAAGGTACACATCAATAACATGTATATCACATATACCTTTGTTCACCTTGCCATCCTTCTTATCCGCCAAATACTTGGGGCAGTTCCGCTTCAAGTGACGAGTCGCTTGCGGTAGAAGCACTCAGTTTCAGGTTTAGGGCCAGACTTGGGTTTCTTCTCTGAGCAGCAACTTGCTTGCTGTTCTTCTTGAAGTTCCTTCTTCTTCCCTTTGCCTTTCTTCTTGAAACTAGTGGTCTTATTGACCATCAACACTTGATGCTCCTTCTTGATTTCTACCTCCGCAGCCTTTAGCATTGCGAAGAGCTCGGTATAGTCTTTACTAACCCTTGCATATTATAGTTCATCACGAAGCCTTTGTAGCTTGGTGGCGGTGATTGAAGAATTCATCAATGACACAATCATCCGGAAGATTAACTCCCAATTGTGTCAAGTGATTGTAGTACCGGACATTACGAGTATATGCTCACTAATGAGAACTATTCTCCTCCATCTTGCAGCTATAGAACTTATTGGAGACTTCATATCTCTCAATCCGGGCATTCCGTTGGAATATTAACTTCAACTCTGGAACATCTCATATGCTCCATGACGTTCAAAACGTCGTTGAAGTCCCGGTTCTAAGCCGTAAAGCATGGCACACTGAACTATAGAGTAGTCATCAGCTTTGCTCGCCAGACGTTCATAACATCTGCAGTTGCATTAGCAAGAGTTCTGCACCTAGCGGTGCATCCGGGACGTAACTCTTCGTGCAGCAATGAGGATGATCCTCAAATTACGGACCCAGTCCGTAATTGCTACCATCATCTTTCAACTTTGCTTTCTCAAGGAACGCATTAAAATTCAACGGAACAACAAAGACGAGCCATCTATCTACAATCAAACATAAACAAGCAAGATACTATCGGTACTAAGTTCATGATAAATTTAAGTTCAATTAATCATATTACTTAAGAACTCCCACTCGAGAAAGACATCTCTAGTCATCCAAGTGATCACGTGATCCAAATCAACTAAACCATAACCGATCATCACGTGAAATGGAGTAGTTTTCAATGGTGAACATCTTATGTTGATCATATCTACTATATGATTCACGCTCGACCTTTCGGTCTCCGTGTTCCGAGGCCATATCTGTATATGCTAGGCTCGTCAAGTATAACCGAGTATTCTGCGTGTGCAAAACTGGCTTGCACCCGTTGTAGATGGACGTAGAGCTTATCACACCCGATCATCACGTGGTGTGCGGGCACGACGAACTTTGGCAGCGGTGCATACTGGGAGAACACTTCTTGATAATTTAGTGAGAGATCATCTTATAATGCTACCGTCAATCAAAGCAAGATAAGATGCATAAAAGATAAACATCACATGCAAATCAATATAAGTGATATGATATGGCCATCATCATCTTGTGCTTCATGATCTCCATCTTGCAGCACCACCATGATCACCATCGCCACCGGCGCGACACCTTGATCTCCATCGTAGCATCGTTGTCGCCTCGCCAAACTTATGCTTCTCGACTATCGCTACCGCTTAGTGATAAAGTAAAGCATTACGTAGCGATTGCATTGCATACAATAAGCGACAACCATATGGCTCCAGCCGATTGCCGATAACCGGTTACAAAACATGATCATCTCATACAATAAAATATAGCATCACGTCTTGACCATATCACATCACAACATGCCCTGCAAAAACAAGTTAGACGTCCTCTACTTTGTTGTTGCAAATTTTACGTGGCTGCTACGGGCTTAAGCAAGAACCAGTCTCACCTACGCATCAAAACCACAACGATAGTTCGTCAAATAGACTCCGTTTTAACCTTCTCAAGGACCGGCGTAGCCACACTCAGTTCAACTAAAGTGAGAGACAGGCACCCACCAGTCACCTTTAAGCAACGAGTGCTCGCAGCGGTGAAACCAGTCTCGCGTAAGCGTACGCGTAATGTCGGTCTGGGCCGCTTCATCTCACAATACCGCTGAACCAAAGTATGACATGCTGGTAGGTAGTATGACTTGTATCGCCCACAACTCACTTGTGTTCTACTCGTGCAAAACATCAAACCATAAAACCTAGGCTCGGATGCCCTTTGTTGGGGAACGTAGTAATTTCAAAAATTTCCTACGCACACGCAAGATCATGGTGATGTATAGCAACGAGAGGGAGAGTGTTGTCTCGTACCCTCGTAGACCAAGCGAAGCGATCTGGCGTAGAGGAAGTAGTCGACGTTCTCCTCGCGATCCGACCGATCCGGCGCCGTTACTCGGCGCCCGAGTTCTTGACACACGTACAGCTCGATGGCGTCCCTCGTACTCGATCCAGCCGAGTGTCGAGGAGAGTTCCGTCGACCAAGACGGCGTGGTGGACGATCTTGATGTTTCACGGCGCAGGGCTTCGCTAAGCTTCATGACGGTATAACCGAGGTGGAATATGGTGGAGGGGGCACGCACACGGCTAAGGAACGATCCAAAGATCAAACTTGTGTGTTCTAGGGTGCCCCCCTCCCCCCGTATATAAAGGAGCAAGGGGGAAGGGGCTGGCCGGCCAAGGGTGGCGCGCCAAGGAGTCCTACTCTCCTCCGGGAGTAGGATTCCCCCAATCCTAGTTGGACTAGGATTCCCGGAGGGGGGAAAGAGAGAGAGGGGGGGCCCCTTTCCTAGTCCTAGTAGGACTAGGGAAGGGGGGGCTTGTGACCACCTAGGGCTGGCCCTTCTCCTTTCCACTAAGGCCCACTATGGCCCATTTACCTCCCGGGGTTCGGTAACATCCGGTACTCGGTTCCCAGAATTTTCGCCGGAACCATTCGAACTCCAAACATAGGCTTCAATATATCAATCTTTATGTCTCGACCATTCCGAGACTCCTCGTCATGTCCGTGATCACATCCGGGACTCGAACTTCTTGGTACATCAAAACTCATAAACTCATAATAAGCATCATCGAAACCTTAAGCGTGCGGACCCTACGGTTCGAGAACAATGTAGACATGACCTAGAACTATTCACGGTCAATAACCAACAGCGGGACCTGGATGCCCATATTGGTTCCTACATTTTCTCACGAAGATCTTTGTCGGTCAGACCGCATAACAACATCGTTGTTCCCTTTGTCATCGGTATGTTACTTGCCGAGATTCGATCGTCGGTATCCAATACCTAGTTCAATCTCGTTGCGGCAAGTCTCTTTACTCGTTCCGTAATACATCATCTCACAACTAACTTATTAGTTGTAGTGCTTGCAAGGCTTCATGATGTGCATTACCAAGAGGGCCCGAGATACCTCTCCAACAATCGGAGTGACAAAACCTAATCTCAAATCGCCAACCCAACATCGCCTTTGGAGACACCTGTAGTACTCCTTTATAATCACCCGATTCGTTGTGACGTTTGGTAGCACCAAAGTGTTCCTCCGTAAGCGGAGTTGCATAATCTCATAGTTACAGGAACATGTATAAGTCATGGATAAAAGCAGTAGCAACATACTAAGCGATCGTGTGCTAAGCTAATGGAATGGGTCATGTCAATCAGATCATTCTACTAATGATGTGACCTTGTTAATCAAATAACAACTCTTTGTTCATGGTCAGGAAACATAACCATCTTTGATTAACAAGCTAGTCTAGTAGAGGCATACTAGTGACATCTTGTTTTGTCTATGCATTCACACATGTATCATGTTTCCGGTTAATACAATTCTAGCATGAATGATAAACATTTATCATGAAATAAGGAAATAAATAATAACTTTATTATTGCCTCTAGGGCATATTTCCTTCACTTATTGCTTGTGTTGGTAAACTCTTTTTTGTTAAAAGATTAGGTAAAAAGAATTGCCAGAGGAAAAAAGCCGGGTAGATTGAACTGCTAACTCTGGTCTGGTTAGTTTTTGCATTGGTGTTGATCCGTGATTGGTTGGCAGTTTTTGCATTCGATGGAGGTTCAGATGCAGTTCCTGGCCTGAAACTTTTTTCTAACACAATGCATTTCCTGGCCTGAAACTTCTTTTAACATAGTACATACATCCTACCCCTGTGAGCACCTTGGAGAGGCTGAGTTGGCATGTCATCTTATTGTGATTTTTCGTAGTTGTAGTCGATCCTACCCCTATGAGCATCTTCGAGAGACTGAGCCAACATATCATCTTGAGATTTTTCATAGTCGTAGTCAACAGGAATGTCTATTATCACAGGTCAGTTCGCCGCTTGAATTTTTTTTAAATGAAATTAGTATTGATGCGAGTTGTCGGCTTGTCAGCGGTACATGTAAAAGGTAAAAGATCTGTTCTCCGCTTGATTTTTTTTAAATGAAATTAGTATTGATGCGAGTTATCAGCGGTACATGTAAAAGATCTGTAATCTACTGTATCACTAAGCTCTCTAGGGGTGGAAACGCTCAGGTTGGATTGACAGCCGAATACATGCACCATGTTGCGGAGCTGTATTCAAAAGCTGACAACAAGATCTGTAATCTACTGTATCACTAAGCTCCCTAGGGGTGGAAGCACTCAGCAATACCTGCACCATGGATTGACAGCCGAATACCTGCGCCATGGGCATCAATATTCTTGTGGTTGTATTATTAGATTTTCAGCCAAATAGCTGCACCATGTTGCGGAGTTGTATTCAAAAGCTTAGGCAAACTGGTCAGTGGCTCTGAAGTCTACATGCCCATCAGAAACAACTAGGGGAGAAGAAATTTAAAAGAGTGCGGGTTCTGCTCTGCTATCTCCTTAAATATCTGAAACATTCACCACTAGGTTGGATCTTGCTACATTGGGTTTTCCAAGTTATTATGTTACCTCTTCTATTGTGTACTATGAACTAAATTTTGGTGTGACAACAGAACAAGATTGTAGATAATAAGTTACTGTTATACTGTGGATTTTATTTTCATTTATTGGCCTGTTAAGTGGCAGGATGACATTATTAAGAAATATAATGAGAATCCTAAAAAACAGATATAATGGAAAATAAACTTCATGCACAATGGCAAGAAGAAAACCGCGCGGCAAAGTCGAAAGCTCACATGTGGGCATGTGACGTGTTTAGGCCGCATGAAATAAATAAGTAAAAATGAATTGTTTATCGGATGCCTTAAGCAGCTATGTGATGAAATTGCAAAAAAAAAAACTTCTGGAAAGAGGGAAGATGGATCAATCTTGTTGATGCATCAGCAGGCCCAAGCGTCACTCGGCAGAAAGAATGAGAGGTGTTGATGCATTGCTCTGCGTTGTGCAAAAGAGAGAGAATGCAGCTAAATGACCGTTAAATGTTCGATACTATTTCAGTTCTGAGAAACAGACTATGATCCGAACACACCATAAGCACCAAAATGTATTTCAACCAGTAATGGGGAGAAATACACCCAAAGTTAGTTATTTAGTGATAAATTTTTATGACTATATCTACCACATAAAGACTTGGATGCTACATGAGCCTAAGCACCCAATGAAATTCAGTCCTACTATAGCTTTTGATTGTGTTGTCATATGGATTTTGCATTTTCCATATGCTAAGATTTTTTCCCCTCTAAAACATGGAGAATTGGAACATGTTCTGTAAAGTGGACGGAGCCAATCAAACAATAGCGACAACATGGTTTTTTAAGGTCACATTGCTCGCCAAAGGGCTGCTTGTGCTTCTTCTTGTGGTTTTTCATGCGACCTCAAAAAAACTAGCTCAGTGAGGCCATGTGGTATAACGTAGAACTTTCCTGATGTCTCATATTTCTAAGTATTACTAATTTCAAGAACTTTACACGATACCAGAAGTTTGTCGAATGTTCTCCATGAGTGAAGGAAGAATGGAGCTTATGATGCCTATTTAGGCGAATAGTACAACAACGGGAGGGGTTGGCTTGCCCTTCATTTCCATAGATTTCACGCAAGCATGGAAGAACTTACTGCTATTTATTGTACATCATGTGTGCGAGTTACCAGTATATGGGATAGGTTCCAGATGGCCTTGTTCTCGAGAGGTTTCTTTTGAGTAATGCTTATTGCTTGTGTTGGTAAACTCCTTTTTGTTAAAAGATTCGGTAAAAAAAATTGCTAGAGGAAAAACACCTGGGAGATTGAACTGCTAACTCTGGTCTGGTTAGTTTTTGCATTGGTGTTCATCCGTGATTGGTTGGCAGTTTTTGCCTTCGATGATGGAGGTTCAGGTGCAGTTCCTGGCCTGAAACTGTTTTTTCTAACACAGTGCAGTTCCTGGCCTGAAACCCTTTTTTAACACAGTAATGACGCTGGCACTCATATAGACTCATCCATATGAACGCACGTACATCCTGCCCTTGTGATCGCCTTTGAGAGACTAAGTTGGCACATCTAGTAGTTGTGGTCGACCCTATCCCTATGTACATCCTACCCCTTGTGATCGCCTTTGAGAGACTAAGTTGGCACATCTAGCAGTCGTGGTCGACCCTATCCCTATGAGCATCTACGAGAGACTGATCTGACACATCATCTTAAGATTTTTCATAGTCATAGACCGTAGTCGACGACAACGTCAAAATGGACGTCCGTTTGGGGTCGTGCGTTGGAGTTGGCCTCAGGTTGGATTGATAGCCGAATACATGCGCCATGTTGCGGAGCTGTATTCAAAAGCTTACAACAAGATCTGTAATTTACGGTATCACTAAGCTCCCTAGGGTTGGAAACGCTCAGGTTGGATTGACAGCCGAATACCTGCACCATGGGCATCAATATTATGGTGGTTGTATTATTAGATTTCCCTTCTAGTTTGTATTAAACTGTCAACATGTACTTTAGTGTTCTTTTTAGGGTACATGTACTTTTAGTTGATTTGCTTTTCTGTCAGCAAGTCCAAAGCTCACATGTGGGCATGTGGCGTGTTTAGGCCACATGAAATAAATAAATATGCATTGTTTATCTGATGCCTTACACAGCAATGTGATGGAATTGCAAAAAAGCTTGTGGAAAGAGGGAAGATGGGTCAATCTTGTTGATGCATCGGCGCAGCCCAAGCGTCACTTGGCAGAAAGGATGAGAGGTGCATCAACATTGCTCTGCTATGTGCAAAAGAGAGAGAATGCAGCCGAATGACCGGCAAATGTTGGATACTATTTCAGTGCTAATAAACAAGACTATGATCCGAACACACCATAAGCACGAAAATGTATTTCAACCGGTAATGGAGAGAAATACACCCAAAGTTAGTCACTTAGTGATAAATTTCATGACTATATCTATCACATAAATACTTGGATGCTACATGAGCCTAATCACCCAATGAATTTCAGTCCTACTATAGCTTTTGATTGTGTTGTAACATATGGATTTTGCATTTTCCATATGCTAAGGTTTTCTTTCTCTAAATCATAGAGAATTGTAACATGTTCTGTGAAGTAGACGGAGCCAATCAAACAATAGCGACAACATCGGTTTTAAGGTCACATTGTTTGCCAAAGGGCTGCTTGTGCTTCTTCCTGTGGTTTTTCTTGCGACCTCAAAAAAACTAGCTCGGTGAGGTCATGTGGTACAATGCAGAGCTTTCCTGATGTCTCATATTTCTAAGTATTACTAATTTCAAGAACTTTACACAATACCAGAAGTTTGTCGAATGTCCTCCATGAGTGAAGGAAGAATGGAGCTTATGATGCCTATATAGGCGAAGAGTACAACAATGAGAGGGGTTGGCTTGCCCTTCATTTCCATAGATTTCATGTAAGCATGGAAGAACTTACTGCTATTTATTGTACATCATGCGTGCGAGTTAGCAGTATATCTTCGTGATTCGCTTCCGTGTTTTATGATTATTTTTATTTGTGCCAATAGGCCGGTGCATATAGTACCTTCGTATGGTTGAAAGTTGTTGTATCATGTACTACAATATTTATCGTATTGAGCTCATATCATACATTAATTGCTTGTAGAGATGATTTCATATACTAGTGTTTTGTTTACTTCGTGGGGATCGTATAATGTGTTTAGCGAATATATGCAACTTTAGTTAGTTCCAGTAGTGTGTTCATGTTACTGTAAGCAAAGCTTTGAAATGTTGATTTCAACTTTAGTTAACGATTCATCGGAATCTACAATTCATCTCTTTTTAGACAACATAAGATTTTATCAATTAATTTGCATTGTACAATGCATCTTGTCATTTCATAAGTACTCAATGTGTTCAACAATACATCTTGGTTCATGCCTTCATACGAACTTCTATAGCTTTGACGTGTAAACATGATTATGTTGACTCAACAGTTGTCCTACAAACACATGGTACTAACCAAACTAGCTAGCGAGAATGTGGTTTGCCATGATGCTTTGGAACACAAACATCTTGTCATCGGAATGTACAATTCATCTCTTTTTAGAAAACATAAGATTTCATTGATTATTTACATTATACAATACATCTTATCATTTTCAAAGTACTCAACGTGTTCAACAATACATCTTGGTTCATGCCTTCATACAAACTTCTATAGCTTTGACGTGTAAACACGATTGTGTTGACTCAACAATTGTCCTAGAAACACATGTTACTGACCAAACTAGCTAGCAAGAATGTGGTTTGCCATGATGCTTTGGAACACAAACATATTGTGTAGTATGTATTATATCGATAAAACAATTTTTTCTTTTACATACCGCAAGGATGAAACGTTGTAGTTGCGCATAAAACCATCGATTCCTAGCTAAGTGCCACGGTCCATGATGCAAATTAAAATATTATATTAATTACCAATATTGATTTGTCTATGTGGACGTAGGCGTGCCTAGCTAAGCCAAGATTTGTAAGCTCCTAGAGGAACCATGCACTAGATCTTGAATCCAAAGCAAATCAAATCCACACCCTGTTGCCCTTCTGCATCCCGCTCTTCTCCTCAATGTATGCTAGAGCATTCCACATCAAGCTACTCAATACATTACAGATGAAGGCACAAATGCCAAAGTGTGTCTTAGGTATGGTGGAACAAATGGTAGAAGTCTCGAACACGCGGTCATGTTTGAGTGACCCACTGCAATTTTACTAGAAGGAAACTTGAAATGAGGTGCAAAAGGCAGTTGCTTAGGCACAAGGTACGCGAGGTAGTGTTTATAACAATTGAGCCACCCCACAGTATCAAACACTGGTGGCTCCACATTCTAGTACCACTATCTTTGTCAAAGTCTCCCATCCCGAACACATCACACAATTGTTATCTAATTTTCTTCTTCGGGCATGCATCCCCTAGGGCCGCTTCTTATTTTTCTTTCCTTGCCTGCGAACTATTTAATAGCAACAATATAAGTTTGTGTCAACTGGTAGGTCATCAAACTTGGTTCCATAGGGGAGATTTAGCATTATATATGTGCACAACATTATTGATATTAACATGGTGCAACATGGTCGTTGGGGCTGAGTACCATCTTCAAAAGATTTCATATTGGTAAGTACTACATTTATGAGCATGGGGGTAACTTTAAATGAGTATTAATTGACTGAAAATAAAATCATGAATTAGTTGTGTATCACTCTCGTAAATTTGGTTCAGATAGGTACAATACGTTAGTAATTCGTTCTTGAGATTGCATTAACTTGGCCACAACTTATAGACGTGTACATGTTGAAATCGTGAATGGCCCAACATGGCTAAGAAACAAGTAAATTTAATACACCTAAACCTCTCTTAGTTTACGGGAAGGGAATTATTTTTCATTCTCAAGATTCGGACACAACAAGAGTATAGGCAATGTCCCAGTAAACATTACAAGTGATGATGACACTTTGTACCTACCATAGAGATGCATACTCTCCCTAGCAAGATCTACAAGACATGTTATGCTAGCCGGGGAACACACTTCTTCCTCAACACCTATCATTCCCTACTACGCTCTTCCACGTTTCAAGATGCTTTTCAATCATTGACATTTCTAGGATAACTTTATATGATCATATACAATTAAACATGTTAGATATATGTTTTGATGGTTTCACATTTGATTTAATTGTCCCTATCATGATTGGCTAAGACGCATGATAATTGATGGCAAACAGACATGCCTTCACTTGAATTGGTTTCTTCACATCATGAATGGGCACAAGAGGATAAAAAGTTATAGCATGACATGGATAGATAAAGGACGAGACTTAACCTTAGCTACAGTTGCTGCTGGTTGCCGTAAACGCAAAAATTATTTGCAGAGCAAGAAATAGAGAGAATTGGCGTTTGGTCAGGCATAAAGTATGTTGACAATCACCATGACAAAATTGCACAAAACCTATTATTGATTTCCAATTTGATTGTGCGTAGCATATATAAGAAATATATTATAGGTTTGTGCTAAAATGACCCTTCACATTTTGGTGATGTTGTAACATTTGACACTATTTTTGGCACAAACGGAGAATATAGGGCATTATGGTGTTTTCCTGGGCTCAATAAGTTAAGAGAGATTACTGGTTCTAGTGTTGTGCTTACTATTTTTGTTGAGTCAAATGTGCATCAAACAGATGACGTGCTAAGTGATCCCACCTTAAGAAAAGTGAGGTTTAATCAAGACATTTCAAAGAGGAAGAGAACTTGGATCGGCAACTTGCACGAGGAAAACGGGCAAGCCAACTAAATCCAACCGAAAAAGGAGCTAAGGTAAGTTGCATCCTGCACATTTCACTATGCTTTATTTATTTTTGGTAGACTAATAAATTGCATTTTCTTTTGCGATAGCAAAAAGAAAGTTAGAGTGGACCACAAAGTCAAGTAGACGTGGAGGATGATGGAACATGGCAACAACAAATGGACATATGGGGAGCTTGAAGGGTGCAATGTCATTGATAATTTTACCTAGCCCATGGCAACTCCTACCTGTGATGATGATACTCTTTACGACGAAGATCCGTTCTAGTATTAAGAATTTGGTAATTAACATGTCATTTCAGAGGTAATTATGGTAGTTTGGGTGTAAATATGTCATTTTGTGGGCTAAGTGCACGAGTGAGATGGGCTAATATGTGATTGTTCGATATTAGCACCTGTTACCGTAACATTTCAACACTAGCCCTACTTCACTCTTTACTTTTCCAGCCTTGTCTAGTTGTTTCTTATAATCTGTTTTTGTACTATCTTCTCCTTTGCAAAGTGTGTTAAAATGATGTCTCCTTAGTTTTTTGTTTTTTTCTTCGCAAAATGTTGTCTGTAGTCTCTTTAGTTTTTTCTTATACTCCCTCCGCCCCTTGCCAAACGATCTTATATTATGGGGCGGAGGGAGTATATAATAAAACTTTTGTACTTGTAACCTGTTCTGGCATAGTTTTGGCTTTTGTGAGATCTTGGCCGTTGAATCAGATTTGCAGGGCTGAGATGAGAGGTGAAGTTTGTGTCAACTAGTAGGTCTTCAAGCTTGCTGCCATGGGGGAGATTTAGTTTTACATATGCGAACACCATTATTGATATTAGCATGGTGCACTAGCCGAACCTACCCGTGGAGCACTAGCCGAACCACCACAGTGACATCCGAGCCTACCTGGCCCTGCGGAGCATCAGGTTGAGGCGACGCATTGGCCATGCCCTGATGGCTGACTCCACTCTAATTGGCTTTTGCATCTGTGTTGATCTGTGATTTGCGAGGAGATTCTTGCTGAGCTCTTTCCTCTCGTCTGCTAGCGTCGATGGCGTGGATGTGAACCCAAAACAAACCAAACCCACACCCTGTCGCGCTTCCGCATCCTGCTCCTCTCCTCAATGTATCCTAGAGCATTCCAGATCGAGCTATAATAGACATTATCAATGAACGCACAAATGCCTAAGTGCATGTAGGTATGGTTCAACACATGGTAGTAGTCTGGAACATGTAATCTGGCTCCAATGACCCAGTACAAGTCACTGACAAAATAATTGGAAGGAGGCGCAAATGGCAGCCGCTTGGGCACCAGGTACGCGAGGCAGTGTTTATAGTGCCCTCTAGGGTTGCAGGTGCATGTCTGAGCACAGACCAAGCAAGTAAACAAATGGTTCACGTATTGCGGTCTAGAGGACATGATGTGTCCACCTACAACCGAGTTGCGTGACTAGAACAGAGAGGGCAAGGGAGCCCTCAATTAACAACTAAGCCACCTGACAGTATCAAACGTTGGTAGCTCCATATACTAGTACCTCTTCCTTTTCTGAAGTCTCCTACTCCCGAACACATCACATGATCATTATCTAATTTTCTTCTTGGGGCATGCATCCCCTAGGGCTGCTTCTTATTTTACTTTCCTTGCTTGTGAGCTATTTAATATCAGTAATAGAAATTTGTGTCAACTAGTAGGTCTTCAAGCTTGCTGCCATAGGGGAGATTTAGCTTTATATATGCGGACAACATTATTGATATTAGCATGGTGCAGCATGGTTGTTGGGGATGGATAACATTTTCCACTGATTTTGTATCGGTAGGCAGTACATTTATGATCATGGGAGTGAACTTTAACGTGTATTAATTGACTAGAAGGTAAATCATGAATTTCAGTAGAGGATTATTGTGTATCTCTCGTACATTTGGTTCAGATAGGTATAATATGTAGTTAGTGATTCGATCTTGAGATCACTTTCACTTGACCAGAATTTATAGCCTATGCACATGCTGAAATCATGAACAACACAACATGGATAAGACACACGTAAACAAAATACAAGGAAATAATACATACATACTTTCATTAGAAATATGAGGAGCAATTAACATACAATTTCTTCAAGCGGTTTAGAAAAGCAAACATGATATGTATACTCGCCCTTATTTTGTGACTACTCTTCAGAAGTATGCTAATATTTGCCTCAATAATTTTGCAACGACAAACTTCAGTTGGTTTTCAGGCATATACCTAAACCTTTCTTAGTTTACGAGAAGGGAATTATTTTTCATTCCCGTGGCTCAAATACAACAAGAGATAATTGCAAGAGTATAAACGATATCCCAGTAAACACTACAAATGATGATGACACTTTGTGCCTACCATAGAGATTCCTGATCTCCATAGCAAGATGATCTACAAGACAAGTGTGCTCGTTGATGCCATGAGGACCACATGATTATCTAAGACACATGATTATCCCTCTCTTGATTATCTAAGACACATGATAATTGATGGCAAACAAACATGTCTGCACTTGAATTGGTTTCTTCGCATCATGAATGGGTGCGAGAGGAGCAAAAGAAAGCTCATGACATGAATAGGTAAATGGTTAGACTTGGCCTTAGCTGCACTTGTTGTTGGTTGCCATGACCACAAAAAATATTTGCAGAGCAAGCAGTAGAGAGAGTTGATTTTTGGTTAGGCATAAAGTGCATTGACAATTTCCATGATGAAATTGTCGAGAACCTATTATTCCAATATGATTTGCAGCTGAGTGCGGGGATCATATAACAAACATCTTACATGCTTACGCTAAAATGATTCGTCACACTTTGGTGTTGTTGTAACATTTGACACTACTTTTGGCACAAACGATGATCTAGGGCATTTTGGTGTTTTTCTTGGGCTCGGCCAATTAATAGCGACTACCGTTTTTAGTGTTGTGCTTATGATTTCTATTGAGTAAAATGTCCATCAAACGGATGAGGGCAGAGGCTATTGCGCGTACGCTGCAGTGCTCAGTTTCAGGCGGCAAAAGTTTGGAAACAACACAGTCCTTTTAATAATCAGAGATATGAGAGATTAGGCAGGCAAAGGTTGGCCCACCCTGAAAATCGAGGGGGGGGGGGGATTGTGATTACATGAGGGAGCTAACATATCTTACAGATTAGGAAGGTTTAAGTGGGGTCCACCCTAAAAATTATTACGTGAGGGAGAAACGAGAAAAAAAAGGAAGGGATCGATCGTGCACATCTCCCATGGCCCACCTGGTCCTCCCGAAAAAAGTGGTCGGCTGTCTGGGATGGATTCCTCCGCGCGTGGGGATCCCGCGAGCAAACGCGAGGGAGTAAACTCCCCATATGAGTCACTAAAAAATGCTCACATTAAGAAAAAGGAGGATCAATCAATATATTTAAAGGGGAAGATAACTTGGATTGGCAAGCTAGATAAGGAAATGTGCAACCAACTAAATCTGCCATATGAATAAAAAAGGGCTAAGGTATGTTGCAACCTGCACATTTCAATATGCCTTTTTTATTTTGTTTTGTAGACTAATAAGTTGCATATTCTTTGGTGGTAACAAAAGGAAAACTATGGTGTACTACAAGTCTACAACGCCAAGTAGATGTCGAGGATGATGGCACATGGCAGCAACAAATGAGCAGATGTGAAGCTTGAAGAGTACAATGTCGTTGGTAGTTTTACCTAGCACATGGAAGCTCCTACTTGCGACAATGATACTCATTATGATGAATATCCACTCTAGTACTAAGAGCAACTCTAGCAAAGTCGTTATACCGGCCCGATGGCTAAAATTAGCGTATTATGTCAAATTTGGTCAGAAAATAACACTCTGAGTGGCCATCTTGTTAGGCATTGCCACAATTTATGGAGCACCCTCCACACCTTGCAGTCACCATATATGGTGTCTCGAGGCTGCTTTTTGGAGTGCACTCCATATGGCAGCTACGTATGGTGTGAGGAAACTTCAGGTGCCCCTACCTTACATGGGATGGCAGAGAGGTCGGGGAAAAGGGGATGTCACATTGACAAGTGCGTCCCATGATTATGGAGGCGGCTAATCTGAGTTTGCACGTTTCCGCTTCAGATTTCATTTTTTATGAAGTGCACTCTATAATGATTATGAAGATTGCCATTTTGACGACTCTCCCAGAGTTGCTCTAAGAAATTGATAACACAATATTTTTGAGCTAATTATAGTAGTTTGAGTGCTAACTATAGCGTTTTGTGGCTACGTATACAAGTGAAATGGACCAATATATGTTCATGCTCAATGATAGTTCAACGGTAGCAGTTGTTGTTATAAACTTGTAAGAATTTGAATGCTAGCCCCGCCAAGTCACTCTGGCCGCAGGCCCTAGCCTTGGCTTCTATAATGTGTCTATTTGCTATATTGTCCTTTGCAGAGTGTGTTTAGAGCCAACTCTTTTGAGGTGCAGCTTATGCATAAGTTGTGATAGGAATAAGCTATAAGAGAAGCTATCGTGGAAATAAGCCCATGAGAATAAGCCACCCAGTTCTTTTTAGGTTCAGTCATTTAGCTTATTTTCTCATATGTCTGATGAATAGTCTATAATACCCTTGGACTACAATTCCGTTCTAATTAAATGATATGGAGTTATTTTATAGTGTTTTGTCGCATGTATGAACATAAAAGTGATTGTTGTGATGTCTCAATTATGAACATCATTGTCTTGCATATGAATATCACAAAGTGTTAGACACCAATATCACAAAATAACCAATAGAACACTGTTTCTTTGTCTCACATTCCAATACCAGTGACACAAATGCTCACATACAATACTTACATGTATATATGTTATAAGAATTCACTGTCCAGTAGATAAAAACTCAGTATATAAGTATTCACAAATACCCAGCAATAGGATACAGAAAATGGATCAATCAATTTGACATCTCAATTTGATGTACAAAAAGGCAACTCTCAATGTAAATTTGATTGTAAGACAAAGCAAAGCTTGTAGGCAATAGCCTGAACACCTTGTGGGCGAACTCGCCAACGTCAGAGGTGGCTCACTGGGCTGCCAATGCGGATTTGGCGGATATGCAGGGGGAATGCGAGCTCGTCGGAGGTCTTTCCAGTGGCGGATGGGCAGAGGACAAGAGATGACGGGCAGGATGCCTGGAGTCCAAAGGCGTCGCTTTGGTGGGGATCAAAGGTGCGTACGAAGGCGGAGCTTCAAGAGCCGAGGGGGGATGGTGGAGCTAGAGGGACGGGTGATGGCAGGGGAGGGGCTAGCCTCTGATGGTGAGCGATGGTGGCCCCCTGGAAACCCTAGCGGGACGAGCTCTCTCTCTCTCTCTCTCTCTCTCTCTCTCTCTCAGGGTACGTGAGGCACCATTTTCTTTCAGTCGCGAGGGGTGGGATCACAGAGCTGACACGATGGCATTTCAGGAGTAATTAACTGCACCTTTGAGGACAAGGGGTTAACCGGTTCATTTTAAGTGATAAGTTGTGGGAAGCTATCCTCCACCCAACTTTTTTCCATTGTGAAGATGTCTGCGAAATAAGTTTAGCTCTACCCGTAAAATGAGTTTTCTTGGGATTTTGCTTATTTTGGCATTAAGCTTCTATAAGCCTCAAAAGGACTGCCCCTTAAATGATGTATGTGATCTCCTTAGTTTGTGCTTTTTGTTCAAAAAATGTTGGGTGCGTTCTCTTTAGTTTTTTCTTCTATATAATACTCCCTTGTTGGTTCACTATTATAAGATGTTCTGAGTTCTTTTGGATTCAAAGTATATACAGAAACATTTTAGTGTGTTTATTCACTCATTTCAGTCTATACATGGTCCATATTGAAATATCCAAAACATTTTATGTTTGCGAACGGAGGAGTACTCTATAGTTCGTTCTTGCACTGTTTTGGCTTTGGTAAAACTATGGCCTTTGGATCTGCTTTGCAGGGAAGAGATGAAAGGCTAGGTTGGCCTTCTATTAGCAAAGGTAGTGACCGAAAAGGATGAGACATTGTAATTGTTCCGAAAAGCATTAGTTCGTAGCAAAATGCCACAATTGAATGTCTTAATTAACCAATTTTGATTTTTCTATGTGGACGTATGCTCGCCTAGCCGATCCATGCTTGTAAGCTCCTAGGGCAACTGTGCACTTGAATGTGAACCCAAAATGAATCAACTCCACACCTGCCACACTTCCGCACCCTTCTCTACACTACAAGTTATGCTAGACCATTCCACATCAAGCTACACCAGAGAAAACTGTTGAAGGCATGAATGTCGGAGTGTTTGCTAGTATGGTTGAAAGCATGACGGAAGTCTAGAGCATGCGGTTAGGGTCCAATAACCCACTCGAACTCATTGATGAATAACTTGAAAGAAGGTGCAAGTGGCAGTTGCTTGGGTAGATGGTACGTGTGAGACGGTGTTGATGTTGGCCTTTACAGTTGCAGACGCATGTCTGACAACACACCAAGTAAATCAGCAAATGGTTCCTACATTGTGGTCTTGAGGACATGATAGGCCCATCTGCAACTGAATTGTGTGTCTTGGAATGCAAGGGCAAGGGATCCCTCAATTAACAACCGTGCCAAACCGGAATATCAAACGTAGGTAACCCCGCATGATAGTACCACTTTCTTTTCCGAAGTCTCCCATTCCCGAAAGCATCTCTAATTTTCTTCTTCGAGCATGCATCCCGGCCCTAGATAGGCTGCTTCTTGATAGCAGCAATATAAGTTTGTATCAACTGGTAGATCGTCAAGCTTGCAGCGAAGGTTTAGCATTATATATGCGCGAAGCATGGTGCAACATGGTCGATGAGGGTATCTACCTTCCCGCACTGATTTCATGTCGGTTACCAGTACATTTATGAGTATGGGACTATGGGAGTGACTTTAGTAGACAATTATTGTGTATCGCTCGTACATTTGGTTCATACTGATACAGGTACAAATATGTAGTGAGTGACTACTTGAGATTGCTTGCACTTGGCCATAACCTATAGCGTACGTACGTGCTCCAATCATGAACGACCCAGCATAGCCAATTCACAAGTAAATTACACTCAAAGAAATAGTAGAAACCTAATTTTGTCAAAGAATGACGAACAAATTTAACTTCCGGTCTATTCATCTCTAATCATGGCAATATAACAAACATCGGCAATAATAAAAATTACATCCAGATTCATAGAGCACCTAGAGACGGCTACAAGAACTGAAGCGAGCCGAAGGCACCTGCAGTCATCGCCCCTCCCTTGTTGAACCCGAACAAACTTGTTGCAATAGACGGTCGGGGAGTCGTCGTGCTAAGACCCCATAAGACCAGCGCACCAAAACAACAACCGTCGTCAATGAAGAGTAGTAGATCGAAAGGATCCAACCCGAAAACACACGAACATAGGCGAACAACGAACAAATCCTTAGATCCACAAAAGATAGGTTCACCGGAAACACATCTCCACACGCACCCCGACGGTGCTAGACGCATCACCGAAACGAGGGCTATGCGGGGAGAACCTTATTCCATCTTCATGCATAGTTTAAAAAACCTGACCGGGCCGATGTTCTGACCGAAAAAAAAACAGAACCGGTGATCCAAGCGGTTTTTTAAGCTTGGTGGACCATTGGAGCAATCAAACTGGAAAAAGCCCGGTCAAATCAGTCGGTTTTTGGAAAACTAATAAACCGGGCGGTTCACATAAAACTGGACAGTTTGATGTTGATTTCAGAAAATCCCCTCGATCGACTTGTTTTGTGCGTATAAGTTGAGGGTAGAGTCGGTAAAGTTAAAAAAGCACTATCTTTTGGTATGATTTCGGTGAAATGGGAGCTTTCTCTCTCGATTTTGTCCACAAATACAAAACCATCGGGTGCCGCCGCCCCCTCCACAGCCACCCTTGCTCTGCGCCATGGCGCGGTGACCTCGCCTCCCCCTCGTCGCTCCAGCTATGCGCGGCAGCAACAACACATTTTCTTTATCATGTATATGAATTAGATATTAACATGTACTAGTTATTAGTTACTCTGTCATGTCATCACATATTTTTTTATCGATTGATCGGTGTATTTAACGATAGAATATATATTATTTTTATTACTTAAAAAATTGACAATCAAACCGGTGAACCGACGGTCCAACGGGTAAAAACCTGAACCGATAACCTTGTCGGTTCGATTTTTTAAACTATGTCTTCAGGGAGCCGCCGCTTGTCTCACCTTCCCGAGAATAACCAATAATTTAACATACAATTTCCTGAAGCGGTTTAAGAAAAACACGGGTTATGCACTCACCCTTATTTCGTGCGGGCTCGTCAAAAGTATGCTAATATTTGTGCCAATAATGTTTCAACGATAATTGGCAGTTGTTTACTACTGTTCTGACTTGTGTAAAACGTTGGCCGTTGGATCTGCTTTGCAGGGCAGAGATGAAAGGCTAGGTTGGCCATGGGTTAGCAGAGCTCTCAGCGCACACCCCGTGGAGGACAGGAGCGAGACGGCCCGCCGCCGGTGGAATCGAACGCGGCGGCGCCCCCTCTTCACTCCCTTGAGCCAGCCGGCGCGTGCCCCACCGAGCTCCGCCACCCCGCACCGCGAGGCCGACCTGAATCACTGATGGCCTGATCAGGAGCAGGTTCGATCCGATCCCCCCTTCCCCCCTCACCCTCCAATCCCCTGATCTAGTTTGCTCTCCGTCTACGAATCCGGGCGTCAACGTGAGATATTTCTAGATCAACCCGTGCCAGACAGTAGGAGCCCCAGATCTTCTTCATAGTATCAATGGCGAGGGGAGCGGCTCGATTCCTCTGCTCTCCCATGCCCTCCTTGCTTCCTTCAGCAATGGACTGGACCAAGATTCTCCTTCTAGCTGTTAAGAACCAGGATTCATTACTGTGGGCTGCTACCTGCAACTCCAAAATGATTTCAGCTTTTGCTTGCGTCAAACGTCTAGTATGTAGGTTGGTAGGGTCGCAAGCACGTTTGGATTCCTTTCTTCTTTGATGCAACTTGTGTTGTGTTGTGTGTATCTACATACATACACATCTGCTTTAATTGGTCAGCCGCCACACCGGTCCTCTGTATGCCCCCATTTAGGTTCTCTTGTGTTAAATGAATTTGTGTCTGTGTGCTCACTCTTTCGAAACTGTATGGTGATTACAGTACCTGCTCTGCTCTAACTATAGCTGCCATTTTTCCTCTTGCAGGTTAGGAGGGGAAAGATAAAATTATAGGTGCCTCTCGATACTCCTGCCTGCAAGTAGGTGCTCAGCCTTGATGGCGATGCCCGGATCCTGCCCATCAACCGCGGCTCCATCTGCAGGCCACCCTCCCATCTGCCTCGCCGATGCTTCAGGTGGTTTGCTGCATTCCTCTCCCACCCTCACCCCGCACACTCCCCTCTCATATAGCTCTCTAACTTTTGGCATTGTTAGGGGCAGCGGGATCCCAAGACATGCTGCGACCACGTCTGGTGCTCTTCGGCGACTCCATCACCGAGCAGTCCTTCCGCCCCGGCGGGTGGGGAGCTGCCCTCGCCGACACCTACTCCCGCAAGGTCAAAGCAGACCCCATTGATTCTCAAATTCCTTGTGTTTCCTGGTGTATCCGTGCCTGCCGGTATCCAGTGATTTTTTTCCTGGTGTTTCAGGCCGATGTTGTTGTCAGAGGCTATGGTGGATACAACTCAAGATGGGCTCTGTTCCTGATCCAGCGCATTTTCCCCCTGGTACGAACGGCTTGCATCCGGCTGCTCAGGTGTTAAATTATGAGATTACCACGCTGATCTGTGGTAAATTAATGAATAGTCCCTATGATGCAGGTTGGGCTACCACCTGTTGCGACAACTATATTCTTTGGCGCTAATGATGCAGCGCTTCCAGGACGAACAAGTCAGCGGCAACATGTTCCGGTTGAGGAGTATAGACAGAATCTCAAAACAATTGTTAATCATCTGAAGGTAAGTTTCCAAACGAAAAATAGTAATGTTCCCATTTAGTTGGAAGTGTATAAAAGGGGAAACCTTATACTTGCTTTGGGAACTCTGACTTGAAGCAGTTTCAGACTAGCTGTAACTCTGCCTGTCTGGAGGTATATATCTGTGGAAATGTGGATTGGCTTGCTTAGGATCATAGGTTGCTGGAGTCTTTGTGATTTCTACCGCGGGAAGATTGAGAAGCGTATTCACATCTTGCTTGTCATCTGTCATACAGAAGTTATGGAACCTCCATTTCAGAGTTGATGGCCAGTCATTTTAATTCACTGGTCTCTCGAAGTGCCTTTACCTAATAATTAGTATAGTCGGAATAGAAAACATCAATGTTGATATATTACAGCCGCATCGACTTCAGTGTCTCCTGGCCTGTCATAATAACTAAATGTGTTGTGTTGTTAAAACCGTGATCTAAGTTATGTCTTAGTTGAAGTAGGTATACTGAGGTAAATTTAGGAGTGCTATATTTTTCATTAGTATTTTTACGGGCAATATGAAGTATCAGTCATTCAAAGTATTTGTAATCTGACATTTCATCACAATACATGATTGTTCCAAGTCCATGGTAATTTTGCTTACAGACAGAATCTTTGATCTACAATGTTGAGGAGTACAGACAGAATCTCAAAACAATTGGTAATCATCTGAAGGTGAATTTGAAACAAAATGATAATAATGTTCCTAACTACTTTGAAGTGTAGAAAAGGGGAAATCTTATATTTGCTTTTGGAACTCTGATTTGAAGCAGTCTCAGACTAGCTGTAACTCTGCCTGCCTAGAGGTATATTTCTGTGGAGCTGTGGATTGGCTTGCCTAGGATCACAAGTTGCCGGAGTGCCTATTTTGATCACTAGGGCTAGGAAAATTAAGCAGTATCGTCATGCTTGCAATTCATACAAAAGTTATGGAACCTCCATTTCAGAGTTAATGGCCAGTCATTTTAACTCGTTGGTTTCTTGAAGTTTCTTTATCTAATAATTAGTACTGTATGAATAGAAAACATCACTGTTGTTATATTACAGCAGCATCGACTTCGGGGTCTCTCGGTCTGTCATATAGTTAAATGCGTTGAATTGTTAAAAAAATGATCTATGTTATGCCCTAGTTTTTTGGAATATGTTATGTCCTAGTTAAAGTAGTCATGCTGAGGTAAATTTACAATTGCAGTGCTATGTTTTTCAGTAGTATTTTTTTGGGCCAATAGTATCAATCCATATTATATATAATCTGACATTCCATCTCAATACAGGATTGTTCCAAGTCCATGGTGATTTTGCTTATCACCCCACCTCCTATTGACGAGGATGGAAGAGAAAGATATGCACGGTTGGCATCGCTTCTCTTTCTGAACTATCTTCTTTGATCTAAAAACTTTAGTGAATGACTGACGCAGAAATAAATAAATGAGAGTGAAGAATACCAAACGCTGCCCTAATCTCTTTATGTCTGTATCTTGGCGCAACTAAATGCTGGAGTTCGTCCTTTTTTTTGTGGGAACAATGGAGTTACGGAATAGTATAATTGACTTGTTATTGGCGTTCATGTAATGTGCAGTGACTGACATGCTTCACTTTGCACAAGCTTTACTGAACACATAACATGTAATCTATTTGTTGTTGATTCTTTGCATTTTCTCCTCAAGATCACTGTATGGAGAAGATGCGAGGAGGCTCCCAGAAAGGACAAATGAAATGGCTGGTGTCTATGCAGGTCAGTGCATAGAACTAGCCAAAGAAATGGATGTACAGTGTGTTGATCTTTGGTCAAAGATGCAAACCACTGAAGGTTGGCAGAAACTTTACTTAAGGTAATTAATGCCTGTCCAAATTGTAAGTTCCCCTGTTGCCATTTTTAATAGAACAAATGATATGGTTTAAAAAATAAAAATATGTTTATTCAGGTTCTTTATTTTAGAATAATATTAAGTTTAATCAGTAGCATTTTTTTCTCACCAACGCAAGATAAGGCTATTTTTGTTACAATACTAATAACTTGAAACTTTTAGACAATGTCATCCGCTTTGGTATATCGTGCATTTACGATGGACTTAAAGATAACATGGGTGCATTAATCATCTTTTTTTGATACTTGGGAAACCAGGCAAGCTTGAACAATAACTTTTTCCAAGAAAGTTGTCGAATCAGCCTAGTCGTTCGAGACCACCTCACAAGTGGCTGTTTGCAACCTGTGCATATGAACAGAAGCTTGTTAAGAAGCATCCATTACTGCATGCTTTCGTTCTGATCGATCAATTAAATAACTGTTTTCATCATCTCGCAGTGATGGACTGCATCTGACGCCGGAAGGAAATGCTCTGGTCCACAAGGAGGTCGTCCAGACCTTGAGAGGCGCTGGTCTGAAAGCTGAAGATATGCCACATGACTTCCCCCATCATTCCAAAATCAACGGGGTTCACCCGGAAAGGGCCTTCCAGTGAAGTGGTTTCAGGCAGCGTGATGTTCAAGTTCTGAACCGCTTGCTTCCTCGGTTTTTTGCCTTTCCTTGTGTTTTAATTTTTTCTTTTGGTGTGAAACTTCTGAACTGTGAAATTTCATGTCCATTTTTCACCCCGTTGAAATAGTTGGGTGTGCTCCATTTTCCATAAACAAATTACAAGTAGATGACATGATTTTTTAGGTGGATTGCTGCTTAGATTATCACTATTACAGTACAATTTACAATACAAGGAACACAGTGGCTAATGTTTGATAGTGCCGCGACATAGAGTACCTGCATTGGAAATTGCATTTCTTTGGTGCATTTATTTTGATTGTCAAAAGCTAACAAACCCCTTCCCCTTGAAGATTATGTTTTGGATACCTGGGGACAAACGGCCGGCTTGTCGTCTGCACACCTGGGAATTGAACTTGCATTCTTGTGTGGTTTTCTTTCTTGTGAAGAACAGAAGAGAACCTGAGGCCATTTGCTTTAGGCCTTTTGTCATCGCCATCTTTGATTGCGCGAACATGATTGTTTGTTTACTTTCACTTTGTGCTTGCTAGTCACACTGGAATATGTGCCTTGTTGAAGGGTTTTTTTTTTTTTTTGAGAATTTGCTAAAGGAATCTGTTTTAGACCCTTCTTCTAACTCTACAGCTGCTGTGCCTTTTAGCTGCACCTGGTAACTATCATCTCATGGTTCTTCGAGAGGCATCTCATTCTCCAGCGATGCTCGCTGCTGAGGCTCGGTCCATTTTGTCGAAGGTTTGCTACACCTTGTACTCCCTCCGTCCGTCCGGAAATACTCGTCATCAAAATGGATAAAAAGAGATGTATCTAGAAATAAAATACATCTAGATACATCCCCTTTTATTCATTTTGATGACAAGTATTTCCGGACGGAGGGAGTACTAAATCAGCGACAATTAATATGGATTGGAGAGAGTATACATTTTTTCCAACGCTTTTGCTATTTTTTTCGCCAAAGAGTTGGTGAAGAAGTATTTGCCAGATAAAAAGCGCAAAAGATATCCATCCCATTCATCTGTGATTTGCTTTCCCGTGGTTGGTTCCTATCGTTCCTTCATGAGCTCGACAACATCTGCATGCTGTCGTCGACGAATGAGGCTGAGGTCGCTGAAATGTGTTCAAAACTGCGGGTCACAAAACACGTGTCCGCCCGTGGTTATACCTGAAGATAAATAAATAAATCTACCTGCATTTGGACACAGGTTTGTCTGAAGCTTGTCTCAGCGACACTTAAAAAAAGTCCATGCGTGGAACTAAAATTAGTTAACCCCAAAATTGGGTAAGAAATACGTCAAAAACATCGCATCACCTAGCTCCTCTGACGTACAGGAAACTACTGCAGAGGGACGTCGATGTTTAGCGTCCGTCCCCCGCGCATCCAACGGCAGCTGATGGAACCGAACGAATAGCACAGTGATGCCTACAGGCCGTGTAGCCCACGAAGGAAATTATTCTCAAATGGCCCAATAGCAAGGGAAAATGAACCAGCGGCGATGTTCCTGCCCTTAACTCTGTCCGCACAGCGGAATCCATACAACGCAGTCTTGTATCGGTCCGCGACATGGTTCGAACGCGATTTCTCCCGCAAACCGGAGACAAAAAGTGATGAAGGTTTGCGGGAGTCCGGAGCGATCCCACGTCTACTTCTGGGCGCCCTGACTCACCAAAAAACCCTCCCCCTCCCGCATTTTCTGTCAGCGCCGCTTCAGAGCGTCACCACCCGCATTCATGCCCTGCCAGAGCCAACCCGGCCGCTCACTGGCGCCCGCATTGAAGCGCCGCGCCGGCCGAAAGAGCGGTACCCAAGCTGCTTCCCGATGCATGCGACTGCCATGCGTTCAAATGATACGACAGCCGCCCGTCCTTCTGTCTGCCACCCGCATTGATGGCACTGTCGAGGCGTCTTCTCCGGCGCCACCCGTCCCACCCTTTGCCGCTCACCGGTGCTATATAAACCCTTGCCCTGGTGCCCCGGCCATAGCCACAGTCACCCCTCTCTGCACCACTCACCACCATGGATTCCTCTGCAGCCAAAGCTCTCGGGAACGGGCTAATGTCGGAGTAGAAGAAGGCCATGGCCACCACTGCTGCCGACTGGTAGACCGGCAGGCAGCCGCAGGGCAATCACGCGCGGATGCGGACCTGGCGGAACAGGAGGCGCTGCTCGAGTCCTACAACTTCGCCCGCGAGATCCGCCTCACCAGCTGGCGGTACCGGCAGTGGGTGGCGGAGGTGGCGGCCGCTGGCAAGGAATGTGACAACCAGGCGGACGAGGCGTTGTTCGACGACACCGACGATGAGGAGGCCGCGCCCCGGCGCGGCGTCCACTAAGAAGCCGGCATGTCCGCGGGCACCGCCGGCAGCGAGAAAGAGTAGTGCATGGTAGGTCACCGCCGCTCGTGTCCAGGAAGGACACCGCTCCTCCCCTCTGGTCGATGACAAGTTTAGTGAGCTGAGCATCTTCGGCCGACTCGTCGCTTGGCGGCGACGAGGAGGTGGAGAACTTCAGTTCCCGGAGCTCCGGAGGCGGAGGTTACAATTGGATGGCGTCCTCACGTATCCATGTCCGTGGACTGGTCCCCTCTTTTTGAGGATGGGTCGAGATAAAATTTGCTGGTTGCCGTTGGAGATGCCCTAAAGCAATGTAATGATGAAAGAATGATCCAATTCAGTGGGCAATTAATGAGGAAAAAGGCAAGAGGAAGATAGATTATTGAGACGTAGGCATGATCGAAGTGCACGTCAGCTCGTCACCTCCGGCGATCATTTTCTTCCCTGTCTCTCACTTGTTTTTCCGCCTCCCCTGCGTTCGACTGGGCTACATAGCGTTCGTGGGCTGCACGACCTTTACACAGCTCGTTCTGTTGGCAAGGTTTCACCCGCGCTTCCGTTGGATGCGCAAGGGACGGCTGCTACGCGCCTACGCACCTACTTCCCTCTGCCGTAGTTTCTGTGTACGTTAGAGGATCCTGTTCCGCTGGAATATATGCGGGAACTTTGTGAAGCCATTGCGTGTCCATTTCCGACGGAAAGGGCGGTCGCATGCAGCAGCGCGCGTGTCTCCGCTCGTCTCCTTCCACCGCATCCATCACCGACCATCGTCTCTCTCTCTTCCCTCCCCCTGTCTCGTCAATGGCGCCACTCCGCGTGTCGCCGCGCCATTCCTCGCACCCTCTTACCACCACTCGTCCTGCACCGGGCTTGCCTCGGGGGCGGTAACTCATTAATAAAGCCACCGCCCTTCGAAGAAGAGAACTCGATCTCAAGTCTCAGCTCCGCCCGCGTGGATAAGCTCCCACCGCTCGTGCTCTGCTCTCCCTCCCAGACACACACACACACTACAGACTACACACTCTCTCTCTTCTTTACGATCTTCTGTACAGAGCTCGCGAGGAGGAAAGCCGCTGCCGCATCGATCTCTCTCGACCATGGCTGCGCGAGCTCTGACCGCCGCCGGCCGCCGGGTGGCCGGCCGAACCAGGACGACGCCTCTTCTCGCCTCCTGCAGGTAACTAACTAACCAGCTTTGTTTACCCTGCTTCTTGTCGAACTCTCAGTCATTCATGGCGGCATGCCTGCATCGTTCTGTGTGCTCGCAGGAACGGAGCCAGCATGAACCACTCCTCGGCCACGGCCAGCGCGCAGCGGGAGGAGGGGCAGTACAAGGACGTGCGCGCGACGATGACGGGGGCGCAGGTGGAGGCGGCGCTCAACCGCAAGAACGTGGAGGTGCTCCAGGGCGAGGAGGAGCACGTCGCCACGGTGCTGCCGGACGAGACCATCGGCGGCGCGCTGGACGGCGGGGAGGACGCGTCGTGGGTGCCCGACCAGGACACGGGCGTCTTCGGCCCCGCCCACGTCGATACCCACGGCGGCGGCTCGGCTGCCGCTCCACCGCGCCAGTTCGGAGGTGCCACGGAGGGGTCATCGGCGTCTTGGGCCGACCAGGACACGGGCGCCTTCGTCCCCGGCCATGCCGATGCCGACGCTGGCACCCACGGCGGCGGCGCGCATCCCGCCCCACCGCAGCACCTGTACGGAGGCGTGGGCGGGACGGCGTCGGTGCTGGACCAGGCGGTGTTCGTCCGGGAGGAGGAGATGGAGGACGTGGAGAGGCCCGCCGCCGTCGACATGGCCAACGCCAACGCAGACGTCAACGGCAGCATCAAGAACTACTAGTGCAACTTAGTTCCATCGATCAGTCGGTGCTCTGTAGTTTGTAGTTTCAGTAAGCTACTTAGTTAGTACTGCCTTTGCCTCCCTGGTGGAGTAGAACAGAATAAATCCCCATCCATGTCTCCGGTGTTTCACAGGTGAAGCTAATCAGTAAGGTTCACTTGCTTGCTTACCTATTTACACCCCTTGTTTCAGAATAATTGAAGTTCTGGATTTGTCTCAACTCAATCTTGTTTAAGTTTGAGAAGACTACAGAAATATATACTATTAACTTCTCAAACACCAAATTAGTCTCAATAGATTCTTTATTAAATACTTGCAGAACGGCACGTGCATTGCAACGGGGAACAGAAGGAAAAACAATGAGTAAAATGCAATCGCGGTCCTAATTTTTTCCCAAAAGTATCGATTGGCTCTCAATTTTTTTAAAATGCACATCTGGGTCCTAATTCTTCGTAAGTTGTTCATCCTTGGTGTCCTAATTCTTTGTAAGTTGTTCACCCAAAGTCCTATTTTCGTCTGACCGCCGCCACGTCGACACCCGGGCCCGGGCGAGAGATTTGTTGTGGCTGGCAGTTGGTCGTTTTTGCCATTCGGCCCTGGAGCTTCTGGTTTTCTCATTCCCCCATCCCTAGATCTATTGCTCGCTCTCTCCTCTCCCTCTCTGTCATCGTTGTCGTCTCCGCCATGACCGCCGCCGCTAGCTCTTCAGCCGTGAAGCGCCGCAGGGAGAAGGTTGTCCAAGCGTCCCTTCCACCTCCCGCATTAGCCCTTTTCTCGCCGCCCCTCTCATCGCCGGCACCAGGGGGTGTGCTGCCGTTTGTCTGGCAAAATTCTACATTGACATCTTCTCATCTTCTCATCTACAAAACTTTATCAGAGAAAGGCCTCATGGAGGGCGGAAAAAAAATATTTCTGCTATTAAGAGAAGTGATGGGTCTCTTACGGAGAACATGGATGAAATTACAGGTATCACTAACTCTTTTTTCCAGCAGCTTTATACGTGTGACACTAATGTTGACCCCTCTCGTATTATTTCGATTGTGAAACCTCTCGTCAATGATGATATGAACGCGGAGCTTTGTAAACATTTTTCTGAGGAAAAGATTAGTGATGCTCTTTTCCAGATTGGGCCTCTAAAAGCACCAGGTCCAGATGGGTTTCCGGCTCGATTCTTTTAGAGAATCTGGGGTTTAATCAAGGAGGACATTGTTAAGGCAGTTCAACAGTTTTTTAACTCGGGTGTTATGCCCGAAGGCATAAATGACACCATCATTGTCCTTATACCCAAGGTGAAGAACCCGCAATCCATCAAAGATTTTAGACCTATCAGCCTGTGTAATGTCATCTACAAAATTATTTTGAAGTGCATGGTGAATAGATTGAGACATCTTTTGGATGGTATGATTTCTCCCACTCAGAGTGCTTTAATTCCAGGAAGGTTAATTTCCGATAATACACTTATGGCCTTCGAATGTATGCACTCGTTGAGTACGTTAAAGGATCAGCGTGGAGAGTTTTGTGCATATAAGTTGGACTTGGCAAAAGCGTATGATCGAGTGGATTGGCAATTTTTAAAGAGCATGTTGGGGGCTTTTGGTTTTGCGTCAATTTGGATTAATTGGATTATGACGTGTGTTACATCAGTGAGATTCTCAGTTCGGTTTAATCGCCAGTTGTTGCAACCTTTTTATCCATCTTGTGGTCTCGGGCAAGGGGATCCCTTATCCCCGTATTTGTTCTTGTTTGTGGTCGAGGCCCTCTCTTTGCTGTTAAAAGATGCATGTGAAAAAGGTGCTCTAAAAGAGTTTCATGTGAACAGACAAGCTCCAGGTATTTCTCATCTATTGTTTGCGGATGACAACCTCCTTTTCTTCAGGGGATCCATTTATCAAGCCTTAATCATTAAAAATATCCTATCGACCTATGAGGGGGGAACTGGTCAGCTTTTGAGCCCTGATAAGTGTTCGATTAAATTTGGCAAAAAATGTAGTATGGAAGATCAGGTGGCCACAATGGTCATTCTTAATATTACTGCAGAAGGTTTTGAGGATAAATACCTTGGTTTACCGGTACCTGAGGGTAGAATGAAGGTTGGTAAGTTCTAGTCGACCAAAGATAAGGCTCTAAAAAGATCATCAGATTGGATTGAAAAATATGCTTCAGGTGGTATTAAGGAAAATCAAATCAAGGCAGTGTTGCAAGCGCTCCCAGTGTACGCCATGGGTATCTTCAAATTTCCAGCTTCTTTATGTGATGAGTTGGCTTAGATTATAAGGAATTTCTGGTGGGGAGACGAAGAAGATAGGAGGAAAATTCATTGGTTAGCTTGGGATAAACTCACTAAGCCAAAAAGACAGGGAGGCATGGGTTTCCGAGATCTTAGGTTATTTAATCAAGCTCTCTTGGCCAAACAGGCGTGGCGGCTATTGGTGTACCCAAATTCTTTATGTGATAAGGTTTTGAAGGCAAAATATTACCCCAATGGCCACATTCTGGATACTGTGTTCCCGCAAGCTACATCAGTGAATTGGCAAGGTATTATGCATGGCTTGGAACTGTTAAAAAAGGGGTCATATGGAGAGTGGTTGATGGTAAAAATGTAAATATTTGAAGAGATAACTGGCTACCTAGAAACTCCGGCCTTAGAGTTACAGCAAAGAAAAATCGCACTAGACTAAAATGGGTATCTGAATTATTCATGAGCGAAACAACAACATGGGATGAAAATTTAATCAGGTATTTGTTCTATCACCATGATGCGGAGGAGATTTTAAATGTACATATTCAGTCTGGTGGAGAGGGAGATCAAGTTGCTTGGCATTATGAGAAAAATGGTATGTTTTCTATTAAAAGTGCGTACAGACTGGCCTTAAATCTTAAGGACGGTAAGGGTGAAACTGGAACGTCCAACACTGTTGTTAATGAGGAGAGAAGGATGTGGGATGTCATTTGGAAGGCCAAAGTCCCACGAAAAATAAGAATTTTTGCCTGGCGAGCCGCATCCAATAGTTTGGCGACCCAGGTAAACAGAGTTGCTCATCACCAAACAGTATCAGATATGTGTACTATTTGTGGTGTGGAGGAAGAAAGTATCTTTCATGCCCTGGTGACTTGTCCTAAGGCGTGTGCTTTCCGTTTTGCCATGAGAGATGTGTGGAATATTCCTGGAGAGGAGTTCTTCAGATGTATGGGGCCGGACTGGTTTCTTATTCTGCTTGACCAATTGGGTTCACCAGTTCGCGAGCAAGTTTTATTCATATTTTGGAGAGCTTGGCACCTGAGGAATGATCTGATCTTTGGAAGGGGGAAACAGTGTTTATCTTCTTCTGCTATATTTGTGGAAAATTACTGGAAATCTTTTACGGCGACAAATGCCTGTGTGCAAGTTGACATGAGCAATAAAGGTAAGGGGGTGGTTGACAAGTGGAGGTATGCTACTCCACCCGCAATTGGTCACCAAGTTTGGGAGCCCCCGGATCCTGAGTATATTAAGATTAATGTTGATGCAAGTTTTGTGGAGAGCATGAGATCTGCTAGTGTTGGAGTTGTTGTCAGGAATGACCTGGGCGAAGTATTGCTCTCATCTTGGGATTTTATCCGCTCCTGTACTTGTGTGGATGAAGCGGAACTTCGTGCGGCCCTTGCCAGGTTATACATAGGTATTACACTTCACAAACCAATTATCCTGGAAACTGATTGCGCTTTTGTTGTTTCTTGTCTGGCTAGAGATTTCATTGACAGTTCTCCGTTGGCGGACCTGGAAATGAAGGCGTTGAGCGTATCAAAACTCATAAAGGATTTTAAGATCACGAAGATTGATAGGCGGGAAAATAAGGTGTCGCACGAGATTGCAAAATTCAGTTTTGACAGTAGATCCGAGGGCCTTTTATGTAATAGTGTTCCGCCATGTGTAACTACTTTTGTAATGAACTATTGTAAGAACCTTAATTTACCAAAGCAATATATGGGGGTTTTCAAAAAAAAAATGTTTCCATATACTTGCCAGCCAAATATCTTGCTGTAAATTGCTTGAGTGCCCACTCGCTTTCATATGCATGTTCACCCACATACTTCTTCACAACCCATGCTTTGGTCCTGCTGTCAGATGCAACAAACAGGAACCGGGGACAATCTCCAACACAACCTGCCCTTATCCTCTGCATATCATTCTTTATGCACTGAATTTGTACTCTTTGCTTCACAATGTACTCCTGAATTGCTGCTCTCAGTTCAATGACAGACAAGAAAACCTTTATGTGAAAACTAACTTTTTGCCTGTTCTCAGGCCTCCACCTTTTCAGCTTCACCTCCGCAAAAAAAGAGGACCGTGGGTTAGGGTTACAGGCACGACACTTACCGTATCGCAGAGGAGGATCTCCGGGTCGCCGCAGAACGGGCGCCATCCTAGCGGCAGCGCCACCTGGCAAACGCCTGTGATTGCCGGCTCTTCTCGGCGGACCAACGCCACAGCTGTCGATCGCTTCTGTGTCGCCAGAGAGAAGTGGAGAAGAGGAAAGGACTGCAGCTGGGAAGAAATTGGGGTTGAGGGGTTCTTTTGCAAAAATGCACGGCCGGTCGTTATCCCGCCTCGGCATGGGTGTCGACGTGGCGGCGGTCAAAGCGCCACGCGAGCTACTCAGCGGCGGTCAGATGAAAATAGGACCTCGGTTGAACAACTTAAAAAGAACTAGGACCTAGATGTGCATTTTGAAAGAATTGGGACCCAATCAACACTTTTGAGAAAGAATTAGGACCGCGCTTGCATTTTACTCAAAAAAAATCATAATCTTCAATGCCTATGATCACATTTTGTTGTATCACTGAGATACACTTCACTTTTATTTTCATCAAATCGTGAACATTTTTTGAAAATCATGAACATTCTTTTAAACTCATGAACATATCTGAAATCATGAATATTTTTTAAAGTCATGAACATTTTTACAGACTTTCAAACATTTTCTAAAATTATAAATATTTTTATAATGCAGAATATTTTATACCATTTTCAATATTTTTTTAATAAAACATGTGAACATATTTAGAAACATTTTTATTGAAAACGAAAACATTTCTAGAGTCGATGAATATTTTTTAGGAAATTGGTGAAACAATTTTTTAAATTACTGATCATTTTTAGCATTTTCAAATAAAATGCATGATCATCTTTTGAATCAGTGAACATTTTATGAATCAATAAATTGTTTTGAAAGTCAGGAACAGTTTTTGAAATTTTAGGCTATTTCCAACTGGCAAAATTTTATTGAATTTCATTAACTTTTTTAATACATGAACTTTTTAAAAATCCGTGAATATCTTTAATTTTCCGAATATTTGTTTTCAAAATTGCAAACACTTTTAAAATTGTGAATATTTTCTGAATCCACAAACATTTGTGAACTATTAAATATTGTATTTCAAAATTTTCTTTTGTTTTAAATTTAGGATTTTTTTGAAGTTCCAAATTATTTAAACTAGAAAAAACCAATGGCGAAAAAAATAAAAAATAAAAAATGAAATTGAATAACTTGCCACTGGACATAGGCCAGCCCAAAGAGGAGCGTTGTGTCTTCTTCCAGCACATAGAGCGCAGTATAGACTGCATGGGTCGGCCAGGTGGGGATTCCTTTACATGAAACGTTTTCTTATCACTTATGGGTGACATTGGTTGGTAATATTTTATAACTTTGGAGACAATTTCATTGACGTATTCGTGCGTTGCAACGAGAGACTATGCCCTAGCCAAATAAGTCTTAATGTGCGCATCCTCTATTTGAACATGGTGGCCCACCATGTCGTCAAACCCTCGCCGATGATGGTCGCAATATCCACATGATCACAATGCATTCGACATGGTAAATTGCAATATTATGAGACTCCCACTGCATGCCACAATTGTCATTGTGCCGTGCAAAGGAATGTTTAAAACCCTAGAAACAAATCTCATCGAGCACGAACTACTACCAACGCCTAGACATATAAAGACTTCCCAAAAACTAATAAAATCCTAGACATAAAAGACTTCATGAACGCCTACTAGGAACATTTCTTATGTTGAGACGACATTTTTTGAAGTGCATGAACATTTTTTGAATTCAACTAACATTTTTGACTCAACAAACATTTTTTGAGTCGATGAGCTTTTAAAAAAATTGGGGAACAACTTTTGAAAGTCGTGATATGGTTTTGAATTTTTGTGAACATCTTCTAAAATTTTCACCGGCGGTTTTTCAGATTCACGAATATGTTTTGAATAAATGATTATTTTTCAAAACCATGAACATTATTGTATTCCCCGACCATTTTTTCAAATCATGTAAGATGGTATTTTTCAAATATCATGGACATTGTTTTCAATTTCCCGGATATGATTAGAATAGATGACCATTTTTAAAATCATGAATGCTTTAATTTCATGAGAAGTTTTCCGAAATAATGATTTTTAATAATATGCGGACAGTTTTCTAAAATCACGAACATTTTACAGTTTCCCAAGCATTTTTTTAATTCACGTAGATATTATGATATGTCGTTTTTTCTTCAAAACTCGCAACTTTTTGAAATTTGGAAATTTTTGAAATCTCAAAATAATTTAAAGAAATAAAAATAAAAAGAAAATGAGAATATAAAAGGCAAATAATGAAATGGAAAAAACAGGGCGTCACACGGCATGCATGGACCGGTCATGACCTCGTGCGGTGAGGAGAGAAAAGGCGAGGAAAAGGGTGGGTAGACCTGGTTATCAAACACGAATCTCGAGGGTGCAAGATTGAGTGCTTAACCATTTGGGCACTTCCATGCTTGTGAAATCAGGAGGCATCGCTCCATAAGAACCGAACTCCACGACGACTCTGAAATAAAATTGAATTGTTTTCTTCACTTACGGTGGCATAGTGGGTAATTTATAGGCAACTCCAGAGGAAATTTTGATGACGTACTGCCAGAAGCAATAGCCTCTTTACTATTAGGTATAGATATAGATATTTTCATACTATGTTTTATTATTCTGTTGTAAGTCTTAACATATCTTCCCATAGAGTTGATTAAACTTAAGCAAGTTTGACTTATGAAGAACCTAAAATTTCAACTATTTTGTACTCCCTCTATACATAAATACAAGACGTTTCAGAGGAAATGTCTTATATTTATTTACAGAAGCAATAATAATTAGTTTGCTATTAATAAAGAAGATAGCTTCATGTTGTTAGAATTCAGTAGAAGCAAGCTGGTAATGCCAAGAGGGAAAACATCAGGTGATACCACCGTTCATATGATACCATTGACACCTTATCTTTTTTTAAAGATGCATCGGTCTTTTACTAAAAGCTAGGGAAATATTACCCTTAGCCAAAGGCACACTAAAGGCCCAATGAGCAACTCGGCTAGCAACAATTTATGATTTATTAACAGATTAGCATCAATGCTACGTGTATTCATTTGATCCGGGGCCGGTCTTTTAAAAGAATCACCTCAAGTATTCCAAATTTTGAACCGATAGCCTCACCGTTTCGATTTTTGAAATATGGTGGTAATCCTATTGCTAACATAATATTGCAATCTGCAACATTCGTTACAAACTATTAAGTACAAAAATGAACACGGCCGCCGTCATGGGAGCAGCAGTACACGCAATTACTCCTTCCTTCCCACCTCTTTGGATCCATGAAAAACAAGGACTGGCTTCGCCCATCGGTGCCAATGGAGATTGCCTAGTTATCCAGCCTCTCCACCTTCACCCACCTCACAGGGGTAGCTTGTCATCGCACGCCACCCAACGTAGGTTGTCAAGATGTCCTCAATCGGTTCGTCACCCAATTGACCGACCACTCGCTGCTCCAGACTCAGCACGATGCTCGAGCCTCCAGCCACTCCAAAAAAGAGATTGTAACGGCAAACTGGTGGTTGTCTTCGAAAAAAGGGATCCGTTTACAATGATTCCGAACTGACTTCCAAATTTTAGAATTATCCAAGTACAATACGGTTGCAGCTACAAACATATCTTGAATGATATGTGTCCTTTGTTTGGCTTTGGGTTCTTTGTCATTACTAGTCAATGTGTACGTGCAATGCATGTTAATTTGGAAGTATATTAAGTGCATGCGGATATTAAGTAGGATATTATTTGCGTGTTATTATGTGATTAACACTATATTTGTCATGAAATTAACTGCACGTAAACGTGTTGAGTGCTCGACATTGAAGCAGTCTAGGTCGTTCGACTGGCATTATTTGATGGCCGAGATTAATTGGATATGCCCCTTTGGGTCTTTTTATATTGGTATAGCTTAACCCTCCGTCCACGAATAAGTGTACATCTAGCTTTTGTTCTAAGTCAAATTTTTTAATATTTTGACCAACTTTCTAGAAAAGAGTAGCATCATTTATGGCACCAAATTAGCATCGTTAGATTCATTTTGAAATGTACTTTCACAATATACCAATTTGATGTCATATATGCTACTAGTCTTTTCTGTAAATTTGATCAAACTTTTAAAACTTTGACCAAAGACAAAAGCTAGATGTACACTTATTCGCGGACGGAGGGAGTATATTTCAGGGTTACGGCCAGTTCATGCCTTACAAATGTTTTGGTCAATAAAGGTGTCGATTACTGACGAGCTACTTTTTATCTATAATACCTAAATAGTTCATCCCCACTATCTTATTTCTCTAAACTTGCAAGCTATCCACATCACCAACCTGCCATGTCAGCAGTTCTCCACCCAACCAACAGTGAGACATGCACCTACTGTAGCCTCTCGGTGCAACAGATAATTACCAAAATAAAATGCCTACCGGTAGACTCTGCATGCGAGCATGAAGCATCCATCGCTGGCCAAAAGAGCGGCCCCTTCCTCTTCTGCCTCCCATAACTGACGGGTCAATCAAGGTAGAGACCCACCAAAGGTTGCCCGTATAAAACTAGAGTTCAGATCATGGACGTCTCTCTCCCTCGATTCGGCTGAGCCCATCGAACCCTTTCTCATATCATATGTACAGTCCGGCGTGACGTTTGAGATCCCATCCCATCTCACTCCCCCTCCGGTAGGATCGCCGACTTGGGCTCCCCTCTGCGATTCCCCGGGGTTCGCTCGGGGTATGTTCCCCCTCTCGGTGTGGTTCCTGAGTCCGTGGCTTGAAGGTCCTCCTGAGCTGCCGATCCGTATTCATGGGCCTCCTCGCGCGCTTCAAACAGGGCGGCGGCAGCCGCTACGATGGTGCAGGAGGTGCGGCCTAGGCCGGGGCCAGTGCGGCAGCGGCGCTCAAGAACCTGCGGTTGCTGTCTTCGACAGATGCTGGCGATGACAAGGCTGCAAGCCATCACCTGGACGAGGTCAAGTCTGTCACAAATCCACCTCCAACTTCCTCGGTGAGGTTGGCTTCGGCCCCATCGACATGGTATCCATCGGCGACAGCCTCTGCCCCGGCCTCGCCAGCAGCGGTCACCATCAAGTAGCTCGGATTCAACTACAACGACATCCAGTGGCACCACAAGTTGCTGGTACGTCGCCATTGAGAGTCCAGTCATCAACCACAGATCGTTGGTTTTTTCATTGATTTTGTGATGACTGATTGATTTTTTGTTTGGTCGAACAAGCTGAGGTGATGTATCTGCGGATACCCAACCACCCGCACCTGCCGTAATGGTTGCCATTCTCCAGCTGAGCTCCTGCGTATTAGTAAGAACTCCTGCCTTTGCATCCGTCACGGGCTTGCGTCAAGGGTCGCAAACCTGAGTACGTCGACAGGTTCTGTACTCTGTTCTTGGGGATTTTCTGTCTTCAGTATTTTGTTCTCATGAAAAAGGTCATACTAACTGTACGTAACCGATCGAATCAGCCCTCGCTTGCCTTCCGTTCCGGCCGTAACCCATTGACTGATCGAGCCAAAATAATCCTACTGCAGTGCGTCCTACATCAGTTTTTCATCTTCCCCACTTAGCTTTTCATTATGGCTTCTGATAAACACAAGTGCATATAGGAATCCAAGTAAACAGCAATGGCAATTATTAACAAGTTACAGATCTTTCCCCTTGGTCTCCCTCCTACCTTGATCGGAAACAGTTCTACACCACAATTAAATCCCTCTATTGAAACTGCTACTATAGGTCCATCGTTTTAGCTTCAGGTTCAATATCTCTTTAAATTGAGCCACGAGGAGGAGGAGCCACCAAGGCTGGTGTACAGCGCCCCTGGCTACCAGGAAGCGGTCAGTTTTTCCCGTACACACCTATTTGAGTACAATTTCAAACTGAATTTGTTTTTTGCAAGAATGTGTAACTGCAGGACGCACGCTCATCTTCCCCCAACCTGCACGGCAAATTTGGGCTAGCCATTGTTACAGACCCAGACAGTATAACTACGCTTTTGTGGACCTATACTTCTCTGCATGTTGTTTCAGGCAAGACATTGTTAGTGATCCATCAAAAAATAAATTACTACCATTTTTGTTCTACACATGTTCCCTATGAAATGGCTTTTCATGTACGTCCTTGGAATTTTTTTTTGATTTCCTAATAGTTTGATCGTATGAATGTTTATGGCACATGTAGTTCTTTGTACACAAGCGTAAGCTGCAGATATGGTTGATGGAAGTATGAGGTATGTTCTCCGCATTTTCGAAGATAGAAAAGTTCTACGGGCATAGCTGAGTGATGTCCTTTTTATTTACAAGACATATACCGCTGAATGATGACTTCTGTATGCCATTCGTATATTTGGTGCATTTACCTACGATTAGTAATGATATTATTTATTTCTAAATTAGTCTAAAATATATCTTTGCAGGCTATGCATTATGATCCAAATGGGAGATTTGACAAAACCTGATATTTTTCAACAGAGAGGTTTCTTCATCGGTTGTGAAAAGTACAATATTTAACACATGTTTTCTTAGTTGTGTTTTCAACCAACCAATGTATCCTCGAACAGTCTCTATTCCAAAAACTACCGCACTTTCCTGTGAAAAAAATAACAATTGTACTGGATGGACAACAATGGGCGTAGGCTGGCATCCTCCTGTTCGTGTGTGTCAAATATGTTTAGAATTGTACAGTCACACGCCATATTAATCTTTTGACCTCCAGAGAGGCTATGTTTGTGAGTATTTATTAGGTCTCCACTCATTGGTACATATTTTGCTAATCGACTCAGACAACGTCCACTTTTGCTTGAGTTTAATTATATTGTGAGAGGTTATGAAGCCAAACAGGTTGTTATTCTTAATCAATGGGGATTGAAAATCTACTCCCAGGAAAAAACAGTATAATAAGTTTTTTCTTAGTAACTTTAGTGCAAATCATAGAATTCCTGTTGACACTCAAGCATTGGTCATACAGTAGGATCAAATGTTGATATCTATACTCTAGCCATACATCCACAAGACACAGTCAACTACTGGTGGAGAAACCGTTTTCTCCGTTGAATTTAAAGTGCTGATTTGCGGTTCTATTAAGTTTTCTATGCCACTTCTATTGTCCGCAAAGAGATCCCGCAGCAACGCGCGGGGTATCATCTAGTTTTATTAACAAAAAGACACCCACAGGGTATTTTATACTTGAATTTCACTCCGGAGGAACTCGGTCAAATAATAGAATTGAAACCAACAAGGAGAAATTGCAAGGCCTTCTCCCCTATAAAACCGTAGCCACACCACATCTCCCTTCAGCACCAACGGTTCCACCACGGTAGGAAGAGAGAATGAAGGGACCAGACAAATTCAGGACGGATCTCAATCATGCACATGCTTTTGAAGGTAGCAGTGCACGTCCCTTGGAGCAGAGAAGATACCCCTACGGTCATTTTCAGGGAGCATAGGCACAACTATGCCAGTTGAAAGCACAAAAAGATGAAGATTTAAAGAAAGTAACAAAGGCCAAGAGAGTTGCAAAGGTAAACTAACATAGCAGAGGCACAACTATGTCAGTTGCGCCTTTTGAAGCTTACATCGATGGAACAGAATCAAAAGTTCAAACTGTGATACTACTTGTAGGATTTCCTAACCGCTTGCACGCTCGGAGAAGTGGCCTCCCCGGCCCTTTCCTCTGCGCGTTTGACATATAACATTGAAATTCATCATATAAGTAAGAAGCAGAAACAACGATAGTAACACGACGATATTGGCTTTCTTAGGGTCTCATTCATTCGTTGCCCGCTATTGCAGGCTGGAAACGGAGACTTTTCAAGCTTATTTTGAGCATTTTCTCCAGCATGGACTCTCAGGGCCGACTTGAGCCAGGCAATCCAAGAAATAGTTGCGTCTCTACGTCTGTGACATCATGGTGGTCATCATCGTCTGGGAAGCACTAGTAGAAAAAGAGGCTTTCCGTCCAGCCCCATAAGTCGCGAAGCTGTAGGAACCGCGACTAATGGGACCTTTAGTCGCGATTACGAGGTGAACCGCGACCAAAATCTGGGCCAGGCGCTCGGTGGCAAGCTGGTGCACGTGAGGGGCTTTAGTCGCGGTTGGCGAGACAACCGCGACTAAAATCTCAGTCGGCCCAAGGCCTTTAGATCATGGTTGGCGTGCCAACCGGGATTAAAGTTAGACCTTTAGTCCGGTTGATGCAGCAACCATGACTAAAGGCCCGAACCTTTAGTCGCGGTTGGTTAGACCTTTAGTCCCGGTTGGTCTGGCCAACCGCGACTAAAGGGATTTGAGGCCTCATTTTCAAACTCTACCCCCGTGGATCGCCTTTTCAGTTTTCAAAAAAATAAAAGAAAATGATGAAAATGTCAAAAAAATAAAATAAAATAAGTTTTCCATGTGATTTGTGGTCTAGTTGTTGGGAAAATTTGTAAATGTGAATTTCGGCTTTATTTGCAAAATCTCTCTAGAATTTAGTAAAATGGGCATAACTTTTGCATACTAACTCGGATGAAAAAGTTTTTTATATGAAAAATCATCTACTCGAAAAGTTACATCCGAATTTAACCGGGGGAACCCCGTTAAACATTTTTAGAATCCCCAAAACCTAACAGAAAAAAAAGATACGGGCTTTTAAGTTCGAGAGGCAAAAAATTCAAAAATTTCAAATTGTGGTCAAACTGTGGTCAAACAATGGTCAAACTAATTATTCTAGAATATTAGTGTTACTAAATAATTATTTCAGTTTTTAAAATTTTGGTCAAATCTGGTCAAACTGTGGTCAAAAATGGTCAAACTAATTATTCGAAATATTAGTGTTACTAAATAATTATTGTTTTTAAAACAATAGTTTCAAACTCAAACAGTGAAATGTGTCACTTCATGCTCAAGCTAAATACCGAGGGTTAATAGAATTGACATCCTACTATTGTCGGAAAACAACAAGTGCAGACTTGGAAGCGAGGAGAATAGAACCGGAAGTTAAGCGTGCTCAGTGGGGAGTGGGAGGATGGGTGACCGTTAGGAAGTTAGATGATTTGGAATTATGAGGGGTGATTAGAGATTAGAGGATAAATTGAGCAGTGATGAGGGTGGTGATTAGAGATTAGAGGTTAAAATAATTCAGAAATTTGAAAATAAAAAAATGAAAAAATTCGCAAAAAAATTAGTAAAAAATTTAACTCATGGAGGAGGCTTTAGTCCCGGTTAGCCACGAGAACCGGACTAAAGCCTTTAATCATGATTCATAAGAGGCCGCGACTAAAGGGGGGGGGTCTTTAGTCGCGCTTATCTGGTCGCGGTTGCGCAGCCGCGACTAAAGGCCTTTGCCAACCGCGACTAAAGGCCTTTTTTCTACCAGTGAAGGTTGCCGTAGCAGAGGCCGCCGCCGCCACCGCAAGGTCGTGCTCCTTCTTGTACTGCACAAATTAACGAGGGCAAGCCCATATTATATATGTTACGCTCAGATGAGCTCCTTTGTAGATGCATGGATGGGTGGTGATCTCTACTAGGATGCACATGAGGGATGGGATACGTGTTCAAAGTTGGGTCGTTTCATTCAAGAAGGCAATTTCATTGTCCATCTATACCTGGCAATATAGTTCTTCTTTGTCGTGGCTCAAGTTCACCACATTCTGCCTCAGCTTAGCAAGCTGCTCTTCCAACCGCCAAGTCTGACATGTAAGATACTCCCTCCGTTCCTAAATATAAGTCTTTGTAGACATTTCAAATGGACTATAACATACGGATGCATGTAGACATATTTTAGAGTGTAGATTCACTCATTTTGCTCCGTATGTAGTCATTTGTTGAAATCTCTAGAAAGACTTATATTTGGGAACGGAGGGAGTAATTGAGTAGCATTAAGCTTGTACTGCATGCATGCTAAGTTCCTATTATCTTTGCACATAGATATAGATACATACTATGTCATTAATGATGCAGAGACCGCAGGTTAAACTTCCTTGATATGTGGATGTTACTCATAGTATGAGTAATTAGCTATGTTACTCAATTCATCTCTCTCGTAATTAAATCATTGCCACATAAGCAAATTTGCTGAGTTGGACCTTATATTACCACTGAAGTTACTCCCATTGTGGGTAGTCTTATGAAAAAGGTCATTAATACTTGGCACACCTCACAAAGCTTTTCGGAGCCAGTGTTGTAAGCTTTCTGTAAATTTATGGCCCGCTTTTATCCCCCTCCTCTAACTAACCACAAATCTGATGTGGTAACTCTCATAATCTGCTTATGTCATCTTAGTATACTTGCTCTAAGATAATTAAGCATTTACATAGCATTAACGATTTGTAAGCTTCCATTGTCCAGCTTGTGTACCATTAAATGCACACATAGATTCATTATTTCTAATTGCATATAGAATGAGTTTGAATGTCCAAACCTTCATTTTTCGGATGCTACGGAGGCTTTTTTCAGTTTTCTCCTCTAAGCTTTGCAGTTCTTCAATAGAGCATCCTTCCAAATTACTACCCAAAATTTTCCTGCATCTCAACAGGTATAAGACGGTGCCAAATAATAATTTGGCCGATAGTGCATAAACAGTAGTCTCGTCTCTCGTAGTGGTTACCTTTTGTAGGCTTCAAGAGCATCGAGCTTCTTTGACAAGCTCTCTGCATCAGCTTTTATTTTCTGTGGTTGAGATTGCATAGTGTTTTTGAATTTTTTTGTCACGTTAAGTAAAATCACAAAGTAATATTTATCGTCAATCCATGCCAAAATACGTTGAATATAGGATTTTTCTGATGTCAAATTTATAATGTTTGACTGAGTTTATAGAGTAAAAATTATGAACATTTGCATACCAGTACATATGTCAAAACTCTTTGTGATGAGTTTAATGGTATTGTAGATTTTCATAATTTTTCTACAAACTTGATGAAAGCCTACAAAGTTTGAGCAGGAACACAAAATGCACCTCTATATCTTGATGTACCGTCTGGCTGATGGTACTGTCCTTTGTGCTTGTATTACTATAACGGCCAATTGTATTCTGCATGCTGAATTTGAATTTAACATGTAAAATATATGATAATAATAAAGTTAAATACTCTAAAAAGACTAATTAACTCAGAGTTACCAACCATAACTAAGTACGTAGCTGTACTACGCGGCAAACGATATCAAGGCTAACCTGATACAGCCATACATGTGCATTAAGGCCCATAGCCGTACAGCCACATGCACGGGGCTCCTGTTCCTAATCCTAATCGCCACCACAATATTGGTCTGCCTCCTCTCCCCCATCCAACTGCCTTGTGGGCGGTAAGAGTGTGGATCAGTTAGTTTCGTTTATCTTTTCCTTAGGTTTTGTTTCCCTGGCGGCATCGACGAGGTGGTGGCGAAGATGATGCCTTTGAATAAGATCTCTCCAAGCTCTCCCTACCTCAACAACGTTTGATATACTGTTGATGAAGGGCTTGTGCGATTTTGTGTTTTCAAAATATGCTTGCTTTCTTCGAATCTTTACAGTTGGTGTGTCTATGAAGGAGAGCATTTGACTGACAATTGCTGGGGTGACTTGACATCTTCTCGCATGTAGGTTTGCAGCATGGTCCCGTTTTCTCCAACTATTTGGACATATACTGCATGGGGTGATGCTCCAACAAATGTTTCTTCAGTGACTTATAGTATAATATAGATCATGTTCCAAGGAGCGAGTGAATATTTAGGTCCTTAAAGCATGGTATGACAAAGGTGTTTGCACGTGCCCTTTTTACTGTCGGTTTAGATCAATTTTCATTTGCCGACGGACGGCAATCATATGGAGGAAGAAGAACGCTAGTATGATTTTCAATGTAATTTTGTTTATTTTTGGTAGTTCTGCTTCCGGTTCTCGTTTCATTGTACTGACAATTTTCCTTGATAATTATCAGTTTTATGATACTCTAGAAAATGTTAGGCTGATAAGCTATTCAGACAAGCATTAGTACGTCCCAGGTAATTCGATCCTGGATAGTAGCAATGGGGATAATAATAATAATAATAATAATAATAATAATAATAATAATAATAATAATAATAATCTTTGCTTTCCATGCATCCCAATTATCCTACTGGTTAGAGAATCTAGGCCATAGGGAAATGAGCAGCCTAGATAATGGTCCTTCCATCCCGAGGCCCTTTTGTTTAAAAATTAGCTCAAATTGCATCAATAGCCGGATGTACAGGAGAGGTCTGGAGGAGTTGGAAACCTGAAATCATCGGTCATCAGACCCAGCTAAGGCTGGTCATAGTGGGGAGTAACTTATACTAGTGTCATGCATATGACACTAGTCTAAGTTACTACCTCTATAGTGCAAAGTAACATACTCCCTCCGTCTAGGTGTGTAAGTCATCTTACGAAAACCAAATAATCCCAAAACACTTAGGCACGGTGCATTAAATTTTACCTCGTTTCTTGTTTCTTGACATATCAACCAATAGGAGATGTGGGGTGTGCATGCTTTTAATGACTTGAGACTACCAAACACGACATGCAGTGGTTAGTTTATTGCATGCAATGGTATTAATTAGCAAATGAACATTAAGTTCTCTCGTTTTCTCCTTCTCCTTGGTCATGGTGCACAACCTAAGACCTCTCCCAATGCAAAGGTGCTTAGATGAGGTGCTAAGTGCATTAAATACCTTAGCAACTCAAGTCCCCAATGCATAGGTGCTTAACTTGTTGTTGCTAAGAACACTTTATTTAATGAGTTAGCACCTAAAGTCTTTCATGCATTGGCCAAATTGTTTCATTTAAGTGGTTTGCCTAGGTTCTCGCGCTTGGCATTGGTTCTTCCTGGGGTTACCAAAGTACTCTCTCTCTCCTTCTTAAATGTTGTGCCATGTCACTTTTTTGCTTATGTGGCATGCTTAGCACCTGTCCACGGTGGAGCACTGGGAAGAGCCTAAGGCTAGCCATAGTGGGAGTAACTTAGGTAGTAACATAACACATCCCAAGAAACAATTGGTTATGTGGCATTAAGTTAATGAGGAAAGAGATGCTTGTGGTAACATAATATGTTACTGTAACATAACACATCCCGAGGCAAAATAAGTCTATATCTCAATTAATGAATACTTACATGTTACCATCCATATGTTACTACCCACTATGAAGGTAGTAACATAGACTAATAACATATGCATGTTACTAGTCTAAGTTACTCCCCCACTATGACCAGCCTAAGATGACTTAGTCACCTAGACGGAGGGAGTAGTAGTAGTGTCATAGATGGCTTCATTTATTAACTTGTAGACTCAATTTGTATTGGAAAGCGTTATGTTACTATTTATCATTAACTACTTGCCACATAAGCAAAAATTTCTTGAAGTGCGCTGTGTTACTCGCTAAGTTACTCCCACTATGACTGGCCTTATGTGGGAGTAACTTAGCGAGTAACATAGCGCACTTCAAGAAATTTTTGCTTATGTGGCAAGTAGTTAATGAGAAGTAGTAACATAAGGCTGGTCATAGTGGGAGTAACTTAGCTAGTAACATAGCGTACTCCAAGAAAATTTTGCTTATGTGGCAAGTAGTTAATGAGAGATGGTAACATAATATGTTACTATAACATAGCGCTTCCCAAGACAAGATGAGTCTACAAGTTAATAAATGAAGTCATTTGTGATATGAAGGTAGTAACTTAGACTAGTGTCATATGCGTGACACTAGCTAGTCTAAGTTACTCCCCACTATGACCAGCCTAAGTACTTATTCCTTTGGAGTTGTGAACGTATCATAAGATTGGACGAAGGAATAACTGATGACAGAACCTTACGTTCTTTTTTAGAGTAATAACATTTTTCCTTGTGCAATTTCATCGCCTTGCTTGCACACGGTTAACATTCTTTCTATCATGCCTCTCTCCTTTATCGACCAATTAACAAATGTGAGGAAGCCAGCACGCGGGGCGGTGGTTCTTTTTTTCTGGGAAACACAGTACAAACATATGCTCATCCCTATGAAGATCCACTGAAAAAAAAAAGCACTAGAGTACCTGAAATAAATTCAGGAAATATGCGAGCATCTGTGTCAATTCTTGAATTTGAACTCTAGTGGGCTGGCTATGCTTAGATCGCCGGGAATGCGGTAGATAATACTGTGCTGAGTTGGCGCGAAAATCCATGCACGTGGGTTATTTCTTTCAGGCCAGCAGGCAAACAAAGGAAGGAGGGGGTGGTTAAATAATTACCCTGCGTTGGCGAACTCGTAGAGCCTGCCGCTTTGAGAGAAGACGATGAGGGCGACCTCGGCGTCGCAGAGCACGGAGAGCTGGAAAGCCTTCCTGTGCAAGCCGCTGCGGCGCTTGGAGAAGGCCACCTGCCGGCTCGTCCGGTCCTCTATCAGCTTCACCTGCGTCTTCCCCCGCCCCATCCTCTTCCTCTTCCTGCTTCCACAACTACCACTCAAACGAAATCTAGCTAAGCTATGACGGCATGCAAAGTGAGTGAGTGAGACTCACCGAAAATGGCAAGCTTCCCCTCTGGGCGAGAGGCCGTTTTATGGGGATGAGCATGCAATGCAAGAGACGACAAGGCCTCCCATATACTAATATGAGGTCAAAAATGGTTTATTCCCCTGAGGCTAAGAGCATCTATCCTTTTTCCTTTTTCTTATTATGTCTTGTTTCTTTCAAGACGACTGTTCACTACAATGAAAGAGCCAAATTGGGGAAAGGCAGGCATCGTCAGCTAGTATTATAATTTTGCATTTGGCCACTAGCTGGCTAGGCCCCTGAATTAGTGTCAAAGAAAACAAAGAAAAAGCAATTCCCTTCACCTGCATGCAGCCGTGCCTTGCTGTCCTACTAGTAGTATCGTGCACAATTTCTATATCCAGTCGATTCTATATCGTACCATATGCAGGATTGTGGGCTTTGCCCTTTTACTCAAAGTGTTGAGGGTGCACATCACACGATCTATACAACACCGATGTCTAAGGCATCTCCCCTTTTAGAAGATACCAGGTTTAAACTTTGTTTGGAGCCGAGAACATTTCACGCACAACCTGTCTTGTTTTCTTGTATCAATATTATCACTTGGGTCATATAACTTGGCTTGACTTTCAGTTTGGTTTCAAAACTTGCAAAATACATTAGTGCGGTCACATAACTTGTCCCAACATGCAAATACGGTGCTTTCTCTCGTATCCAGCCGTATGGTCTGCCCACATGGCGGAGGCCCACTGTCAGTGGCTGGGACTGTACGTAGGAGGCGTTGGGTGACCCGCGCACTCCAGTTTTTTTTTTTGCAGAAAACCCTCTAGCTATCTTTTTAGTTATGCACAAAAGCCCTCAAATAAAATGAAAATGGCTGGGGCGGATGTGGTTCGGCCCCACAACCTGCTAATAATACACTCCTATGTACATCCAGCCATCAAGTTGACGTTTAGCATGCACAACTATTTTTTTGTTGGTCAAGTAGATAAATTGGCCCACAGTCATTACTTTAGCACGGCGACTTCCCGACTGTCTACTACAACAAGTTCAGCACGGCTCCATCGAGGGAGGGGCAATGATGGTGGCGCGCCTTCGGCTCGCTTCAGTGTAGTCGTCGCTAGGTGGTCTACGGATCTGGATATAATTTTTGTTATTTCTGGTGTTCATTGTAGTGCCACGATTGAATATCAATAGATCGGAAGTTTTCTTGCAAAAAGATGGGTGTTAAGGTTTCTCTTGTATAACTTGTCCCAACATGTAAATACGGTGCTTTCTCTCGTATCCAGCCGTATGGTCTGCCCATATGGCGGAGACCCACCTGTCAGTGGCTGTGACTGTAGGAGGCGTTGGGGGGCACTAGTCAGTGGGACACTAACAATAGGTTAGGCTAATTAGGTAATTAGGGTAATCTATGCAGGAACAAGGCGCGAATGCTAGTGACCACATAGGATGGTGGCGACATGCTGAAACTACTCGGATAACCATAGGGAATGTCTGTGTGCACTTCCGGGGTTGGGAGAACAAGGTCACACATCCCGTATGTGGTGGACGTGTACTGGGCGGTCAGGAGCTCGTCGGACCAGAGGCGGTGGCGGGGCTACGCGGCGCAGGCAGCAAGCCAGAGAAATGAGTGAGGGAAGTTTGCTACTCCCTCCATTTTTGTATACAAGACCATTATCAAAATTACAATTTGCAGTTATACAAGGCCACTAACACAAATCAATGTAAAATTGATGAGGTTTGCCTCGTACTAGCAACCGAAGACATTAATACCTCATGCATGCATGCAGGAGTGAGAAGATTGATTTGCATGCACCGTATTAATCAACCAACGAGGAGTGAGAGAGTTGTCTTGTTGTGCGTTGGAGAAAAAAATACACATTAATTAACACGTCAAGCAAGGAGAAATGACTAGTTTGCAACATTGATTTAAGTAGCCATTAATTTTATCTTGGTAGTTGTAATATGGGTTTGTGGCCTTGTATACAAAAATGGGGGGAGTACCATTAGATGTGAGAAAGTCATTTCAAAATATGAAGTTTTTTTTTAATAAGGGTATTATAGCAATTGGATATTTTTTCCTCCGCTTTGTTTGTTCCTTTCCACATGGACGTGCATCACCCACTGCCACACGTGCGAAACAAGATTTCCCTAAATACTTCCATAGTCACCGCCGCATCGCAACCGCACCTTACCCAACTCAATCTTCGGTCGAGGATGGAGATAGTCCGGCTTCCGCAGTCGCTACCTGCGCATTTGGCGAGCCTCACAACTCATGTAATTTCTTCTAGGGGCCCCTTTGCGGGTTTGAATGATTAATAACAAAATGATTAAGGGACTAATGTGTTTATGATTATACACATGTGAAAGTTATCGAGGATTTGATTTAACCAGTGGGTGATGACCCTACAAATGTTGTGAGAACATTGAAGACTTCAGAATGCATTTCACAAAAAACAGTAGAAGAAAACTTCAAAATGCCATGTGAAGAATCAAAGCTCGAAGAATATCGTTTCTTTATTAGTTTGTTTATGTATCCACCTTGATATTTTTTTCCCACTAAATTTACTGATAGAATAATCATTTTCATCATATCCTAGTGATGGACTGCATCTGACACCGGAAGGAAACGGTCTGGTCGACATGGAAGTTGTCGAGACATTGAGAGGTGCTGGTCTGAAAGCTGAAGATATGCCGCATGACTTCCCTCATCATTCCAAAATCGATGGAATTTATCTGCAAAAGGCCTTCCAGTGAAGTAATATATTTCAGGCCATGTTATGTCTAGTTTGAGCCGTGCATTTCCTGTGCGTGGAGGTTTTGCTTTTTCTCGTATTTCACTATTTATTTTGTTTTGAACTTTTGAATTGTGAAGTATCATGTTCATTTTTACTCCTTCAAAATAGTTGAGCATGTTGTTGTGGCATATATCATGATACCCCCTAATTATTTCCTAGAATGGCCATTTCTGCTGGTACAACCTTGTATTATTGATCTGTGCTGTGCCGTGGTATCACTTGAATGCTGTTTTGTCCCGGTAATAAAAACACCCAATACTCTTAGTTTGGCAGGGTAGTCTGGTTGAACAACAAAAGTGAACCACCCACCTCCATAGAACAATATCACGGCAACATAGACCTAAGTGGATTTATTGGATCGTGGGGATCCATCATAAGTATCATCCCCCTATAGAACAAGAATGCCGTTTCGTCCAACAGAGCTTAGAAGAAGGTGACTCGGAGCCTAAGAAAATTGACTCGCACAGATAGCTGACTCATTTTCAACAGAAAGGAATACCCAAAAACAGCGGCGCCCACACAACCGCCGCCTCCCCTAATTTTTAGGGTTCCTCCGCCTCCTGCTGCCGCCGCCGCCGGTAAGCTTCGTCTCCGGTGGCCTTAGGCCATGGGAGCGCGGTAGATCCCGGCTCTTTCCGGTGGGAGGGCTATGTTTTTAGATGTGTTTTTGAGTTTTGTTAGGGTTTATGCCCTGCTCAGGAAGGCGAGATGGCAGCGGCTCCCTGAAGATGGAATAAGGTTCTCCCCGTCTAGTCCTTGTTCCGTGGTGCATCTAGCATCATCGGTGGGTGTGTGGGGGTGTGTCTCCGGTGGATCTGTTCGTCGTTCGGCTACATTCGTGTGTCTTCAGGTTGGATCCTTCCGATCTACGCTACTCTTCATCGGCGGCAGTTGCTATTCTAGTGCGTTGGTCGTATAAGGCCTTAGCACGACGGCTTCCCAACTATCTACTACTACAAGTTTTGCTCGGCTCTGGTGAGGGAGGGGCAATGATGGCGGCGCACCTTTGGCTCGCTTCAGTTCTTGTAGTCGTCGCTACATGGTCTATGAAACCTGGATGTAATTTTTATTATTTCTTGTTTTTGTTGTACTGCATGATTGAAGATGAATAGATCGGATGTGTTCCACCATAGAAAAGAAAGGATGGCCAAACCTACCCAGCTGGCCGGTCAATCTCAAGTAAGCACATTCATTTGCACTAGACTTTTTTTGTCATCTTTGTGATGTGTTCACTTTCACCTGGTGCTTGTCGCAGCATACCGGAATATGTTCCCTGCAGATTAAGGATTTATTCGTCTTTTAGACGCTGCACCAGCTAGGATCCAGATGGGCGGCCTCTCAGTGTACAGCTGCTGATGCTCTAGCTCACTTGATAGCTTTAGCAACCTCATGGGAGGTGTTTGGTTTGTCAGTTTTGGCCCGTAACCTGATTACACCGTAACTTGAAAACGTTATTCGTGTTTAGTTCATGTGGACTGTAATCCGTTTCCATGTAATTCAATTACATCGCTAGTCACGGCCAAACTAATCTCACGTTTCTTCTCGCCTTCTGCCCCACTATCTCCTCAATCTCTCCATCCAAGCGAAATCTCCCATAGGGATGGCATGAGGCAGAGGCGCCCAGCTGGTACGCGTGGGACGCGAGAGCGGCTCTACGCAGCGGTGTTGCTCAACCTGTCCGGCGGCTCCGGCGAGCCGTTCATGGTGACGGCCCAAAAGGACGACGCGGCAGCTATGGGCAGCAGTATGCGGCAGTTAGCAGCGAGGCGCCGTCCATGGTAGCGTAGGATTTGGCTCCCCTGATTGCAGCGTTCGCGCTGATGCAAGGCTGTTCTTGTGATGATTTTTCTTCAATTTGTATATTTGAAGAAAATATTGTGCATGCATACCGTTAAAGTCACAAAACAAACAAAGTGGAGTTTTTCTCATTCTGTCGAATATCTATTTCTGAGCCTAGGCTCATCTGCACCCGGCAAAGAAAAAAAATCATAAAAATACAAAAGATAAGAAAACAATCCAATTTTTTTTATGTGTGATAGATAATTTGATATGTGAGGTGCGCTTCAAATTTCAGGTCATTTGGACATACTAGTAGCTCTGAGCAAAAAAGACAATTGGGGTCAGAACATCACATGAACAATGAACTTTTTTACAGACTCCAAATTTGTCTTTATTGCCGAGAGCTGCTCATATGTCCAAATGATCTGGAATTTGGAGCGCACCTCACGCACCAAATTATCTACCACACAAAGAAATGGATATTTTTTGAATTTTTCTAGTTTTTTTTTATTTTTTTTTCATTGGGACTGCAGATGACCCTGGGCACCGAATCGCTGCACTACCATTCCGTTTCCTTGCGTTACAATTTCTAAACCAAACACCTCCCAATTCATCGAGAGGTTTCTCCTCTCTTTCTACAGTGATGCTCATTGATTTTGTTGCCAATTGCTCTTCTTGGTCGTCAAAGAGTAGGTTTGTTAGATAAACAATGGTGGTAATACACGAATAATGCCTTTGGAGCACGGGCACATTGAGCCCATTTTTGTGTTTCAAAAATGGTTTTTTTACGGCCTGAAAAATTCCAAATGTGCATGCAGGTATAGTAGTGTACAATAACAGTGTAATTTTTCATCAATGTACATGCTTGCATGGGAGAGACAGGAAAAAGATAAATCCATGCAAATAATGGGCTTGTTTTTTCTTGATTTTGGGGCTGGAATTTGTCCTTTTTTGTAGTGTACAATACAACGTATTATTGAACGGAATTTAACATGTACTTTGACCACACGCATACATATTCATGTGAAAAAAATAAAAATAAAATCAAAGCTTGTAAGCATAACCTTTTAGGGATTTGAAAAAGCATGTTCCAAGGCGCCGGTGCTCCAAAAGTCTGTTTTATGGTAACACTACATTCCTTTCTGGGAGATTTGAGTGCTGACAGCTGCTCTAATTAGCTTTTGCATCACTGTTGATGTGTGATTTACCCGAAACTATCGCTGAGCTCTGTGCTGTCGATGAAGTATGTTCGGGTGTGTTTTTGGGTGAAGACTTCTCGTCTGCCTAGTCACGCCACACGTGTCTGCCTTACAGTTTTTCTTTTGAGTTGTACAGTTTTTCTATTGCTGATTCCTATTTCTGCTAGGCATGTCTACAAAACTATTCTCTTTGTAAACTAACTAGTAAGATGTCCGTGCATTTCACGGAACACCAAGATTGGAGGTGGACGGTGCCGACAGTGGCCATGACACCAGATTGTTCCATGGCCTTCTAGATGTGGTGGGAAGAGATAAGGTTGATTGTGAGAGATAAGGAGTTGTTTGTAAATATGGAAATAAGTGCGGGCATCTTTTTGCAAAACTGCAGCAGTTTGCTTTGTATGCGTCAGATCCAGATCCGATGGCTATGGGTGATAGATGTCGGCACACCATCATCGGTCGCTCAGGATTTTACAGGAGTAGAGATGTAAGACTTCCTTATAGCACTACTGGAATCGGCTTCTTTGCCGTCCGTCGACGGCAAACCGTCCGGCTGAACATGTGCCAGAAAAGGCCTTTTTTGCCGTCCGCTTCATAGAAACGGACGGCAAAGGATTGTGCCATCAGCCATCCGAGGCCAGCAGACGGCAACGACAACGGACGACAGCGGTGTGAGGTGAGAGCCGTTAGGGGGTTAACGACGTTCTTTGTCGTCCGCCAGCCGACGGCAAAGAGGCAAAGCTCTTTGCCGTCCGCTGACGGACGACAAAGAGCTTAGCTAGGGTAGCACTGGGATGCTGCCACGTGGCCAGCTATGCTGTCGGCCAGCAGACGACATAAATGGCCCTGTTTGCCAGGCCTATTTGGTCACTTTGCCGTCCACTTACAGATGACAAAATGACCAAATAGGCAGCCAGTGTTGCCAGTTTGCACAGGTGACTGCCACGTGTCCTCTTTGCCATCCGCCAGCGGACGGCAAAGAGGCTACACATCCCTTATTTTTATTTAAATTCAATTAATTAGACATGGTTTCAAACACAGATATACATGCATACATATCCAACATATCCAACAGCATGTCCAACAACATATTTGATCAAATCCAACAACATAGTTCAACAAAGTCCAACATATCCATATATACATAACCACAAACAAGTTTCCAACAACATATCCATATAGACATACATATCCAAACAAGTTTACATAGACAACCAGGAAGCACCACAAGAATAGTACACTCCATAATCCAAGCCTTCCGCATGTAAAACAAATCTGCAAATTGGGAAAGATGAAAGTTAGAAGAAGTAGAAGAAGAAGAAGACTAGTTAGAAGAAGAAGAAGAAGAAGATTTTTTTTTTCGCTTTCTTTTTCTCCTCTCCTCTTCTTAGAGATAAGCTAGGTAAAAATGCTAAGTGTAGGTTATTTTAGAGCTAAGCTAGGTAAATAGGCCATTTTCGAGCTTAGTAAGGTTATTATGTCATTTTCGAGGAAAATAAGCTAAGTCTATATATTTTGGACGTAACAAAGATTATCATGCCATTTTGACCTAAGTATGCTAAGTATGTAATAAATGAACTGAATAAGCTAAGTATAGCTCATTTTTTTATATAACTTAGGTAATTATGCCATTTAGAAGGAAAATAAGCTAAGTATCCATTTGTAAAGCAAAACATTAGGGAAAACTTACCCTCATCACAACAAATATGATCAAGATCGCAACTAAGGTAACAATTGATCCAACGGCATTATGATACCAAGCCTCATTATCAATGGCATATTTTCTAATCTTCTTAAGCTTCACACGCATTGCATCCATCTTCAAACGCATTGCATTCATGTTCATCTTGTGATCATCGATGACATCGGCAACATACAACTCCAATGTCATCTTCTCTTCTTCAATTGTTTTAATTTTTTTCTGTCAAATACTCATTTTCTTTTTCAACTAAATTTAACTTCTCGACAAGAGGGCCAGTTTCAAATTCCGGTTCACATACCTCCTAGATTAAAATATCTCTATGTCAACTTGATGACCATAATTGTCATAAATGCGAAATGCAACAAATAGTTATGAAAGAGAATTTACCACATCCGAATCATAAAGCGAGCGAGGGCCGATGGGGATGGAAATTAAGACCATGGCACTATGTATAAGAAACAATCATACAAAGTAAGAATATTATACATACCAACTCTATAAATCATGCAAAGTACAACATAAAAATTTGAATACCTAAGAATCACTATCGGTAAATGTCGGTGTCAAAACCGGTGGATCTCGGGTAGGGGGTCCCGAACTGTGCGTCTAAGGCTAATGGTAATAGGACGCGGGGGACATGATGTTTACCAGGTTCGGGCCCTCTCGATGGAGGTAATACCCTACTTCCTGCTTGATTGATCTTGATGATATCACTATTACAAGAGTCGATCTACCACGAGATTGTAGAGGCTAAACCCTAGAAGCTAGCCTATGATTATGATTGTTGTTGTCCTGCAGACTAAACCCTCCGGCTTATATAGACATCGGAGGGGGCTAGGGTTACATAGGTTCGGTTACAGAGGAGGAGATCTACATATCCGAATTGCCAAGCTTGCCTTGCACGCAAAGGAGAGTTCCACCCGGACACGGGATGAAGTATTCAATCTTGTATCTTCATAGTCCGACAGTCCGATCAAAGTATATAGTCTGGCTGTCCGAGGACCCCCTAATCCACGACTCCCTCAGTAGCCCCTGAACCAGGCTTCAATGACGATGAGTCCGGCGCGCAGATTGTCTTCGGCATTGCAAGGCGGGTTCCTTCTCCGAATACTCCATAGAAGATTTTGAACATGAAGGTCGTGTCCGGCTTTGCAAACAAATTCCACATACCACCGTGGAGAGCATAGTATTCCACAAATCTAATCTGCTGACAACTTCTAATAGTGTGACATCACGCCACGGCCCGGTCAGATATGCGAACCGTTTTTCTCAACCTTCCACTGCACATATTACGAGACGGCTTCCTTGACATGTCTTGTCAAAGCAGAGCTCGTGTCCCCTTATCACGGGATTCTCATCAATACGGGTGTGGGTAACCCAACCGTGTCATCAACACGGAGCTTGGGGAATAAGCAAGTTTACCGGGCAAGTGGGGAGGCGCAGGATCCCTGCTGCCTTTATAAGGGGATAAGGGCTCCCTTTCTCACCCACGCCTTCTTCTTACTCTGCTCATCCATTCCCTCTCGCTCGAGCCCTAGCGCCTAAGCGTTCGTCTTCTTCGCCCAAAAAGGTTTTCCAAAAATGTCCGGATCTGGAGAAGGAGGGAAGTCGATGGCCTCTACTGTCCGGGAGAAGGATATTAAAAAACTTCGGGAAGCCGGGTATCTGGCCAAGAAGGTTGGCCACCGTCTTCCGACGGCGGGACAAATTGTCCCCACTCCGGAACCCCACGAGAGGGTGGTATTCCTCCCTCATTGTGTCCGCGGGCTAGGGTTTCCCCTCCACCCATTCGTTCGCGGCATCATGTATTATTGTGGGATTGATTTTCATGATCTATCACCCAATTCCTTCCTCAACATCTCGACATTCATCGTCGTGTGCGAGGCCTTTCTCCGCATCTCACCACACTTCAGCTTATGGCTGAAGGTTTTCAATGTGAAGCCCAAGGTAGTGAGTGGCGAGCACGCCGAGTGCGGAGGCGCCATGGTGAGAAAGATGCGCAACGTCACATGGACAATAGGTACTTTCAATGATTCCGTCAAGGAGTGGCAGCAGCAGTGGTTTTACATCACAGGGCCGCGCGGCAAGGAATGGGCCGCCGCTCCTGAATTCCGATCTGGAGCCCCCCTGCGGCTTACGTCCTGGCCCAAGAAGAGCCTGAACTGGTCTTCGTCCGACGAACTATCGGTGCTCCAAACGCGCTCAAGGATCTGGAAGACAAGAACATCAAACTTGTCAATGTAGTCCAAGTGATGTTAGTTCGCCAGATTCTTCCTTGTCAACACCGGGCCTGCAATTTATGGGAGTTCGACCCGGCCAAGCACCAGACCCTACGGGAGCTCTTTGGCTCCTCGCACAAGGACATCTGGAAGGTGCTTTTTAAGTCTGGCAAATCATGACCGGACTCCCCGAGGAACACGGGTACCAACTGTCCCGCCCTGCAAGTTCGGTAAGTCACTGTTATGTTGGCAATTTGTATGCTTTCTTCGCATATCATGAGGAAAATGCTTAATGTGTTTTTCACAACCCTCCTAGGGCTGGACGAAGAAGGCGTGGCGGATCTACTGTCCGGTCCCACTGCCAGAAGAACCGGCCGGCCCACTTCTGACGAAGATGCTAGTCCCGGCGCCTTACAAGGCGCCAAAGAAGAAGGCCGAGAAGGAGGCCAAGAAGATCAGGGGCGGCCTCTGTTGCCGCGGCGCTTCGGACACAAAATCCGAAGACTCCAATGCCTATTCTTCCTCCGAAGAGGACGAGGAGGAGGAGGCAGATGAATCCCCCATGGGGGGAATAAAGAAAAGGACGGCCTCTGCATCCTTGGAGGCCGAGACGCCTAAGAGGGGAAAAACTCCTCTTCCAGAGGAGTCCACCGCCGCCGCCGATAGCAGCCCGGAGTGGGATCCCTGGGCCCAGCCCCTGGTAAACTCGTGAGTATATAAAATCCGAACACGCTTATGCGTCCCGGCTCATCATGGCATAATATTCTAATATGAGCCACACTTTTTTTGCAGTCCGGCGAGGTCCCGCACCAAACACTCCTCGTCGGAGGATTTGCTGGGTTCGGATGCTATGGAGAGCGGGACACCCCTGAAGGCCCCTACCCCCAAACATGTGAATGACACCGAGGTGTCGTCCCAGAAAGACCCAGACCAAGGGGGAGATCTTAAAGGCGGCGCCAGGAGGTCAAACTTCAGGGGCCAGACATATGGGAGAGGAGGCTCCCATGGACGTTGACGACAGGGGCGATCTTGATTTCGGCCCCCAGCCGGACGCAGTCTCGGAGACCACTACGGCTCCAGAGTCGGGCAGGCGGCCTCCCTCGGCTGGAGGGGGCGTGCCTGCTCCCCCGACAACCTCTGTCCAACCAGAGGTGACGGATACTTTATCCACAACGCTAATGAGTGCTTCCATCATCGATGAACACCATGCCCTTATGGGTGCAGTGATTGAAAAGATTCAGTCCGCTGAGAGTGGACTGAATGAATCCTGTATCAGCCTTATAAGAGGCTTTGAGGTATGTTTTATGAGTTTTGGAAGAGTGTCATAGTATAGATAGTAGCCCCTGATACACTGTTCGGTGAAAGAAAGAACCGGACAGAAGATCAAATTTATGTTCGCAGGAGACTCACTTGATGACATCTAGCTCTCTCTTTTTTTACAAGCAGGCGTCTATAGCGACTACCGCCTCTCATACTGCGGAAGTATCCAGACTGAGGCAGAGCCCGGAGCGGGCCAAAGGAGAACTTTGTCGAGTGAAAAAGTAGTTGGAGGATAACCATATGCAGAAACCTTGTTCATTTAGCACAAATGATTTAGTGTGCATGATGAAAATATCTTTATGATGTGCTCTAGGGGCAACGGCCGAAATTGAGGCTCCTAAGAAGGTTGTGGCCGAAGCCGAGAAGAAGGCAGCCGCAGAGCAGGCTCTGCGCGAAAAACACGAGGCCAGGGTTATTGAAGCTGAGCGAGGGCTTCAGGAGGCCGTGAAGAAATGTGAGACCTTGGAGCAGAGTTTATCAGGGAAAGAATCCGAACTCTCCCAAGCTCGCCAAGCCGCAAGTGATGCCCGGGGGGAAGCCCAAGGTGCACTGAAGGAAATCCAAGAGGCGAGGAAGATTGCGGCTGGTAAGGCTTTTTCTATACAAAGCAGGAGAAAATCAAGTTGATAATTTCAATTCTGATTTCTCCAGGGGTATTTGCGGAGCTGCCGCGCAGCATATTTGATGCCGCCCAATTCTACCGAGCCGAAGAAAGGAACACTACGGATAAGCTCTTCTGGATGCAGTATCTGGCATCGAATTATCCGGTTCCTTTTGCCGATCAACTGAAGCAGCTGATCGAACTGCATAAGGCGGCTGAGCTAGCCATGAAGGATTTAATTATCCGGCTATGGCCCGCCAAGCCGATTCCAAGCAGTTACTTCGGACTCGTGAAGCGGCTTGTGAGTGCCTGCCCTCGACTCGAAGTCATCAATCGGTCGGTCTGTGTGGAGGGTGCGCGAATGACCTTCGCCCGCGCAAAGGTGCACTGGGGGAAGATGGATGTGGAAAAGCTGATGACTGAGGGATTGCCGGAGGGGAAGGAGCACCGCAAGCCCGAATTATATTATGATAGTGTCTTGAAAGGAGCACGCCTTGCGTCAGAGCAATGCACCAAGGACATTATGTTTCCATGAATACATTCATGTTGTCCTTTGTAATGTTTGAACAAGGTCATTTCTATTAATTATTGCATGTTATTTGGATGTTTTCCCTCCTGTGCGGCCGTTTTATATGTTAATCCTGAGAGTTGGCCAGTTGTCGGCTTCTGCCCCCATGTAGTAAGTACGGGGGTGTTTGGGATAAACCTGAGCACTCTTTATCACAGTTTTGGGTTCTTGACGGAGGTGTTCAGCACAGCGAACCAGGCAATCGGACTATAGGGCTTTATCACTCTCACTTAGCCATAGGAGTTTGACGAAAGGAAGGTAGGCGCAGCCCCTGGTGTTCGGAAGACCGCACGAGGGGATCTATAAGCACCTGATCGGAAGAAAAACCGATCCATCGCATGCTGCATTGGTTATGGCATTATGCGGAAGAAATCCTTAAAGATTTTACAACCTCTCGAATAGCTAACCAGCTCTCGCCGTATCATGACAGTCAGCATTCAGCTTTCTCTACTGAGGTGCTCGTCCAGAAGAACCGGGACACAATCGCAGTAGTTCTCCCCGTGCTACCTTAGCTGATATAGCGCAATGTAAGGTACCAAAACATGGGAGCCAGACAAACCCAACTATTGACCTAAGACATGATTCGGAGCTGATGCATATAATGCTATAAGTTCGGGGTGCCGAACTGCCGTGAAGGTGTTTGGACTTTATTGCCGTATTATGGGTATAATGAAGCTCCTGGCATATTAAGGAATATAGCAACGTGCAGCTGCCTTTTGACAAAAGAGTTTCAATAAGAAATAACAGCAGATAAGCATCATATAAATCCACATGTTGTATTGGAATAATACACCGATGCGCATGAGTACATGTAATCTATTTATATATTAAAAGTAATTGATGGGTTAACCAGAAAAAAAATTAACTAGAAATTACAACATAAATTAGAAACATCCGGCCGTTAATTTAACAGACTAAATTTTTATAGCCATTAGATAAGATTGTAAGTTAAAAATATTACCCACCAATGCCACTATAATGATAGTGGAACAAAACGGTTCGCCCTCTCCAGCCTAATAATGCGAGAGAAAAGTTAAAAAGGAGATGTCCGCAGATCAGATTAAAAAAGGTAGAACGTGCTGATTCCAATCCAATTAAACAAAAGGACTTGCACTGATCCGCTTAAAAAAAATAGGACGTGTGCTCACCCCTGCTTATGCAATTAGCTGGGTTAAAAAAGCGTCTGCGCTGATTTAATAAAAAAGAGGATGTGCCTTGATTACTTTTTTTTTTCTTAAAAAGACATGCTCAGATCCAGTCTAAAAAAAGAACGTTCGTTGATCAGTTAAAAAAAATTACGTGCACTGATCAGCTTTGTAATATGCATGCATGCAAAAGTAGCGTCCGTTGATCAGCTTTGTAATATGCATGCCTGCAATTAGCATACGTGTGCATATGTGCCCTTGATTTATGCATGCATGCATTTAGCTAGAACAAAAAACGTGCATGTGTTTCCTTGATATATGCATGCATGCCTGCATTGCATGTTGAAAAAAATGTGTGGAGGCAAGCCCTTGATATATGCGTGTAAGTGTGCCTCAAACCTTCTCATGTTAAACCTAGCCTCACACCTTTAGTGCCATCTGTTTGTTTGACCGTGGTTGCTCAGGTCTTCTTTACTCGGTTGTCGTACATCTTGATTGGAGATTTTAGACATTGTCGTACATTTTGATGGAAGATTTTAGATGTTGGTATCGATGGTGTAGTAGCCAAGAGCTCGCATGGCCATGAAGAATTTTTGTAGCTCCTCCCCTTGGGGATGAGTAAAATTCATTGGTGGCCTCACGATCAAGGTAGAGTTGCAGAAAAATGGATATTTAATGAGTTCCTCGCTTCGCAGACGAGCAGCTCATTGGCAGCCTTAAAATCAATGTAAAAGTGCTGGAACAACCAAATTCTCAAGCTCTTTTCTTTTGCGGACAAAAGGTTCTTTTCTTTTACAACTTTGTACTCCCTCCTTCCCAAAATCTTAGGCGCTTAACCTTTTTTGTAAAATCCCACAATATTAGGCGCATAAGCCTCCCAACCCTTGTTTTTCTCACGTATAGGTAGTTTCTGCTAACTATCGCTAGTACTAGACCGGTCATATTCTCTCACGCCCGTTTGCTATTTTCCTGGATCGCCAATCACTTCTGTTAGAGGAGAACATTTAGTTGTACGCTAATTTTCGTGCAAAAGTTTAGGCGCCTTAGAAAATGGGAAGGAGGGAGTAATTAATATTGGACAATAATCAATCAACATGACATTGCAGGATCAAGGTTTCGATTAGTGGGGCCTATGATATACGTGATGGGTGAGTGAGCTTGAACCCTTGAGATGCAAAATAGTTTCTTATTTAGTGTTTCTTTTTCATGGAATTTCCACCGGGACCATTAAACTCACACATGCAAGGAAGTTGATATTAGACACCAGTCACACTGGATAATGCAAGGAGTGGCTCAAGCTGATTGACAAATGCAAGTGGCCTGGCCGGGCTCCATGTTGCTCTTATACGCATAGTCCGGCCTCGGCAGGGTCCTATCGAGTAATCTATTTTTTTGAACGGTATATCAAGTAATCTGTTATTAGACCAAAATAGTAGATCATTTATATTTGAGTCCAAAAATAAAGTACAAATCAACAAATTGACTGGCGCATATATATAGGCAAAAGTCATAACATACATATCTATTGCATATTGAAGACACCATTTTTTGTGTTAAACACTCATTTTCTTAACTAGGAATAAGTGATTGATCTAAAAGACCACACAAACCCCACAATATAAATTTTCATGTCGTTTTTTTAACATCACATGAAAATTGCTGAGTAGCTAATGATCTAAACATTAGCCTCACACACTAAAGATGATTAGTTAATTTGTGATTATCTTCTAACTAAACACTATTTTTAGTTTCCATGGAATTTCCGTCTGTTAATACTAATATCGAAGTAATCATAAATTTAATAAACATATATTTTTTGCTCCCTAAAAAAGAGCAATATGGGAATCGTATATACAAATTTGCAGGAGAGGTACAACCATCAACAATTCTTATTAGAGAAAAGAGTAATATTATGTCTGAGGAAACAAACAATCCACGAGATACATGAATCTAATGGATTGCCTAAAGGGTGATGAGAAACACATATGGAAATTCTGACACAGTATACAAATCAACAACCTAAAATGGTGAAATAGAAATGGTTATATCCATCAGAATTCTTAAACAACTTATGTTCCCTGGAATGCCAAATCACAAGCTAAAACCCGAACGATATATCAAGTAATATATATTTTTAGACCTGGTGTTGATGCTCCTATGTATAATAACCCAAGGCTGGTGATGGTTTATGCCGTCATACAAGGATGATCGTGACTGACTTAGAAGCATATTCACCGAAGCACTTGTAATAATTGGAACAAACCCAATCTACACATACTCGGGTTGTCCGTGGATAACGTTGGACAATTCGAAAGAATCGTGATTATAAATATGCAAATGCGTTCATATTTATAAATGTAACCCTTTCGAACGGGAGACGCATAGTGGTTACGCATACTGATGATTGACACCTATAGCTAGCAAGTTTCATCGGCACGAAGACCGGAACAGAGCAAATGAAGGGGGGAGGAGGATATGTCATTTGTGCTCACCAACGAACGCAGGGGCGGAGCTCGTCGAACACTAGACCCTCGCAACGACGAAATAACTGCATATTTAAATCGAAAGATGAGTAACATACCAAGTATTCGACACCGACAGCAACATGTACCTCACACTGACGATACTTGCTATTCACGGCACCATCGACACCGAGGAACCCTCTAACCCACTCGTCCCCGGGTAAACTAAATAGCAACTACCATCGGTGCAAGGTACATGAGGCGGTCGGCGTTGAACACTAGATCCACATCCCACAAGTAAAGCCGGCGCCCGGCGTCCCGCAACAATAGTTTCTGGTGGCCGATGACAGTCGAACACCTTGGCGAATTTGTCTGGCAGCCTCTGCGATGAGGATTAAAGCCAAGTTTTGAAATTTAAAACAACAAAACCGACTTTAGTTAGTTTGGGTTTTTCAAGTTTCAACACTTAGATTTCAATCGTCATCTCTGAGGCCGCCAGACAAATTCGCAATGGTGTTCGACCGCCATCGACACCGAGAACTATTGCTGCTGGACGCAGGACCCCTGTGTCACTTGCGGGACGTGGATGTAGTCTTTGACACCGACGGCCACATGTACCTCGCACTGATGATACTTGCTATTTAGGGACGCCGAGAACAGTTCCTTTGGGACGCCGAACGTCGGCGTCACTTGTGGGACATGGATGTAGTGTTTGGGTGTCTTTTTCTTCTTCTTCTTCTTCTTTCTCTTTTTTCCTCAGGTATGGCGACGCACGATCGACCAGGTCAGCACTCGGACCGGGGGTTCTCGGCATGGGCGTCGGGACAGGCGGGACCCACTGGCTCCACCATCTATCCCCTCGGCAACCCTCTTCCTTTTTCCCTTTTTCCTCTTCTTCTACTTCTTCTTCTTTTTTCAATTATTTTCTTCTTCTAATTATCTAAACCTAAATCTCGCAGTAACCTAATCCTACCACTAAAACCTAAACCTAAACACAAAAAACAGTAAAAAAATCACCTTGGGCGGTGGGGGAGGGGCGCCGCCGGGGCGGCAAGCCTTGGGCGGCTTGGCGGTGGTAGAGGAGGCGGCGGGTGCCGAGGCAGCGGGGGCGGCTCGACAGGGGCAGGGCGGGCGCCGCCGGGCTGCAAGCCGAGGCGTTGGGAGGCGCGCCAGGCCGGGGGTGGTCTGAGGCAGGCAGCAGCAGGCGGGCGGGCGGCGCCGTGTGGGATGGTCTTGAGGTGGGGCGGCGAGCTGGCGCCGTGGCGGGGGGTGGCGCGGGCGAGGCGAGGCCAGCCGGCCGTGGCGATGGGTGTGGGCGCGGGCGGGGGCGGCATGGCGGCGGGCGGTGGGGCGATGGGCGGGCGCCGGGCGGGCCGGCGTGGCGATGGGGCGATGAGACGGGGTGGCGGGCGGAGCGGCGATCGAGGGCGGCGACGCGGGTGGTGAAGAAGAGATCGAGAGAGAGGGGGGAGGGGCCGCGGGCATGACCCCTTTTCTATAGTAGGTCAGCTCTTTGACGTCTCCTAGCAGACGGCAAAGAACGTACCTAGTGGGGTGGGGCCGGAGGAAACGGACGACCTAACGGCTGTTTTCTTTGCCGTCTGCTGGCTGAAGGCAATGAAGTTTTGCCGTCAGCCAGCAGACGGCAAAGAAAACGACCGTTAGGTCGTCCCCGTACGCCCGCCACCCACGCTCTTTGCCGTTGGCTGGCGGACGGCAAAGATGTGCTGATGGCAAAGCCCTCCGTTGTCGTCCGCTGCCTCTTTGCCGTCCGTTTTTTGGTGGCTGATGGCAAAGCTTCTCTTTGCCATCCGCCAGCTGACGGCAAAGAGTTGGCAGACGACAAATTAGCAAATTCCAGTAGTGTAGGTTTTAGTTTACATCGTGAGTATTATTTTCCTGTCGTAGCAGGTTGCTATATGCACCTTTTTTGCTGTAATTAATTTTAGGTCGAAGTAAACTACTATTTTTCTGCCGTAGTATTATTTCCTTTGTAAACTAATATGCGAACTAAATAAACAGAAGTCAGTACTAACCAGTAATTAATGTTCACTTTGCTTAAGAACGAGTGCGATAGCAAAAAGCAGACAGCCTCATGTTTTTCTTTTGAAACGAGGCAAAAAATCTGCTATTTTCGTTGATTAAGAAGAAGGGAGTTGTCCAGTTTATTAGAGGAAAACTGGGCGAAAACCTAATTACAAGCCCCACAAAGGAGACACACGGACGACCTGACCACAAACGTCAAACAGTCGACCGAAGCATGAAGGACAAGGCAGCCAGACTGAAGGCAGCTCTGATTTTGTTTACGAGCTTCACAAAGAAAATTGCAAGCCTCGCACCGACCTAGTCCAGCGCAACATCCGAAGAGCACCTTGCGCTAAAAACTGCCCTCATGGAGTTATCGTTGCCGCAGTGGCCCCGCCGCCGCAGCTATGACTTCTCTGTCATAGCTAGAAATCAGCATAGATGCACCCATTGGTGCACCGGATCGTCGGCATAGGAAGGACATGCCGCGACTCGGCTCTGCTCGCCATCATAGCCGCTGCCACACACGTCGCAACGCCACACCAACCTCACAGCTTCGGTCGGGCACCTGCCGACCGCGATATTGTGCTCGTGCAACCCTTGGGGAAGCGCGTAGGAGACCATGACCTTCAAGGTGACGCCCGCAACGGGGGAGCAACGTTGAAGCGACGCTGTCGCTCGACTCACACGGAGTCTTCAGCTTTCGCACGAAGGACATGACTCAGGATGGAGGAGTGGGGAGAGCTCTACAACGACCCTCCAGCGAGGAGAACGGCGCCCATGGGCGACGCGTCGTCAGCACCGACAAAGCCGGGCAGATTCTCATCCAAAGCATCCCAAACCTCTCCAACCCACGCAGCCGGCGACAAAAGAACCACATGCCCGCACACCTGCTGGTCCAAGCACCTCAAGCATGGAGACGGTGACATCCCACGCAAGAGCAACCACCTTAGCCGCTGCACATACCGACGAGCTGGATCCGAAGACAGATCGGGCGACCTCCTGCTGCAGCACCAACATACAAGCCACCAAACACGCGTAGAAAGGCCTCCAAAAGGCAGGAAGGGGGAGCCGCCACCCCGCCCCCGACGCGCCAGCGAGAGCACCGAGCCGTAGCCCAAGAGCCTGTCGGTGCCGTCACCACGGCAACAGCCGCCTGCAACGCAACACCATCGAAAGCAGAGCACGCACGCGGAGGGGCCTCCAGACGGCTGGAAGGCGGGGCTACCACCCTGCCCCGATGCACCGGCGAGAGCACCAGGCCGCATCCCAGGGACCCACCGACGCCGTCACCTCGGCAGCCGCCACCGGAGACGCAACCTTGGAGAGCACCACTGCAGAGCCCGACGCAACGCCTCGCAAGAGGGTGAGCCTCCCACCATTGCAGGATCCTGCCACAGGACAAGGAGATGCCCCGCCGCCGCCGTCCGCCACGTGGACCTAGTCTGGCGACAGCGAGGGGGGGAGGGGTCGGAAATGGGAGGAGGGGCCGGCGGCAGCTCGATCTAGGGTTCCGCCCGAGTCGCCCCTAAAGGCGACGCGGGGGACGGGAGTTACTTATTGTTAATGAAATTTAAAGTAAAAAGTAAGGGTCGCGCTAACTGCCACACGTGTGGCAGGAAGGCAGACGCACCACACATCTCTAATGTAAACAGATTGCCACGTCATCGCATGCATGCATGCAGGAATCTTTTTGGATTTCCAGTTTTTAAAATGTTTTATCTCTTAAACGAAAAATCCGATTGAAAATCCGTTTTCACCATTAAATCCCTCGCGATGAGATCTTCGAAACTAGATCCCATGTTGATATGTTTTGATGAAAAAAAAATTGGATTAAAAGTTGCCATGTCTATTGCATATGAATTGCCATGATGTTTACAATGAAGTTGTCATGATATGTTTCAGCTATTTTCTTCTACATTTAAAAGTAAATTTTGACATTTATAAAACGGGAAATTAAGAAACTAGACTTGCCACGAACCATAAACTAAAATTGCCATGATACATGCACGTAAAATTGCCATGGTTCTTACAATTCATGATCAAAGTACTGGAGTTGCCATCATCAAAATACTAAAATTGCCATGATCTACAAACTAAAATTGCCACATGGCAACTTTAGTTTAAGCCCTATGGCAACTGCAGTGTAAACATCATGGCAACTTCTGGGCAAAAAAAAAATTTCGTCGAAACATATCACCATGGGGTCTAGTTTTGAAGATCTCATCGAGACGGATTTAATGGTGAAAACGGATTTTTAGTTCGCTTTTTTATTTAGGAGATAAAACATTTTTAAGCCAAAAACCAAAAAGATTTCTACTGATGTCATGTATTCATACGTGGCAAAATGAGTGGTCGTGGAGGCGTGTGGGCGATCTGCAAACGCCCACACGTGTGGGCGTTAACATTTCCGAAAAGTAAATAACGAAATTAGTTTTGTATATGGAGCGTTGCTGTCGATGATGAGTCCTCCGCATTGTCTTGGCTTCACCGAAGTGTGCAGCACCGACCAAGACATATGACCACAGAACACGTGTCAGGAGAGATTTTGTAACGCGAGAGCGTACGCGTGACTTCAATCTAGTTCATACATGGGGTGCTAAGCACGTTAAAAACCTTAGCAACTAAAGCCCCTAATGCATAGGCGCTTAGGCTTGTTGTAATGGAGAGTATCATATACTCCCTTCGTTACTAAATACTTGTCTTTCTAGAGATTTCAACAAGTGACTACATACGGCGCAAAATGAGTGAATCTACACTTTAAAATATGTCTACATACATCCGTATGTTGAGTCCATTTGAAATGCCTAGAAAGACAAGTATTTGGGAACGGAGGGAGTATATTAGTATAATGCATATGATACTAGTGTATGATACTACATCCGTAATGCAAAGTATCATATGTTGGTATCATAGAGTACTACATTTATTGCCATGCATGACACAAAGTAGCACATCATTTAATATGATACAGTACCATGATATGGTACTCAAGCATCTCTTTCTTTATTTAATTCTGCGCCATCTCATCAAAATTGCTTAGTTGGCATGCATGGTACTACTTATGATACTACCATTACGGGTAGCCTTAACTTCTTGGCGCTAAGCATCCTTCATTTAATGATTTTGCAACTAAATTTCTTTATGCATTGGTGGGATCCTTCCCATTGAAGTGTTTTGCCTAGGTTCTAGCGCTTGTTGTTGTTTCTTCCTGGGGTCATCACATTCATCTCTCTCCACTTAATTCACTTTCCACATCAGACTTTTTGCCTACATGACAAACTTAGCACATGTACAAGGTGGAGCATTGGGAGGGGCCTCATACGGCGAGAAGAGCCGCACGCGGCGTCTGCATCCTCACTGACCCTCGGGTTCTCTGCCCTGGCCCCGGCTTCAATGGCGCTGCTCCGTGTGTTGCCTCACCATTTCTTCCCATGTTGTTTTTACTCCAGCGAGGCTTCGTCGGGCACCGGCGTTGTTGTATCGGGGGCTGTGAGCTCATACTAAAAGCCACCGCTAACCGGTCACCGCCCATCGAGGTGCAAGGAAAGAAGAAGAAGAACTTGATCTGAGGCTCTGGATAAGATCACGCTACTCGAACTCTACTCTCTGCCTCAGGGACCGGACCGGCCGGACCGTGTACACCTGAGCGGTGCTGCCGAACAAGACCATCGGCAGCAGCGGCGGAGCTTCATGGGGCCAACAGGGGCCATGACCCCCCCTCCCCAGCTCACAAGAAACCATGCATATATTTATTTGTATTAGGCCTATTTTCCACCAAAAATAAGCTGAAAATAGTTATGTTTGCCCCCCTTCAGCCCATGCCCCCCATGATCTTGGCTCAAGCTCCGCCACTGATCGGCAGCGTGCTGGACGGCGCTGAGCACGCGTCGTGGGTGCCCGACCCGGACACGGGCGTCTTGGGACCCGCCCACGTCGACACCCACGACGACGGTGCGCATCCCGCGCCACCGCACCTGTTCGGAGGTGCCACGGCCACGGTGGTCACCATGGACGGGCCGGCGTCGGTGCTGGAGGACGCCGGCCCAGGCGGTGTTCGTCCGGGAGGAGGAGATGGAGGACGTGGAGAGGCCCGCCGCCGTCTGACATGGCCAATGCAACGCAGACGTCAACGGCAGCACCAAGAACAACTACTACTCTACTAGTGCAACTTAGCTCCATCGATCAGCCGGTCCTATGTGGTTTCAGTAAGCCAGTTATTGTACTGCCTTTGCCTCCGTAGTGGTCCAGTGGAGTATAACAGAATAAATCACAGGTGAATCTATTCAGTAACCTATTTACTCCCTTTGTTTCAGAATAATTGAAGTTCTGGATTTGTCTCAACTCAATCTTGTTTAAGTTTGACACGACTATAGAAATATATACTATTAAACATCTCGAACACCAATTTAGTCTCGATAAATTCTTTATTAAATACTTGCAGAACGGAATGAAAATCATAATCTTTAATTCCCATGATCACATTTTGCCGAGATACACTTCACTTGTATCAACTCAATCTTATTTACGTTTGACAAGACTATAGAAATATATCTTTCCAAAATAATAAAGTACAAATTCTTTTTGTAGTCCGCCGCCTCTTTTGCAGGAACCCCCTGCCTTTTATATTAATCAATCCAAAGTCTATCTTTGAGTGAGAATGCAACTTTTTTCACGTTTTGCACAAAACCCCCTGCCTTTTATACTAAGCAACCCACGGTTTGTATTTAAGTCAGCCGGATCGTTTTTATATTTTAACAGAAAAACGTGATGTTTCGGTTAATCAATCCACAGTTTATCTAAGACAAAATTATACATATCTTTTAAACTATAACTCCGATTCTAACATGTTATATATAAAATTTGATGAGAAAAATATGCAGAATCTAAATATGAGGTTATTTTTAGCTGTTAAATACTTCTAAGTTATTATTTTTAGTGCACACTTAATATATAGTGCATGATCTGTTTTTCTTCCGTACCAGCGGCGATCCGAATTACAAATAAACACCCACTAAAACCAAATTCAGACAAAACAAAACATCAATAACCACACAGAAAGACCTCTGAAAAACCTCGAGGGGAAAACAACATATTTCTTATCTTATTCTGAGCGAGTGTGCGTGCACGCGCGCGAGAATCAGCGAGAGAGACGCCTTACAACTAACCATATTCAAATGCGTCTTCATTGTGTAAACACTGAGGTTACTGTTGGCAACACAAATATGATACCATATGAAAATAAAGGACGTGGACCTATTTGTGTCTTGAGTCACGATTATTGGGTTAAGAGCATGTGTTATTTTCTCTCTTCTTGCAACGTGCTCTTTTGCTAATACTATTAACATCTCGAACACTAAATTAGTCTCAATGGATTCTTTATTATTAAATACTAACAGAATGACCGTTGCACTACAATGAAAAAGAAATATAATCTTCAATGGCCATGATCATATTTTTCCGTATCAAGATACAGTTCACTCTTATTTCCGTGAAATCGTGAACACTTTCTTAAAATCATGAAAATTATTTTAAACTCATCAGCATATCTAAAATCATGAACATTTTTTAAATTCACGAACATTTCAACAGATTTTCAAACATTTTCTAAAATCATAAACATTTTTTGAATGCATGAATATTTTATACTATTTACAAAAAAACTACAAATTTGTGAACATATTTAGAAACATTTTTTTTGAAAAGGAAAATATATCTAGAATCGATAAATATATTTTTGGAAATTGGTGAAACAATTTTTGAAATTCCCAAACATTTTTTACATTTAAAAAATGCATGATCATCTTTTCAATCAGTGAACATTTTATAAATCAATACATTATTTTGTAAGTCAAAAACAATTTTTGAAATTTTAGTATATTTTCAATTGCTGAAATTTTATTCAATTTCATCAACTTTGTTAACATATTAAATTTTATAAAAATCCTTGATTTTTGTTGATTTTCTGAACATTAGTTTTTAAATTGTGAACACTTTTAAAAATTTCATTTTTTTGAATCCACAAGCATTTATGAACTATTAAACATTTTAGTTCAAAATTATTATATTTCGAATTTTAATAGTTTTTTTATAGTCTCAAATTATTTAAAGTAGGAAAAACCGACAATGAAAAAAAAAGAAAAATAAAACGAAATTGAATAACAGGCCGCCGGACATAGGCCGGCCCAAAGAGGCATGCTGTGTTTTCTCCCAGCACGCAGAGTGTAATATAGAAGGTTGTTACTACATGGACCGGCCCAGGCAGGGATTCGCCTGCGTGAAACCTTAATGACTTGAAATTTAGAGCGGGCCTCACGCATCAAATTGTCTACCACAAAAATTTTATTTGGAATTTTCTGAATTTTTCTAGAATTTGTTTCGATTTTTTTCGTCGGCGCGGGTGCAGATGAGCTCGGGTGTAGAAATGGATTTTCACACCAGTGGGTAATATTTTATACCTTCGGAGGCAATTTCCCGGACGCACTTGTGCGTTAGAACGGAAGAGAAAATATTACGTCCTAGCCAAATATTTCCCTGACTGTTTTTTAAAATCCCGAATATTTTACGGTTTTCCAAGCTTTTTTTTAGTTCACGAACATATTATGATTTGTCAATTTTTCTTCAAAACTAGCAACCTTTTCAAATTTGGAAATTTTAAAAATCCCAAAATAATTTGAAAAGGGAAAAATAAAAAATAAATGAGAATAGAAAAAGCAAACAACGAAATGGAAAAAACAAGGCGACCGTGGCGTGCAATGGGCCGGCTCATGACCTCGTGCCGTGAGGAGAGAAAAGGCGAGAAAAAGGGTGGATAGACCTGGCTATTGAAGCTGGGTCTCGAGCGTCCAAGATTGAGTGCTTAACCATTGGGGCACTCCCATGCTTGTGAAATCAGGAGGCATCGCTCTATAAGAAGTGAACCCCACGACAACTCTGAAATAAAATTGAAATGTTTTCTTCACTTACGGGGTGGCACAGTGAGTAATTTATAGAAAACTCCGGGGCGATTTTCATGACGTACCGCAAGAAGCAATAGCTCCTTTATTATTAGGTATAGATATAACTATTTTTTGTACTATATTTTTTTGTAAGTCTTAGCATATTTTCCCATAGAGTTGATTACTTAAGCATGTTTGACTTAAATAGAACCTAAAATTTCAACTATTTTGTACTCCCTCTGTACATAAATATTAGACGTTGCAGAGGAATGTCTTATATTTATTTACAGAGGCAGTAATAATTAGTTTGCTACTAATAAAGAAGATAGCTTCTTGTTTTTAGATTTCAGTAGAAACAAGCTAGTAATGCCAAGAGAGAAAATATCAGGTGATACCACCGTTTATATGATACCACCGATACCTTATTTGTTTTTAAAGATGCATCGGTCTTTTAGTAAAAGCTGCCCTTAGCCAAAGGCACACAAAAGGCCCAATGACCAACTCGGCTAGCAACAAATTTATGATTTATTAACGGATTAGCTCCAATAATACGTGTATTCATTTGATCCGGGGCTGGTCTTTTAAAAGAATCACCCCAAGTATTCCAAATTTTGAACCGATAGCCTTACTGTTTCGATTATTTAAATATGGTGGTAATCCTATTGCTAACATAATATTGCAATCTGTAACATCCCTTACAAACTGTTAAGTACAAAAACGAACACGCAGCCGTCATGGGAGTAGCAGTACACGCAATTACTCCTTCCTTCCCACCTCTTTGGATCCATGAAAAATAGGGACTGGCTTCGCCCATCGTTGCCAATGGAGATCGCCTAGTTATACAGCCTCTCCACCTTCACCCACCTCGCAGGAGTACCTTGTCACCGCACGCCACCCGACGTAGGTTGTCAAGATGTTGTCAATCGGTTCATCACCTAATTGACCGACCACTCGCTGCTCCAGGTTCAGAACGATGCTCGAGCCTCCAACAACTCCAAAAAAGAGATTGTAAGGGCAAACTGGTGGTTGTATTCGAATAAAGGGATTCGTTTACAATGATTCCAAACTAACTTCCAAATTTTAGAATTACCCAAGTATGATATAGATGAAGCTACAAATATATCTTGAATGATACGTGTCATTGTTTGGCTTTTGGTTCTTTGCCATTATTATAGGTCAAGGGTGCGCTCGGTTCATGCTTTACAAATGTTTTTGGTCAATAAAGGTGTACGATCCAGAGTACAGACAAGCTACTTTTTATTTTATTAACAAAAAGACACCCATAGGGTATTTTATACTTGAATTGCACTCCGGAGGAGCTCGGAGAATCAAATAATAGAATAGAAACCAACAAGGAGAAATTGCAAGGCCTTCTCCCCTATAAAACCGTAGCCACTCTGTATCTCCCTTCACCACCAATAGTTCCACCACGGTAGGAAGAGAGAATGAGGGGACTAGACAGATTCAGGACGGATCTCAATCGCGCACAAGCTTATGAAGGTATCAGTGCAGGTCCCTTGGAGCGGGGAAGATACCCCCCACGATCATTTTCATGGAGCATAGGAACAACTTTGCCAATTGAAAACACGAAAAGATGAAGATTTAATAAAGAAATTAAAAAAGGCGAAGAGAGTAGAAAAGGTAAAGAAACCAACAAAGCATAGGCATTTTCTTAGGGTCTCATTCATTCATTGCCTGCTATTGCTGACACTTGAAACGTAGACGTTTCTGGCTTATTTTGAGCATTTTCTCTAGAATGAACTCTCATGACCGACTTGAGCCATACAATCGAAGAAATAGCTCCGCCTCTACATTCGTGAGATCGTGGTGGTCATGGTCGTCTGGGAAAGTTGCCATAGCAGTGGCCGCCACCGCCTCCGCAAGGTGGCGCTCCTTCTTGTACTGCACATATTAACGAGGGCAAGCTTATCAGTGGATGCATCGTTATATATGTTATGCTTAGGTGAGCTGCTTGTTAGATGCATGGATGGGTGTTGATCTTGACTGGGATGCACATGAAGGATGGGATAAGTATTCGGAGTTGGGTTATTTCATTCAAGAATGCAATTTCACCTGGAAGTATAGTTCTTCTTTGTTGTGGCTTAACTTCATCACATTTTGCCTCAGCTTAGCAAGCTGCTCTTCCAACCACAGAGTCTGACATGTAAAATAATTGAGTAGCTTTAAGCTTGCACTGCTAGCATGCTAAGTTTTTATTATCTTTGCACTTACATATAAATATACATACTAAGTCATTAATGATGCAAACACCACATGTTAAACCTCCTTTTTGAAAAAAAGACATTAATACTTGACACACCTCACTCTCTCACAAAAGCCTTCTGGAGTCAGTGTTGTAGCTTGCTGTAAGTTTACGGCCCCCTTCTATTCTCCCTCCTCCAACTAACCAACAACTCTTATAACCTGCTTACATCTCCTTAGTGCACTTGCTCTAAGATAATTTAGCATTTACGTAGCATTAACGGTTGTGTAAGCTTCCATTGCCTAGCTTGTGTATCATTAAATGCAGACATAAATTTATTATTGCTAATTGTATGTAGGCTTGTGTATCATTAAATGCAGACATAAATTTATTATTGCTAATTGTATGTAGACTGGGTTTGAATTTGCAAACCTTCATTGTTCGGATGCTTAGGAGGCTTTTTTCAGTTTTATTCTCTAAGCTTTGCAGTTCTTGAATAGAGCAATCTTCCAGATTACTACCCAAAATTTTCGTGCAGCTCAACAATATAAGACGGTGCCAACTGATAATTTTGCCGGTAGTTCACAAACAGTAGTCTCGTCTCTCGTAGTGGTTACCTTTTGTAGGCTTCAAGAGCACCGAGCTTCTTTGACAAGCTCTCTGCATCAGCTTTTACTTTCTGTTGTTGATTTTGATTTTTTGTCACATTAAGTATAAAATCACAAGGTAATACATATCATCAACCCATGCCAAAATATAGTGCGTATTAGATCTTTCTGAAGTCAAATTTTATAACATTTGACCGAATTTATAGAGACAAAAATATGAACATTTGCGTAACAATATGAAAAATACTTCCTGATGATTTTAATGGTATTGTAGATGTTGATAACTTTTCTACAAACTTGATGAAAGCTTACAAAGTTTGAGGAAGAACACAAACTATATGTACCTCAATATCTTGATGTACCGTTGGCTGATGGTACTGTCCTTTGTGCTTGTATTACTATAACGTCCAATTGTATTCTGCATGCTGAATCTGAATTTAAGATGTAAAATATATGATAATAATAATAATAATAGTTAAATAATCCAAAAATAACTAATTAACTTAGGGTTAACAACCATAACTGAATACATAGTAGCACTTCGTGGCAAACAATCTCAAGGTCAGCCAGATACACGTGCATTAAGGCCCAACACCGTACAGCCGCACAGGGCTCCTGTTTACAACTCTAGTCGGCACCACAATATTGGTCCGCCTCCTCTCCCCTGTTCCGCTGCCTTGTCGGCGGTAAGAGGAGTGTGGATCCGTCTTTTTCGTTTATCTTCTCCTTAGGTTTTGTTTTGCCTGGCAGCATCGACGATGCGATGGCAAAGATGACATGTTTGAATAAGATCTCTCCAACCTCTCCCTACCTCGTCGACGTTTGATCTATAGTCAACGAAGGGCTTGTGAGAGTTTGTGTTTCCAAAAGGTCTCTTCAAATATTGACCGTTGGCGTGTCTATCAAGGAGAGCAATTGGCTGGATATTGATGGAGTGACTTCGGCATCTTCTTCTATGTTGTTTTGCGACATGCTCCATTTTCTCCAACTCTCTGGACCGGTGGCGATGGATTGCAAGTCTGTACTGCTCCAACGGATGTTTCTTCAGCGATTTATAGAATATAGATCATGCTTCAAGTGATGAGTGGCTATTGCGGTTCTCAAAGCCTGGTATGACGAGAGCGTTTGCATGTGTCCCTTTTACTGTTGGTTTAGTGTAATTTTCATTTGGTGGCGGACGACAATCAAACAGAGGAAGAAGAATGCCAGTTTGATATTCAGTGTAATTTTATTTCTTATTTGTCATTCCGCTTCCGATTGTCGTTCTATGGTACTCGTAGTTTTCCTTGATACTATTTCCATCCCGGTTTACTAGTCCGCTTCATATTTCGGGTTGTAGTTTGATCATATATTTGACTAGCAAATGATAATGCCTATCACCAAATATTATATCGATAGATTTGAATTTGAATATAGTTTTCAATGATATCATTTTGCTATATATAATTAAATTTTATTAGTTAAAATTATTGCCAAAGTATGACCCAAAATATGAGGGACTAGTAAACCAAGATCAAGATAGTAATTATTAGTTTTAAGACACTCTTTGGATGCCTTTCTTCAAAAGAAAAGAAGTTAGCCTGCTAAGCTATTCAGACAAGCATTAGTGCGTCTCAAGTACTTCCATAGCTAGTAGCAATTGGGGAGTATGTGAACGAACCTGTGGTTGGATGGTTAATTAGGAGGGCAGTGGTATTGCCAGCCCATCAGAGTTCAAGTCCTAGACTTGGCATTGGTGCTTGCATTTTTCTGCATTTATTTCAGACTTCCGGCGATTTTTGTTCAGTGGGTGGAGACCTTCATAGGGGTGAGCGTATGCTCATGCATGTGAGTGACCTTGATTGTATTATGTTTAAAGAAAGCAATTGGAGAATATAATTATCCTACTGGTTAGGGAATATAGGCCATAGGGAAATGAGTAGCCTACGTATACTAACAGTCCGTCCATCCCGAGGCCCTTTTGTTTAAAGATTAGCTCAAATTGCATCAATAGCAGGATGTACGGGAGATAGTCTGAAGGTGTTGGAAACTTGAAATCATCGGTTATCTGACCAAGCCAAGTACTTACTCCATTGGAGTTTGTTAGTTCCCTCATATTTCAAATTAAAATTTGACCATAAGTATTATGTGGCCCAATAAACCAACACGAAGAAAGTACATAATAGTGTATTACTCCCTCTGTTCTTATATAGTCTGCAGGTGTCTGGCTTACCAGGAATAGCCTCGTTATTTCTTTGACTTACTAGATAATTACGGGCCAATTCTTTTGGCAGCTTAAAAAAAATAAGTCGCCTCCTCACTAATTTTTCTCATAAGCCAACTCCCTTATTCATTGAGGCTTCTAAACTAGTTATGTGATAGCTAATTTAGAGGTCTCAACAAATTTAGGGGGCAACTTATTTTCTGAGCCGCCCAAAAGAACTGGCCCTACATGTGCGTTGTAACAAGGATACAAATATGAACACCTATATGGCGCAGACAGTCGCCCGCTAGGAGCTTGGCGCGACATCAGCAAGAAATTATATGCATGCATGCACTGGTAAACGAAACAAATTCTAGTGATATCATCAAGAATCTCAAGAGTCGTGCTAGAAAGCAACCCATCAAACATTCTCTTGATATAATTTTCCATAAATAGTATAGCAGGTTAGCAATAGATTTACCAGCGCATATTAATTTGATTGTGTAAGAACTAGGATTATATATTTCATAAACTCTTCTTATAAACACTTATTGACTTACCACTGAAAACAAATCTTTTTTGGTAAGTAAATTAGTGGTAGGCAGTTGAGGCTGGTTTCAGAGAAAACCGGTGGACAAATGTGATACGCGAGGAAAAAAAAAATCAAAACAGGAAGAGAGTTGAGGTTGGACGAAGGAGGAACTGATGACACAACCTTACGTTCTTTTAAGCATATATGGCCACATTTTCTCCTGCGCACAATTAACACATCTGTCTTTCTGTCATGCCTCTCTCCTTTATCGGCTCAACTAACACATGTGAGGAAGCCAACACAAAAAGGGAGCACAATTTACTGGAAATGGAGGTATGGTTGGAATCTGACGTATGGAATGGGAAGTCGTAGATCTTTTCTTTACAGAGAAACATATTATAAATATGGATGCTCACATACACTCACCATATTAATGTATCGCTGAAAAAAGTAGTGCCGGAGAATCTGATGAGCTACTTCTTATTTTATTAGAAAAAAAATACACCCATAGGGTATTTTATACCCGAATTTCGCTCGCAAGGAACTCAGAGAATCAAATAATAGAATTAGAAACCAACAACGAGATGTTGCAAGGCCTTCTCCCCTATGAAACCATAGCCACCCTAGATCTCTCTTCACCACCAACGGTTCCACCACAGTACGAAGATAGATCCAAACAGATACAGGACGGATCTCAACCACGCACAAGCTTTTGAAGGTAGCAGTGCACGTCCCTTGGAGGGGAGAATATATCCCCACGGTCGTGTTCAAGGAGCATAGGCACAACTATGCCAGTGGAAAGCACGAAAACATGAAGATTTAATAAAGAAGGTAACAAAGGCCTAGAGAGTAGCAAAGGTAAGAAAATCAACAAATCAGAGGCACAACTATGCCAGTTGCTCCTTCCGAAGTTTACATCGATGAGAATTAAAAGTTCAAAACGAGATACTACGTGTAGGATCGGTTTCCTAACCGCTTGCACGCTCGTAGAGGCGACCGCCTCAGTGCTTTCCTCTGCACGACCGACACTTAACGTTGATAATCATAGGCAAGAACCGAAAACAAATATAGTAACACTATGCGGTTGGCTTTCTTAGGGTCTCATTCATTCTTTGCCAGCTAGTATTGCTGAGCCCAAAACGGAGCCTTTTCCAGCTTATTTTGAGCATTTTCTCCAGCATGAACTGTCAGGACCGACTTGAGCCAGGCAATCCAAGAAATAGCTCCGTCTCTACATCTGTGACATCGTGGTGGTCATCATCGTCTGGGAAGGTTGCCGTAGCAGAGGCCACTGCCGCCACTGCAAGGTGGTGTTCCTTCTTGTACTGCACAGATTAACGTGGGCAAGCCCGTGAGTGGATGCATCATTATATAGGTTACGCTTAGGTGAGCTGCTTGCTAGATGCATGGATGGGTGGTGATCTCGACTGGGATGCACATGAGGGATGGGATATGTGTTTAGAGTTGGGTTGTCTCATTCATGAAGGCAATTTCATTATCCATCTTTACCTGGCAATATAGTTCTTCTTTGTGGTGGCTCAACTTCACCACATTCTGCCTCAGCTTAGCGAGCTGTTCTTCCAACCGCCGAGTCTGACACATAAGATAATTGAGTAGCATTAAGATTGCACTGCCATCATGCTAAGTTCCTATTGTCTCTGCACTTATATATAAATATACATACTAAGTAATTAATGATGCAAAGACTGCAGGTTAGACCTCCTTTTTGAAAAAAAAGACATTAATACTTGGCACACCTCACTCTCTCACAAAACTTTTTGGAGCCATGTTGTAGCTTGTTGTAAGTTTAAGGCCCACTTCTATTCTCCCTTGGCAACTCTTATAACCTGCTTATGTCAACTTATTATACTTTCTCTAAGATAATTAAGAATTGAAGTCACGTTAACTATTCTGTAAGCTTCCATTGTCTGGCTTGTGTATCACTAAATGCACACATAGATTCGATACTACGAAAACTTCATGTAGACTGAGTTAGAATTGGCTAACCTTCATTGTTCGGATGCTAAGAAGGCTTTTTTCAGCTTTGTCCTCTAAGCTTTGCAGTTCTTCAATTGAGCATTCTTCTAAATTAGAACCCAAAACTTTCCTGCATCTCAATAGTATAAGATGGTGCCAACTTATCATTTGTCCGGTATTGCATAAACAGTAGTCTCGTCTCTCATAGTTGTTACCTTTTGTATGCTTCAAGAGCATCGAGCTTCTTTGACAAGGCCTCTGCATCAGCTTTTATTTTCTGTAGTTGAGATCACATGGCGTTTTTGAAATTATTGTCACATGTAAAATAAGTAAAATAAACCACAAGGTACTATCATCAATACATGCCAAGATACAGTTCATATTAGATTTTTCTGGCGACAAAGTTTATACTGTTTGGCTGAGTTTATAGAGAGAACAATATGAACATTTTCGCACCAATAAATACAATATGAAAAATATTCCATGGTAAATCTAATGGTATTGTAGATGCTGATGACTTTTTCTGCAAACTTGGTAAAACCTTACAAAGTTGAGCAAGACAAAAGTAATATGCATTATATTTTAGTAAAGACTGAGTACTATGTGTATGAAACACAGACTATGCACCTCTATATCTTGGTGTACTGTCTGGCTGCTGGTACTATCCTTTGTGCTTGTCTCATTATAACGCCCAATTGTATTCTGCATGCTGAATATAAATTTAAGATGTAAAATAACTAACTCAGGGTTAACAGCCATAACAAAACACGTAGTATTCCTACGCGGCAAAAGATCTCAAGATAAGCTATTGTGACAAGCATTAGTGCGTCCCATGTAATTCTAGGCTGCCCAGTAGCACTTGGTTATTATTCTATATATTACTATATTTTCTGCTTTCCTTCCATCCCAGATCATCCTATTGGTTAAAGAATCTAGGCCATAGGGAAATGAGTAGCCTAGAATGTACTAACCGTCCTTCCATCTCGAGGCCCTTTTGCTTAAAGTTTAGCTCAAATTGCGGCAATAGCCGTACGTACGGAGAACGATTTATCTGCTCCTTATCCATTAAAGTACACGTCAATTTTAAAGCTCGGCAACTCTCACCCAGTCTTCAGTAAGTGCTCCTTTGATTCATAGGAATTTCGAAGGATTAGAATACTTAGAAATCATTTCTATGCTGGCTATTTGATAATAGAAAATGGATGGAGTACATCCGGTCCCAGATATATAACACGAGATAGACGCAGTGTGATGGTGGAGCGCAGAGGGCTTCCTTTTTTTTTGCAAAAAGGGTTAGATCTATAATAAAAATTCACCAAAAGTACAAAGCTTTTCTTTTTGCAGAGGGCTTTGGGCAAGTAACGAGTTTTGCTGCTAAAACAGTTGGTGCGAAGATCCATGCCTACATGGATGGGGCACATTTTTCTTTCGCCCGCAAGCAAACATAGAGTAGGAAGGAGGGGGTGGTAAAAAAAATATAATTACCCGGCATTAGCAAACTCGTAGAGCCTGCCGCCTGGAGAGAAGACGATGAGGGCGACCTCGGCGTCGTAGAGCACAGAGAGCTGGAAAGCCTTCCTGTGCAAGCCGCTGCGGCGCTTGGAGAAGGCCACCTGCCGGCTCGTCCGGTCCTCTATCAGCTTCACCTGCGTCTTCCCCCGCCCCATCCTCTTCCTCCTACCACCACCCACCACCACAATGTCCAATCCAAATGAAAGCTAGCTAAGCTAGGACGGCATGCAAAGTGAGTGAGACTCAACGAAAATGGCAAGCTTTCCCTCTGGGCGAGAGGCCGTTTTATGGGGATGAGCATGCAATGCAAGAGACGACAAGGCCTCTATTCGTTTGTTGTTTACCCGGAAGAGAAGAGCATCTGTCCTTTTTTTTTCTTTTCTTATTATATCTAGTTTCTTTCGAGACGCCTGTTCACTACAATGAAAGAGCCAAATTGGGGAAGGGCAGGCATCGTCCATTACTATATTTTTGCCTTTCACCACTAGCTACCTAGGCCCCTGAATCAATTCCCATCATCACCCCGAAAACAAAAAAGAATCAATTCCCTTCACCTGCATGCAGCCGTGCCTTGCTGTCCTGGCTACTAGCATCCTGCAGAATTTCTATATCGACTCGATTCTATATCGTGCCATATGCAGGATTGTGGGCTTTGCCCTTTTACTCAAAGTGTTGAGGGTGCACATCACACGATCTATACAACACCGATGTTTAAGGCATATTCCCTTTTAAAAAAGACCATGTTTAAACTTTGCTTGGAGCCCACAACACTTAACATATAATCTGTCTTGTTTCTATCTTGCACCTATATTATCTATGTTTTTCTGTTCATTGTAGTATTTGTTCCTTTTGTTGTGACTAGCAAAAGAGCCCGTGCGTTGCAACGGGAGAAAAAAATAACACACACTCTTAACCCAATAACCATAATATGTTCATGCCCTTTACTTTAGCGAGGCATCATTTTTGTGTTGCCACTTATCCTCCTTCTCACACTCAGTGGCCTCAGTGTTCACACAAACCAAAGTGTGTTTGAATGTTGTTTTTTCCCTGCCAGTTTTTTCAGAGGTTCTCATGTGTGGTTATCGATGTTTTCTTTCGTCTCTTTATGATTTTAGTGGTGGTTTATTTGCAATCCAGATCGTCGCGTTACGAAAGAAAAACGGACGTGCCCTATAGGTTACAAGTTTGCTTTTAAAATAATATTTTAAAATATTTAATAGGTAAAAATAACATCATATTCAAATTCTACATATTTTCTATTCAAATTTCATATATAACATGTTAAAATCAGAGTTACGGTTTAATAGATATGGATAATTAAGAAAAATATTTGTTTGACTTAAATATCTTCCAAAATAATATTTAAAAAATATTTAACAAATGAAATAACATCATATTCAGATTCTACACATTTTTCTAATCAATTTTCATATATAACATGTTAAAATCAGAGTTACGGTTTAAAAGATATGGATAATTTAGAAAAACATTTGTTTGACTTATATATGATTGGCGGGTGAATTATCTAATATGTCAGGGGGGGTTTCCGTAAAAATGTAAAATAACGGTTCGGTTATGACTTAAGTGTGTACTGCGGGTTAATTCATAAAAAATACAGGGGGTTTTCTGCAAAAGTGCGTGACGGACGACCGAAACCTAATTTGCTTTATTATTAGGTAGAGATAGAGATTACTTTTTCTGTCACGCTAATTTTTTGGTGAGCTGTGTTACGGTGCACATCTGAATTTCACAGACCATTAGGTACCTGGACATAAGTTGGGCGGGGCCTTGCCGTCGAGCCTAGTTTTCAGGCCCAGACCCGGCCCATAAGAGGAAAAGCCCATCGGGCATCAGCCCTCGGGGCAGGCTTGTTCCCTAAAACGCAAATATTCCAAGCCCAAGCCTAGCCCGTCCTACAGGCTCAAAGTTTAGGCCCAGTCCTGGCCCATTCCCATGGCCAGGTATATATTGTGTGTATTTTGATATTGGCTATGTGCATTCTAGCTATGTAGAGGCCGGGTGTGTGCTTATTGTGTCTGTATCCTCTTGATGATTCATTCTGAGTCAATAAATCAACCCTTTATCGAAAATTGTTGTAGCATATACCTCGCAGTGAAGTGATTGATTTCGAGTTGTGCGCTGTTTAAGTTTGAACTGCCTCCATCCTATGGTTTCCGTAGGTTTTTGATTTCCTTGTGCTTTACCTTTACAGTCGGACGTGCATGTTGATGTGGCCTTGGGTGGATCGGTTGCTGGATTATTTCAGTATCAGATTCCGCAACACTGATGCTAGACCTTCCACTTCGTGGTTGATGCTGAAGGCTTCTGTGCGGGGCTAGCTAGAATGGCCACGTCAGTTGCGACGATCTACTCCCTACCCGTGCTCCAATCTTTACCCAGCACTATTTTTTCTCAGTAATAAAAACAATACTCTTGGTCAGGCAGGGTACAGTGGCTGAAGAACTGAACTGCTGAAGAGAACCTGAAACGTGTTTGCTCTAGACTTTTTGTCATTTCTCCTTTGCATGGCAAAAAAAAAAAAAACATTGCATGAGCAGGACGTGTCTCCTTCCAATTTTCGCTCGTCGCAGCATCGGAATATGTGCCTTGCAAAAAAGGATTAGCTTGTTTTAGACCCTAACACTAACTCTAGACTATGAGATCCAGATGGCCGGCCTCGCAGTGTACAGCTATCATGTGCTTTTAGCACTGATGGCTATACCATCTCATGGTTCATCACGAGGTCTCTCTTCTGTTTCTGCAGAGATGCTCATTGCCATCTTTGTGATTTGATCAAAGGTTTCTACTATTTTTTGGGTCTGAAGAGTAGGTAAATATTTGTCAGATTAACTTTTGCATCACTGTTGATCTGTGATTTGCGGGGAAACGGTGTGCTTGTCGACGAATGAGCTTCAGGTGCAGCTTCTTTTAGCCTGGAATATGTCCAAGACATGGGTTGCAAAACAGGTGTCCGCCTATGGTTACATTTGAAGGTTGCATGGGGCTAGTTGGTACCAAAAAGTCACTCTGGGGGACGGGTGCATTGAAGCCCTATATTTTGAATAGTGCTAAAATGGTATTTTTGAAGTTTCAAAAATAATTTCACATGTTCATATGAATGTATGTTACACATGTTTAGATTTTGATGATGAGATAAGTAGCCATGTGAGTTATGCACAGATGACAAAATCGTGATTTTGGAAAGATGAATAGTGCATGTATTATTCACTATTTAGAAATTGTTGGAAATATGAGCAATTTACCGAATGATTTTATTAACAGAAATAGTAGATAAAACATGACTAAAATAGCAAATATAAAGCAAGTCATGCAATCTGACAGAGAGAAGGTAAACATCGTCCGCATATATGAACTTGAGGTAAACACATCTAGAACAGTCACTAGATGAAGTTGCTTATACGACATAGAGCCTAACATACGAGGGATGAAACTAGAGCCAAGAACTGTAACAGGACTTCTAATGAAAGGAGAAGAACACGACGGTAGAGCAGCAGCAAGCGCTGGACTTGGGTCGGTGTCCTCGCCGCCATGTCGCCGAGGAGGTCGTGGACGTCGGGAAGAAGTCGTCGTCCGGGAAGTAGTCGTCGGCGACCGGATCGTCCGTGATGAAGAAGCCAGTAGTCGCGCTGAGCGCTCCCCAAAAACCTTATCACCCTTCTCCCGTACAGGACTCAAAGAGTGCGGTTTCGGAGGCCTACTGTCCCGCCCTGCGGTGCACGCCGCAAGCCGGGATGGAGAAGATCGTAGCAGCAGCGCAGTGCTCAGGAATCGATGGCGAGAGGAAGAAGTAGTTCTGGTGCGTCTTGCTGAGAGAAGCGACCTCCCTTTTATAGGCGCAAGAGAAGGTGGCGAGAGGGCAGCGTCGGGAGCTGAAGGGACCGAGGGAGATGAAACGAACAGATAACAGCCGAAGGGTGCAGCGTTCGCATTTAATCTCCACTACAGCAAAATTTTTCCATCTCCCGATTGACCTTTCGTATACCCGTAGTGCGTGGCAAAAATTTAGACATCGGCTCGGCTCATTCCCGCAACCCGCGGCGCGGCGCGGCGTGACGAGGCAAGGAGGGCGGCGGAGGAGGAGCGCGCGTGGATGTCCCTCTTATTCTCATGCTCATACAAGTGGGGAAGGAGCCTCCCTTATAAAGAGGTCCAACTCCCTCTAAACTAGCAATGTGGGACTAAACTTTAGTTCCACCTCTTGCCTTGCACAAATGTGCTGCGTGGGCCTCTAGGATTTACTAGGAATTTCTGAAACTGCTACTGGGCTAGGCCCAAAATGGACAAAATTCCCGCAATCCCCCACCAGATCCCAGAGGCACACAAAATTTGCCTTTGGTTCCAAAACACTGTTTTATATACCGGTACAGCAGTGAAGACTGTTAAGTTGAACTTCCACCTAGAACTCTATGCTACACTAGTAAGCAACTTGAACAGTGGACTGGGCCTTGAACTGCAAGTTTTCTGCGAATCTAGCTTCACATAAAGCCTTGACCAATACGTGGCTACCGTGGGTCTTCCCCGCGGGTGGAGCTTATGCGTCATACTCCATGACCTTTCATGAGTTTACTAGAGAGAACCCTACTCTCATAGATTGCGACGTTTGACAATCAGACTCATATAGGTGTGTTCTTCAAAAGATGTTCTGCAGGACAACATCTCTGCTTCAAAGAGCGACTTAGAACACATTAAGATATACATCAACCTGCCATGTAGATTAGGAGAGTATTGCATCTTCATGGAGTGGTATTTTTAATAGTAAGGATACTCTCCTCCCAGTTGACCAACAGCTTGTCTTCCACATCTAATTCACGGGATCTCCAATCACAAAGAATATGTTACCACTGTGAACAACTCATATTGTGGGTCTCATACCCATCTCCCTCGATGCATTATCTATCACATTACGTGATAGACCCTTAGTGAAAGGATCTGCCAGATTTTTAGACGTTTGGATATAATCCAATGCAATAACTCCGGAGTTTCTCATTTTTCTGACAGACTTTAACCTTCTCTGAACGTGTCTTGATGACTTCATGTTATCCTTAGAACTGTTCACTTTCGTGATCACAGTTTGATTGTCACAGTTCATAAGGATACCCGGTACAGGTTTCTCAACAACCAGCAAGTCATTCAAGAGCCGGCGAAGCCAATCTGCTTCGACCGTAGCTGTATCTAGTGTTGTGAGTTCTGCTTCCATAGTTGACCTCGTTAAGACGGTCTGCTTGCAAGACTTCCAAGAAACAGCGCCACCTCAATGAGTGAATACATATCCGCTCGTGGCCTTTATCTCATCAGCATCTGAGATCCAGTTTGAGTCACTATACCCTTCAAGCACCTTTGGGTGCCCAGTGTAGTGAATTCCATAATTCACAGTGCCTTTCAAATAACGCAAAACTTCTCTAGAGCTTTCCAATGCACATCTCCTGGTTTGGAGACAAACCGGCTCAGCTTGCTAACAGCAAAAGAGATGTCAGGTCTTGTAGCACTGGCTAAGTACATAAGCGAGCCAATAATCTGAGAATACTTCAATTGATCTCTAGCAATTCTTCAATTCTTTCGAAGCAGCACGCTAGCATCATATGGTGTTGGAGAAGGCTTGCAGTCACTATAGCCAAAGCGACTCAAGATCTTTTCCACATAGTGAGATTGAAGCAATGTAATCCCACCATCATCATCTCTCAACAACTTGATGTTGTAATGACATCAGCCACTCCTAAATCCTTCATCTCAAAACAACGAGATAAGAAATCCTTGACCTCCTTAATAACATTCAGATTTGTTCCGAAAATCAGTATGTCATCAACATACAAGCAAAGCATAACTCCCTCGCCCCCACCATGGTGATAGTACACACATTTGTCAGCTTCGTTCACAACAAAGCCTACAGCTGTTAAAGTTCTTTCGAACTTCTCATGCCACTGTTTGGGTGCTTGCTTGAGTCCATACAAAGACTTCAACCAACTTGCACACTTTCCTTCCTGACCATCTATTACAAACCCATCTGGTTGTTCCATATAAATTTCCTCATCCAACTCTCCATTTAGGAAAGCAGTCTTAACATCCATTTGATGAACGAGAAGACCATGTGAGGCAGCTAGTGAAAGTAGAACTCGAATAGTGGTCAGTCTAGCCACAGGTGAGTAAGTATCAAAGAAATCTTCACCTTCCTTTTGGGTATAACCCTTAGCCACGAGCCGAGCCTTGTACTTTTCAATAGTGCCATCAGGCCTAAGCTTCTTCTTGAATACCCATTTGCATCCTATAGGTTTGCACCCATAAGGACGATCAGTTATCTCCCAAGTTTCATTCGCCAAGATGGAATCTATCTCGCGATGGACTGCTTCCTTCCAGTAGTCAGCATCTTCAGATGCATAGGCCTCTGAAATAGAACTGGGAGTGTCATCTATGAGATACACAAGAAAATCATCACCAAAGGACTTTACAGTCCTCTGTCTCTTGCTCCTAATAGGAACTTCATTGTTCTCCTCCACAGGACTTTCAAAGTGTTCCATCAAAATGACAGGTTCGGTAATTGTAACTGGTTCCTGATTCGATGAACTAGGCATCTCCTGATTAGATGAGGTAGCCATATCCTTCATGGGAAAGATATCTTCAAAGAAAGTCGCATCATTCGACTCCATGATCGTACTGACATGCATGTCAGGTACCTCAGATTTTACAACCAAGAATCTATAGCCAATGCTATGAAAAGCATATCCCAAGAAAACACAATCCACAGTCTTTGGTCCAAGTTTCCGCTTCTTTGGAATTGGAACATTGACTTTCGCCAAACAACCCCATGTTCGCAGATAAGAGAGTTTTAACATTTTCTTCTCCCATTCCTCGAATGGAGTTATCTCTTTGTTCTTTGTGGGAACTCGATTTAGGACATGACATGCTGTCAATATCGCCTCCCCCCACCATGCCTTGGAGAGACCCGATGTGTCTAACATGGCGTTAACCAAATCAGTTAGAGTACGGTTCTTTCTTTCGGCCACCCCATTTGATTGAGGTGAGTAGGGAGGTGTCCTCTCATGGATTATACCATGTTCCGCACAAAAAGCATCAAATTCATTGGAAAAATACTCTCCACCACGGTCGGACCTAAGCCTCTTAATTTTCCGATCAAGTTGGTTTTCCACTTCAGCTTTATAGATCTTGAAAAAATTCAAAGCCTCATCCTTAGATTTCAGAAGATACACACATCAGTATCTAGTGGAGTCGTCAATTAACGTCATGAAATATTTCTTTCCACCTTTTGTCAAAACACCATTCATTTCACATAGATCTGAATGTATAAGTTCTAGTGGTGCAAGATTTCTCGTCTCCGCAGTCACGTGAGATTTACGAGGTTGCTTAGCTTGCACACACACTTGACACTTAGATCCCTTAACGGTGGGGAAACTAGGGATTAAGTTCAACTTCGCTAGTCGCGACATGCAACCAAAGTTAACATGACAAAGTCGTGAATGCCACCCATTTGATTTACTATTGTTGCAAATATGATTAACAACTTTATTGCAAATGTCTGATAAAGATAAACGAAACAGGCCTCCTGACTCATAGCCTTTACCAACAAAGGTTCCATACTTGGATATTACAAATTTATTCGACTCAAAGACAAGCTTGTTAACAAGATTTTTATTGACGGAGGGGACATAATGCACGTTCTTCAGCCGCACGATCTTCTCCGAAGTAAACTTCAGATCGGCCGTGCCAACACCACGAACAGAAGCACTTGAACCGTTGCCCATCAGCACGGTTGAAGTCCCTGCGGTCTGATAAGACGAAAACATGGAAATATCACCGCATACATGCACATTAGCACCCGTGTCAATCAACCAATCAGGAGAATGACATACTGAAAGAATAGTGGGAAATATACCATACCCAGCATCCTTCATGTCAATGTCTCTGATGACAACATTAGCGGTCTTGCCGCCTTTCCCAGGATGACGCTTGTCATAGCGATTGGGGCAACTAGGAGCCCAATGATCAGGATCTCCACACACATGACAAGCACCTTTCTTCTTGTCATTCTTCTTTTTGAAGTTCGTGTGCTGCACAGCCTTGTTCTTCCCATCAAACTTTCCTTTACCATCAAACTTGCCCTTGTTCTTGAATTTGTGGGACTGGAAGTTTTTCTTCTGTACCAGATTGGCACTAGATCCTCCCTCAATACCTCGAGCACGTGTGTCCTTTGCTCTCGCCTTTTCTTCCACATCAAGAGTGCCAATGAGATCTGGAACGGAAAACTCCTATCTCTTATGCTCCAGTAAGGTAGCAAAGTTCCTCCACGAAGGAGGAAGCTTAGTGATGATACCCCCGGCAACAAACTTGTCTGGTAGGATACAATTGAAGTGCTCAAGTTCTATAGCAAATGACTGTATCTCGTGAGCCTGCCCAACCACAGAGCGCTCTCCAATCATCCTGTAATCATAGAATTGCTCCATGATGTACAGCTCAGTGCCGGCATCCGAGACCCCAAACTTGGCCTCGAGTGCGTCCCACATATCTTTTCCATTATCAATTGATGCATAAGCATCAACTATGTTCTCACCAAGAGCACTCAAGAAAGCAGATTTAAACAAGGTATCCATTATCTGAAAAGCTTGTGCCTGTTGGGCATCTTGCTCTCCTTCAGGTTTGCCAAGAGTGGCGTCATAGCAAATCATGGTTTGAAACCATAAGACTGCTCTCACGCGCCACCTCTTATAGTGGATACCCTCAAACATAGGAGGTCTCATGGAAGCAGCAAAATCATTCGAGGTAAATTGCCTATAATAAGGTTTTTGGATTGTTGGAAATATGAGCAATTTACCGAATGATTTTATTAACAGAAATAGTAGATAAAACATGACTAAAATAGCAAATATAAAGCAAGTCATGCAATCTGACAGAGAGAAGGTAAACATCGTCCGCATATATGAACTTGAGGTAAACACATCTAGAACAGTCACTAGATGAAGTTGCTTATACGACATAGAGCCTAACATACGTAGGACAGAAACTAGAGCCAAGAACTGTAACATGACTTCTAACAGAAAGGAGAAGAACACGTACGGTAGAGCAGCAGCAGAAGCACTGGACTTGGGGTCGGTGTCCTCGCCTGCCATGTCGTCGAGGAGGTCGTGGACGTCGGGGAAGAAGTCGTCGTCCGGGAAGTAGTCGTCGGCGACGGATCGTCCGTGATGAAGAAGCCAGTAGTCGCGCTGAGCGCTCCCCAAAAACCGTATCACCCTTCTCTCGTACAGGACTCAAAGAGTGCGGTTTCGGAGGCCTACTGTCCTGCCCTGCGGTGCACGCCGCAAGCCGGGATGGAGAAGATCGTAGCAGCAGCGCAGTGCTCAGGAATCGATGGCGAGAGGAAGAAGTAGTTCTGGTGCGTCTTGCTGAGAGGAGCGACCTCCCTTTTATAGGCGCAAGAGAAGGAGGCGAGAGGGCAGCGTCGGGAGCTGAAGAGACCGAGGGAGATGAAACGAACAGACAGCAGCCGAAGGGTGCGGCATTCACATTTAATCTCCACTACAGCAAAAAATTTCCATCTCCCGATTGACCTTTCGTATACCCGTAGTGCGTGGCAAAAATTTAGACATCGGCTCATTCCCGCAACCCGCGGCGCGGCGGGCGGCGGAGGAGGAGCGCGCGTGGATGTCCCTCTTGTTTTCATGCTCATACAAGTGGGGAAGGAGCCTCCCTTATAAAGAGGTCCAACTCCCTCTAAACTAGCAATGTGGGACTAAACTTTAGTTCCACCTCTTGCCTTGCACAAATGGGCTGCGTGGGCCTCTAGGATTTACTAGGAATTTCTGAAACTGCTACTGGGCTAGGCCCAAAATGGACAAATTCCAGCAGAAATCGCCATTTTGTCATTTTTGTACAGCTCACATGATTAATTATTTCATCACCAAACTTCAAACATGTGTAATATCGATACCTATGATCATGTGGAATTCTTTTCGGGATCTTTTTAAAATTTTAAATGTGATTTTTAAATTATTTAAAATAATGTCCTCCAATGCACCCATGTTCCAAAAAACCCCTCTCTAGTTGGTACTCCCTACATTCTATAATATAGTATATATAGATTTCTTTCAAAAGTTAAAACTTGCAAATTTAGACCAAGTTTATGGAGAGAAATGGAGTACAGCAAATACATATCATTAGGTACATCGTTGAGTCATTTTCATATTGTATATGTACTGTATTGTAGATATAGATAATTTCCTCTCTAAACTTGTTAAATTCCAAAACTGAGTTTTGTAAATATCTACACGTATTACATTGTATAAAACGGAGGGAGTATATGGTCTGCTGCTTCACAGGGAACAAACAAGATTAATTCCAAAGTATCATCACAAAATATACCCTGCGCTTTGGAACATCAGAGACTATAAGTTTTCTAGTATCCTGGCATTAAACTTGGAATTAACCCTGCGCTGTAGTAAAATGTGGTCATGCAACTGACATAAAATTCGATATAATTTACATAAACCGGACAATATTTCGTTCGTTCAACTAAAACTTACCTGGCGGCCGGACAGGAGCCCCTCAACTTCCTCGTGTGTTGTGCCTTCACGGTCGCTGAGGGCACCTCCACCTTCACACCCTTCTTGACGGCTTGTGTATCCACCCATGCGATCTATGTTTGGCGGACTTTATTCATGTATTGAAAAATTGTCGTGTTTTCAACGATCTTTCTATAAAATTATTTCGTTAGGTTGTTAGTGTGAGCTTTACATACCTGGCCCTAGATTGTAGTTGTGGTTGGTGATCACATTGACCATATTTAGATTGATTTTGGTGATGAACTCGTTGAACCAGCCTTCCTCGAAGAAGCCCCCTGAAGCAAACATCAGTGGCTTTGACGAGTTGCCCTCAGTGCTGGATGGCAAAAAGTGTGACGACATAATCCTCATTTAACCCCCCCCCCCCTCCACCCGTGCACGGCACCACAAAATTTTCCCAATAAATCTTTATGCTAAGTACATATATGTCTATTACAATTAAAAGAGCAAACATTATCTTTCCTAAACGTATCCCGCCTAATATGTACACACAATAACATGAAGCAATTAGAGTCTCTTGGTTAGGCCCACTCGTTTAGATCTAACCATCAATGTGAACTATATTCCTCACCAAAAGTACGTTTAGCAACTTGAGGCGCGAACGAAAACTCTGCCAAGGACGTGCACGAATATTTCTTCCCGCCGCCGACCTCCTTTTTTCTCGATCCTGTCCTCTCGGATCCAATCTGAGCCCCTCCCATCCTCTCGAAGACGGTGATTTCCGTACTACATTCTCCCACCTTCGTACGTCTCCTGAATCAGCCTTCCATCCCTCGATTTCTCTAGCCGCCGCCCGTGTTTAGAACACAAATTGAGGGCAAGCTGGGTGGTGACGGAGGCATGCCGCAAGAAACCTATGCAGCGGGGAGGCGACGGAGGTGCATTGCCGTCGGCGACATCTTGGCGTCGTCTCTGGTTTGCTCCCCCGACGTCGATGGTCTTGAAGTTGTTCATGATGAACTCCTGGTTTTTTTTTCAAGGATACTTCAAAGGTTGACGCATCAAGATCATATATAGAAAGGTGCCAAGAAAGGCAGATAGTTGGTTACATGTTATCCACAGCTAACATAGACAACGTTAACGCCTCGACAAGCTAACTACTCACTACTAGCGCACCCATCTACTCTAACAGGAAGCAATCCTGTCTCGCGCAGCAACCCGGCTGTGCTCCGGTCTTGTGTCCCTCCAAGTCAATTTTCTTGAGCACTTCACTAGCGGATGGGGACACTCCGTTAAAGAGAATGTCATTTATGTGTTTCCACAGCATCCATGCCACAAGCGTAATGATGGTCCATGTCTCCTTCCTGAGTTGTTTTTGTGGGTTTATGGATGTCCACCATTCCACTGGATTTGCATCCGCACTTGGTAGTCAGTTTTGTTTATTCTAGTTGTCGATGATTGGGAGCCATACTTGCCTAGCTAGAACACGGTTGATTGTTTTCGGTGCTTGATCGCAGAAGGGGCAAGCTGTAGGGTGTGGTAGTTGGCGGCGCTCGAGTCTGTCTGCCGTCCAACACCTTTCCCTGGCCATCAACCGTGTGAAAAACTTGCAAGTCACCGGCGCCCTTGATCTTCATATTTGCATGGCACCCTTGGCCTCCACTCTATAACAAAGAAAGCCTGGTACGCTGATCTTGCTGAGAAGGAGACGTTTGTCTCCCAATACCAAGCGAGTTTGTCTTCAATGCCGTCCAGCAGCTGAATGTGATTGGTCCTATCCACAAGCTATAAGAAGTCGCGCAATGCTTCAGAACACATGTTAGGCGATACATCTTGCCACCATCCGTCAGTTATCGCTTGCTTGACCGTTCTTTTCCGCACTCGTTTCTTGACGATGGTCAATAAGTTCGGCATGAGGTCTTCGATTCGCCCGTCCTACAACCACCAGTCTGTCCAGAACAGTGCCACCTCATCATTTCCTAGCGTGCGCTGGACCGCCGACTTGTAAATGCCCATGGATTCCGGTGAGACCTGTAAGTTGAACTCACTCCACGGGCGATCTTGTTCCGGTCTGGTCAGTCAAGGACATCGCGCTCTGAGAGCCGCGCTTAGATTACTAAACCAAATTAAAATAACACAACTAAGAAAAAAAAATCTATGGCCCATGACATGGCCTGGATTGAAATGGCGTAACCAGTTATTTTGAGCCTTGCCGAAACACATTGGTGGTGTTCTAAAATTGGGCTTCATCTCTTACAAAGCAAAAGGATCCAAACTTCAGAATATCAGGAGGTGGTGAAATAACTGGAGTATAGATATCCTTTCCTCATCACCCCCTTCAACTTGAGAGGAAACCGTCCTCTGTTTCGCCTTAATGTGTTGAACCTTTGTTTTTGTAGTAAACACATCCACTTTGATATCCTTGTCAAGCATAGGCTGCAGGACATGACGCTTCCCCTTATGCCACAAGGAATAAACATTGGATTTGCATTCATGAGTGGAACGCCTATCAAATTGCCACAGTCGGCCTAGCAGCACATGCCATGCATCCATTGGCAAAACACCGCAAACCACCGTGTCCTCATACGTACCTACAGAAATTTTCATGCGCACCTTAGAGCATCTCCAACAGCCGCGCTGCAAAATTGACCTTTTTAGCGCGCGCGCAATCAAAAAACGGGCTCCAGCAGACGCGCGATAAACGCACGTGCGGCATACAGGGTACATCGTGCTGTCCGAATCGCCATCACGCGCTGCGTATTTGGTGCGCTAGCTTCCGCGCGCCGCACACTCGAACGCTCGCGCCGCACTCTCTCCACCGCGCCACCTTCGCCCCGCCCCGCGCCGCCGCCGGCGAACTGACCCGATGACGCCCACGCCGGCACCCCCCTCACCCCTTCCTACACCCGCGACCCCTCCGCGGCCACCACCGCCGCTGCCGCCGCAAACCCTAGCGCAGGGAGCTTTGGCTTTGCCTCCCCGACGCTCCTCCAAGCACCGGCGTCGCACGCGGCCTTTTCATGCCGCCATGGATGGCCTCAACGGTGCGTGGCCTCGTGCCGGCACCCGCCGTGAAGCCACTTGCCCCCCTCTTGAAGCTCCCAAATGTGGCGCGACCGAAGAAGGGCAAGGTTTCCGCGAAGAAGAACAAGGCGGTGGACGGCTCCGGCTCCTCCAAGCCGTCGAGGAAGAAACTTGCAGGGCGTGCGACGGCCGCGGCGGCTACCGAAGCGCCGGCGAGCTCACTTGTTGAGCCGGCGGCCGATGCGCACAAGGTGTTCGAGGAAATGCCCCAAAGGCAAAAGAAAAAATCGCTAACTTTTTGTTGTTGTTATTTTTTGAATGCATACATATAGATAGCTCATTTGCTTCATTGTATATCCTTTGTAGTGTGAACGATGAGGCATATATGTCAACTATGGGTGTTGGCTCAAACAATTCTCATTGGTCTCAAACCAATGACATGCATTTCGATGACCATGAGTTCGAGGTGGACGAGGATGGTGAGGGAATTGTTGACGCACCGAAAGGAAGAGGAGGCAACTACACCAACGATGAAGACACATTGCTATGCAATACTTGGTTGCAAGTGTCGAGGGATCCATCCGTTGGATGTGATCAAAGTAGAGATGCATATTGGAACCGGATGAAGGAGCACTTTGATCTACACAACAAGAGTGGATTTGACCTCTCGGCACGATCTCTTCACTCCCGGTGGTCGACAATCAACTGAGATTGTCAAAAGTGGGCGGCCGCACAAAAGGTGGTTGACAAGTTGAACCCAAGTGGCACTAATGATATAGATAGGGTAAGTGCCATTTCATCCATGTTCATCATGCTTGTTCTTGGTGTTTGTAGTGCTAACTTGTTTTGTTTTTTTGTTGTTCAATATTGCACAAAACTTGTTCAAAGGTGATGAGAAGAAGGCCAAGAAAGGGAAGATCAAGAAAGGGAGACCATTTACCTTGCCTCATTTCTATGAGGAATTGAAGGATGATGAGAAATGGAAGAAGCGTGACGGCATCGATGATGTTGATGAGAGCAACAAACACAAGCGAACAATTGAGTTGGATTATGATGAGGAAGAGGCATCAAGTGATGACGGCAACAGAAGCTCTACACCAAACTCTGTTTCATACTCGAAGCCAAAACGACCAGATGGGTGCAAGAAAGACGCAAAAGAAAAGAAGAGGAAAGGGATGATGAGCTCAAAAATGCTATGGAAGCTATTGTGAAGGCAAGAAAAGAAGCGAACGAGGTGAGGAAGATGGCAAGGAACCAAGATACCGCGGCCGAGGAGAGGAGGTTGGCGGCCGAGGAGAGGAAGGTGACATTGGAGGAGAGGAAGTTGGGCATGGAGGAGCGATCTAATTTGTTGGAACGAGATAAGTACTTGTTCTTCCTGGACACATCTACCCTCAATGAGGCGCAAAAGGAGTATGTCAATCTTCCCCGTGAAGAAGTCTTGATCCAAAAAAGAGCCATGATTCGCGCCATGGGTGGCGGTGGCATTGGCCGCATGGGAGGCATCGGTGGCTTCGGAGCTACCATGGGTGGCATGGGTGCCATGGGTGGCTTTGGAGCTACTCCCTCCATTCCAAAATAGATGACCCAACTTTATACTAACTTTGTACTAAAGTTAGTACAGAGTTGAGTCATTTATTTTGGAATGGAGGGAGTACCATGGAGACCATGGGAGGCATGGGTGGCTTCGGAGCACCTTCGTGCGGCATTGGCGGCATGGGAGGCATGAGTTTTGCATCTCTCATGGGAGGCGTGGGAGCACCTCCGAGCGGCATGGGTGTCATGTCTTCCGGTGTGCCAACACCTTCGCATGATGTCGTTGAACATCTTGCCAACACCGCGCGCGACAATGAAGAGGAGGAGGAAGAATCCTCTTTGGATGATGAATCGGAGGAAGAGGAATACGAAGATGAAGATGAAGATGAGGACGAGGCTTGATTGTTGATGGGCCATTCATTGGTGTGAACTTTTGTGTCATGAACTTGGTTGGATGATGTTGTGGGCATGAATTTGAACTTGTGGGCATGAACTTTTTATGTCGTCATGAACTTGATTATGCCATGTCTTTGTTTTGATGTTTGAAATTCATTTTGTGTCCAAAATATGTCCAAAATGCAAACATGGCAAGCGTCAGCTGCTCGCGCGTGCTGCATTTTAGCGCACCTGCTGGAGCTGCACGCACGCGCTGCATTTTACAGCGGCCGCTGGAGCACGCTGCAAACTAATTTTTAGCGCGTCACGCATTGGGCGGCTATTGGAGATGCTCTTATGTGTTATCTTCAACTTCCCAGAATTATACAATTAGTGGACGCAATGTGGTTGTGGTGTTCCCATGTAGACAACGAGAGAGAATCCACCAAACTCTTGCTGATAATGGTGGTGTAGCTGCCATCATCAATAATCAGCTGCAGGTAGTGTTTTGGACTGTGCATTGGGTCTGAAGAGTAGTCCAGGGCTGTCCTTGTCTTTCTATGCGATTCGTGGGCACATGGTGCACCATCAAGTTAGTGCAATTAGTAGCAGCGTTCTCTCGATACACATCCACTTGTTCAAGTTCCTCAGACTCCTCACTCGACAACCTTGTCATCATGACTAGCAGACACATATCCATCTTGTGTGAGCATCACCCCTTTTGTATTAGGGCAATCATGCCTCATGTGTCCCCGGCCTCTGCAAGTAAAGCACTCTATACCATCGGTGGGCTGAGTAGACGCAACTTTGGACACTCCGGATTTGGGCGTCTCACGGTGAGAAAAATTGTTGTAGCGTGTAGAAGGTGTCGGCTTAGCACTAGAACCTTCAGCCTCGGTAGGGGAATGGCGCCATGTATTCGTGGCTGAAACTTGACATTGCTTGAGTTGTTGCTCTGCACTCTCAGCTTGGTGCACAAGATCTTGGATGTTGTAGTACCATCTTCTCCACATAATACTGCACCTCAACATTAAGCCCATGAAAGAATCGAGGCATAGTGGCCTCCGGGTCCTCAATTGTTCCTGTACGTATCATCAACAACTCCATCTCACGCTTCGCTGACTTGGCGTCCATAGTACAAAAGTACTATGTGATGGAAAGCGCCTGGAAAACCGAAATTAATTTTTGGGACAATCCGGCCCTGAATACAACCCGTCCGAAATAAAAGGGTGCATCATCGCCAGGCACCTGGGTTAAATACCAAAAAGCAAAAACCCTGTATAGGGCATGGAACCGTACTGGAAGGATGGTTCAATGGACCCTCCAAAATTCATAGTACAGAGGGCGCCACTCCAACTCATAGCCTTAGAGCATGTTGGATACTACGGCAGGTGGCCAAAAGTGGCGAAGAGCTTCTAACTCCAGAGCACCAGCCCAAGGATACCAGTACGGTATTAACAGTCTTCGAGACTTTCACACCAAATAATATGCGGAAACAAACACTTCGCAGCCTTGCCGAAGTCTACCAAGTAGCAACAATAAACCCATGGAGTGACACGGCTATCACCTTTAATGCCAGTGACGAACATAAATTTCGAACAGCCCGAGCACCAGCCGCATTGGTCCTCAGTCCAATAGTGGACGCTTTCGCCTTACCAAGGTACTCATGGACGGTGGCAGCGGATTGAACCTCATTTACGAGGAAACCCTCCGAAAAATGGAAATAGACTGGAGCCGCATTGAGCGAAGCAGCACAACCTTTAGAGGAATAATCCCCAGTCGGGAAGCATGCTGTACAGGAAAAATCACACTGGATGTGGTGTTCGGCACGCCGGATAATTACAGGTCCGAGGAGGTCACGTTCCAAGTGGCCCCGTTCAGCAGCGGATATCACGCTCTATTAGGGCGAGAGGCATTCACAATTTTTCAAGCTATACCCCATTACGGGTACATGAAGCTCAAAATGCCCGGGCCCAACAGAATCATCACTCTTGCTAGTGACCCGGACATAGCACTCCGCGCCGAAAATAAGACAGCCGCACTGGCCCTTGAGGCACTATCCGAAGCCCTAGCGGCCGAGGAACTCACTGCGCTGCGCTCCACGGTGAATAGGGACGATGTGATACTCGATAAGAGATCCAAGTCCACCTCCTTTAAACTAGCGGACGAAATAGTCAAATTCCAAGTCCATCCAACGGACCCTACAAAAACGGCCTCCATCGGGGCACAATTAAACCTTGATGTAGACGCCGCACTACGAGAATTCCTACGCAAAAATTGGGACATTTTTGCCTGGCACCCTTCAGACATGCCAGGAATCCCACGCCGGCTGGCCGAACACAGCCTAAACATCCTAAAAGGATTCAACCTAGTCAAACAAGCTCTTCGGCGTTTCTCCAAACCCAAGATGATAAAGACCGAACCTCGTGGCGAGATCCGATCCGTTGTTGCGGCCCGACCTTTCACGACACTCCACCACCAGCAGTAGCAACCTCTCGCCCGCGCATGCGATGTACACGAAGTAGAGGGTTTGAACCTTGCGGCCCAGCACGAGAAAACCAATCTCGACGAAGGTACTCACGCGCAAAACAATTTCCACGAAGAGAAATCGCAACACAGAGATTTTCTAAAGATCCCTCCAAAACTTGATACGGGTGTCTACCCTGAAAAACACATCATGTTTATTTCATAAAAGATAACCTCCCTTTTACAAAAGACTCGATTGACTTTATATAATAGTCACACGTCCTAACTAGCTTGGAAAGCAAGCACATGGTACGTAATTAAAAAGAAGATAACACCTAGGACTTAGCTAAACCGACTTAGTATTTAGGAAAACAAAAACAACTAGTAGTATTTTCTTTTGTGCACGCATAGCTGGCTTCAGTTTTGGTGCTGGTGGACCCCATCCAATTTCCTTCAAGCATAGTAGACTCCAAATATCCCACGCCCTTGTACTTGCCTGATATTCCTTGCGTGGCCTTAATAAAAATAGAAACTTAATCTGCACCTTCTGCTCTTTAAACCAAAACAGACTTCGCATATCAAGTTGCCTCTGGTAATAAACAGTCGTGGCAAGGAAACGCAGAAGACCAGCCTCCTTGACGCCTCCTCCTAAACATGGTTTACCATAAGGATTAAAATATCCTTTTGTTTGGTTTCCTGTTGATGCATGCACGTCCAAACCAGAAGAAGCTAATATCTCAAACTGAACAAGTCTCTCTTCTTTGCCTATGCACATCGTGTGCAACACATCAGCATGCACGCACTTAGTATTTTCTAGTGGCTTCTCATCATTGTAACTTAGCTGCTCTGACGTATATACAGTGTATTTTTACACATCATCGGCTTTAGGCGAAACAACAATGGCCTCGGCATTTAAATGATAGGCGGTCGTATCACAAGAGACAGGCCATGGGAGAGGAGCAAGCCAAACTATTGGAGGCCGGATTCATCAGAGATATAAAACATCCGGACTAGCTAGCAAACCTGGTGATGATACCAAAGAAGGACAAATCATGGCGCCTATGCGTCGATTTCAAGGACCTTAACAAGGCTTGCCCAAAGGATCCCTTTCCCCTCCCATGCATCGATCAAATTATCGACGCTACCGCAGGACACGATTCATTGTGCTTACTCGACGCATACTCCCGCTACCACCAAATTAAGATGGCGGAGCCCGACCAAGCCGCAACGGCATTCATCACCCCATACGGCCCATTCTGCTTCAACACAATGCCCTTCGCGCTCAAAAACACCGGCGCAACATATCAGCGCATGATTTAGACATGTCTGGCAAAACAGATCGGCAAAACAGTGGAGGCATACGTAGACGATGTGGTCATTAAAACCAAGCATGTCGAAACTCCAGTAGACGACTTGAGGCTCACATTCGATAATCTCCGAACATATGACAAATGCATCTTTGGCGTACCAGCCGGAAAGCTCTTGGGCTTCATTGTATCCGGCAGAGGAATTGAAGCAAACCCAGCCAAGATCCGAGCTCTATCACAATTGGATATCCCAAAGGACCTCAAACAAATACAAAAATTGACTGGATGCATGGCGGCTCTAAGCTGCTTTATCTCCCGTTTGGGAGAAAAGGCATTACCCCTTTATAGCCTCCTCCGACGCACCAAACACTTCGAGTGGACGGATGCCGCCACGGCCGGAATCGAAGAAATAAAAGCCATATTGGCAAAAACCCGGTCCTGGCCGCGCCCAATATGGGCGAACCAATGCTATTATATATCGCGGCAACTCATCAAGTTGTGAGCGCGGTGCTCGTTGTCGAACGAGAAACGGACGGACACAAGTTCCCCCTTCAAAAACCAGCTTACTATGTGTCCACTGTCCTAACTCCATGCAAGTCACGGTACCCGCATTATCAAAAGATAGCGTACGCGGTGTTCATGGCATCCCGGAAGCTGCGACACTACTTTCAAGAGTGTTCGATAACATTAGCCTCCGAAGTAACTCTTAATGACATTATAAACAACCGCGATGCGATGGGCCGGATTGCCAGATGGGCCATTGAGCTCCTCGCGTTCGACATAACCTATAAGCCACGGCGAGCTATTAAGTCGCAAGTTTTGTCCGACTTCGTCGCCGAATGGACCGAGGCCGAACTCCCTATAGAGTACGTCGCATATTCCAACTGGATCATGCACTTCGATGGCTCCAAAATGTTGGCTGGTCTGGGGGGCTGGCGTCATTCTGACGTCCCCAACCGGAGATACGGTTCAATACGTACTCTAGATAATGTATACGGACTCCAACAACGCAGCCGAATACGAGGCCCTTCTACATGGCCTCCGGATAGCAGTCTCCATGGGCATTCAACGCCTAGAGGTGCGCGGCGATTCGAACCTCGTGATATCCCAAATAAATGGAGACTTCAATGCCAAGGATCCGAAAATGCCAGCTTATCGCAACGCCGTCCTAAAAATGTCAGCTCGGTTTGAGGGGCTCGAATTTCACCATATAGCCCGGGATAACAACGAGGCAGCAGACGTATTGGCACGCATTGGCACAAAGCGCGTTGCCGTCCCTCCCAACATCTTCCTTGAGAGGCTGTTCAAAGCCATCCGTACTATGGGAGGGGGAATCCAGAAATAACAACCCGGACCCAACCGCACTGCCCGACACCAAACATTCTGACACAATCGGCGGTTCTGCCAACGAAGTAACATCCTCAGCCCACGTAATAATGGCAGTCATTGCCCCGTGGACGGAACCATTCCTAGCCTACCTAACCAGGCAGGAACTTCCCGAGGACCATAACGAGGCCCGCTGCAAAGTGCGGCGATCTAAATCCTATAAGGTCCATGAGGGAGAGCTTTACAAGGAAAGCACAACCGGAGTCCTTCAAAGGTGTATCTCCGAAGAGGAAGGGCGGAATATTTTGGCTGAAATTCATGCCGGGCTCGGCGGGCACCACGCCGAAGCCCGGGCCCTTGTAGGCAAGGCCTTCCGTACATGATTTTATTGGCCGACGGCCCGGGTAGATGCTCGGGACTTAGTCCAACGATGCGTCGGTTGCCAGCTCTTTGCTAATCAAAGCCACATGCCACCCACCGCCCTCAAAACTATACCCATAACCTGGCCCTTCGCGGTCTGGGGGCTTGACATGGTTGGACCCCTTAAAGGAGGAACCCACAAGCAAAAATACCTACTGGTCATGGTGGATAAATTCACCAAATGGATAGAGGCCAAACCTGTTAAGACGGCCGAATCCGAACCGGTGATAGACTTCATATCAGGGGTCGTACACCGTTATGGCGTCCCCCATAGCATCATCACTGATAACGGCACGAAATTTACGGCCGACGAGGTCAAACTCTGGTGCAAAAACATGGGCATCAAGCTCGACTGTGCTTCAGTCTATCACCCTCAAACTAACGGTCAAGTCGAGCGAGCAAATGGTCTAATCATGAGCGGCATCAAACCCAGATTAGTGCGATCCCTCAAGGAATCTAACACGCACTGGGTAGAGGAGCTCGACTCCATACTTTGGGTGCTGCGGACCACTTCGAATCACACCACCGGATTTACACCATTCTTTATGGTCTACGGTGCAGAGGCAGTTCTGCCCTGTGATATAATTCATGACTCACCTCGCGTGCGCATGTACGAAGAAAGAGAAGCCGAGCTCGATCGACAGGACAGTTTGGACGCTTTGGAGGAGGAGCGTGACGTGGCAAAAGCCCATTCTGCATTCTATCAACAGGAGGCTCGAAGATATCAAAGCAGAGAAGTACGGGCCAAAACTTACAATGTTGGCGAGTTAGTTCTACGCCTGCCGGACAAGAAAAAGGACAAACTCAAGCCCAAATGGGAAGGTCCCTTCATCATCGACCAGGTCCCGACCGGTGGAGCGTACTGTCTGCGAAATGCATTGGATAACCGACTTGAGCCGAACCCATGGAACGCAGCCCGTCTCCGAAGATTCTACGCCTAGAGCCGGATTCTGAGTTCGTCTCCTTCCTCCGTCTATATTTTATATAGTAGCTGTCTTATATTTCTCCCCTTCTCCCCCCTTTTTTTCTCTTACAGCCTTTGAAGGCTCGTTCGCGCTTTGTTTGCACACACTTGACGCGCTATCCGCACTCATTATACCTGGGGGCTTCTTTAACAGAAGCTTATCTATACGGGCTTCATGCCCAACACATGTGTCACACTTCCGCATGTACCTTTTATTCACCATTATATGCATCGATATGACTTAAGTTTTGGCCAAGCTGGGTTGCCTGGCTCCTGTGCTTACCCCTACGTTCCCGATTGTTCGGCTAGGTGGTAAAGGGAGCACCTCTGCGATTGTTACTGCCGGGTCAGCCGGATGTGTACCTCAGACTGGGTGAAGCCAAAAGCTAGCATTCTTAAGGGAATATTCGGTCGTTGAACTAAAAGACGATTTCTTAACTATTTTATTTATCTGCCCCCAGATGTTTTTTCTGCTTTTTCGCAGTCCGGACATGCACTTTTGGGCATGCCTCCCAGGGAAAGGAACCCCTAACGGAACTATTCTCCTTGGAAGATGTTTCTTACTAACCATGTAACATAACATAACTAGTTGGGCACTTGTGTGATAAAGCACTAATGACCCCTACGCCTGGTCTCCACGCATGCCCCGGTTCTTATATAACCGCGAGGGTATTCGGACACACTCCGGACTATTGGGTCCCGAGGTTGAAGCGAAAAGGTCCGCTATGACAAACGATCTACAATCTGGCTAGAAGGCATTTTACATGTCATCTTAAATTACATAGTCAATTCGACTGATTGTATTCCTCTTCAATGCCATCTAATAGGCTGTCTAGTCTACAGTCCTGCTGGGAATACTTTGTGGCCAACTCTACTTGGCCATACACTAAGCTCACAGGGATCTCCTTCCCATCGGGCCCCACAGGTCCGACCTCGGCCATGTGGTTTGGGTCAGCCTTTGTGTACCGCGTCTTCACCATGGCCCAGGCCTCCCTGGCGCCTTGACGACAGGCCGATATCTTCCATAATCGGAAGCGCCGCCACGCTCCCTGAAGCCTCCCTGCAAGCTCTCCAAGGCCTTCGGGCAGGGAGACAGATGGCCACAAGGCCTGGGCGACGCCTTTCACCACCTGCCGAACTCGTTCGTGGAGTTGCAAGAGCTCAGGAAGAAGGTCACCCGTAGAATCGGGTATTTCCTCTTCAGGACGGCCTGTAAGCATACCTACAGACATACCTCTGTTAGTCGACTTCCTCGCCGAATTCTTTTTCAAAGTTCATTCAAGCACTTACTAAAAATGCCGCATCGAAGCCGCCGATTCTCCTTAACTGAGTCAGACAGCTGGGCACGAACATCCTTTAGTGCCTCACCCAGCTGGGTGTTGGCATCTTGGAGATTATTTTTCTCTTGCCTCACCCTTGTAAGCACATTATCGCCGGCCTTTAACCGGCGCATGAGCTGTTGCTTGTCCGGATCTATCCCAGCGCCATCTGCAATATTATTGTCAGACTTATACACACGCCGCACTTCACAAATTACTTATCTTTTGAAGCATATATTACCAGAGGGTGTCTCTTTGGCTTCCCCGGCTGCGGCTACTGCGGCCTCAAGTTGGGCTTTGCACTCTTCCAGCTCCTGGGACAGTTGGGTATTCTTTTCTGTAAGATCCTGCACAATAAATGATCCTTAAATCAGTTATTCTAACTATTTCAAGTGTCGGGGGCTACTGGCATATATAACTATCAAATTGTCTCACCCGTATGTCTTTTACATACTGCTCCGTGGCTCTGGCTAGACCATTTTGAGCGGCACGGAGGTGCGCATCTCCCGAATTGAAGGCATCCAATGCCTCGGGGGAGAAACATGCGTCACGAAGAACTGTCCAACGACGCCTGTGATTCATTGCACTCTCCACCTCGGAATTGGTGGAAGATAACATGTCGGCATCCTCTGTTGGAGGAGCATCCGACGCACGCCTCGTGTTCGCTTCCGCTTCTGGACCTAGCTTTGGAGCCTGGCGAGCGGAGGATTGATTGGCAACCTCTCCGGATACAGTCCGGCGAGCGCTCTTCTTCCTGAAAAAGCATGAGCGTTAGTATGCCTCCCGGGAATAAAACCTGGGATTAAGATGACATGCCATACCGTTGCACCGGCGTTTCAATCTGGACTGCACTTCTTTTTAGCCTGTTGGGGCTTGCTGTCCCTTGTTGACTAGCCGTCGCTGGCTCGGCCTTCCGCCTCAAGGACTTCCCCTGCGAAACACCATTGGTATATGGTGATCAAAAACAAGCATGGATGGGTCATTTTCAAAGTATTGGGACTTCCGTCTCAGTTACCTGCGAGGCTGGAAGTATTCCGGGGTAATCTGCCGTAATGGCGAGCAAGGCATTATCGATGCTCAGTTGGTGAAATACCCCATCGATCAGCTCCACCGATAGGTCCGGATCCTCTTGGGAGGTTGGATCGAGGAACTGTTCTGGATCCTCGGGTTGTGGAGGCGGGCTGTTTATATCCTTTACAGCCCGGCGCAGTTCCTGCGTCAAAATCACAAAATGAGATACTTGACTATGGGAGTATGGAACGGATAGGCAAAAAGAAATGTCCGCTTACCCAGCTTGGAGGATTGTACATAGAAAATCCGTCCTGTGGATTGACGCGGAGAAATTCCTCCTCTTCTCCCTTGTACAATGCGGACAAGATCTTCATCAGATCGGCGACCGATCCCGGCCCCTTACGGCCGCAGCGGGTGGCATCATCCTCCCCATTGAAATCCCACATGGGGTGGCCTCTATACTGGAGTGGCTGCACCCCCTGCATAATGCATGTGGCCATGACCCCGATGATGGTCAGTCCGGAATGAGCTAACAACCTAATTCGGCTCATCAGGTAAAGGACGTCCCTGTCATTTTCCTTCTGAGGGCTCCGTGGATGCCAGCTTAGGCGTTTCTTCAAAGGAGCTTTATTGAACTTAGGGAGGCCGATCCGAACAGGGTCCGGCAGGGGGACATCTTCTATATAAAACCATTCCGAAGGCCAGTCTTCGGACGCCTTCTTCGGGGTTCCGGATAGATATCCGGTTCCGGCGATGCGCCATAGTTCAGCTCCGCCCACTTGATATATTGACCCCTCTTGAGAACGGGGCACAAGGCAAACAACTTCTTCCACAATGCAAAATGAGCCTTGATGCCCAAAAACAGCTCGCAAAGGGCCACGAAGCCCGCAATATGCAAGATGGAGGCAGGCGTAAGGTTGTGCAACTGGAGGCCGTAGAACTCCAGGAGCCCCCAGAGAAACGGATGAATTGGAAATCCGATCCCTCTTATCAAATAAGGGACAAGGCATACCCGCTCTCCTTTGGAGGGACTGGGGATGCTCTCCGCTTGCTTTCCGCCCTTATAGATGGCGAGTTCGGCTCGAACCGGAAACATGAAGGCTGGGGGAAGAAATCCCTTGGTTTGGAGCGTCACTAGCTCGCTGTGTGGGATGGAGCATCTCTCCCAATCTCCAGGCTGAGGGCTGGGAAGGCGAGAGGAGGAGCCGCGTCGACTATCCTTGATGGAATGGATTTCTGTCAGATGCGCTCCGATGAATGCTCGCGAAGGCAGGATGGTGTGATTCGGATCTAGATCCTCGTCTTCTTTATAGGAAGCTCATTTGCGCAGCTAGGGGGGTAAATGTAAAAATACCCTGGCTTTTCGCATTCGTTCGACATGTGGAAGATGGACATTATTGGGCATGGAAGCCGAGGAGCGCAATATTCACCAGAAACCGGACGCTATTCAACAGGTACACAGGATTTGGAGAAGAACCCGCTTGCAATGCCAAAGACAATCTACGCGCCGGACTCATCGCCATTGAAGCCTGGTTCAGGGGCTACTGAGGGAGTCCCAGATTAGGGGGTGTTCGGATAGCCGAACTATCACCTTTGGCCGGAATCCTGGACTATAAAGATACAAGATTGAAGACTTCGTCCCGTGTCCGGATGAGACTTTCCTTGGCGTGGAAGGCAAGCTTGGCAATACGGATACGTAGATCTCCTACTATTGTAACCGACTCTGTGTAACCCTAACCCTCTTTGGTGCCTATATAAACCGGAGGGTTTTAGTCCGTAGGACGAACAACAATCATACCATAGGCTAGCTTCTAGGGTTTAGCCTCTCTGATCTCGTGGTAGATCTACTCTTGTACTACCCATATCATTAATATTAATAAAGCAGGAGTAGGGTTTTACCTCCATCGAGAGGGCCCGAACCTGGGTAAAAACATCGTGTCCCCTGTCTCCTGTTACCATCCGCCTAGACGCACAGTTCGGGACCCCCTACCCAAGATCCGCCAGTTTTGACACCGACACCAATGGTAAAGCGGTGGATCAAAAGATATATCGCTCCATGATTGGATCCTTGCTTTACCTTTGTGCATCTAGACCGGATATCATGTTGAGTGTGGGAATTTATGTACGGTTTGAAGTCACACCTAAGGAAAGCCACTTTGTGGCGGTCAAGCGAATCTTTCGATATTGGGCTCATACCCCAAACTTTGGCTTATGGTACGCAAGAGGAGCCAAGTTTGATCTTTTGGGCTATACAGACTCAGATTGGGCGGGAGACAAAGTGGATAGGAAGTCCACCTCCGGAGGGTGCCAATTGCTTTGTTGCTCTTTAGTGACTTGGTCTTCTAATTAGCAAAGTTGTGTATCTCTCTCGTCCACCGAAGCGGAGTATGTGGCTGCCGGTAGTTGCTGTGCTCAACTTCTATGGATGAGGAAAATTTGAAGGATTACGGTGTCACTTGTGACGAAGTTCCTCTTTGGTGTGACAATGAAAGTTCCTTCAAGATCTCTCTCAACCCGATGCAACACTTCAAGACGAAGCATATTGAGATTCGGTATCACTTCATCCGGGATCACATTAGGCGAGGGAAGATCAAGCTCAAGTATGTCAACACTCATGATAACCTTGCAGATATTTTCACGAAGCCCGTGGATGAAGCAAGATTTCGCGAGTTAAGGCATGAGCTAAATATCATTTATTCGAGCAATGTGATTTGAACCCTTGCACACCCCACCATACTCATCATGCTACCTTTTCTAGGTGTAGGCATGGACATATGGGGAGTGTTGTTCTCTCAATGAACTTTCCCTCCCCCCATTATGCATAAATTGATCAAACTCTTTCACTTTAACCATTTTTATGGTTCTTGTGCTTCAAAGACGAGTCTTGGTCATGGGCCCAAGGATAATTCTTCACGGTGCCATACCAAGTGACTCATACATAGGTGGCTTCAACCACCGCCCTCTCTTCATGTGAGTTGTGGTTAGTGCGTTGGTCTTCGTTGTCTTTTGCCTTTTCTCCGTGCCATGTTTGTTTCTTCGTTAGTTCTTGCCTCTTGGTTGTTCGACGTCTTGAAGGTTGTCTTGCAAATGTCGTTTCCCTCTCGTGTGAAACTTGCATTTTCTTGGGGGTATGAAACTACCGTGGCGAGCCACGGTACTACCGCAGGGGTCGCTTGCTCTGTGCGTGGACAGTTGCTTCCCAGGGGCACGGTACTACCGCTTCCACCGTGGCAGTAATTTTTTACCCCCGCTGGAAGAGCGGTACTACCGCCCAGCGAGTGGTACTTACGCCCGGGTAGTACTACCGCGATGACCCGCGGTACTACTGCGCCCACGCGAGTGGGTGGGGGTTAAGAGCGGGGCAGGGGGAGTTCTAACTCCCCCATACCCATTCATCTCTATTCCCCACCCCGTCTCTCTCTCTCTCTCTCCTGCCCAAGAATGGCGCTGGAGGCCCTCGCCGGATCTTCGTCTCTGGCCGCTCTCCTCGGATTCCGACTGGTGGGATCGTTCCCCACCTCGCCCCCTTGCCATGGACCAAGGTTTTCCCCCAAATTCCTCGCTTTTTCTTCTGTTCTTGTGCTTCTAGGTCTTGGGGAGATGCATGTGGTGTTCATGAGATTTTTGGCCAAATATGTGCAAGAGGGATTTGTAGGAGAGTGGTAGTGTAGTAAGCATGCTTTTTGGATTGTCAAAATAGTTCAGGTTGATCAACGGTAGTACCGATCTGGATTTGCGGATGTTCTAGATCCAGATCTGTTGCTCCTGTCGCATTTTTTGATCGGTGCGGTACTACTGCTCCTCCTGGAGCAGTACTACCGCATCCTCGCTCGTAGCCTGCTCCACGCGGTACTTCCGCTCCTCGGTGCGGTACTACCGCTTGGAGCGCGGAAGTAAAATATTACTTCCGCACCAGGCACGGTACTACCGTGCGACCCCGGCACGGTACTACCGCGGGCTGGTGCAGATGTAATTTTTTACATCCACACGACGGCCCGGTACTATCGTAGACGCATCTTGAGCTATTTTTCTGTCCAAACATCTTGCTTACTTGTTTCTTTTGGCTTTGGCCTTGGCATTTGCATTGATCCTTCTTGTTGTTCGTGTGTGTTCTTGTGCTTTTTGTCTAGGTGGTGGCTCCGGTTCCCATGTTCGTCGCTTGAATCCCAGCCGTGACACAGGGTCAAAGCGGCTGCGCAACCAAGATGAAGTTGCAGAGGGCTCCAATGCCCCACGCCGAACCAAGCACACCGCCACCAAGCAGAAGGAGCCCATCATGGGCATGGATGAGATGCCACTGGCCGAGTTCATAGTTCGAAGGAAGATAAATCCATATGTGAATCCCCGTGCTACCTTCAGAGGCAATGATATGTTCTGGACCAAGCAGCAGAACCTTATCTATCTGGATGTGATCAAGGCTAAGCAGAACATCTACGTGGAAGTTCACTGGATTGACATGCTTCATATGAGGCTGGACAAGCACCGTGGCTACTTTGGAGAGGCCTTGGATCTGGTGGAGCAGTTCTGCATTGAGCACATGCTTACATTTCACATGGGCTTTGATCCAGAATTTGTGGCTCAGTTATTTGCTTCGGTTCACTTTGATTTCGATGAAGCAAGGACCATGATATGGATGACCCATGGTCAATGGATGACTGCTAAATGGAAGGATTTCATGGAGTTGCTACAAGTTCCAGATGCGGGGCTTGACACGCCCATTGGAGTTCGCCCTCATGCCAAGTCTGAGCCTACCAATAAGAATAAGCTCCTGCCCTTCCTTGTTGAGAAGACACTTCCTAGCACAAAGAAGGTGTCGGTGCTGAACTCCTTCCTTGACATCATGCATCGGCTCTTCCATAACACCCTCTTCCCTCACATTGGTGACATGGGACAGGTGCATGCTTACCTTATTGATATGATGCTCATTTGTGAGGATGCTCGTCAGGCTCAGACTCAACCACTTGATGTCTCACATATCATGTGGTGCAAGCTTCATTTTGCGGTGTTCAACCGTAAGGTTCCCTTCTATGGGCCTTACCTGTTTCACTTGATTTTCAAGACTTAGGAGAAGCTCTATCCCAATGATGAGTTCGAAGCCCCCGGCTGGATTCGTCATGAGCCCATCAAGCTCGCATCAAGAGCCAATGGGCTAACACCACCACTGCGGCCGAGGCTGCCAATATGGCTGTCGTTGAGGAGGAGTGACGGTGTCCTGGACTAGGGGGTACTCAACGCGTCGTCTCCCGATCAGTTGGATTGGGCCGAGGACCCCCATGGCCGTATACTCATGGGCCAGTCCGGACATCTGCCGCATACAAGGAAGAATCAACAAGACTTGGCGATCAAGACAAGGACTCCTCCCCCACCGGCGTATTCGGCTCGGACTCTTGTTATCCTAGGCCTCTGGTGCATTATATAAACCGGGGCCAGGCTAGTCGATAGATATACAACAACAATCATACCATAGGCTAGCTTCTAGGGTTTAGCCTCTCCGGTCTCGTGGTAGATCAACTCTTGTACTACCCATATCATCAATATTAATCAAGCAGGACGTAGGGTTTTACCTCCATCAAGAGGGCCCGAACCTGGGTAAAACATCGTGTCCCTTGCCTCCTGTTACCATTGATCCTAAGACACACTGCTTGGGACCCCCTACCCGAGATCCGCCGGTTTTGACACCGACATTGGTTCTTTCATTCAGAGTTCCGCTGTGTGATCGGCGAAAGGATCAATGGCTCGACTGCAGGTCAACTGCGACGTCGGCTTCTTCGTCACCAGCTCGACTGGTCACCTTGGTTCGACCGAGGACTGCGCCCTACCTCCGATCGTCATGTTCGGATGAAGGCCTTCATCAACACCAACTCCGATCTCTATCAAGATCATGGAGTCATCCATGGAGCTCGGGGGCTCAACGTCAACATTGCCCTCAGGCGATCGTGCTGTTTTTCTGGACAACAAACTTGTATCCGCCGCCGCCGCCTCCTCGAGTGTCGCTTAAACGATTACTTCAGTGGAATTATGCAGAATTAAGTCTACAACAACCCTGCAAAAATTTCGTCGAGTTCCGATGGAGGAATCTCCGGCAATCTCCGATATACCGGAGCCCTGTTGAATCTGGACGAGAATCCGGACAAGTTTAGGGCGTGGTATCCACCATCTAGCTCGGATGTCCTTTGGAGGATCCAACCGTTGATTTGCTGCGGAATTCCCATATCTACCACCTGCCAAAAATTCAGCTCGATCCGACCGTCCAAACTCCGGGAAACTTCCGATTAGTGCACCACTTTTTGGATCTACTTTCTGCACGAGAACGAATCCGACCTGAATTCATCTTCTTTATGAACGGGATCTCGGACATCCTTTTTGAAGGAAGTTTTCGTACGGGGTGTTGTGTTTTATTCCCAAACACATCCCAGTAGTATTAAAAGTATTCTTGCAATACGAACTTCACCGTCGCGCCGGTGTCAAACCAGCCCGACAACATCACTCCACGGCGGCCGACCTGCGTTAGACACGTCGTCGCATTGTTGAGCCGAGCTCAATTTCTTCGGATCATCATCTCGGCCAGCCGAACAATAGTTCGGCATCGCGAAGGATAAATCGTCACCAACATCGCCGCCCCACGGATTACATGAAGCAGGCACACATGCATCGCCACACGGTCACTTTATCAAGCCGGCATCGACCACGTCACGACCTGCATCGCTGGACCGAGGGCTTCATCATCTCTTCATCAACCTACTCCGGAGACTTCGGCGTCGCTGGCCGACCAGCTCCGTCACGTTAGCTGGACCGAGGGCTTTGCCTCGGCGAGCCAACCTTTGCCAGCATCGCCATGCCGTTGCTTTATCGCCCATCAGGCGATAGGTGTGCGGATCGAGTCCCAATTTTGGGAATCACCTTTCTTCGGATTGCTACAACAAATAAGCCAGGTGCTATTAATCCTAGTATTTTTTGCTTGTTTGGGTTCATTTTTCCCAACGAAGGTTTGTCCATCATATGTACGCAGGTCTATCAAACGGTGGCCGCATTAACGACGGTCGCATGGTGGTTCGATCAGTTTCCGTATATAGTCCGGCGAACGCCGCATCCAGAACTCGAACCGACCTGTGAATTCATGCCTTGCCATGCCTTTATCGCATCATGCCGCCGCCCTGCATCGACATCGACTTCGGCACCATGCCATATTTCTTATTTTACTCACTCTGCATAAATTATTTGTTATGCAACGAATTTTTTTTATTTTTATTATCTCCGGTTTGCACTATATTTTGTGCACAGGAAAATGATCCAGCCGGACAATATCCTTTGGCGCCACCTCGGCTGGACGGGGGGCTTCGTCAACACTTCATTACCCCATGCCGGGGACTTCGGCATCACCCTGCCGTCCTGCATTGACCGTGCTATGTCACCAATTCGGAGTGCCGAGCTCTTTGCTCCGCCACCTCGGGACCGGCTCTTGGATGGAACCTTGTCCCACAACAAGCTCGGACCACGTCATCAATACCGAACACATTAACCAGCTAAGTTGTCTTCATGCTCAAAGTTTTAAATTTTTAACTTGTGTTCGGCTCAGCCAAGCATTATACTTTTTCGGAAAAAAGTTGCTTGTAAAAATTTCCTTGTCCAAACTTTGTTTGTGACGCGCAAATTCAAATACCCCGTTTACTTGGGGGCTTCCTTCATGAAGCTTTTTCCTCTTGCATATGATTATACGTGTACGGCTTTGTTCCTTGTTCGTGTATTACACCACAATATGCACCATATTGACTTAAGCGATTTGCAAGCTGGGTTGCCTGGCTCCTGTGCTTACCCCTACGTTCCCTATTGTTCGGCTAGGGAGTAAAGGGAGCACCTCTGCGATTGTCATGATCGGGTCAACCGAGCCGGACCTCAGACTGGGTGAAGCCGAAAGCTAGCGCTCTTATTGTTTTCAATCATGGTCGGCACACAACGGAACTCATGAGTACAAAACATCTATTGCACAAGTCTCATAATAACAATGAGCACCGAAGAAAGGTATCGGTGGGGGTACTATTTTCTTCGAAGATGCTTCTTACACTTTGCAGTAATATAGCATAAGTTCCCTGAGCGCGCTTTGTCTGTTACAACCTTATGGCCTGATTGCCTGGTTATTGGAAACACCGTCGATATTCTCGACAGATGGAGTACATAATACTTTTCGGTCCTTGACCAAAGAGGGAGAAGCCGACGGTCGGTTAAGACGCGTTTAAAGTTCGGTTGAACATAGATATGATATAAGTATTCCGGTACATGCAGTCATTCTTTTACCCAAGTCACTTGGGGACTCTTAAATTTATATGAGCCATTCTATGATAAGTGTTTTTCTTCTTAGTCATTGCAAAGTTTTTATTATTATTTATCACTCCTTTTTTCGACTCAAGTGTGCGGTCACTAGCCGGGGAGCCTAATTTCTCTCTCAAAGCCGCTAGAGTTTAGTTTGCTAAACTGGCCTAGTAAGAAGTACTCCGCCTTCGGGATAGGAGGTTGAAGCCGTAGGCTGACCCGCTTGAAGTTTTGAGATAGGATGTGTCATGTTAAAGCACGGCAGAAGCACCTCTTTTTCTAAAGTCCAATTTTCGAATTGGCACCGAACACTTGATCTAGATTGGACATTAACCTTTTGAATAAGTTTTTTGGCTTTTCGAGCCCATGGCACTTTTAAACTATTTGTGTGTTTTCAGCACAAGTCTCGCAGTGCAATGCCGGACACCTTTAGAGATTCGGTAAAAACATTCTCGGATATTGCTATATATGCATCGGTTTCGAATTGTGTCTTCGGTCAATAGTTGGGTTGCCCGGCTCCTGCGCTTGCCTCCTATGTTCCGCTTTGTTCGGCTAGGTGTGCAAAGGGAGAACCACTCCGATTGTGCTTCCAGCTCACATGGTTAAGCACCTGAGTGGAGAAAGCCGAAAACTGACTGTCACAATAAGCGTAAACTGGTCGGTGATCCGATGATGGCGTTAAACGACGGGCCATTCATAACAATGGCCGACGTGTTCACGGCTTGACCTCGACTGTCGCCGAACACTACCGGGGGCTATTAACTGGCCTCCCAAACTAAATCCTTGATATTTTGCTCTTACATTGGAGTTGAGGTTTCATGATCATGCTTACCATGACAACCCAAAGAAAGGAACCGATAGCGGGACTATTTTCTTTGGAAGACATTTCTTCTGTTAAACAGTAATATAACATGTCTCTCCGCGTACCTTTGTTTATAAAACTGTATGGCCAGATTGCCTTGTTTGTTGTAAATCTTTGCCCTCATAAAGGCTTTATAAAGTAGGTCAAACACTCATCGGCTATTGGCCGAGGAGGTGGAAGCCGATGGTCGGTCAACAAAGTTTTGTACAATGCGGATCCGAGCATTAATGACGTAAAGTACTTGGATACATAGAGTCATTACACATAATTTGTGATTTTACTATGGATATCGATCCTTAATTCGGCCTCCCGTGCCCGCATTAAGGCTCAGGGGCTACTGGGCTTCGGGCTTATTATTTATACAAATATTAAAGGGGCACATCGATCCCCTGATCTGGTATTGCCACCCGATCAGTGTCTCGGGGTCTACTGCATTGCCTGTTCTATGCAGAAAATTTTAAGTGCAATACAGTTTCCGAGGAGATTTTGATCCTCAGGTTGGTCGGCCACACCCAACCCGAGTCTCGAGGACTGAGAACGCCGCTTGTTGTGTCCCGAAGTATTCTGCCGAGCTAGGACTTGATCCTCAGACTGATTTTGCAAATCAACCTGAGTCTCAGCGGCTACGGGGATCAGCGGTCTTATGTCATCCTTCATGTGCATCTCGGATTTTAGACCAATACCCACCTTGAGGGCTACTGGCTATATATCTCGTCAGAGAATAAATTGCATCAATAAAAAACATTGACCAAAAATCAGCCCATGATCGAGGTGCTTAACCACCTCGGGAGCAGTCCGGCATAAAGCTCCGGCGCTAGTGGCTGGCTCCATAGAGGGCATTTCCGGCATTAAGCTCGGCTAAACTCATTCAAACTTCTTTGAACCAAGGTGATTTACGACACCTCGGATACAGTTCGGCGTTGGAGCTCGGATACAGTCCGGCGTTGGAGCTCGGATACATAGTTCAGTGTTAGAGCTGGGAAGCAGTCCGGCATTGGTGCTCGGCTGCAAAAGATACCTCGAATACAGTCCGGCGTTGGAGCTCGGACGCAAGAGGACATTGCCTCCCGGGAACAACTTCAAACCCGAGGTGTGGCATAAAAATAACAAGGCACTAATAAAGGCTGGAAACTTAAAGGGGCTCCTCGGATACCCGACGTATAAACTCGTCGAATGCATTTTGGCGATCCTCAAGATAGAAGATGAGAAGATTTGTTGAACCAGTTTTCAAGACCGGCAACCGAAGATGAAGAACAGTTCGGAAGAATCGAGGAGCGTCCCTAACTTGAAGACCGGTTCAGGGGGCTACTGACGGTGTCCTGGACTAGGGGGTACTCAACGCGTCGTCTCCCGATCAGTTGGATTGGGCCGAGGACCCCCATGGCCGTATACTCATGGGCCAGTCCGGACATCTGCCGCATACAAGGAAGAATCAACAAGACTTGGCGATCAAGACAAGGACTCCTCCCACACCGGCGTATTCGGCTAGGACTCTTGTTATCCTAGGCCTCTGGTGCATTATATAAATCGGGGCCAGGCTAGTCGATAGATATACAATCATACCATAGGCTAGCTTCTAGGGTTTAACCTCTCCGATCTCGTGGTAGATCAACTCTTGTACTACCCATATCATCAATATTAATCAAGCAGGACATAGGTTTTACCTCCATCAAGAGGGCCCGAACCTGGGTAAAACATCGTGTCCCTTGCCTCCTGTTACCATTGATCCTAAGACGCACTGCTTGGGACCCCCTACCCGAGATCCACCGGTTTTGACACCGACATGGAGATTGAGGAGGAGGAAGCTGCTGAGGGCCATTCTGCTGGTTACACTCAGCACACTACTGAGCCCTCTTGGGCGAAGAAGCTGAATACGAAGATGAAGAGGTTGTTCTGCATGCAGTCCTAGGGACAGTATAAGGGACATGTCGCTCAGAAGGAGAGTCACCGTCGCGACAAGAGGATCTTGAGGGCGTGTGACGAGGAGGTGTCTAGCGGATCTGAGAAGCACATCACCCCCGAGGCTGCCTGGATGGCTAAGCAGGGCTACAAGTGCACTGAATTCAAGGAGGAGACCATTCCTTCTGCTGAGTCCGACGACGAGGAGTCATTTTCTGCCTCAGCTACCACCTATGTCATAGGTGCTCTCTCTTCCTTTTTGGTGTCTTGATGACAAAGGGGGAGAGAGTGTAGGATTTGTGTGTCATGTGTCGTGTGTTTTGCCTTGTCGCTTTGCTTTCGGTCTGTTGAACTTCGTTTGCTTTGGTTTGGTCTGTGCTTGTGAGACCTAGTCCTATCATATGGTGTAAGACATATGCACTCCTGCTTATCTTTATTTCTTCGTTACTTAATTATATCCATCATCTTGCCTACTTACTTAGTGTTGATTTTACTGTTGCAAGAGATGCCCTGTCTATAAAATATAAGGGGAGTGTTGATCCTAGTATGAGTGCCGTGTAGTCCAAAGCACATCTCTAGAGTGCACACATCTATGGGGAGCCCGTCTATATTTTATATGTGGTGGGTTTGCCGGTGCCTCACTTTATATCCCTATGTGCAAATCCCGTATTGTCATCAATCCACCAAAAAGGGGGAGATTGTAAGGGCATATTTATCCCTTAGTAGTATTGATGATTGATGACAATGCTTTTACGGACTAATCGTGTGCATGAAGCTTTTCAAATATATCATGACTGAACATAAGACGATTTGATGCCCCTTGAAGATTATTGAAGACGGCGTTTCTCTATGTTTCTTTTCGGTGGATTTGAGTCATAGGAGAGCCGTTCTATTAAGAGGGGTCAGCGTTGGAAAGGTTTGGGTGGAACCTCACGTACACCCGTTCATTTTGCACCACCTTTCCTTTGGCTCTTTGAATTTCCTCCGTCTCGCCATGTCTCTGCAGAATGGAGGACTAAGAGTGTTGCTGTTCATAGGCTGGCGGTAGTACTGCTCCCCGGAGTGGTACTACCGCAGGCACCAGCGGTAGTACCAAGCTCCGTCACGGTAGTACCGCTCCATCTGAGCGGTAGTACTGTGAGCTCTGACCTGGCGTTGCTACGCAAGCGGTAGTAGGGGCGGATGTAATTTTTTACATCCGTGTCCTACGTGGTAGTACTGTGCTCAGGCGCGGTAGTACCGTGCTGCCTGGCCAAGCACAGCAGCATGAGCGGAAGTAGGGGTGGATGTAATTTTTTACATCCACACCCTACATGGTAGTACCGCACCTGGCTTGCGGTAGTACCATGTCAGACTTTTGCATAGATAAAATCTCAGCGGATGTAGTCACGGATGTATTTTTTATATCCGTGCCTACCCTGCCTGGACGGTGTCTGCCTTGCGGTAGTACCGCACGGGTTTGCGGTAGTACTGCGCCAGCGGTTCTACCGCACCCTGGCGGTGCTCATGTGGTCAGGTCTAGGCCCTGCAGTGCCCACGGTAGTACCGCGGACCTCCATGGTAGTACGGCAGGCCCGTGCGGTAGTACAGCTCCTTTGTTGCGGTAGTACCGCGGGTCGCGGGCTGAGTGGTGGGTAACGGTTGGAATTGTAAACCCGCTATATAAAGGGGTCTTCTTCTCCAAGAAGATGTACTTCTTCCATCCCTAAACTCCATTGTTGCTCCAAGATCCATTTTCACCAGATCTCTCTCCCTAGCCAATCAAACTTGTTGATTTGCTAGGGATTGGTTGAGAAGGCCCCGATCTACACTTCCACCAAGAGAAATTTGATCCCCCCACTAATCCCTTGCGGATCTTGTTACCCTTGGGTGTTTGAGCACCATAGACGGTTGTGGTCACTGCGGAGCCATAGTCCATTGTGGTGAAGCTTCGTGGTGTCGTTGGGAGCCTCCAATTAAGTTGTGGAGATTGCCCTATCCTTGTTTGTAAAGGTTCGATCGCCGCCCTCAAGGGCACCAATAGTGGAATCACGACATCTCGCATTGTGTGAGGGCGTGAGGAGAATACGGTGGCCCTAGTGGCTTCTTGGGGATCATTGTGCCTCCACACCACTCTAACGGAGATGTACTTCCCCTAAAAAAAGAAGGAACTTCGATAACACATCCTCGTCTCCATCGGTTCCCCTTTTAGTTATCTCTCACCTTTACTTGTTCAAGCTATATTGTGTTTTATCCTTGCTTGCTTGTGTGCTTATTGTTGTTGCATCATATAGGTTGCTCACCTAGTTGCATATCTAGATAACCTTCTTTGATGCAAAGTTAAAATTGGTAAAAAAAAAAGCTAAAAATTGTTAGTTGCCTATTCACCCCCCTCCCTCTAGTCAACTGTATCGATCCTTTCACAATGTCTGCCACCGGGGAGGTGCCAAGCCATTACCGCTGACCGGCATGCTGGAACTCGACGCCGAACCGGCCAAAGACATCCGAAACCACAACCCCTTGAACCCGGTCTTGCCCATGACCTTTAGCATGGCAACTGAGGCGGGTCAGACAAGGATGGAGGCGACCTGGATGCGGGGGATCGAAATTTTATGTATATACAAAAATACACATATAACACGTCTAGGAATTTTTTTATAATATACTTTCATACGTGTCGCAGACAAAGAGACAAATACATACATGAAAATGGACCTCTTTTTGTTGTCAGCCTGTGGTTTTGTTTTTTTTTTGGTCGAGCTTGCGAATCATAATATTTTTGAACGAAATTTTACACATTCATCGCGAATATGTGTAAGTTCTCACGGATTTTTTTTGTTGAAACTTGAAAAATGTCATTTTTGAATCATTTGAATGTCCTCGGATGCACCCGTCCACCAAAACTTTGCTCTTTGACGAAAATGTATAGGTTTTCACAGATTTTTTAAATTTTATTTTAAAAACTTGAAAATATCATTTTTTTGAATCATTTGAAATAAAGTTGTCCGATGCATCCGTCCATCAAAACTTCACTCTGAGAAAGATCGTCGTCCTCTACACCCTTCATCCACTTTGTCTTTTTTTTATGAATGGTCACCGGAGAGGAGTGAATATGTCAAAATATGAAACACACTCACTCTCTCTCTCTCTCTCTCTCTCTCTCACACACACACACACACACACACACACACACACACACACACACACACACACACACACACACACACCCGCATGCACGCGCACGCGCACAAACACACAGCGCGCGAGCACACACACACACAGCAAATATTTACTTCTGCGCAGATTTTGTTAAAAAAACCCAGGTAATCAAACTTGAGATCGAAGTAGTTGCTTAATACAATCTTTATGCATATCCTTAGTAGCCCTAAAGGATAAGAGTTCACGGTCAACTTTGAACTGCCTAATTTTTAATAATATTCCCCCTCCAAGTGGAAATATATAGTGTTTTAAATATCATCACACTTTCTCTTATTCATTAGTGAACATTACTCTCCGTGTCTATGTATTAATTAACAACCGTAACATTTTTATTACGGAAGTAATTTTCATTACAAATCCAATGATATTTATCACTAAAAATATATTTGGATGTAGCTAAAAATCATTTCACTAAAGATAAAATTCCCAACATAAAGATTTAAAGCTAAACATTTCTAGAAAATTTAAGCACTAAAGATTTTGCCCAACACGCGGTCCACTATGCTATTTTTTTGAAGAACGTGAATATTTTTAAATAACTTTGGTTAAAATTTTTATTTTCCTTCATTTATTTATATAATTTAGAATAACTTATCATTTAAATGTTTGAACATTTTTTGAAAACAAGAACACTTATAAAAAACATAATTTCTTTAAAAAGTAATTGTGAACATTTTTCAAAAACATGCACATTTTTTAAATTTCAGGAACAATTTTCGTAAACTGCCAACATTTTTGAAAGAGAAAAAAAAACAAAATATTGACATGATAATAAAAATTCACATGGAATTTCTTTAAGTTCAAACAACAATTATACGACTAATTTATCATCTGCACACGTTTGAGCTCAGTATAAGTCAACCATGAATGGAGCTGAAATAAAATCCGAGGTGGTGATTTTGTAGATTATGAAGATTGCTTGAACATTGGAAAGAAAATCTGTTGCTGTCAGGTTAGTATAATATAACTTTAAATGGGCGTGAAACAAATCCACAATGTTTATTCACACATGCTAAAAATTCTCCGCCATGGACGATGGTGTGGATCATAGTACTCCCTCCTTCCTAAAATATAAGGCATGATTGACTTTGCATGGTCTTTGATGCATGACTTTGACCACTAATATATATCAAAGTACATGGATTGAACATGTATAAATGACATTGTCATATTTGTCTTGCAAAATAATTTTGTTTCACATGTCAGTATACTAATTTTATAGACATATAATACGTGAAAATCATAGTCAAAGTTGTGCAACGAAGACTAGAAAAGTCAACCAATGTCTTATATTTTGGGAAGGTGGGAGTATACAACAATGTCATTATATAGAGCAGGGGGCATGCTACTACGTGCGTAAACCACTTGGTGTATACATTATGTATAGTACATGTATTATTTTTCACGATGTAGACCAAGGCATTTTGTTTATGATTATTTAGCTAGCCGACACATGGAAACGGGCCACACACAGTAAATCAAATAATACAGTCACAACAGTACACTAGTAGAAAAGGTGGCAATGGTCCAGGCTGGGCCAGCCCATTAGTCCCGGTTCAATCCAGAACCGGGATCAATGGGGGCATTGGACCCGGTTCGTGAGCCACGGGGGCCGGCCGGGCCTCGTGGGCCATTCGTTCCGGTTCGGCTGGACCTATTGGTCCCAGTTGGTGGGACGAACCGGGACCAATGGGCCTCGCTCCTGGCCCACCCCCTTTGGTCCCGGTTGGTGGCTTGAACCGGGACCAAAGGCTGCCCTTTAGTCCCGGTTCTGGCCACGAACCGGGACCAATTAGTTGCCTATATATACCCCTCTCCCGCGAGCAGAGTGTTGGGGAACGTTGCAGAAAATTAAAATTTTTCCTACGGCTTCACCAAGATCCATCTATGAGTTCATCTAAGCAACGAGTAACGGGAGAGAGATGACATCTACATACCACTTGTAGATCGCGTGCGGAAGCTTGCAAGGTGATGATGGAGTCGTACTCGAACGTGATTCAGATCACCGATGCCAAGTGCTGAGCGGACAGCACCTCCGCGTTCAACACACGTGCGGGACGATCGGCGTCTCCTCCTTCTTGATCCAGCAAGGGGAAGGAGAGGTTGAGGAAGACAGCTCCACCGGCAGACGACGGCGTGATGATGGTGGAGAAGCGATCTCGGCAGGCTTGGCTGAGCTCTACGGAGGAGGAGATGTGTTGGGGAGGGGAAGGGCTGCGCCTTGGGAGTTGTGTACTGCAGCCCCCTCCTCCCCCTTTATATAGGCCCCAGGTGGCGGCCCCCGAGATCCAATCTCCAAGGGGCGGCGGCCAAGGGGTGGAGTGCCCCCAAGCCGGTGGGCGCCCCACCCCTAGGGTTTCAACCCTAGGCGCGGGGTGGGCCTGGGGCGCACCAGCCCCTGTGGGCTGGTTCCCTTCCCCTCGGCCCATGGGGCCCTCCGGATAGGTGGCCCCACCGGTGGACCCGGGACCCTTCGGTGGTCCGTGCTTTACCGAAACCCCGAAACTTTCCCGATGGCGAAACACCACTTCCTATATATTATTCTTTACCTCCGGACCCTTCCGAACTCCTCGTGACGTCCGGGATCTCATCCGGGACTCGAACAACATTCGGTGGTCACATACTTGACTTCCTACAAACCCTAAGCCACCGAACCTTAAGTGTGTAGACCCTACGGGTTGGGAGACACGCAGACATGACCGAGGCGACTCTCGGGCAATAACCAACAGCGGGTCTGGATATCCATGTTGGCTCCCACATGCTCCTCGATGATTTCATCGGTTGAACCACGATGTCGAGGATTCGATCAAACCTGTATGCAATTCCTTTGTCAATCGATGCGTTACTTGCGAGACTCGATCGTCGGTATCCCAATACCTTGTTCGGTCTCGTTACACGGCAAGTCACTTTACTCGCATCGTAATGCATGATCCGTGGCCAACACCTTGGTCACATTGAGCTCATTATGATGATGCATTACCGAGTGGGCCAGAGATACCTCTCCGTCATACGGAGTGACAAATCGATCTCGATCCGTGTCAACCCAACAGATACTTTCGGAGATACCTGTAATGCACCTTTATAGTCACCCGATTACGTTGTGGACGTTTGATACACCCAAGGCACTCCTACGGTAACCGGGAGTTACACGATCTCATGGTCGAAGGAATAGATACTTGACATTGGCAAATCTTCTAGCAAAGCGAACTATACGATCTTTTATGCTATGCTTATGATTGGGTCTTGTCCATCACATCATTCTCCTAATGATGTGATCCCGTTATCAACGACATCTAATGTCCATAGTCAGAAACCATGACTATCTATTGATCACAACGAGCTAGTCAACTAGAGGCTCACTAGGGACTCATTGGGTCTAAGTGTTCACGTGTATTACGATTTCGGATAATACATTTATAGCATGAACAAAAGACAATTATCATGAACATTGAAATATAATAATCCTTTTATTATTGCCTCTAGGGCATATTTCCAACAGTCTCCCACTTGCACTAGAGTCACCAATCTAGTTACATTGTGATGAATCGAACACCCATAGAGTTACGGTGTTGATCATGTTTTGCACTTGAGAGAGGTTTAGTCAGCGGATCTGCGACATTCAGATCCGTGTGCACTTTGCAAATCTCTATGTCTCCATCTTGAACATTTTCACGGATGGAGTTGAAGCGACGCTTGATGTGCTGGTCTTCTTGTGAAACCTGGGCTCCTTGGCTAGGGCAATAGCTCCGGTGTTGTCACAGAAGAGTTTGATCGCCCCGACGCATTGGGTATGACTCCTAGGTCGGTGATGAACTCCTTCATCCAAATCGCTTCATCGCAGCCTCCGAGGCCGCCATGTACTCCGCTTCACACGTAGATCCCGCCACGACGCTACGCTTGCAGCTGCACCAGCCTTCGCTCCACCATTCAACATATACGTATCCGGTTTGTGACTTAGAGTCATCAGATCTGAGTCGAAGCTAGCGTCGGCGTAACCCTTCTGACGAGCTCTTCGTCTCCTCCATAAACGAAACATGTCCTTTGTCCTTTTCGGTGCTTCAGGATATTCTTGACCGCTGTCGGTGTTCCTTGCGGGGTTACTTTGGTATCTTGCAACCAAACTTACGGCAAGGTTTACATCGGTCAGTACACAGCATGGCATACATAATAGATCCTATGGCTGAAGCATAGGGATGACACTCATCTCTTCTTTATCTTTTGCGTGGTGGTGGTCGAGCTGAGCTCAGTTTCACACCTTGTAACATAGGCAAGAACCCCTTCTTGGACTGATCCATTTTGAACCTCTTCAAAATCTTATCAAGGTATGTGCTTTGTGAAAGACCTATGAGGCGTCTCGATCTATCTCTATAGATCTTAATGCCTAATATATAAGCAGCTTCTCCAAGGTCCTTCATTGAAAAACACTTGTTCAAATAGGCCTTAACGCTGTCCAGGAGTGTCGTATCATTTCCCATCAAGAGTATGTCATCTACATATAACAGGAGAAATGCTACGGAGCTCCCACTCACTTTCTTGTAAACGCAGGCTTCTCCATAAGTCTGCATAAACCCAAACGCTTTGATCATCTCATCAAAGCGAATGTTCCAACTCCGAGATGCTTGCACCAGTCCATAAATGGATCGCTGGAGCTTGCATACTTTGTTAGCGTTCTGAGGATCGACAAAACCTTCCGGCTGCATCATATACAGCTCTTCCTTAAGATGCCCGTTAAGGAATGCCGTTTTGACGTCCATCTGCCATATCTCATAATCATAGTATGCGGCAATTGCTAACATGATTGGACGGACTTAAGCTTCGCCACGGAGAGAATGTCTCGTCGTAGTCAATCCCTTGAACTTGTCGATAACCCTTAGCGACAAGTCGAGCCTTATAGATGGTAACATTACCATCGCGTCCGTCTTCTTCTTAAAATCCATTTATTTTCTATCGCTCGCCGATCATCGGGCAAGTCTGTCAAAGTCCATACTTTGTTTTCATACATGGATTCTATCTCGGATTTCATGGCCTCAAGCCATTTGTTGGAATCCGGGCCGCCATTGCTTCTTCATAGTTCGAAGGTTCATTGTTGTCCAGCAACATGATTTCCATGACAGGGTTGCCGTACCATTCTGGTGCGGAACGTGTCCTTGTGGACCTTCGAAGTTCAGTAGTAACTTGATCCGAAGTACCTTGATCATCATCAACGTTTTCCTCTTCAGTTGGTGTGGGCATCACAGGAACGGTTTCCTGCGCTGCACCACTTTCCCGTTCGAGAGGTAGTACCTCATCGAGTTCTACTTTCCTCCCACTTACTTCTTTCGAGAGAAACTCTTTCTCTAGAAAGCATCCGTTCTTGGCAACAAAGATCTTGCCTTCGGATCTTAAGTAGAAGGTATACCCGACAGTTTCCTTAGGGTATCCTATGAATACGCATTTTTCCGACTTGGGTTCGAGCTTTTCAGGTTGAAGTTTCTTGACATAAGCATCGCATCCCCAAACTTTTAGAAACGACAGCTTAGGTTTCTTCCCAAACCATAATTCATACGGTGTCGTCTCAACGGATTTAGACGGTGCCCTATTTAAAGTGAATGTAGCTGTCTCTAGAGCGTATCCCCAAAATGATAGCGGTAAATCGGTAAGAGACATCATAGACCGCACCATATCCAATAGAGTGCGATTCGACGTTCGACACACCGTTTATTGAGGTGTTCCAGGCGGCGTGAGTTGTGAAACGATTCCACATTTTCTTAAGTGTGTGCCAAATTCGTGACTTAAATATTCTCCTCCACGATCTGATCGTAGGAACTTTATCTTTCTGTCACGTTGATTCTCCACCTCACTCTGAAATTCCTTGAACTTTTCAAAGGTCTCAGACTTGTGTTTCATTAAGTAGACATACCCATATCTACTTAAGTCATCAGTGAGAGTGAGAACATAACGATATCCTCCGCGAGCCTCAACGCTCATTGGACCGCACACATCGGTATGTATGATTTCCAACAAGTTGGTTGCTCGCTCCATTGTTCCGGAGAACGGAGTCTTGGTCATTTGCCCAAGAGGCATGGTTCGCATGTGTCAAACGATTCATAATCAAGAGACTCTAAAAGTCCATCAGCATGGAGCTTCTTCATGCGCTTGACACCAATGTGACCAAGGCGGCGATGCCACAAGTATGTGGGACTATCGTTATCAACTTTACATCTTTTGCATCCACACTATGAACATGTGTAATATTACGCTCGAGATTCATTAAGAATAAACCATTGACCATCGGAGCATGACCATAAAACATATCTCTCATATAAATCGAACAACCATTATTCTCAGACTTAAATGAGTAGCCATCTCGTATCAAACGAGATCCAGATACAATGTTCATGCTCAAACTTGGCACTAAATAACAATTATTGAGGTTTAAAACTAATCCCGTAGGTAAATGTAGAGGCAGCGTCGACGGCGATCACATCGACACGGAACCATTCCCGACGCCAAGATCGTCACCTCGCCCTTCGCCAGTCTCCGTTTATTCCGCAGCTCTGCTGTGAGTTACATATGTGAGCAACGGCACGGTATCAAATACCGGGAGTTACTACGAGTCTTGGTAAGGTACACATAATTACATGTATATCAAATATACCTTTGGTGTTGCGGCCTTCTTATCCGCTAAGTATTTGGGGCAGTTCCGCTTCGGTGCCTTCCCTTGCAATAAAAGCACTCGGTCTCGGGCTTGGGTCCATTCTTTGACTTCTTCCCGCAACAAGCTTACGGGCGCGGCAACATCCTTGCCGTCCTTCTTGAAGTTCTTCTTACCCTTGCCCTTCTTGAACTTAGTGGTCTTATTGACCATCAACACTTGATGTTCTTTCTTGATTTCAGCCTCTGCTGACTTCAGATTGAGAACACTTCAGAATGGTCTTTACCATCCCCGCATGTTGTAGTTCATCACAAAGCTCTTGTAGCTTGGTGGGAGCGACTAGAGGATTCTGTCAATGACCGCCTCATCAGGAGGTTAATATTCAACTGGGTCATCGGCGTGCAACCCGGACATCTTGAGGATGTGCTCACTTGTGTAACTGTTCTCCTCCATCTTACAAGCTGTAGAACTTGTCGGAGACATCATATCTCTCGACCGGGCATGAGCTTGGAAAACTAGTTTCAGCTCTTGAACATCTCATATGCTCCGTGATGCTCAAAACGCTTTTGGAGCCCGGTTCTAAGCTGTAGAGCATGCCGCCTTGAACGAGGGAGTAATCATCAGCGAGTTTGCCAAGCGTTCATAACGTCTTGGTTCTTCAGGGACGGAGCGGCACCTAGCGGTCCTTCTAGGACATATTGCTTCTGGCAGCTATGAGGATGATCCTCGGGTTCGGACCCAATCCGTATAGTTGCTGCCATCATCTTTCAGCTTGGTTTTCTAGGAACGCGTTGAAGTTCATGTTGACATTAGCGTTGGCCATTGATCTACAAGACATATTTGCAAAGGTTTTAGACTAAGTTCATGATAATAAAGTTCTTAGTCAAAATTATGAACTCCCACTTAGATTAGACATCCTCTAGTCATCTAAGTGTTACACGATCCGAGTCGACTAGCCCGTGTCCGATCATCACGTGAGACGGACTAGTCATCGTCGGTGAACATCTTCATGTTGATCGTATCTTCCATACGACTCGTGTTCGACCTTTCGGTCTCCGTGTTCGAGGCCATGTCCGCACATGCTAGGCTCGTCAAGTTAACCCTAAGTGTTTTCGCTGTGTAAAACTGTCTTACACCCGTTGTATGTGAGCGTAAGGATCCATCACACCGATCATCACGTGGTGCTTAGAAACGACGAACTGTAGCAACGGTGCACAGTTAGGGAGAACACTTCTTGAAATTTTGTAAGGATCATCTTATTTACTACCGTCGTCCTAAGTAAACAAGATGCATAAACATAATAAACATCACATGCAATTATATAGTTGTGACATGATATGGCCAATATCATCAAGCTCCATTGATCTCCATCTTCGGGGCTCCATGATCACCTTGTCACCGGCTTGACACCATGATCTCCATCATCGTGTCTTCATGAAGTTGTCACGCCAACGACTACTTCTACTTCTATGACTAACGCGTTTAGTAATGAAGTAAAGTGGTTTACATGGCGTTCTTCAATGACACGCAGGTCATACAAAAATAAAGACAACTCCTATGGCTCCTGCCGGTTGTCATACTCATCGACATGCAAGTCGTGAATCCTATTACAAGAATATGATCTCATACATCACAATTCATCATTCATCACAACTTCTGGCCATATCACATCACATGATCAATCGCTGCAAAAACAAGTTAGACGTCCTCTAGTTGTTGTTGCATCTTTTACGTGGCTGCGATTGGGTTCTAGCAAGAACGTTTTCTTACCTACGAATCACCACAACGTGATTTTGTCAACTTCTATTTACCCTTCATAAGGGCCTTGTTCATCGAATCCGCTCCAACTAAAGTGGAGAGACAGACACCCGCCAGCCACCTTATGCAACTAGTGCATGTCATCGGTGGAACCGGTCTCACGTAAGCGCACGTGTAAGGTTGGTCGGGCCACTTCATCCCACAATACCGTTGAGCAAGAAAAGACTAGTAGAGGCAAGTAAGATGACAAGATCAACGCCCACAACAAATTTGTGTTCTACTCGTGCATTAGAGAACTACGATAGACCTAGCTCATGATGCCACTTTGTTGGGGAACGTTGCAGAAAATTAAAATTTTTCCTACGGCTTCACCAAGATCCATCTATGAGTTCATCTAAGCAACGAGTAACGGAGAGAGATGACATCTACATACCACTTGTAGATCGCGTGCGAAGCTTGCAAGGTGATGATGGAGTCGTACTCGAACGTGATTCAGATCACCGATGCCAAGTGCTGAGCGGACAGCACCTCCGCGTTCAACACACGTGCGGGACGATCGACGTCTCCTCCTTCTTGATCCAGCAAGGGGAAGGAGAGGTTGAGGAAGACAGCTCCACCGCAGCACGACGGCGTGATGATGGTGGAGAAGCAAGATCTCGGCTGTGGCTTCGCTGAGCTCTACGGAGGAGGAGATGTGTTGGGAGGGAGGGCTGCGCCTTGGGAGTTGTGTACTGCAGCCCCCTCCTCCCCCCTTTATATAGGCCCTCAGGTGGCGGCCCCGAGATCCAATCTCCAAGGGGCGGCGGCCAGGGGGTGGAGTGCCCCCAAGCCGGTGGGCGCCCCCCCCTAGGGTTTCAACCCTAGGCGCAGGTGGGCCTGGGGCGCACCAGCCCCCCGTGGGCTGGTTCCTTCCCCTCGGCCCATGGGGCCCTCAGGATAGGTGGCCCCACCGGTGGACCCAGGACCCTTCCGTGGTCCCAGATTTTACCGAAACCCCAAACTTTCCGATGGCGAAACACCACTTCCTATATATTATTCTTTACCTCCGGACCCTTCCGAACTCCTCGTGACGTCCGGGATCTCATCCGGACTCGAACAACATTCGGTGGTCACATACTTGACTTCCTACAAACCCTAGCGCCACCGAACCTTAAGTGTGTAGACCCTACGGGTTGGGAGACACGCAGACATGACCGAGACGACTCTCGGGCAATAACCAACAGCGGGTCGGATATCCATGTTGGCTCCTACATGCTCCTCGATGATTTCATCGGTTGAACCACGATGTCGAGGATTCGATCAAACCCGTATGCAATTCCCTTTGTCAATCGGATGCGTTACTTGCCCGAGACTCGATCGTCGGTATCCCAATACCTTGTTCGGTCTCGTTACGGCAAGTCACTTTACTCGCATCAGAATGCATGATCCCGTGGCCAACACCTTGGTCACATTGAGCTCATTATGATGATGCATTACCGAGTGGGCCCAGAGATACCTCTCCGTCATACGGAGTGACAAATCCATCTCGATCCGTGTCAACCCAATGAGATACTTTCGGAGATACCGTAATGCACCTTTATAGTCACCCGATTCGTTGTGACGTTTGATACACCCAAGGCACTCCTACGGTAACCGGGAGTTACACGATCTCATGGTCGAAGGAATAGATACTCGACATTGGCAAAGCTTCTAGCAAATGAACTATACGATCTTTTATGCTATGCTTATGATTGGGTCTTGTCCATCACATCATTCTCCTAATGATGTGATCCCGTTATCAACGACATCTAATGTCCATAGTCAGGAAACCATGACTATCTATTGATCACAACGAGCTAGTCAACTAGAGGCTCACTAGGGACTCATTGGGTCTAAGTGTTCACACGTGTATTACGATTTCCGGATAATACATTTATAGCATGAACAAAAGACAATTATCATGAACATTGAAATATAATAATCCTTTTATTATTGCCTCTAGGGCATATTTCCAACACAGAGCACTCCCACTACTCTATTTTTCATCGACGGCGAGGGGAGAGCTTTGTAGTGCTCTAGCTCACCTCCTATGCACACGAGGTGTTCGATGGAATGCCCGAGCGACACTACTTAAGCTTTCTCCTCTCCAAGCTTGACCTCCAAGCTCCATTTTCCTCAATATTTGTCTAGGTTTAGTGGTCCGTCACGTCCCGTCCCCGTCTTCACTGCCGTCGATCGCCCGCGCCGATCTCGTCGCCGGCACCACCGTGGAGAGCCTCTTGTTCTTATCTTCTTTCTGAAAGGAAAAAAATTCTTAATTGTATGTTTATATAGATACTTGTATAATTTTTTTACTTTTATTATTGCATCTTATATAGTGCGATGGTTTTGATATCCGCCCCCGTCGGCCCTCGTCCTGTCTATGATTCGGATGTGGTATATATTATCTTTCCATAACTATTGGTTCATTTATTTTTTATGACAATTATGCCAGCCAACGTGACATAGATTTTATTTATCTAGGAGGTTGTTGAACCGGAAATTCCAACCGACCCTATTGTCGAGAGGTTAAATTTAGTTCAAGAAGAAAACAATTTGTTGAACGAAAAAATTAGAAAAATTGAGGATGAGAAGATGATATTGGAGTTGCATGTTGCGGATGTCATCGATGATCACAAGATCAAGATGGATGCAATGCGCTTGAAGATTAGAAAGATTAAAAAATATGCCATTCATACCGAGGCTTGGTATCATTATGCCGTTGGATCAGTTGTTACATTGGTCACGATTATGATCGCATTTGTTTTCACATTGAAATGTTTTACATAGTTTCAGTGTATGGTTTAATTAATTTAGATGCTCTGCAGAGCTTTATGTTTTTAGATGAGAACTATGTATGTACTTTGGTTTTAATGTGATGATGAACTTCTATTAATTTTGTCACTTAATTATCTATTCATGATGTTTTGTAATGATTTTTGACACATTTAATTATATATAATGCATGCAGATGAACCGGCAATGGATGTACGGTTCAAGACACACCTCCGAGTACATTAAGGGCGTGCTTGATTTTCTCGAAGTGGCTGAGGCAAACAAGCCGAATGGTTTTATGTGTTGTCCACGCCCTATATGTGGGAATATGAAGTCTTACTCTGACCGGAAAATCCTCAACACCCACCTGCTTTACAAGGGTTTCATGCCACACTATAATGTTTGGACGAGGCATGGAGAAATAGGGGTTATGATGGAAGACGACGAAGAAGAAGAGTACGATGACAACTATGTGCTCCCTGAATACGGTGATGCTACTGAAGATCAAGAGGAACCAGACGATGTGCCCGATGATGATGATCTCCGCCGGGTCATTGTCGATGCAAGGACGCAATGCGAAAGTCAAAAGGAGAAGCTAAAGTTTGATCGCATGTTAGAGGACCACAAAAAAGGGTTGTACCCCAATTGCGAAGAAGGCAACACAAAGCTCGATACCGTACTGGAATTACTGCAGTGGAAGGTAGAGAATGCTGTGCCTGACAAAGGATTTGAGAAGCTACTGAAAATATTGAAGAAGAAGCTTCCAAAGGATAACGAATTGCCCGACAGTACATGCGCGGCAAAGAAGGTCATATGCCCTCTAGGATTGGAGGTGCAGAAGATACATGCATGCCCTAATGACTGCATCCTCTACCGCGGTGCGTACAAGGACCTGAACGCATGCCCGGTCTGCGGTGCATTACGGTATAAGATCAGACGAGATGACCCTGGCGATGTTGACGGCGAGCCCCCAGGAAGAGGGTTCCTGTGAAGGTGATGTGGTATGCTCCTATTATACCACGGTTGAAACGTCTGTTCAGAAACGGAGAGCATGCCAAGTTGATGCGATGGCACAGTGAGGAACGTAAGAAAGACGGGAAGTTGAGAGCACCCGCTGACGGGTCGCAGTGGAGAAAAATCGAGAGAAATTACTGGGACGAGTTTGCAAGTGAGCCAAGGAACGTATGATTTGCTTTAAGCGCGGATGGCATTAATCCTTTCGGGGAGCAGAGCAGCAATCACAGCACCTAGCCCGTGACTCTATCTATGTATAACCTTCCTCCTTGGATGTGCATGAAGCGGAAGTTCATTATGATGCCAGTTCTCATCCAAGGCCTTAATCAACCCGATAACGACATTGATGTGTACCTAAGGCCATTACATTAATAGGGAAAATCCTAGCAGCAGCGCGGGTTTTGGTCCTCTCAGTAGTGCGGGTACCGGCGCTACTAATAAGGCGCTACAGCTAACGTATAGCAGTAGCGCCTGTTGACCCACGCTACTGCTACTAACAAATAGCTGTAGCGCTCTTTGGAAAAGGGCGCTACTGATATTATCTGCAGCACTGTTTAGCAGGAAGCGCTACTGGTAAGTCGGCGCTACTGCTAAATTTCCCCCCTCGCTACTACTAGTTTTATTAGTTTTTTTTCCTGCATATTTGTTTTTTATTTGTTCTGTATTTGAATAGGCTTTATACAATAATCCTTAGCATATCATCCACATACAAATGTAATCATAGCATATACATACAATTAGTCTCATCAAATCATGTCATCATCATAATCATCATCCAACACAAAGTGGTCTCTCGTCATCAATCTCGAAAATAGCGATACAAGTCTCGATTACATGCAAATACATCGTCATCCATCTAAACAATGATATACGCGAGACAACATCTGTCTCAGCGCCGGTCTCAGTCTCAGCACCGGTCTGCGTGTCGGTCTCAGCACCGGTCTGCGTGTCGGTCTCAGTCCCCGATGCCACCGGTGGGCCCAGCAACAACATCTGTTGATCGTCGGTAAGGCTAAAAAATTCGTCTGCCGCCCGGTAGACGTCGTCGCAATCACCAGAACCCTTTCCTTCATCGTTGCTAGCCATGTTTCCTATGATTAAATCTAGTCAATTAATTCTAGACCTAATAAAATGAATAATGACATAAAAAAGGACTATTGTTTTGTAGGAATGTTGACTCCTTCCTGGTGCGGCAAATCCTGGGCACTCGATATGTCCTAGTTTGTAGCATAAGTATTGCCGAAATTCATGGAAAATTTCGGCATGGCCTTTGCTAAAAAGTGGACAAATCGAGAACCTGAAATTTGCCGGAACAGAAATGAATCAACATTACGGCAAAACATAGGCCACTCAGCATCATTCCCTGGAAACAGTGTTCAAATATCCCTCTTCGACACCGCAACACATGTCCAAATATACACGAGCAACCACATGTCCAAATTTCACAAGCTAATTCAAAAAACAAAATGTAGAAGAAAGTTCATTTAACTACTAAAAGAACAAAATTCAGTTAACTTTAGTGCTCTATAATGATGAAAAAAAAATCAGTTAACTACTAATTTCATTCATTTAGGTTATTCATTTAACATCATATAATTAACCTACTGTACCACTACTACTAGCAGCACTACTAACCTAATTAACGTAGCAAAACTCTAGTGCCCTAACTGAAAAACATCTAATTAACATCTACTAGTACCACTATTGCCCTAACCTAATTAACATCTACTAGTATCACTATATACTATACAAGCAGCATCTAGCCTAATTAAGCCCTACTGCCCTAACTAACTTTTGTTGAAAACCAAATTTTTTGCTCTAAACTAATTTTTGCTCTAACATCTACTACTTAACATCCTTTGCTCTAAACTAAATTTTTTGCTATAAACAAACTTTTGCTCTACTAATTTTTTCTCTAAAATTCAGAGAGAGAGGAGTGGGGGAGGGGTGGGGGACTTACAGAGAGGGGAGAGACGGTGGCGGGGAGGTGCTCGGTGACGGAGGCAGGGGCGGAGAGGGCGGGCTCGAGCACGGGCAACGGCGGTCCTGGGCGGGCTCGGGCGGTGGTGAGGTGGAGGGCGCGAACGGTGACGTCGAGGGCGGCCTCGATCGGGCGGCGGCGGTGAGGCTGAGGGCGGCCTCGGGCGGCGGCGGTGAGGATGACGACGGCCTTGGGGGGAGACGGTGAGGTTGCGGGCGTCCACGCCGGCAGGAGACGACGGAGAATTGGGGGCGATGGCGAATTGGGGAGACGGCGGCGAGGGCGAGGGATTTGGGGAAGAAGTGTGGCGGCCAGGGGGGGGGGGGGGGGGGAACCGCTGTTTAAGTGAAACGTAACGGTAGTGCGTTTCCGAAAACGCGCTATAGCTAAGTTAGCTAGAGCGCATTTTTGGAAACGCGCTACTGATATTCCTTTCTCCTTTTTGCCCTTTTTCTTTTATTTTTCTTTACATTTTATTTTTTTCCTTTCTCCTTTTTCTATTTCTTTCATTTTCATTTACTTTTCTACTTGTTTTTCACTTTATTTTATTTGTGTTAGCAGTAGCGCCTTACACGTAAGCGCGCTACAGCTAAGGAGAGTAGCAGTAGCGCCGGTCCAGTATACGCGCCACTGCTAGGTTGGGCTAGCCATGTGCGCCCAGTTCAAACATAGCAGTAGCGCTTTTTGCTACGCGTTACTGCTAAAGTCATAGCAGTAGCGCGGCTATTTTACACGCGCTGCTACTAAGTAACAGCAGCGTTTGATTTTGTACAGCGCTACTGGTAACATTCTGAGTATAAGGTTTTCCCTAGTAGTGTTAGTTGAAGAACTTTTACAGCTGTGGAATGGAAACGGTGTACGTACGTGGGATGGGCACAAACAGGAGGAATTTTACATAAAGGCGTTGCTGTTCGTGACCATCAATGATTGCCCACTCTCAGTAACCTTTCAGGACAGACAAACAAGGGATACCACGCATGCACGCACTATTTACTTGACACCGATAGTATATACCTGGCAAGCTGCGGGAAGAATATGTACCTGGCCGTAAATCGATTTCTTCCGACCAACCATCAATGTCGAAAGAAAGGCAAGCATTTCAAAGGCGAGGCAGATCACCGGAAGAAGCCCGCCATGCGTACCGGTGATCACGTACTTGCTATGGTCAATGATTTAGACATAATCTTTGGAAAGGGTCCGAGCGGACTAGCTATTCCGAGTGACGCTGGGGGACACGCACCCATGTGAAAGAAGAAATCTATATTTTGGGACCTACCCTACTGGAAAGACCTAGAGGTCCGCTCTTCGATCGACGTGATGCACGTGACGAAGAATCTTTGCGTGAACCTGCTAGGCTTCTTGGGCGTGTATGGGAAGACAAAAGATACAGCTAAGGCACGGGAGGACCTGCAACGTTTGCACGAAAAAGACGGCATGCCTTCAAAGCAGTATGAAGGTCCTGCCAGCTATGCTCTTACCAAAGAAGAGAAGGAAATCTTCTTTGAATGCCTGCTTAGTATGAAGGTCCCGACTGGCTTCTCGTCGAATATAAAAGGAATAATAAATATGACAGAGAAAAAGTTTCAGAACCTAAAGTCTCATGACTACCACGTGATTATGACGTAACTTCTTCCGGTTGCATTGAGGGGGGCTTCTACCGGAAAACGTCCGATTAGCCATTGTGAAGCTATGTGCATTCCTCAATGCAATCTCTCAGAAGGTGATCGATCCAGAAATCATACCAAGGCTAAGGAGTGATGTGGTGCAATGTCTTGTCAGTTTCGAGCTGGTGTTCCCACCATCCTTCTTCAATATCATGACGCACGTGCTATTTCATCTAGTTGACGAGATTGTCATTCTGGGCCCCGTATTTCTACACAATATGTACCCCTTTGAGAGGTTCATGTTGGGTTTCGTAGTAATTTCAAAAAATTTCCTACGCATACGCAAGATCATGTTAATGGCATAGCAACGAGAGGGGAGAGTGTATGTCCACGTACCCTTGTAGACCGTAAGCGGAAGCGTTATAACAATGCGGTTGATGTAGTCGTACGTCTTCACGATCCGACCGATCCAAGTACCGAACGCACGGCACCTCCGAGTTCAGCACACGTTCAGCTCGATGACGATCCCCGGGCTCCGATCCTGCAAAGCGTCGGGGATGAGTTCCGTCAGCACGACGGCGTGGTGACGATGATGATGCTCTACCGGCGCAGGGCTTCGCCTAAGCTCCGCGACGATATGATCGAAGTGGAATATGGTGGAGGGGGGCACCGCACACGGCTAAGGAACGATCCGTAGATCAACTTCTGTTGTTGTGCCTAGAGGTGCCCCCTGCCCCCGTATATAAAGGAGCAAGGGAGGAGGAGGCCGGCCCTAGGAGGAGGGCGCGCCATGATGTGGTGTCCTACTAGGACTCCAAGTCCTAGTAGGAGTCCACCAAGAGGGGAGGAAGGGAGAAGGAAGTGGAGGAGAAGGAAAGGTGGCCGGCCCCCTTTTCCCTAGTCCAATTCGGACTAGAGGGGGGGCGCAGCAGCCCCTTGGCCTTTTTCTCCTCTTCCCACTAAAGCCCATCAAGGCCCAATACTCTTCCCCGTATTCCCGTAACTCCCCGGTACTCCCGAAAATACCCGAATCACTCGGAACCTTTCCGAACTCCGAATATAGTCGTCCAATATATCGATCTTTACGTCTCGACCATTTCGAGACTCCTCGTCATGTCCCCGATCTCATCCGGGACTCCGAACTCCTTCGGTACATCAAAACTCATAAACTCATAATATAAGCATCCATCGAAACCTTAGCGTGCGGACCCTACGGGTTCGAGAACTATGTAGACATGACCTAGAACCATTCTCGGTCAATAACCAATAGCGGGACCTAGATGCCCATATTGGTTCCTACATATTCTACGAAGATCTTTATCGGTCAAACCGCATAACAACATATGTTGTTCCCTTTGTCATCGGTATGTTACTTGCCTGAGATTTGATCGTCGGTATCCAATACCTAGTTCAATCTCGTTACCGGCAAGTCTCTTTACGCGTTCCGTAGTGCATCATCCCGTAACCAACTCATTTGGTTACATTGCTTGCAAGGCTTATAATAATGTGCATTACCGAGAGGGCCCAGAGATACCTCTCCGACAATCGGAGTGACAAAACCTAATCTCGAAATACGCCAACTCAACATGTACCTTCGGAGACACCTGTAGTACTCCTTTATAATCACCCAGTTACGTTGTGACGTTTGGTAGTACCCAAAGTGTTCCTCCGGTAAACGGGAGTTGCATAATCTCATAGTTACAGGAACATGTATAAGTCATGAAGAAAGCAATAGCAACATACTAAACGATCAAGTGCTAGGCTAACGGAATGGGTCATGTCAATCACATCATTCTCCTAATGATGTGATCCCGTTAATCAAATGACAACTCTTTTGTCCATGGCTAGGAAACTTAACCATCTTTGATTCAACGAGCTAGTCAAGTAGAGGCATACTAGTGACTATATGTTTGTCTATGTATTCACACATGTATCATGTTTCCGGTTAATACAATTCTAGCATGAATAATAAACATTTATCATGAAATAAGGAAATAAATATTTACTTTATTATTGCCTCTAGGGCATATTTCCTTCAGTCTCCCACTTGCACTAGAGTCAATAATCTAATTCACATCGCTATGTGATTTAACACCAATATTCACATCTGTATGTGATTAATACCCATTGTTCACATCGTCATGTGATCAACACCCAAAGGGTTTACTAGATTCAATAATCTAGTTCACATTGCTATGTGATTAACACCCAAAAGAGTACTAAGGTATGATCATGTTTTGCTCGTGAGAAAAGCTTAGTCAACGGGTCTGTCATATTCAGAGCCGTATGTATTTCGCAAATATTCTATTTCCACAATGCTCTGTACGGAGCTACTCTAGCTAATTGCTCCCACTTTCAATATGTATCCAGATTGAGACTTAGAGTCATCTGGATCAGTGTAAAAGTTTGCACCGATGTAACTTTTACAACGAACTCTTTTATCACCTCCATAATCGAGAAACATCTCCTTAGTCCTTACTAAGGATATTCTTGACCGCTGTCTAGTGATCTACTATTAGATCAAAATTGTATTCCCTTGACAAATTCAGAGCAAGGTATACAATATGTCTGGTTCACAGCATAGCATACTTTATAGAACCTATGACTGAGGCATAGGGAATGACTTTTCATTCTCTTTCTATTTTCTGCCATGGTCGGGTCTTGAGTCTTACTCAATTTCACACCTTGCAACACAGGCAAGAACTTCTTCTTGGACTGTTCCATTTTGAACTATTTCAAAAATTTATCAAGGTATGTATTCACTGAAAAAATCTTATCAAGTGTCTTGATCTATCTATATAGATCTTGATGCTCAATGTGTAACCAGCTTTACCGAGGTCTTTCTTTTAAAGAACTCCTTTCAAACACTCCTTTATGCTTTGCAGAATAATTCTACATTATTTCCGATTAACAATATGTCATTCACATATACTTATCAGAAATGTTGCAGTGCTCCCACTCACTTTCTTGTAAATACAGGCTTCACCGCAAGTCTGTATAAAACTATATGCTTTGATCAACTTATCAAAGCGTATATTCCAACTCTGAGATGCTTGCACCAGTCCATAGATGGATCGCCGGAGCTTGCACATTTTGTTAACACTTTTAGGATTGACAAAACCTTCTGGTTGCATCATATACAACTCTTCTTTAAGAAAACCATTAAGGAATGCAGTTTTGACATCCATTTGCCAGATTTCATAAATTGTGGCAATTGCTAACATGATTCGGACAGACTTAAGCATCGATACGAGTGAGAAAATCTAATCGTATTCAATATCTTGAACTTGTCGAAAACCTTTCGCAACAAGTCGAGCTTAGTAGATAGTAACACTACTATCAGTGTCCGTCTTCCTCTTGAAGATCCATTTATTTAACATGGCTTGCTGATCATTGAGCAAGTCAATCAAAGTCCATACTTTGATCTCATACATGGATCATATCTCAGATTTTATGGCCTCTAGCCATTTCGTGGAATCTGGGCTCATCATCGCTTCCTCATAGTTCGTAGGTTCATCACGGTCTAGTAACATGACTTCCAGAACAAGATTACCGTACCACTCTAGTGTGCGGATCTTACTCTGGAAGACCTACGAGGTTTGGTAGCAACTTGATCTGAAGTTTCATGATCATCATCATTAACTTCCTCACTAATTGGTGTAGGAATCACTGGGACTGATTTCTGTGATGCACTACTTTCCAATTCGGGAGATGGTACAAATTACCTTATCAAGCTCTACTTTCCTCCCACTCACTTCTTTCGAGAGAAACTCCTTCTCTAGAAAGGATCCATTTTTAGCAACGAATGTCTTGCCTTTGGATCTGTGATAGAAGGTGTACCCAACAGTTTCCTTTGGGTATTCTATGAAGACGCACTTCTCCGATTTGGATTCGAGCTTATCAGGTTGAAAACCTTTTTCATATAAGCATCGCAACTCCAAACTTTAAGAAACGACAGCTTAGGTTTATTGCTAAACCATAGTTCATACGGTGTCGTCTCAACGGATTTAGATGGTGCCCCTTTTAAACGTGAATGCAGCTGTCTCTAATGCACAACCCAAAAACGATAGTGGTGAAACCGATAAGAGACATCATAGATCACACCATATCCAATAAAGTGCGGTTACGATGTTCGGACACACCATAACGTTGTGGTGTTCTAGGTGGCGTGAGCTGTGAAACTATTCCACATTGTTTTAATTGAAGACCAAACTCGTAACTCAAATATTTGTCTCCGCGATCAAATCACAGAAACTTTATTTTCTTGTTACGATGATTCTCCACTTCACTCTGAAATTCTTTGAACCTTTCAACTATTTCAGACTTATGTTTCATCAAGTAGATATACCCATATCTTCTCAAATCATCTTGTGAAGGTCAGAAAATAACGATACTTGCCACGAGCATCAACACTCATTGGATCACATACATCGGTATGTATTATTTCCAATAAGTCAGTAGCTTGTTCCATTGTTCCGGAGAACGGAGTTTTAGTCATCTTGCCCAAAAGGCACAGTTTGCAAGCATTAAATGATTCATAACCAAGTGATTCCGAAAATCCATCTTTATGGAGTTTCTTCATGCGCTTTACACCGATATGACCCAAACGGCAGTGCCACAAATAAGTTGCACTATCATTTATTAACTTTGCATCTTTTGGTTTCAATATTATGAATATGTGTATCACTACGATCGAGATCCAATGAACCATTTTCATTGGGTGTGTAACCATATAAGGTTTTATTCATGTAAACAGAACAACAGTTTATTCTCTTACTTAAATGAATAACCGTATTGCAATAAACATGATCAAATCATATTCATGCTCAACGCAAACACCAAATAACACTTATTTAGTTTCAACACTAATCCCGAAAGTATAGGGAGTGTGCGATGATGATCATATCAATCTTGGAACTACTTCCAACACTCATTGTCATTTCCCCTTCAACTAGTCTTTGTTTATTCTGCAACTCCCGTTTTGAGTTACTAATCTTAGCAACTGAACCAGTACTAAATACTGAGGGGTTGCTATAAACACTAGTGAAGTACACATCAATAACATGTATATCAAATATACTTATGTTCACTTTGCCATCCTTCTTATCCGCCAATCACTTGGGGTAGTTCCGCTTCCAGTGACCAATCCCTTTGCAGTAGAAGCACTTAGTCTCAGGCTTAGGACCAGACTTGGGCTTCTTCACTTGAGCAGCAACTCGCTTGCCGTTCTTCTTGAAGTTCCCCTTCTTCCCTTTGCCCTTTTCTTGAAACTAGTGGTCTTGTCTACCATCAACACTTGATGTTTTTCTTGATTTCTACCTTCGTTGATTTCAACATCACGAAGAGCTCGGGAATCGTTCTCGTCATCCCTTGCATACTATAGTTCATCACGAAGTTCTACTAACTTGGTGGTGGTGACTAGAGAATTCTGTCAATCACTATCTTATCTGGAAGATTAACTCCCACTTGATTCAAGCGATTGTAGTACCCAGACAATCTGAGTTCATGCTCACTAGTTGAGCGATTCTCCTCCATCTTTTAGCTATAGAACCTGTTGGAGACTTCATATCTCTCAACTCGGGTATTTGCTTGAAATATTAACTTCAACTTCTGGAACATGTCATATGGTCCATGACGTTCAAACGTCTTTGAAGTCCCGATTCTAAGCCATAAAGCATGGTGCACAAAACTATCAAGTAGTCATCATATTGAGCTATCCAAACGTTCATAATGTCTGCATCTGCTCCTGCAATAGGTCTGTCACCTAGCGGTGCATCAAGGACATAATTCTTCTGCGTAGCAATGAGGATAAACCTCAAATCACGGATCCAATCCGCATCATTGCTACTAATATTTTTCAACACAATTTTCTCTAGGAACATATCAAAATAAACATATGAAAGCAACAACGCGAGCTATTGATCTACAACATAATTTGCAAAATACTACCGGGACTAAGTTCATGATAAATTTAAGTTCAATTAATCATATTACTTAAGAACTCCCACTTAGATAGACATCCCTCTAATCCTCTAAGTGATCACGTGATCCATATCAACTAAACCATGTCCGATCATCACGTGAGATGGAGTAGTTTCAATGGTGAACATCAATATGTTGATCATATCTACTATATGATTCACGCTCGACCTTTCGGTCTCCGTGTTCCGAGGCCATATCTGTATATGCTAGGCTCGTCAAATATAACCGGAGTATTCCGTGTGTGCAACTGTTTTGCACCCGTTGTATTTGAACGTAGAGCCTATCACACCCGACCATCATGTGGTGTCTCAGCACGAAGAACTTTCGCAACGGTGCATACTCAGGGAGAACACTTCTTGATAATTAGTGAGAGATCATCTTAAAATGCTACCGTCAATCAAAGCAAGATAAGATGCATAAAGGATAAACATCACATGCAATCAATATAAGTGATATGATATGGCCATCATCATCTTGTGCTTGTGATCTCCATCTTCGAAGCACCGTCATGATCACCATCGTCACCGGCGCGACACCTTGATCTCCATCATAGCATCGTTGTCGTCTACGCCATCTATTGCATCTACGACTATCGCTACCGCTTAGTGATAAAGTAAAGCAATTACAGGGCGTTTGCATTTCATACAATAAAGCGACAACCATATGGCTCCTGCCAGTTGCCGATAACTTTGGTTACAAAACATGATCATCTCATACAATAAAATTAGCATCACGTCTTGATCATATCACATCACAACATGCCCTGCAAAAACAAGTTAGACGTCCTCTACTTTGTTGTTGCAAGTTTTACGTGGCTGCTACGGGCTGAGCAAGAACCGTTCTTACCTACGCATCAAAACCACAACGATAGTTTGTCAAGTTGGTGCTGTTTTAACCTTCGCAAGGACCGGGCGTAGCCACACTCGGTTCAACTAAAGTGAGAGAGACAGACACCCGTCGGTCACCTTTAAGCAACGAGTGCTCGCAGCGGTGAAACCAGTCTCCCGTAAGCGTACGCGTAATGTCGGTCCGGGCCGCTTCATCTCACAATACCGCTGAACCAAAGTATGACATGCTGGTTGGCAGTATGACTTATATCGTCCACAACTCACTTGTGTTCTACTCGTGCATATAACATCAACGCAAAAAACCTAGGCTCGGATGCCACTGTTGGGTTTCGTAGTAATTTCAAAAAAATTCCTACGCATACGCAAGATCATGTTGATGGCATAGCAACGAGAGGGGAGAGTGTATGTCCACGTACCCTCGTAGACCGTAAGCGGAAGCGTTATAACAACGCGGTTGATGTAGTCGTACGTCTTCACGATCCGACCGATCCAAGTACCGAACGCACGGCACCTCTGAGTTCAGCACACGTTCAGCTCGATGACGATCCCCGGGCTCCGATCCAGCAAAGCGTCGGGGATGAGTTCCGTCAGCACGACGGCGTGGTGACGATGATGATGCTCCACCGGCGCAGGGCTTCGCCTAAGCTCCGCGACGATATGACCAAAGTGGAATATGGTGGAGGGGGGCACCGCACACGGCTAAGGAACGATCCGTAGATCAACTTCTGTTGTTGTGCCTAGAGGTGCCCCCCTGCCCCCGTATATAAAGGAGCAAGGGAGGAGGAGGCCGGCCCTAGGAGGAGGGCGCGCCATGATGTGGTGTCCTACTAGGACTCCAAGTCCTAGTAGGAGTCCACCAAGAGGGGAGGAAGGGAGAAGGAAGTGGAGGAGAAGGAAGGTGGCGGCCCCTTTCCCTAGTCCATTCGGACTAGAGGGAGGGGGCGCAGCAGCCCCTTGGCCTTTTTCTCCTCTTCCCACTAAAGCCCATCAAGGCCCAATACTCTTCCCCGTATTCCCGTAACTCCCCGGTACTCCCGAAAATACCTGAATCACTCGGAACCTTTCCGAACTCCGAATATAGTCGTCCAATATATCGATCTTTACATCTCGACCATTTCGAGACTCCTCGTCATGTCCCCGATCTCATCCGGGACTCCGAACTCCTTCGGTACATCAAAACTCATAAACTCATAATATAACTGTCATCGAAACCTTAAGCGTGCGGACCCTACGGGTTCGAGAACTATGTAGACATGACCTAGAACCATTCTCGGTCAATAACCAATAGCGGGACCTGGATGCCCATATTGGTTCCTACATATTCTACGAAGATCTTTATCGGTCAAACCGCATAACAACATACGTTGTTCCCTTTGTCATCGGTATGTTACTTGCCTGAGATTTGATCGTCGGTATCCAATACCTAGTTTAGTCTCGTTACCGGCAAGTCTCTTTACTCGTTCCGTAGTGCATCATCCCGTAACCAACTCATTTGGTTACATTGCTTGCAAGGCTTATAATGATGTGCATTACCGAGAGGGCCCAGAGATACCTCTCCGACAATTGGAGTGACAAAACCTAATCTCGAAATACGCCAACTCAACATGTACCTTCGGAGACACCTGTAGTACTCCTTTATAATCACCCAGTTACGTTGTGACATTTGGTAGTACCCAAAGTGTTCCTCCGGTAAACGGGAGTCGCATAATCTCATAGTTACAGGAACATGTATAAGTCATGAAGAAAGCAATAGCAACATACTAAACGATCAAGTGCTAGGCTAACGGAATGGGTCATGTCAATCACATCATTCTCCTAATGATGTGATCCCGTTAATCAAATGACAACTCTTTTGTCCATGGCTAGGAAACTTAACCATCTTTGATTCAACGAGCTAGTCAAGTAGAGGCATACTAGTGACTATATGTTTGTCTATGTATTCACACATGTATCATGTTTCCGGTTAATACAATTCTAGCATGAATAATAAACATTTATCATGAAATAAGGAAATAAATAATAACTTTATTATTGCCTCTAGGGCATATTTCCTTCAGTTCATGGGAGTCCTAAAGAAATTTGTCCGTAACCGCGCTAGGCCAGAAGGAAGCATCTCCATGGGCCATCAAACAGAGGATGTCATCGGGTTTTGTGTGGACTTCATTCCTGGCCTTAAGAAGATAGGTCTCCCTAAATCGCGGTATGGGAGGAGACTGACTGGAAAAGGCACGCTTGGAAGGGACTCAATAATATGCAGGGACGGATATTCTTGGTCTCAAGCACACTACACAGTTCTACAGAACTCTACCTTGGTGACCCCGTATGTCGATGAACACAAGAACAGTCTGCGCCCAAACACCGGAGAAAGGTCGACGATCGGATTACATGTGAACACATCAGGACTTTCAGCAGTTGGTTGGAAGCACGTCTCAGAGTTGACAACACTGTTTGTGATGAGCTGTACTTGTTGTCCAGGGGACCATTTTTGACTATATTGATTTGGAAAGGATACGAGATAAATGGGATTACATTTTACACGATTGACAAAGATCAAAAGAGCACCAACCAAAACAGCGGTGTCCGCTTTGATGCAACAACCGAGAAGGGAAAGGACACATATTATGGTTACATAGTGGACATATGGGAACTTGATTACGGACATGATTTTAAGGTCCCTTTGTTTAAGTGCAAATGGGTCAATCTGTCAGGAGGCGGGGTACAGGTAGACCCACAGTACGGAATGACAACAGTGGATCTGAAAAATCTTGGGTACACTGACGAACCGTTCGTCCTAGGCAATGATGTGGCACAGGTTATCTATGTGAAGGACATGTCTACCAGACCGAGAAAGAGAAAAGATAAGGAAGCGAATACATCATACGATGAGCCAAAGCGCCACATAGTTCTTTCAGGAAAAAGGGACATCGTGGGAGTGGAGCGCAAGACAGACATGTCTGAAGATTATGAAAAGTTTCATGAAATTCCTCCCTTCAAAGTCAAGGCTGACCCCAGCATCCTGATAAACAATGAAGATTATCCATGGTTACGGCACAATAAGCAAATGACACAAGCGAAGAAAAAGTGAAGACTTTCTCCCGCAACTACTATGATGATACCATGCCAACTTTGTGACTGATGAGTATGATACCATTGTCCGTTTTGTACATGCACATGCTATGTGGCTCAATTTATAATACCATGCCAACTTTCAACTTTTCCAGAGTTCATTTAAAATGCTTTAATGTCTTATGGTTCGGCCCTCGTAATAATTAAAAATAGCAACAATAAGTATTTTATTGTAAGTAGAAACAAAATAAAATAAATAAAGCAAGAAAGAAAACAAAAAAACAAAAAAACAAAAAAAGTGTTTTCAAATTTGAAAACTAATGGCAATAACAGAAAGTTTATAATCTTCCTAAAACTAAAAGCAAAAAGAATTAAAAAATAAAGGAAAAAACAAAAGAAAATAAATAATACAGAAAACAAAACAAAAACACTGGAAAAAAAATAAAAATAGCAACAATAAGTAAACAAAACAAAAAAACCAAAAAATGCCTCCTACTGGGCCCCCACGGCCTGAATACAACTAGAAACCCTAGTATGGGCCAGGATTCAGGCCTGCAGTAGACCCAGAAGGCCCATCAGGCAAAGCAATAGCAAGTAGGCCCGAAAGCCTGTTGTGGAGAGGAGATCGAGAGGGGTGCGGCAGTGGGGCTTATAAACCACTGCGCGCCCCTCTCAACTAGCGAGGTGGGACTAAACTTTGGCCCGACGCGGGCAGCACAGGGGCCTTTGGTCCCGGTTGATGGCACCAACCGGGACTAAAGGGGGGGGGGCATTAGTCCCGGTTGGTGGCACCAACCGGTACTAAAGGCCGCCGCTTCCCGCCCTTTGGGCTGCCGAAAAAGAGGCCTTTGGTCCCAGGTTGGTGGCACCAACCGGGACTAAAGGGGGCATTGGTCCCGGTTGTTGCCACGAACTGGGACCAATGCTCGTGGTATATAAGTAGCAGTTAGCAATTTTGCAGAGTTCATCACCATAGTTGCCCCCCGACGACGCCGAGCACATCGTCGCCACCAGGCTGCCCCGCCTCCGCCCGCTGCCCCGCCATCGCCGTCGCCGTCGCCCGCGCCCGTCGTCGTCGCCGCCGCCGTCGCCGCCGACGCCGCGCCCTCGCCTAACGCCATCACCGTGCGCCGTCCCTGCCCCTGCCCCAACGCCGCCCCTGCCCCCGCCGCCTCCTGCCCGCGCCGTCGCCGCGCCACTCGCGCCCTGCTCGCCCTGCGCTGCCCTGCCAAGCCTCCTCCCTCTGTGAGCACCGCGCCTCTGACCCCCCCGCGCCCAGGCTTATTTTTAGTTATACATGCTATTTTTATATGTTTTAGATTCATATATGTATGTATGTTTTTTAGATATATGTATTTTTTTATGTTTGTTCATTTATGTATGTATGTATTTTTTACATGTTTTTTATGTATGTATGTATTTTTCAATTGTAATGATGTTTTAAAGTATACATATATGCAAAAGTTAGATTTTTAGAAAAGTTTTATCTATATATGTTCTCTGATTTAGTACATTTTAGGTTAGTTTAAGTTTTTAGAAAAAATTTATATATCTAGCTAGGAAAGGAAGAAGAAGAAAAATAATGAGAGGAAAAAGGAAAATAAGAAGAGGAAGAAACGAGAAGAAGAGGGGAGGAAGGAGAGGAGAAATAAATAAGAAGAAGAAAAAAGAAGAAGATGAAGAGGAGAAGCAGAAAGGAATAGAGGAGAAGAAGAAAAAATAGAATTTTTTCTATTTTTTCTTGTTCTCCTCTATTCCTTTCTTCTTCTCCTCTTTTTTTCTTCTTTTTTTCTTTGATCTTCTCCTGATCTATTCCTTTCTTCGTCTCCTCTTTTTTGGTGATATTAATTATTGTAGAATATGCAAATGTTTGTATATTCATCTGAACAATGCATTAGGCAAAACCTTTGTTTTTTTCGAAATTTTCTATTTGAACATATTTTTTTTCAAAACAAGTAATACTAAAAGAATGAGAGGAATAAGGAAAATAAGAGGAAGAAAGGAGAAGAAGAGGAGAGGAAGAAGAGGAGAAATAAATAAGAAGAGGAAAAAAGAAGAAAAAGAAGAGGAGAAGAAGAAAGGAATAGAGGAGAAGAAGAAAAAATAGAAAATTAGAGGAGAAGAAGAAAAAATAGAAAATTTTCTATTTTTTCTTCTTCTCCTCTATTCCTTTCTTCTTCTCCTCTCTTTTTTTTCTTCTTCTTCCTTCTTCCTCTTTTCTTCCTTTTCCTTATTTTCCTTTCTCGAGGGAGAAGAAGAAAAAGAAGAGGAGAAGAAGAACAAAGGAATAGAGGAGAAAGAAGAAACTTCAACACGAGGGGGGGTACCGATACCCCCTCCCCGATAACATTATTTTCCCATGTATATGTATGTCGCGTATTTGTCGATATAACCCCCTCGAAATAACTTCGACATGAGGGGCGGTCGATATATATACACCCTCTCGACCGTGATAACTTATACAACGGCAGCACCCCCCTCAGCCCTCTTGCTCGACCAAAACTCTCGAGGACACCCAAACCCTAGAGAGAAAACGATGTTGGTCTCCTACCCCCTCCCGCCGAGTCCCAACCCGACAAATTAACTCTCTCGAGGCCGCCCAAATTTACCAAGTTAAAAGAGCGTTGTCGTCGAGGCCACCGCAAACCCTTTAAGCGTTATGTCGAGGCGACCCCAAACCCTAGAGAAGCAGCGTCGAGGCCACTAACATGATTCCTTATTGTGATTAGCTAGCTAGTTCTACGTTTGCCACTATATATATATATATATATATATATATATATATATATATATATATATATATATATATATATATATATCCATCTGTACCATGTTTGAATAATAATTGACATGTTGTAAATATTTGCGAAACTATGGAGCACTCGAGACGAAGAAATGAAGCGATGTTGGGGACATAATCGCACAAGGAAGTGATGAAGTTGCGTCATTTCTCAACGACACCGATGGTCAGGAAGGACTGGGTGAAGAAGAGGGCTATGTTCATGACGGCTTCGGCCCATTAATGCCGGTACAAGAAGAGGACTATGTTCATGATGGCTCCGATGACACAATGGAGGTACAGGAAGGAGACCGTGCTGACTGCTCCGGTGACCGAACCGAGTCCGGCCAGGTATATATATATTAGTTAAGCCCGTGCTGACTAGTTAATTAATGCATCCATTGTTTTGGTATATGTACACATATTAATTACTCTCGTCTTTCTTCCTTATAATTTCTAGCCCTCCGGATCAAGCACAACTTCGGTAAGGAGACGAGGCCCAAAGAAAAAGTTGAGCTCGGATGAAAAGTTTGAGATCATAGAAATCGCGCCCGACAGCGAACCGATTGAACCCATCCGGACAAAGCGCACATTTTCTACTCAGTGCGGGGTTCTTGTTAGGGACAAGAGCCCGATCAGCATCCAACAATGGTATAAGCCTAAGGAGGAAGACCCTGAGGTGTCTTATGTCAATGATATGCAGAAAGAAGATCTTTGGACTCAGGTGAAGGCAAATTTCACCCTACCGCCAGAGGAGGATCCGGAGAAGCCAGTTAAAGAACAATTAATCAAGTCTTGTGCTCTTAAGAAGATGGCAACCCTATTCAGGAGGTGGAGGAAAGAGTTGAACAAGTTTGTCGACAAAAAAAAGACACCAGAATTCATCGGCAAATATGAGAAGATCAAAGATCACTGGCCCGCATTTGTGGCCCACAAGACATCGGAAAAGAGTAAGAAGATGTCGGCGACAAACAAGCAAAATGCTGCGAAGAAGATGCTTCACCATCGCACGGGGTCAGGTGGCTACCTCAAAGCCCGGCCTAATTGGTCCAAGGCTGAGCATGCTCTGCTTGAAAAAGGGATCGAACCAGAGACAATGTATTGGCCAGACCGTTGCCAGACTTGGTTCTTCGGGGCTGGCGGAACCTTGGACCCTGTATCAGGGAAGTGCCATTGGACGGATGAGCAACTGCAAATACTAGTCAAGAACCTTCGGCACTATATCGATGCAGCGCAGCGAGGGACATTCGTTCCAGGCAGGGAGAAGGACGAGCTCACAATGGCCCTCGGGAATCCTGAGCACCCTGGACGGACACAAGGCACGCCAGGCTCCATTCCGTGGAAGGTTGGTTTTCCAAACCCAGGGGGTTACAAAACCCATGAGAGGAGGAAGAAACTGGAGCAGGGCCAACTGCAGGCGCTGCACGAAAGGGTAATGGGGCTAGAGGAACGAGAAGGGGAACGAGAAGCAGCAGATCGCAGCAAACGACCTGCCGAAGCTTCCCCCGAAGCTACCCCGCCATCCAGCGGAGAAGCAGCGTGGCTTCCACCGAGCTGCTTCAGCCGGAGCATGTCTTGACGGCTCCTTCCAGCTATCCCGTGGATGATATCACGGAGTCTCAAAATTGCCATATTATGGCGCGATGGATGAATTTGAAGGTCAAGGCGGCTGTTGACTCTGTTTATCCTAGTGGACCCGGCACAACTTATCACTGCCAGCCGATTCCAGAAGGATATACTAAGGTGATGGTGGATGAAATAACAGAGGGATTTGAGGACCTCCTGCTTGACCACCCTACCGGTGAAGGGGAGACTAGGCCGGGTTCTGCTCTGAAGACTCCATGCCTATGGCGGAAGGAGCTCATCAACCTTCCGAACTGGACGCCTCCGCCTCCTCCTCCTCCTCCGGCGAGTCAGGGCACTCCACCTCCTCCACCGCCTCCTCCTCTGGCGAGTGACAAGCAGGGCAGCGTGGCGGCACTCTGCCTCCTTCTCCGGCGCGTGGCGGCACTCCGTCTCCTTCTCCGCCTGCGCCGGCGCTCCCGAGCAGCCAGCAGCCTCCTCCTTCTCTGCCTCGCCAGCAAGGGCGGAAGAGACCCGCCGCCGCCCCGGCTGCTCCGGCGCGTTGTAGTCTTTCTCCTCCGCCTCGTAAGCAAGCACAAAAGAAGACAGACGCCGCAACCGCTCCGTCTACTCCGGCGTCTAGCAGCACAACCAGAGGCGGGAGGCAATACAGATACGGTCCACCTCTCAAGCCTCTAGAGAAGTTACCGTATGAGAGGACCGAGGAGGAAAACAATACGGTCGTGCGGACCCACGTGGAGGAGTTCTTCGAAGGGGTGAAAGCAAAGAGACATCCACCTCCGGAGGAGAAGGTAGATCCGGTGAAAGCAAAGCACACTCTCGAGGCCCTGAGGAAACCGGCAAAGTCTCCGCCGAGAACCAACTATGAGCGCATTACTGAACAGACATATCTCCAAGCGGAGCGGTCGGGAAGTACTGTCAGACATCAAAGAGCAAGAGAACGAGCAGCTGCGAAAAAAATTGACCAGCTCGGCGAACAAGCAAACCAATCATGCCCCCCGCTCAATGTGTCTAGCGGCAACATCGTCGCTAATGTTCCGGGGATGGTGGCCGGTTATGGCAATCTACAAGATTACCTGTCTGACGATGCACTTCCTGATTTCATGGAGGTGGAGGAACACAGATACGAGTACGGGAAGCCTCTCGTCAAAGATGAAAAATCTCTAACAACAATGATGCGAAGATTCCATACTTGGTACATGAAAACCTGCAGAGAGTCTAGGGGGATGAATACTTTGTATCTGAGAATTAAAGAGGAGCACGACCTCGTTGGAAATGATCTGTTGCCTGTTCCATTTGAGGAGTTCTTCGAGTTCTCCAATCAAAAGGCCCTCGATAAATTAACGGTCTTTTGCTACTGCCTATAAGTACTATTTCTGTCATTAAGTCTCTATATATAGCTCGGCTCTTTCATTGCATGTATTTATAATTAATTATCCTCAATATATTATGCAGATTGAAGATCGTCGAGTGCAAAAAACAAGAAATTTATGATATTGGGTTCATTAACACAAATATCATAGATGAATTTCTGGTTGAAAAGGACGTCAAAGAGGCCGAGGACCACTTGCTACAATCATTGATCAAAAATCAAAACAAAGATACCATACTCTTTCCTTACAACTGCAAGTGAGTGTTACTGTCGTGTGCATATTTGGTTTCCCTTATTACTCGAGCGAGGTTATAGTAATGTAATTGATGAGTTATGCATGCGTGCGCAGGTACCACTATATTCTTCTGGAGATTAAGCTTGAGCGTGGACTAGTAACCGTCTTAGACTCGAGACGGAAATATACCAAAACCTATGCGGACATGACTGAAATGCTCAACAAGTAAGTTCAATCGATCATTATCGCACCATATCGGCAACTTTTTGTTCATTTCCTGATATCTCAGGTAATAATAATTATTTTCGTTGTCTTGCAGGGTTTGGAAACAGTTCACCGCAGAAACTCCGGGACTGCCGAAGGAGCTGCGATATACATACCCGAAAGTAAGTACTACTAGCTAGCTAGTTGCGCGCATCTCCCGTTGATTCTATAGCTATACTTTCATCAATGCCATTTATAATGCCTCATTATCTGTTTGATTGACCTCTATTTCTCGTAAAGTGCTTGTGGCAGGAACAAGGGAATGATTTCTGTGGATACTACCTGTGCGAGTTCATCCACACCGCGACTTTGAAAAACAAGCGGGGCTACTCTCAAAGACAATATGAAGTGCGTAAGCAATAATATTCACAATTTCATTTTATTACACCATTATTTCTGTTGAGTTTCTTTCATATATATGTATTAATTAACCCCCTTCTTCAAATTAGACGTGGCAGATGCGGAATGAACTCCTAGAACCAGATGGCATGAAAGCAATTCAAGAGGAATTGGCGGGATTCTTTCTTGACCACGTAATCAATAAAGCCGGAGAATACCATGTGGAAATTGATTTCAATTGCTAGGGGACTGTAATTGAGATCTCTTACATATTGTACATGTATGTAGCCAGTAGCGTCGGATACATGATACGAAAACTTGTTGTTCGACCAATCTCTTGGAGAAGGAGAGGTCGATCGATCATTTCTCTCGGTATGCATGACAAACTTCTGTACTCAATGGTTCCCTTCATTTTCTTACTAGCTAGCGTGTCGAGGGTTATATGTATATAGTATGTAGCGTCGACCAAGCACGGACATAAGAGAGGACACTTCTCTCTATTAATTAGCTAGCTAACACAATATATGAAACACCTAAATTAAGCCCCCAAAACCCCCAACCCCCCCCCCCCCCTTCAAAAAAAACAAAACCCTAGCCACTGGAATGCTGACGCGTGGATGCCTTTTGGTCCCGGTTGGTGCCACCAACCGGGACCAAAAGCCCCCTGCCTGGGCTCGGCGCACCGGCCACGTGGAGGACCATCTGTCCCGGTTCGTGTTTGAACCGGGACTAAAGGGAAGAGGTATTATAGTCCTGGTTCATGAACCGGGACAAAATGCCCTTACGAACCGGGACAAATGCCCCCTTTTCTACTAGTGGTAGGAACACAGGCAATGAAGAGGCCGTAGAGGTGCAGGGGCTACAGAGAACTAGTCGTAGCCTAGGTGGGATAGGATATGAAGTAGTTGTTGGACCCGAGCGAGAGGGCAAAGTCTGTCAAAGCACACCCAAAACAATAATGGCATCATCACAAGGGTGGAAAGTGCCATCACATACCACACTACGTGACACAGACCTTCAATTGTACCAGACTACAAACTACCTGACTATCTCCGCTCCACCACCTCCTGACCGTGAGGCAGAGAAAGGATCAAAGGAGCCCAACATAGCCATACTTGACAACACACACACACACCACTGTTGAAAATAATCTTGACATGCGCCATGTACACGTGCATGTGTGCACGTTGTGTCATTTCTAGCCGGTCAGTGCGTCAAGGCATGAGTGAGTAGTATAGGTAACTAGTGGCCCACAGATTGGCTGGATCATTGAGTCTGTTAGCTGCATGCACGTACTAGTCTTTCGATCCTACAGAGATTTTAGGAGAAGATAAGGTCACAGAGTAGTGCATGTAGTTAGCTGGTTAGTGGCTTAGTGCATGAGTGTGTTAGTGTCTGGAGATGTGATGGCCGTGTATGGTGGCTGCCAAGCCTGCATGAGTCTTCTGTACTTGGCTACTTGCTATTTAAGTGGAACAAATGAATGAGAAAAAATGAAGCCGTGAGGGCACAACCACAATGTAGTGTTTTTAGTCACCAGGGAGTGCCTCTTTGCAAAGCGAAGTTTTTTCTCTCTTGGTTGATGTGTGTGTGTGCATATGAGTTTCTTCTCCATTATTGTGTGTGTGTTCTTGAGAGAGGATAGTGAAGAAAGAGTTGTGTGAGGCAACGGGCAGAAAAGAAGAGGCATTGTGAGGAGGCGGCGTCAACACCCACATCACACTAGACACAAACTTGATACAAATTAAAGCGGCCCCGAATGCAATAATACTACACTCACAAGTAACCGGCGTCGTCACAGATTGTTTCTATAACAAAATACATGACAAACGCGGAAATAAATTATGGAAACTCTATATTTCATTCATCATCGTACATATTACAAGTACATGGATGTTACATGCTCCCATAGGAGTTTGCCTATTTTGCCTTGTGCGACTATGCTTAAGGAGTATCTGACTTGGAAAGATTGCGTGTAGTCCGCTGATTCCAGGCGCTTTTTCAAAGCGTCCGGTTAATTACATCTGCAGGTCGAGCCTACAGTGAACCTCCGATTAAGATGTGCGCGGTCGACGCCATGAAATTTGCTCATCCATGATGCATGTGTGATGTTTGGAGAAAAGATATAGATGGTAGTGATACGTAGGTGTGGGTGGCTTTATTTTGCCTGAATCCAGTCATGGTACGCCATCGCTATGTCAGTGTTTAGAACGGAATTTGTTGATGAAGATGGTGACTTGTGCCTTGTCGGTGTCCACTCATGTACCCATGAATTCATCGAACATGGACATGTGCATGTTGCTTTTGCCTCGTCCGTGCCCAGGCAAAAAGTGTCCGATCCCGTTCGGGATTGTGACATGTTAATGGAATATAGTGACCTGACCTTATTGAGAATTGGTCATGATTTCGTCTAGCCTTGTCGGCACTTGGACATGATTTCGTCTAGCCTTGTCGGCACTAGACATGAGATGGGTATGATGGATTTGACCATAATCTCATGGAGATTAGGCCATAGATTTGAGATAGATAACTGATAAAGCATATCTTTTCTCCTTCATTTTAAGAATCAAACTCTTTACGGTGAGAGGGTTGCACACGCCGATATAAATGAAGCAATCGACGAGGTATCTTTTTGCGAGGATTTTCATCTACTCCGCACAGGCGAGGTTGATGAGGCGGTCGTGCCATGGTCGTAGATTTCCACATGGGCGACGTTATTGAGGCGGTCATGCCATGGTTGTAGATTTCACATGGACGACGTTGATGAGGCGGTCGTGCCATGGTTGTACATTTCACATGGACGACGTTGATGAGGCGGTCGTGCTATGGTTGCAAATTTTCGCATGGGCGACGTTAATGAGGCGGTCGTGCCATGATTGCAAATTTCCGCATGGGTGACGTTGAGGGGGCGGTCGTGCCATGTTTGTAAATTTTCGCATGGGCTACGTTGATGGGGCGGTCTGCCATGGTTGTAATTTTCACATGGGCGACGTTGATGGGGCGGTCGTGCCATGGTAGAGATTTATGGAATAGCCAAGTTGAAATTGTTCTTCTTCCATCACACAAAGATCAATGATGCGATCGGATCTTAGAACTTACCATCGAGGCCAACGGTTGGTTCAAAGATCAGCATGTTGATGAATCTCCGGTGATTGATGAAATTGATGTGAATATTGAGAAGGAGAAAGATGGTGTGGTGCGTGGAGTTGGCGGCCTGGATGCGTGCGTAACTTCTCCTCCTCTTGAACGAGGGCTGACGATGCTTTATATAGGGGCCGGCCGTGGCTTCGATCAGGTCAGTTCGTTGAAGCCGTGTGAGTTTAAACTGGCCAGGATTCTATCTCTACGTACATGATTTTCTCATGCAAAATCGTATCTAAACGGATTACTGCTGCTCCCAAGTAAATCACCGGCAACGTCGCAATATAGGTGTTGTCTGTCACGTGTTTAGGCAACCGGCCAAAGTTACTAATCTATCTATCTATCTATCTATCTATTATCTATTAAGGACATTATAACTGCACCTAAAGCGAGATCTCACAACGATTTGAATTTTTGGCCGTCTGTTTTCATGATCCGGGAGTTCCTGGCCGTCAGATCTCGTGTGAAAACGTTCTGTCCCGCAATGTCTGTAATCTAGCCCAGCTGTACTGTGGGCTGCTGCTCCAAAGGCCGAAATGAAGGCCTGTGGTGTTTTGGGCCATCCGCGAGCGGCAAGCCCATTTGAGCAGGATACAACCCATTTAATCATCGCTGCGGTCTCCCTTGTCCCTGAAAAAACTGCTCGCTCCAAGAGGGATGCGAAGAGAGGAGGTGCGCGAGGGGATCTAGCGCCACCGAGCCAGCCGAGCCGCGCGAGAGCCGAGGGGAGCCGACAAGCTATGGGATCCACAGCGGCGCGCGAGATGCGGGTGAATTGTGCGCGGGCCGGTCCAGCCGAGGCGGTCCATACGATTGGGAAGTGGAAAGGGGGACACGGGGAGAGGAGGCGCGCGCGCGAAGGGATCCAGCGCCGCGGGCGATAATGGCCGGCGCCTCATCTGCCGGAAACTGCTCACAATCATACCTCAGTTTCTCAACGCGCATTCATGGCGATTGATGTGCCAATTCTTTCCGCTGTCGAGCGGTACGTGTATATATGCTTCCCCCTCTGGTACTCTTTGCTCGCCCTCTCTACTCCGGTAGCAAAACATCTTTCGAGATCATGCCGGGCAGGGTCCCCTGTATTTCTTTATATTGCTTTTCAGTTCATATATGATTCATTTTTGCACAAAGCAATTACATTTTCTTGATGTCCTCTCATACCAAAAATTTGTGAATACAGGTGATGTTCATGCTAGCGGTGCTCGATTGATTTCATTTTGTAGCTTCGTACTGGAATTTTTTGGTGTTGGTAATCTCAAATCTCTTTGGACAGGTAAGACCAATATTTTGCTCTTTGTACTTACGCCTCTTAAGATGGGACATATCCTTCCTTTTGTTTAGACAAAGTGTCAGTATATTAAATGTTTCCCTTGTGATGTTCAGAAGCAGAGGCCGATTGTGCTTATGAACTAGCAGTGCCTAAGGCCAATATGTCGCTGTTACATACAGACCTACCAGGTTCATTGGAGTTCTGCTTGATGGAACTTTCTGTTTGCTGCCACTTTTTCACTATTATCTTTTGTGCGTGGGTTTTCTGAACCTCCCAGAAAAGTGACACCACTAGCCTTTGGTGCAATAATTTTTCTTGAAATCTTGCCATAATTTGGAGGCGGAGGTTTGCCCTTACTATACATTACACATGTTGGGCAATACCAATCTGCATTAGACATGCCTTTGTTCCCATACTGTTGAAGTCAATTTAAGTGTATACCTCTCTCGCAAGCATCACAAAGGAGTAAACTCTCCACAACAGTGGTGAATGTTTTACATATTTGACAGTCCAGCCGTGCATGCATATACTCACTTGATGATAGCATCCAGCTAGGATGATTGGCAGGTTGGTGCCAAACCAGTTGAACGAGAAGCAGTATTTCTGTTGAACAAATGTTGCTGCTCCCGGTGGAACTTCATCTCCTATAATAGTGTTTCCGTTGACAAGTTGAGTCATAGGTGCCTTCTTTTGCTGAGATTTCAGTGTTCCTTTGTTGCTTGTTCTTAAAAAAAGATTCCTTGCGTCCCTGCCGTAGCATTAGAGTACACATGCTCTAGCTCCATGGCCAGTCATGTAGAACTGGCCTCTCCACTGTAAGATCTATGTCACAAGTTACAAGTGAGTTTATATATTCTCTCCATGGCCAGTTAATGCAAATGACAGTGTGCTCTCCAGCGGGTGCTTTTTAATAAGAAGGGTGATGACTCAACATAAAAGTAAATAGATAGGCCTTTCGCAGAGGGAAGCATGGATTTGTAGAGGTGCCAGAGCTCGATTTTAAAATAGAGATTGAATAACATTTTGAGCGGCATACTTTCGCTGTCAACGCAACAACTATGAGATGGCTGTATCTTCCATACTACATGCATTATAGGCAGTTCCCAAACAGAATGGTAAAGGTTTATACTCCCCCAACCACCAACAAGCATCAATCCATGGCTTGCTCAAAACAACGAGTGCCTCCAACATACAACGGCCCTGGGGGAGTTTTGTTTAATTATTTTGATTTGCTTTGATCCTTTTGGATCATGGGACTGGGCATCCCGGTTACCGGCCCTTTCTCGTGAATGAGGAGCGGGGTCCACTCCTCTTGAGAATAACCCACCTATCATGGAAGATATAGGCAGCCCTAGTTGAAACATGAGCTTCTCGAGAATACAAAACAGAATTTCATTTGAAGGTTTGGAGTTTGGCACATACAAATTTACTTGGAACGGCAGGTAAATACCGCATATAGGAAGGTATAGTGGACTCATATGGAACAACTTTGGGGTTTAAGGAGTTTGGATGCACAAGCAGTATTCTCGCTTAGTACAAGTGAAGGCTAGCAAAAGACTAGGAAGCGACCAACTGAGAGAGCAACAATAGTCGTAAACATGCATGAGTAGGATATAATCCACCATGAACATAAATATCATGAAGGCTATGTTGATTTGATTCAACTACATGTGTGAACATGTGCCAAGTCGAGTCACTCAATTCATTCAAAGGAGGAAATCATCCCATCATACCACATCATAATCATTCTAATAGCATGTTGGCACGCAAGGTAAACCATTATAACTCATAGCTAATCAAGCATGGCACAGGCAACTATAATCTTTAAATGTCATTGCAAATATGTTTACTTCATAATAGCTGACTCAGGAACGATGAACTCATCATATTTACAAAAACAAGAGAGGTTGAGTTCATACCAGCTTTTCTCATCCCAATAAGTCCATCATATATCGTCATTATTGCCTTTCACTAGCACGACCGAATGATGTGTATAATAATAAGAGTGCACGTGCATTGGACTAAGCTGGAATCTGCAAGCATTCAGCTCAAGAGAGAAGACAAGAAATATGGGCTCTAAATTAAATAAACAATCATGCATATAAGAGCCACTAAGCATTTTCAATACGGTCTTCTCCACCCCCAAAAGAAAGAAAAGAAAAATAAAACTATTTACACGGGAAAGCTCCCAACAAGTAAGAAGAAGAACTACAAATCTTTTTGGGTTTTCATAATTTCTACTACAAGCACGGAAATTAAACTAACTAATTTTTTGGTTTTTCTTAAGGTTTATCAAACACACAAGAAGAAAACTAGAAAAAGGAAAATTAAACTAGCATGGATAATACAATGAAAGAGTATGAGCACCGACGACTAGTGTGTGAACATGAATGTAAAGTCGGTGAGAAATACGTACTCCCCCAAGCTTAGGATTTTGGCCTAAGTTGGTCTAGTACCAATGACCGCCTGGCTAATATCCATAAGTGAAACTGGGATAGTACTGAGATGCAGAGGCGACCGCCTCCTGAGCAGCAGCATGTTGGCGAGCTGCCTCCATTCCCCTCTCATATTCAGTTGCTTCTTCCCTCGTGACAACACATCTTTCTTTTGCCTGATGATCAAAAAGGTAGGGAGCAGGAAGAGTAACAGGGACGACGTTGCATCTGTCATAGATTAGTCGATAATGGAGGAATTGTTCATTCCTCTCAAGAAAATGATGATCAAACATAGCTTCTTTCTAAATAAATAGGAGGTACAATCATATCCCCCTCTCGTGGAGCTATATTAAGAAAGTTAGCCACACGGGTTGCATAAATTCCTCCAAAGAAACCATTCCTTCTACTATTATTCTGCAACCTACGTGCAACTATTGCCCCCAAGTTATAACCCTTATAACCTGACACAGCACTCTTGAGGACACAAAGATCAGGAGCACACATGTGACATACTTCGTCCTTACCGTTAATGCATCTACCAATAAAGAGAGCAAAGTAATGTATAACAGGAAAATAAATGCTCCCTATGGTAGCTTGTGCTACGTCCCTAGATTCTCCCACGGTAATACTAGCAAGAAAATCTCTAAATTCAGATTTGTGAGGATCATTGATATTACCCCACTACGAAAGTTTGCAAGCAGTTGCAAAATCCTCTAAATCCATGGTATAAGATGTATCATAAATATCAAACATGACAGTAGGAGAATTACGCGCAGAAATATATTCGAACCTCCGCACAAAGGAATCGGTCAATTGATAATATTGAGGACACTTATCTTGTAAGAAGTCCTCCAGCTCGGCATTACTCACATATGCGTCAAATTCCTCCTTGAAGCCTGCTTCGACCATAAAATCATCGGATGGCCACTCACAAGCCCGTACATTTGCGTCCCTTGGCAAATTAACATCTTGTTCACGTATAGAAATCCTTGGCCCTTTCTTTGCCGAGGAACCTCCTTGGTACAATCTTCTAAGCATATTTCTTTTTCTGAAAATTTCTGAAATTTTAGTAACTTCAAAATAAAAGTGAATAAAACTAAACAAGATTGATAGCAACTACTCCTACAAGTGCCTAGAGCCTATATCATGCATTAGAATTGCTTGGGACCTCAAAAATTTAACATGCAAGCTAAAGAACAAGGTCACCTATGCAGCAAAAATTTGCAATGAATAAAGCATTAGAACAAAAACTATTTGGACCAATGGAGGAGTCACATACCAAGCAACAATCTCCCAAAGCAGTTTTGTGAATGGAGCTTTGAGCTAAGAGATCAAAAATCGCAGCTGGAACTCGTGCTTGAGCTGGATGGGGTTTTTTTTGGTAGAAGATGAAGTGTGTGGGTGCTGGCATGAGTGGAGTGGAGCCACCAGGGGCCCACGAGACAGGGGGCACGCCCTACAGGGGGGCGCGACCTCCTCTCTCGTGGCCTGGTGCTTGCCCTTCCTGCAGTGTTTTCAGTGCCTAAAATCCTCAAATATTTCAGAAAAAATCATACTAAATTTGCAGGGCATTTGGAGCACTTTTATTTTTGGACTATTTTTTAATGCACGAATAATTCAGAAAACAGACGGATAATACTATTTTTGCTTTATTTATTCTAAATAACAGAAAGTAAAAAGAGGGTACAGAAGGTTGTGCCTTCTAGTTTCATCCATCTCGTGATCATCAAAATGAACCCACTAACAAGGTTGATCAATTCTTGTTAACAAACTCATTCCGAATAACACGGAACCGGAGAAATTTTGAATAACACTAAGTTACCTCAACGGGGATATGGAAATCCCCAACAATAAGAATATCATACTTTTTTTTTAACAGTAGGGAGAGGAAATTTAAAACCTCCAAAAATGATTGTTGGAATTTTTTCAATAGAATTGATGCTATGGACTTGAGATTGTTTCCTCGGAAAGTGTACCGTATGCTCATTACCATTAACATGTTGCCTTTGTTGCAATCAATAACATCCCCTGCAGTATTAAGAAAAGGTCTACCAAGGATAATAGGAACTATTTAGGTATATAAGATATAAGAATGCTGATGGCGGTTTGAATGCCAACCCCGATATCTTGAAAACATTTACTGTTACATATTATTTATGACATCAAATTTTCATATATTGTATATTGTATTTTTGTAATTCGATATGTTTTTGGCTTGTTACTACACTGGTCTGTAGTTTTCTAGCAAAATATCCAAATGCCCTCGTATAACCCGCCTACAAGGGGCACGTCTATATCTTGCATCATGCAAGATCAACCGTAGCTTCACCACAAGCTATGCGCTAGTGGGCCGGCCCAAAAGCGTGATCCTTCATTCCTTAGTTAGTTATGTTCTTTTCTTTTCTTTTTTACCTCAAAACAATTATGTTATTTTTTCATCTTTGCTTCTTTATATATATTTAATTATATTGAAAATATAAATATTACAATTACAATGAAAAATGTTCACCATGCACTAAAATAATGTTTTTTTTTGCTGAAAACACTGAAATAATGTTAATGCTGTGTAAAATTTTGTTCATGCAATTTTTAAAGAATGCTTATACTATTCAAAAGGATGTGGGTCCGTTTAAAAAAATCACACGTTCTAAATTTTCTGAATTTTCATTTAAAAAGGAAGTTCACCACACATTTCAAAACAATGTAAAAAAATGTTCACTCATTTTTTTTCCAATTTTCATACCATTAGAAAAATATTCGTTGAAAACTTTTCACATGTTTAGATTTGTCCATAAAATTTTAAAATAAAATTCATGAAAATGTATCAGGTGTGTAATAAATGGCTGTAACGTTCAAAAAATTATTCATGGCATTTAGAAAATGTCCACACATTTAAAAATATTTTATGTGGCATGTTTTAAAATATGTTAAATAAAATGTAAAAACAATTAATGCAATTTTAAAAATATTCAACATGTGTTATGGTTACTGTGTATTAAAAATGTTTAATGTACAACATGTATTCTGGTAAATGCTCAATATTTATTTAGAAAATATTCAACTTATATCTGAAACATATTCGACCTATCTATAAGAAAACTTTTCAACATATATTAAACAAAGTCAACTTGTATTTTGGAAAAGAAGGTAAAAAATATATCCGGTTATAGAAAGCAAAATACATCCCAATTTTTTCATTTAAGTTTAACTGTAAGCCACACATTGTCACCTAAACAACAGAACCAGGGCACCGAGTAGCTGGAGCACCAAAACTCGAGCACCCCGCCCGCACTTATCCGCCAACGACGCCGGAGTTGACGCCGCTTGCAAGATGAGAGGACCGGAGGGACTTATTCTCGAACGGCAGCGCTGCCGTTGTCTCACCATTGCCGCCAAGAACCAAAATTCTAGAAAATCCTAGAACTATACAACCCAGCCAGGCAGTTATGTGAGTTCCCTGACTCCTCCCCGTGCCTGCAAGACCCACAGAGGCGATTGGGAACCACAGCCTCGCCGGCGGGAGCCACCAGCCTCTACTTTGCCCCTTGTTGTTTTTTCTAGAGAAGGAAGGTGAGGATTTGAGAGAGCGGGGATTCCACCCTTGCTGGCGGGGAGGAATTTGAGAGGGCTTTCGGTCTGGAAGACTCGACTTCTTTCGCGACAGAAGGAGAACATTCAGACTTGGACACACCGCAGGGCGTTTGGGGATGCCGTGTTTCAACCTCAGCCCTATGATCCAGATCAAACGGTGTAGATGATACAAAGGCAGACACACCATCATCACCAACTCACATTTTTATAGGAGTAGAGATTTCGGCTTGAATTCGCATGTCACGGAAATAACCAACAAAAATGCTATCTTTTCGGTTTGTAGTGGATTCTCCTACTTGTAGACTTTCTTCATTTGACACAAGTGTAAAATGAAATGACTTGGGCTCGAATAAACGAACAACTAAATCAACAGTGGGAATTCTTATCTTTGAGCATAGAATTTTGAGCTAGCTTTTGAGGCAACACACAGTTCATTTACAATGCTTGGCCTAGACATACGACGGCAATTCATCAAACGTAGCACAAACATCAATAAAAATTATGAACTTATTTGAACCTTTTGTACTCACAAGTGAAGGGGACTACCCTTTCGAGGAGTAGAGCTCCCAACAGTCTGTGAGAGCAAAAGGATAAAAAGTCAACCGCATTTTTGGGACTGGGATTCTCGAACAAGTTGTCATGACTCATGAAACAACGCTAAGAAAAGAGGCAATTGTACTTTTTGGTAGCTTAAAGCAGCTAATTTGTTTTTGCAGGAGGGCAAATGTACGAAGCATGCAGCACACAAAATGTTGGGTCACACCAAACAAACACAACTTGATCGTCACCAACTCGAGACACATGAACAATCACGCGTAGGCAGCCGGCACGAGCCGTGGCGTAACGACGGCCTTGAGCGGGACGGCCTTGGGCAGTGCCAGCCCGAAGGTCTCGGCCATGTCCACCTTCTCCTCGCCGTCCGGCAGCCGCCACTCGAACGAGTGCACCAGCATTCCGAGGAAGTATTGCACAAACACCATTCCGGCCAGCTTCCCGGCGCATATCCTCCTGCCGGCGCCGAACGGGATCAGCTCGAAGTTATTCCCCATCGGGTCGATCTTTGCCGCCGGCCCGGACAGGAACCGCTCCGGCCGGAACTCCAGCGGGTCCTCCCACGCCGCCGGGTCGCGGCCGATGGCCCAGATGTTGATGAGGAGCCGCGTGTTGGCGGGGACGTGGTGGCCGTCTACCTCGCACTCCTCGAAGGAGAAGTGCGGCAGGCTGAGCGGCGTGGACGGGTGGAGACGCATGGCCTCCTTGCATATGGCCTGCAGGTAAGGGAGGTTGGCGATGTCGGATTCCTCGAGGCGGCGGTCACGGCCGACGACGCGGTCCATCTCCTCCTGGGCGCGCGCCATGATGGACGGGTTGTTGATCATCTCCGCCATTGCCCACTCCACAATGATCGACGACGTGTCGGTGCCGGCGGTGAACATGTCCTGCATGCATGCATATAAACACGGCTTTAAAATTCCAGGTGCTACTATGCTTTTTGCTGCATTTGTTCTTCTAGTTGCCTGCATGCCTATATATGCACGTGTTCACGTGGATTATCCATCATATCCAACGCATGTAGTCACCTTTAATTCAATTGCTATGATTCGTGCCTCGAAATACATGCAAGTCATTTTCTCTTTGTGTACTATGTATAACAACCTCATATATCATTCCTCTTTCCACGCCTTGTTGGAGATGACTATGTAACGTAAGTTATGAAATGACACGGTCCTGCCCATTGCATGCACCCACTAGTCCACCACTCTCAATTCAGTACATTGCTCTCTCACAAACACCTTCTCTCTTCTTTTTTATCTACACAATATGGGTGGTTAATAATGTTTTGAAGTATTGGTTGTGTGCATCACAATAATGCACAGGCCAGAAACCTCTGTTTGTAAGAAAAATATGTTATGAAGAACAAGTTTGGTTTATAATCTGTTTGAACAGTTGTGTTTATTATAAAGCAAATATTTAAAACAAGATTAATATTTAGTATATCATTTAAAATAAATTTTCTTACAACAAAATACAATTAAAAAAAATACTAGTATCATTTTTATTTAACGTTCTCGAGGTTCACTCTCTTCTGGAGTTCATCACAATGTTTCAATGTGTTTTAGTGCACTTTGTTGTTCAAACGGAATATTTATCGAGGAATTATTCCACCATACTCTGCATACACTTTTCGAGACTTAAACTTTGACCATCAGTTGAACCAATAATACATAAATCATTTTACTGCAAAATTATACCATTGAATATTTCTTTTGAATATGAATTCAATGGTATAGTTTTTATGATACATTACTCACATTTCATTTGGTTAAATTTATGGTCATACTTCAATCTTGAAAAGCTTGCACACCTTTATGTTCTGGAACAAAGAGAGTTTATGGTTGTTGCATGTTAAGACCAAAAATAAAATCCATGTACCATATATGCTATGTGAGAGGTATTTATAGGAGGAGAGAGGTGACAGGAATCTAGGAGAAAAAAAGTTGTCATGCATGGGGGGAAAGGTGGACACTATTTTCATGAATATGCATCGGCAAAATATGCATACATGTGAATAGGCCAGCGAGGGTACAAATCTCCAACTCAATGAATGGCTGATGCATGCACGAGATATGCCGTGTATGGTAGAATTGCATTTCTATTTGTGTTCTGGTATGAAGTATACCTTCGTCCAGGTTTATCGGGCCATTTGTATTTTGTGTCAAATTTTGAACCTTAATAAAAGTAACAAGCTATAAATTATATGATACAAAAAGTATATTGTTGGATTTGTATTTGAAAGGGGTTTCCCATAGTATAATTTTTCTGACATATAGTTTATGTTCTTTATTAATTAAATTTATGGTCAAACTTATGCCCGAAATAAATGGGGGCATAATAAACCCGGACAGGGGTACTAGTAGTACTAGAATGGCAATAAGTAGTAATCATTTACGGAAAAAGCGTGCATTGACTCTGGTGGCAAATTTTGTCCTACAACTGCTGCATAGCACACAGTACTAATTAAACACAAACATAGTCATCAATTGTGATTATCACATGACCTGAAGGCACTCCTAACGCATCATATATATTTTAAACTGTCCTATACTATAATAAAATGTGTTTAGATACAACTTTTACAATGTGTTGTATCATAATGTTGTACCGTCTAAAAGTACACTTATTTAATGTGTTTTGTAAGAGAAAAAGTAGTTGTTGCCTTCGTTCCATGCTAGATCTCTATCTAGATTATATATACAATAAAAACAATATTTCTTCATTCGATAAGCCGCAACATCAGATTTGTACCTAGATGGCAAGTTTTCGAGATAGTACACCGTGAAGCATGGGGATTGACTGGAGTGCACTTTGCCTCCCAGTCTGATCAGTTTGGTGTACTCAACTATACCATTACCACTGATCCGTTGAGAACGACTTGTCGCCTTGACGTGCATGTGTGGTGTTAAGTACACCATAATCAAACATATCGTTCTGCCCACATCGTTTCAAGAGGAATCAAAGCAAAGGCAAAGCTACACTGCACCAACCGAGTACTATAGAAATCAGGATCACGTTCACTGTTGTCTTCCCAACCCAAAGGACTAAAACCAGTTTTGTCTATATGGAATGGATATTTTGTGGACTTGAGACCGAGTGGACAGATGTAACCTTGCTTCTTCTTTTTTTTCCTCTAGGCAAACGCTCTGCGCCGGTCGACATGGATCATTAGTTTTGGTTTGCTTTGGTTTGTTGCTTAAGTCATTTCTACGATAACTTATAATTATATAAATGCCGTCGCATTCCACCAACAACAAAGAGATTAACGCGCTACTGCATTCTTTCAACACCAGCTAACTAGCTAGGCTTGAAGTTCGTATACATGCATGATTGCCCTGATTTAGGTTATATTAGTAGGTGGAAAGTTTAAGGAATCATGTCATGACATGGGTGTACGTACGTACTGAAATTATTGCGTGGTATGCAACAAGAGTAGGAGTTTGCATCATGCTAGTACGACTACGGCTAGATGTGGACCTTGGCTTGACTGGTTTTGAACCTACTACCTATATATACTCATCATCATGGCAGCGACGCCACTAACTACCCTGCAGTAGCCATCAACATTTGCATCCATCTCTTTCCAACCACTCCACTAGCTACGTGCCGACCGACAATTTTATTGCACCACCACCACAGCTGCTTCACTCGATCGAGTGCATTTGGTAATGGTGGTTCCCAAGTCGATCGATCGTGCATACGTACGTACAGACGATGCGCGTCCATCGATCAGTCATCATTTCAAGATGAGGGAGAAGTGATGTCGCGGTAATTTATCAGAAAGAAATGACTGAGGAAACAAACATGATGGAATAGTGTGGGGATAGAGGAGGTAGACGCTTACGAAGATGAGGCCCTTGATGTTGACCTCGGTGATGGTCTCGCCGTCCTCACCGTTGCTGGCGCGGAGCCTGTCCACGAAGTCGAGCCGGCCCTCCCGGGCGCGCTCCTCGGCCGTCGCCGCGTGCTCGGCCAGCAGCTTGGTGATGAGCCCGTCGAACTGGCGGTGCACCCGGCGCAGCCTGGCCTGCACCCCCTGCAGGTCCAGCCACGCCAGCGCCGGCACGAAGTCGCTGATGTTGAACAGCCCCGTGCCGGTCAGCAGCGACACGATCATCTCCTTGTAGCTGCTGGACTCGTCGCCCTGCGCGTCGAACACCCGCCTGCTCACCGTGATCTGCCCCACGATGTTGGCCAGCGCGCACACCAGCACCTCCGGCACAACCACGGCCCGCCCGGCCTCCGCGGCCCCCGCCATGCCGCGGAGGGCGCGCCCCGCCTCGTCGCGGCGCACGCCCGCCCAGTCCGCCACCGCGCGCGCCCCGAGCAGGTGCACGCTCGCCAGCTTCCGCATCAGCTTCCACTTGGGCCCGTAGTCGGCGAACACCATGTTCTGGCGCCCGTACGTGATGTCCGCCGCGCTGGCCACCGCCGGCCGGTTCGCGAACCGCGCGTCCAGCGCCTTGAGGAACGTCCGCGCGGCCGACGGCGACGAGGCCACCACCACGCCGCAGGTGCCCATCCGCAGGTACATGACGGGGCCGTACTTGCGCGCCAGCGCCGCGAGGCCGGTGTGCGGGGCCGGGCCGACGAACGGCATCGCGCCGAGAATGGGGACGCCAGGAGGTCCCGGCGGGAGCCGGGAGCTGCGGTTCAGGGAGTGGCGTAGCGCTAGGTGGAGCAGGAGGCACAGGAGGGTGCAGGAGAGCACGAAGGGGTCGGTGCAGAGAGCGGCGAGCTGCATGGCGGCGGCGGCGCGCGCTGCAGCTGTGCAAAGTGAGATGAAGTCGCGGACTCCTCAAGAGCAGCAGTTGTAGACCGCACTAGCTGTAGCTAACAAGGTGAACAGCTCCATCGTCTGAAGCTTTTGGCATGGCGTTTCTTGTTGTGGCGTGGTGTGGTGTGTGGGGCGGGCAGTGTTGACTGTTGAGGAGAATGCTATCATCACCTTGCATAGTTGCATTGGTAGTGCGGTGTGCACTTTGGGCCAGGGAAGGGGAGTAGGTGAAGGAGAGTGACGCACAATCCTCCAGCAGTCCACATTGCAGGGAAGGACGATGATGCATCCATGGCGACGGTGTCCTTGTCACGGTTCGGTATGGCTCATTGCGAAAAGCTCTGACATTGTTGGGTCTAGCTAGAGCTGGTCCGGTCTAACCATTCGCGCGCGATGGAACGTACGCTTCATCCGCCCGTCCGACTCACTTGTCTCAGCATGAGCCCATGGCCGTTCACTTGCCTCAGCATGCGATTTTTCTGAGGGAAAACCATCATGGCTAGAGTTATGGAAAGGACGCCAATGTCCGTCTGCCGTCCACTGGGGGTTAGCCCCTCCCAGCAAATGTTTCTGGTCCATTCTTTTCGTGTTTGTTTCATGACAACATGTTGGACAATGCTAGTTCCTGAAAATGCCATTGAATTTTTTTCTTTTGCTCTCACAGACAGTCAGGATCTCTACTCCTCGAAATGGTAACCTCCTTTACTTGCGCGTACATAAAGTTCAAATAAATGTATATTTTTGGTTGATGTTTGTGGTACATATATTGACGAATACTGATTGATGTCTAGCTGAGCACTGCAATCCAACTATGCATTGCGTCAAAAATCCGTGCTCAAGAAAAGAATCCTTGCTATTGATCCAGTTGTTTGTTTTCTCGACTCAAAGTCATTTAATTTTACATGTGTGAAGCAAAGAAAGTCTACAAGTAGGAGGGCGTAGGTGGGTTCGTATTTTCAAGACTCCAGTACATGCCGAAAAAGATTGCATGTTTGTGAGAACATTTCCATGACACAAGAATTCGAGCCCTAATCAAAATATGTGTGTCATAGCCGTCCGGCGTTGCTTTAAGCGAGGACATGCGTCTGGTCAGTCCGAACTTCGAAAATAACATTTTTTGATAGCCGTTGCCACACTTGGTTGCCTTGAACATTTAGAATAATTTGTTCACAATTTTATGGGTGGCAAAATTTTGATCGCAACATTTCGCAAATGAAACCCACACAAACAAATGAAGATCCAATAATAATAGTGTTGAATTTAATTGTAAATTAATGTAAAAAATGAAAAAAAGGAAATTTATAATATAATTAATACTACTAACAATAATTCAATTCGAAGCCAAACAAACACATTAGTATATCTGATAATATTATGCGCATGCGGGGTGTAGGTAGCTAACTACATCCTCAAAGGAAGCTGTTGAAACTAGCAAGGAGGTTGTCGCAGGAAGCTGCTGAAGTGGGCGAGGAGGTCAGGGTGACCGCGGAGGAGCTTGTGCACACGCGCCTCGACGGTGGCGGCCGTGATCTCCATGTCATCCTTGGCATAGGCCACGAGGAGGCGGTAGAACTTGTTGGAATTTTGCTAGTAGGCCTTTGGCCCAAAGCCCAACTAAAATTCTGAAATTCTCTTGGCCCATTCATGCACACATGTGAGTGGAGTGGGTGAGGCTAAAGTTTAGTCCCACCCCTGAAGTTGACAGAAAATTACACCTCTTTATAAGGTGAGCTCTTCTACCACTTGTATGATCATGAGAAGAGGAGACCTACACGCGCGCTCCTCCTCGCTCGCCTCGCCTCGCCGCGGGTTGCGGGATTGAGCCGAGCCGAGGACAGAGCTATGCACGTTGTCTATATTTTTGCTGCATGGGAAATTAATAATTAACTGAACCGTTCCGATTCTTTTGGATCGTGACGATTCGGACGTGGGGTTTACTCCCACGACCTACCCGGCCCGCACTATATAGTCAAGCAGACGTCTACCCTAGCCGCCGCCGCTTCGTATGGTTTCTCACCACCGTTCCAGATCATTGCGCCGCCAAACAAGTCTTCTCCATCCCTTGTTCCGGCGTGCACCACGAGAAGGGACAGCAGGCCTCCGAACCCGCCTCGTGATCCCCAGACGGAGAGGGGCGATCAGGTTTTTGGGGAGCGCACTCGCGCGACTGCTGGCAGCGACGACTTCGCGAACGACGACTTCTTCCCCGACCTCGGCAACCTCGTCCTCGACGACATGGGTGACAACGCCAACGCTGCCGGTGCTGCACCCGCTGCACCGTATGTGATTCTATCCTTCCTGTTCGAGATCGTGGTAGAATTCATGCTTCTAGTATGTGCCATAGATGTGATATGTTCATCTGCTATGCTAGTTCGCATGATTAGTTTAACCTCTGCTGCTGTGGTCCTGATTTATCTTCTGTTTATTCGGATTAAATCTCGTAGTAATTTGCTCATATTTCCAACAGAGAACAGATCAGGCTTAGTTCCGTTCAGTTTCAGTAATTTCATATTGTCACCCACGTCCTACTGAGAGCACAAAAAGAGACATAGATGTATGTAAGTTAGGGTGGACGGCACGAGCGGTCTTTAGGACCGGCTCGTGGCCCGCTCGGTCCGGCCAGGCTCGGTCCTGGCCCGTCATAAAATTCAGCCGGTCTGGGCCCTGCAAACGGGACCGAAAATCCCTCGGTCCAGTCCGGTCAAAGCTCGGTCCGAGTGAGCAGACCGACGGACACGAGCTATGGCATGGCGGGGGCATGGCAGGGGCATGTCGGGACGAGGCGGGGGCATGGCGGGGGCGTGCCGAGGGCGTGGCAGGGGCGTGCCGAGGGCGTGGCGAGGTCGTGGCAGGCGCGTGACGAGCGCGTGGCCGGAGCTGCGTGGCATCTCTTTTGCTGTGAGCAAGCTGAGTCGGTTTGTGTCAAAACCGGGAGATGATCGTTGGCATGCGCTATTTGAAAGGCACCGCAAGCTATGGGATTCACTACACCGGGTATCCAAGGGTACTGGAGGGTTATAGTGACTCAAACTGGATATCTGATGCTGATGAGATTAAGGCCACAAATGGTTACGTTTTTACACTTGGTGGTGGCGTTGTTTCCTGGAAGTCTTGCAAGCAGACCATCTTAACGAGGTTAACTATGGAAGCAGAACTCACAGCATTAGACACTGCCACTGTTGAAGCAGAGTGGCTTCGTGAACTCTTGATGGACTTACCTATGGTTGAAAAACCAATACCCCCTATCCTGGTGAACTGTGATAATCAAACTGTGATCGTCAAGATAAATAGTTTTAAGGACAATATGAAGTCCTCAAGGCATCTGAAGAGGAGACTAAAATCTGTCAGAAAATTGAGGAACTCCGGAGTTAATACGTTGGATTATATCCAAACGTCGAAAAACTTGGCAGATCCCTTCACAAAGGGTCTATCACGTAATGTGATAGATAATGCATCGATGGAGATGGGTTTGAGACCCACCGCATGAGTTGTCCATAGTGGTAACCCACTCTATGTGATCGGAGATCCCGTGAAGTAGAAGTGGGAGACAAGTTGTTGGTCAGCTGGGAGGAGAGTATCCCTATATTAATTATCCCACTCCGTGAAGATGCAATACTCTCCTGATCTGCATGGCAGGTTGATACTTATCTTAATGTGTTCCAAATGGCTTATTCGGGTAAGCAGAGATGTTGTCCTGCAGAACATCTTCTGAGGAACACACCTATATGAATTTGACTGTTAATGTCGCAGTCTGTGAGAATTGGGTGTTCTCTAATAAATTCATGAAAGGCCCTGGAGTATGACGTATACGCTCCACCCGCGGGGAAGCCTTGCGGCAGCCCAGTATCGGTCAAGAATTTGTGTGAAACTAGTTTCACGGAAAACTTGTAGTTCAAGGCATAGTCCACTATTCAAGTTGTGATCTAGTGTAGCATAAATTTCTAAGTGGAAGTTCAACTTCACAGTCTCCACTAAGCACCGATATATAAAACAATGTTTTGGAACTAAATGATGAGATGTGCCAATGAGACTTTGTGGGGGATTGTTGGAATTTTGCTAGTAGGCCTTTGGCCCAAAGCCCAACTAAAATTTCTGAAATTCTCTTGGCCCATTCATGCACACATGTGAGTGGAGTGAGTGAGACTAAAGTTTAGTCCCACCCCGGAAGTTGAGAGAGAGTTGCACCTCTTTATAAGGTGAGCTCTTCTACGACTTGTATGAGCATGAGAAAAGGAGACCTACTCGCTCGCCTCGCCACGCCACGTCACGCCGCGCCGCGGGTTGCGGGATTGAGCCGAGCCAAGGACAGAGCTATGCACGTTGTCTATATTTTTGCTGCATGGGAAAATTAATGTCATTAATTAATAATTAACGGACGCGTTAATTACTGAACCGTTTCCGATTCTTTTGGATCGTGACGACTCGGACGTGGGGTTTACTCCCACGACCTACCCGGCCCGCACTATATAGTCAGGCAGACGTCTACCCTAGCCGCCGCCGCTTCGTATGGTTTCTCACCACCGTTCCTGATCATTGCGCCGCCAAACAAGTCTTCTCCATCCCTCCTTCCGGCGTGCACCGCGAGAAGGGACAACAGGCCTCCGGAACCCTGCCTCTCGTGATCCTGTACGGGAGAGGGGCGATCAGGTTTTTGGGGAGCGCACTCGCGCGACTGCTGGCAGCGACGACTTCTTCCCCGACCTCGGCAACCTCGTCCTCGACGACATGGGCGACAACGTCAACGCCGGCGGTGCTGCACCAGCTGCACCGTATGTGATTATATCCTTCCTGTTCGAGATCGTGGTAGAATTCATGCTTCTAATATGTGCCCTAGATGTGATATGTTCATCTGCTATGCTAGTTCGTATCTATGATTTGGATATAGAGTGATAGAGTCGGATACGTATAGGGAAATCCTGGTCAGGCCGGAAGCTGTTTCAGAATTTCACCGTCCAGCCGGAATCATCCAGGAGATCCATGTACGACGCGAACACAATGATAAAACGGTTTTCTTTATTGGCAGATTGCAAGGATGCGACGTTGTAGATTCCTCAAAAGCATCAATGCACAGCTAAATGCCGTTGTCAATGATGCTAATTCACTAGTACGAACTTTTCTGTGACGACCAATGTGCGCCCAGTCGACCCATGCGTGTAAGCTCGTAGGGCAACTATGCACTCAAACGTGAACCCAAAATGAATAAACTCCACACACTCCCACGCTTCCACATCCTGGTGTATGGAGCCATATCGAGCTAACACTAGACAGCATCGATGAATGCACGAATGCCGGAATGCATGCAAGTATGGTTGAGTTCCTAAGGTCGCCACATGCTAGCACAACTCTCTTTCCCAAAGTCTCCCATTCCCGATCTCATCACACAACCGGTATCTAATTTTCTTCTTTGGGCATGTATCCCTATGCTACTTCTTTTTCAGCTTTCCTAAGTCATGAGCTATTTGATACCGGCAATATAAATTTGTGTCAACAGGTGGGTTGTCAAGCTTGCTGCAAGTTCAACATTATATATTCGTGCTACATTATTGACAAGTACATTTTGCATTGATTTCGTATCGGTAAGTAGTACAGTTATGAGTATTCGAGCACGTTTATACACGTATTGAATGGAAGGCAAATCATGAACTTTAGTAGACAATTATTGTGTATCTCTCGTGCATTTGGTTCAAACATGTACAATATGTAGTCAGTTACTTGTTCTCCAGATGCGATAGTCATAGTGGGGAGTAACTTAGACTATGTTACTACCTTCATAGTTGGGAGTAACATAAAGATAGTGTCATAGGTGGTTGTACTTATTAATTTATAGACTCATTTCGTCTTGGAAAGTATTATATGATGGTAATATATTAGAGCATGGTTATAACGAGGTGCCATGTCAGTTAGAGCCAACCTAATAGCCGGCATGTACAATAGTATTCCCCCCGTTTCAAAATATCAACTTCTCTATCCAAGTAAGCTAGGCTAACTTCTTATATTAACATATGGTTCCAAATATCATTAGACAAGTTCGGAGAACTGACTAAATCTGACATGTGGCATGTTTATTGTCAAATAGTATCGCACTAATTAAATTGCATGTGATCGTCTGATACCAATTAGTAGAGAAGTCGTGAAGTAGCTTAATATTTACTCTCAACTTAGGGCCTTTTTGATTCATAGGATTGTAAGAACGTAGTAATAGGAAAAACAAACAATTGGAATGTCATGCCCATTAGAATCTTACAAGATTTGTGTTTATTTAAGGGAACTTTTATGGTACATTGGAGCTCTTGTGTTCCGGTGAACCCTATATGAATTGTAAAATAAGTAGAAATACCTGGATTTTTCTTCTTCAAAGTATCAAACCTGGTTGTTCATTCTACTCCCGGATGAAGTTCCGTAAAGAAATGACATTCGTCGTATTCTCGGCAGATAAGTCAAAAAAATTGATTGTATAAAAATGTTTGAATGAATCGTAGGTCAGACAGTATTTTTTCGCTATGAATCGTAGGTTGCCTTAACGAAACTTCACACATGAGTAGAATCATCAACCAGTTTTGATACCCGGAAATTTAGATTTGTTTAAATTTCACTTGTACCTTTTCTATTTTACTATTCATATAGGGTTCGCAGGCAATACTCAACCCTTTCGCTAGCATCAATAGCCGCTGCTACCGCCGCACACCTTTGCCTCCGGTTGCCACATGCCGCTGTCATCAGGCTTGTCTGCATCCACACACTACTCGGTGTCTCCAGGTTGCCGGCCCAGCCCTCACTGCCGTGCGCCCATGCCAGCCAACACGCCGCAGCTCTGGTCATGTATACGGCATGTGGGGGAATCCCTGCTGTTTGATTCTCATACTGCAAGCTCTAATGCTAGGCCACGTTTCTGTGATATAGAATACACTGAACAAATACAATTTATTAAGGAAAATAATGTTTATCAAATGGCTGGAGCCTGTTCGTGAATAGTGATACAATGGGGCCATATAGGTCGCGTTATGCATCGCCCTCCAGATCTTTTTAGATGATCCGCCCCCTCCCGAGTCGTTGGATTGTGCCACAGATAGTCGTGAAATTGCAACAAGGTAGATGTTGTGAAATTCATTGCTTTGTTGCAAAACCATCGAAGCATTATATTCACTTAAATTTTTATTTTGTCTTTAACTTTTTATGCAACATAGATGATGTTACGGAAGGACTTTTGCAACAGTGGTGGTGTTGTAGATTATTTTTTGTCTTCACCTTTCTTGCAACATAGATCATGTTGCGAGAGGACTTTTGGAACATGAATCATGTTGCAGAAATTTTTCACTGAAAAGATGATAACATGTGTGGTGTGAATCAAGAAAGTTATGCAACAAGAGATGATGTTGCGGGAGGACTTTGCCAACAAAGCCTTTGTTGCGAAAAGTATAAAAAAGCATCGCCGGCAGGAGCAAGAGAGAGAGAGAGAGAGAGAGAGAGAGAGAGAGAGAGAGAGAGAGAGAGAGAGAGAGAGAGAGAGAGAGAGAGATGGAAGTCTGGAGCGGCGCAACTGGGCAGATGGTGGCGGGAGTGGAGCTCGGACGTGCGCGCTTGAGCAGCAGCCATGGCTGCGAGTGGGCGTAAGGAGGCGGAGAGTACATAAGGAAAGGATAAAAACACGTATCAAACGTAGGAGGTGCCAGGCACAATGTGTGTTATCCGCCAGCTGAACCATAGCGTTTTCCATATAGTAATTGTTCTTGGAGGGATCAGGGATGCTCTCTGAGAGATTTATGATGCTGAACTACCCAAAATGTCCATGGCGCCTAAGTATACTTTTGGTGTAGTATTCATGCATCCAGACCATCTGATCACAAAAAAAAACGGCCCAAAACCAGTTGATGTTCTGTAAAATGTCTCATGTTCAATTGTATTACAACAAAACAATTTTTTTTTCATGAGGTTGGAGTAGATGCTAGATTTTTCGTGGAGAGTACAGTGGAAATGATTCCATAAAAAAATTCACAGGATTCAATTCTACTAATAAAACCACCAACATATGGAAATTTCCTATAGAAGACCTTCAAATCAAAGGTATCCTTAATTTATCAAGCACATTTGACAACATACACAAATTTCACAAATATACATACGAATTTGATCGGCTCGAACATATCGAATACCACCAATAACACACAGCACAACCCCAGCATCACTGGTGCACTGGCATCACCACGTGAATTTTACGGGAAAAAGTACAAGCCGTCGGCACACCGTCCAACGAAACGCTGGAAAAACAAGGGTGGAAACCGAGGTTTCAACCGTACAAACATCGCCCGTCCCATGCAGGAGCTGCCGGACACCCGAAACCACCACCGTAGTAGTACGGCGCCGTCATCGGCGGGTAACAGCTCACCGGAGCAAAGTCTACTGTGGGGTACAAACTGCTATCCGGCTCGCCCACCGTCGGGTAAATTCCACGGCTCGATGTCTCCTGCAACGGCGGGTAGACCGCAATCGGCTCCGATGAGCTTGAGGACGTGACCGTGTCGTTGTTCACCGGCGGGTAAACCGCGAGGTGCTCCAGTGGCCCCCAGTCTATCACCGGGTACATCCCGGAGGACGACGCCGTCGACTGAGGCAGCGGCGGGGGAGGGGCCGGGCTAGCGGGCGATACGGGCTCACCGTCGCTGCTGCGGTCCTCCTGGTCGTCGTCGACGGTGCTTCCGTGGTGGAAGGCGTAGGAGAAGGAGATGACGCCGTTGGGCTGCCTGCGGTCCTCGGACGAGGCCAGCTGGTAGGAGACGCGGCGCGTCCTGCCGTCGGCGACGAGGTCGGAGAGCGGCACGACGGCCGACGCGGCGAGCACGTCCCCGAGGACGGCCACCTCGGCCTTGAGCTCGAACCGCACGAGAAGGACGCCGTCGTGGTTGTCAACGTGCCCGTCCTTCTTTTTCCCCGCGGCTTCGTCCTCTGAGGCGTCGTCGGGAAGGGGGAGGCGCAGGCGCTCGTCCCACTCGGGGTTCTCGCCGCCGGCGCGGTCGGTGGGGGTCTTGACGCGGCGGCGGCGGACGTTCTTGCGGGCGGACGACGGCGTCAGACAGACGGAGGCGTAGAGGCACGGCGTGTGGAACGGGAGCGACGACCTGACGCCCCGGCAGGACACCCAGGTGATGTCGATGGCCGCCGGCTCCGGCCGGCGCCGCAGGCAACCCATCGGCAAGCTCGTGCGCCCGAGAACTTGACTCTGGCTTGCCTATTTTGCTTGGTGTTGGTTAAGAAGGTGCTGGACGACGCGGTGGCGGGAGACGACTGGAGGGAGGAAGTCCGAGCGACGCTGCGCGTTTGATACCGACGGGAAATCAAGTCGGTAGGTTTGGAACGGGTCCGTGTCAGATTAATGGCGCGGCATTAACTTAGGGTTGCTGTCACAGACTGGAGGAGGTTGCGCGGCAACTTCTTCTTCTATTGTGGAAAGGTACGTGCACGGAGAACACTGATAGAGAGAGAAATCACGAAGACTTTTCCCTTCTTTTTCTGCGAAGGAAGTAGTAGACTTTTCTTGGGTGTCGTTCGTGTCTGGTGGACAAGAACTGCAGTGGAAATCTACAGAGAGTTTTTTTTTTTTTTTTTTTGTCTACGGGGAGTTGGGGAGAAGATGTCTGTCATCACGATGAAACCTCAAGAAGCAGACAACGAAACCTCATGAAAACATATGTGACGCTTCTAAAGAGTTTCGCGGAACAGTGAGGAAGAAAGCCGAACCATCCCCCACTCGCGGCTCCCGCATCGCCCATTCGGGGCGACGAAACCCTAGCCGCCCGAGCCACCCCCTCATCTCCCTCCCTTCCCGCCGCCACTTATGGACGCCGCCAACTGCCGTGCGGCCTCCGGTGAAGGTGGTGGTAAGGCTCTCCTGCCCTACACCGTTGCACTGAGCTTTGGTCGCCGGGGAGGCAGCCCTGCTTACGGCTGGTGCCGTTAACCTCTCTAGTCGCGTAGGCTGCTCAGTTCTCCGGCCTCCTTACCTATGTTACCCTCCCCCCCCCCCACCCACCTTACCCCGCAATCAGGATCCCGGCCCGCTCGGGTTGCCAGATCTGTCTCTTGAAGGTGTGGTGGAGGGAGCCTGAAAGGGGAGAGTCTCCCCTGGTCGACTCCGCATCAATGTCGAACAGACCCAATTGGAACAAAAATGCAAAGGGGTAAAAAAACGATGCAGACAACCAAACATTTCTACATTTTTAATAAAAAAAATCCAGCCGAGTGCTTCTATACTGCGCCTAGTGCGTGCAAGACTAGAGCTAACACTCATGCAGGGTGCGACATGGGTTGGCCTATTTCTCTGGGGAAATATCTCTATTTCCCAGGTTGAGAAAATATGTTCATTATTTTTTAAAATATAAAAATTATATTGTAGAAAATAAAAAGAATTTATTGTACACACATTTATTTATTTGTTATTCTGAAAAATGTTCATCGGGTATTTGCAAAGTTGTTCGTGTATAAATTTATTTTAGTCATGTACGGTTTATGTATTTAAAAAATTTCCATGTTTTATTTAAAAAGGGTTGTATATATGAAGTAAACTATTTTCATCACTAAAGGTCAACGATGTTTATCCTCTCTCTCTCGCTCTGATGTCAGACAAAGTTGTAGGGAAGAAAAAGATGATGTGGGTGGGGGAGGGTGTCTAATCTGACGGTTACAGGTGGACTAATCCAATGATCGTGGTACAGCTGACGTGTCGCTTGGGTCGGTCGACTGGCACAGAGCGCTGGCCTTCGCTACACTTGTTTCTTGGAAGTTCTTTTACCTGATTTTTTAGGGGACTTTTTTATTGACTGGGAAAATGGTTTGGGCAGCCTAGTTGTTGCTTTGTCTCCAACTTGCTCAAGACCCAACCATCGCCTTGCCTTCTCTCGCATCCCTTCGCCTCAGACACGTAGACGACAATGGCTGCCACTTCTGGTTCAGAGCAATGCGCTGACGACCATTGCTGCAGCTGCAACCATCACTGGATGCAGGACCGTCACCGCCCACACTCGCCGCTCAAACGGTAAAGTTATTAAACCGAGTTGAACTACACACTGGACCAACCGGGTTGGATTCTACGATTCAAATCGATGAATTACATCGCCTATTTCGGTCGATCGCTGCACCAGGCCTCCGAATGCCACCCTCATGGTTGCTGGATACAACTTCACACACACATGATTCCAAGCAGTCCTCCTTCTCACATGCCTCTGTGGGCAGCACATGCGTCCCAGCCACAGCAGGACCCTGCACGTTCACGCTCCGCTCGATGCTCTAGTCGCAACATGTTCGCCGTTCACACTCCGCTCGCTGCACCACCCCACCTACTCCGCGTTGCGCGTTCGCATGAGGAATAGATGGCTTGTCAGTGAAGCATCATATGCTTGCCGGTCCAGTAGCAACATGTTTAATGCCAGTTGAAGCTTCGCCATGCGCATGTCATAGTTTCCAACGCCGTCTGTCGCAACTCGTGCGCGCCCCATCACAGCAACATCATGCGTCGGTCACAATACCTATGCACCACCTTCCAAGCGCCTACGGACCCCTTTGCATCACCCGCACTAGGCCATTGTAGCACTGACACATGGAGTGTGGCTACCTTGCAGCGCCGAGTTGCCGGTGTAGCGGCAGTGCAGCGCGGTGCGGTGGCCACCGCCCCCTGCGGCAATGTCTCTGCTCTGGAGGAGGTAGGGGACGATGGAGGTTCACGCTTGAGGAGAGATGTGAGAGGAGGATCTCATCCATGAGGGTAGGGAAGGAGCAAGAGGTAGGTGATGGGGGAATGGATTAGCACTCGATAGAAATTAGAATGAGGTACGCAATGAAACAAGTGGCTACGAGAGGTCGTCGACGAGTTAAGACTTGGATGGGGCCCACAAACAGAGGATGGATGGAGCGTGTGACACGCTGATGCGAGGCGACTGACACGAGAGGTAATCGGTCACCCGATATACATAGATTTCCTAAATCAAAGGAGACCACCAAGGATTACATGTGCACAATGGCTTAAGAATCACCCGATATATATAGATTTCCTAAATCAAAGGAGACCACCAAGGGTTACATGTGCACAATGGCTTAAGAAACTTTACGTGATTGGAATTCCAAAAACTATTACATGAGGCAACCTAACCACGTGTCACTTCTGTGATGAAATCTGAATATGAAAGATATATAGGCTGAATCGCACTGCTTTATCAACAAAGAGCCACGTTGTTTAAGCCACATCAATCAATGCAGAAAAAGAGCCCTAACTTCTCTCCTGCTTGCTAGCCACATCAATCAATTCTGAACTTTGTGTTTGTACTCATCCTTGACTTAATTTTTTTGATACATCCCATTCCACACTAGATGACGCTTTGTGTGAGTCTCTGCCATTCACCCTCTTCAGCCTCGTTGCCTTCTACACTTTGCCATTCCCCCTAGCAACTAAATATGATTCTGCTGCGTGAGGATGAAACTGGTTATTTATAGGAGGTCAACAAGTGATAAATGTTGTGCGTGGCCCATATATCATCATTTCTTTACCAAAACATCACATTCTATTTGTTGCGACCTTTTAATTCTACCATGAGTGAGGTACTTCTCGGCATTTGCCCCACTCATGAGCTTGGGTAGAGAAGAGCCATGAGTGACACCTCCAGTGTCCATTAGGTCCCTTTTCATCATGAGGTCAACTGAAGGGGAGCCTTGAGAATGCAGGATACCCAATCCAGCATCATCTGCATTTTTTCGCGAGACTCGCTGGTGTACAGTATCATCCACCTCTTGAGGGTCTTCCAGATCAGCCACCAGATCTGTTTAGTGTCAGACCAAACAGCATTATCAAAAACATGTTTATTTCTAGTTTTCCATAAGCTCCACAAGACACAAGCACAAAAAGCATTCAGCACTTCATGTTTCTTGTTAGCAGGCCAAAACTTGGCAATGGAAAAGTAACTAGATCCTATATCTGTGGAAACAAAATTTATACTACTACTTTTTCAAATCATTATGAATTGTTGCGTGTGACAAATCCTATATCTCTAACCAAAATGAATCCTCCTTGTCCTTGGACAGTCCATACCGCCAGAGGTTGGGAGCCATCTCAGGAATATGATCCGTGATATAGAGCATGTCAAGCTTGAAGCTCCTGATGGCCGGACGTACGATGTTAAGATTATGATGTTCTATAAGATGTTTCTCTTTACATCTGGAGAAACATCTGGATGGCAAGAGTTTGTAGCTGCAAATGAAATTCAAGAAGGTCACTCGATTGTGTTTGTGTATCGTGGAACTCCACCTTCAGAGTTAATATATCCAATATATCTGGCCATGAGAATCTTTCTTCCTTCTCTGAACCACCTCCCAAGATCTTTGGAGCCATTCCTCCTCCGCACACTTCTTGTGATCATCGTATGCTAATGAAAGGTAAAGTGAATCACCAAATTAAAGTCAAATGTTTTTTGCAATGCTTATCTGATCAATGTAAAAACATACTTTATGTGCAGAACAAGTGGTGCCTGATCCCTCTGGACATGTTGACGCCTCAACCGTCGTTGGCTATACGTTGTCAAGTGGGTGTTGTCTAACCAAAGCATAGGAGGAGAAAGTACTTGAACTAGCTCACAGAATGAGGTCTGGAATTCCTCTACATGTGGCAACCATGGCCAAAAGAAATGTTAAATTGAAGGACAGTTGTATTGTAAGTTGAATCTTTTCCAGATGATTTGTTGCCTGCCTTTGTTATACGTTGGACCTCTTCATCTTTTTAAACTTGCCATTTTTCTGCTTATGCAGTACATCCCCTTGAGACTTGTCGACCATTTCGAACCTGACATTACACTCAAAGACCACGAGGAAAAGATACATGGTGTTCGAGCAAGGAAGCACGATGCTGACCAGATAGTCTTAGAATCTGGGTGGGGTGAATTTGTGTCTAAACAGCGCATACAAGAGAATGACCTCATCGTTTTCAAAAAGGAAACCTCACATCGAAGTTTTCATCCTTGAGAAAACCTCATCATCTTTTTTCACGGGAAATTGTTCCTATGCCCAAGAAGTCATTGAATTGAGCTGTTCTGATGACGATGACATCGTGGTAGAAGGCACGAGAAAATCCAGGCGGCTATCAGGATGTTGTGTGAAGGCTAAGAAGATGGCTTCAGTATCCCCCCCTTGCGCTAGATCAGGTTATAATATTGTAGTCACATGTGCAATTTTTTATTTGCCATAATTTCATATGATTTTTGGTTATTGTATCCTCACCATAAGAAAGTAGGGATATTTTTGTAGAATATGGAGCTCCCAATCTGAATGAAGTTGTTTCAGAGCCTCCTAGGTCCAACAATTTCTTGGGACCTTCATGGCGTCGTCGCTACATTTTAGCCCAACGGAAAGGTCTAAAGGGGCAAGCGAGAAAGAAAGTGGAAGAGAAAGTCCAGGCAATTTGTTCTCAATTTCCTGTGTTTGTGAAAGTGATGGACAAATCCAGTGTTACTTTCAAAGCAGTACGCGAAATACACTCTGTGGTGAGTTCAGAGGTCACATGTAATTTTATAATTCTCTAGTTCGTTGCTGATTCCATAATGGAAATCTTGATACCCACTACTTCTTCCATTGCAATGTAGTATAACTAACTTATAATCCATGTCTGACAAAAAAACTTGGCGCACGCAGCAATTAGAAGTAATGTGGACCTTGAATCAATCATCGATCTGAGATTGCGTTCCTCAGCTCACTCTTTTTTCATTCTTGGACAGAACTTCTGTGTAGGGTATGCTTCTGAATGCCTCCCGGCTGAGCAAAAATGCCTCCTCCTTCTGCTGGAAGGCGACGAGAGGCAGTGGACTGGTAAGTTGGACATCTCGATGAAGGGCTCGAGGAAGGGAAGGAGGTGGATCCATGGAGCCTGGAGGAACTTCCTCTCGCAAGTTGGGCTGGAGGAGGGAGACATCTGCCTCTTCGAGCTGGTAGACAAGAGCGCAAGTTGGATCACGATGAAAGTCCACCTGATCCGCAGGTCGGAGATACAGGAACAGCCATAGCTCTCGATCCTGCACCAGTAATGTGGCTGTAAAATCTCTGATTAAACATGTTATGAGAGAGCTTAGCTAACTGATGAGCAACTTGACCTGTAGAACTTGTTAAACAACTCTTCTGGCATCTAATTTGGGAAGTTACTGGACCCTATTCTGTGTCTGTCGCCGCAAAATTCTCTCCTTATATTGTTGCTGGTTTTCTTTTGTGTTTGACAAAGTTTCTTGCCGGCTGGGATGTCCACCAGCTACCATTTTTTCTCCAGTGAGACTGGGATATGTTTTCCAGTCAAAAATGGTGTAGAGGTCATGAACAGAACTTTGGGCAAGATCACAGGAACATGTAGTAAGTACATGCATAGCATGAAGCTCATAGAAGATGTACATCAAGAACATGCAGGCATATGTAATGGAGCTTGGATTAGGAACATACAAAGAAACAGTTGTCGTATCATTTTACGCCCATTCATCTGTGCCATTGGATTATTTCCTTGTTTTCTATCTGTGTGCTTGGGATAGTATCGTATCAGAATCGGATGTTGACTGTCGTACCTGTAGCTATTTCGAGACTTGAAAGTTTGGTTCCAGTGCTCAAAAGTCCTTCACTAAAAGGGAAAAACAAGAAACCTTTTCATTTTGATACTTGAAAGTTCGGTTCCAGTGAAATCAGGAGCCCTTCACTAAAATAAAATAAAAATACTATCGCAAGTTCCCACCCCCATTACAGCATAGGAAATGCAACAAGGAGTTGAACTGAATTATCTTTTGTACCAGAGCAAATACCAAACTACTCCCTCTGTAAACTAATATAAGAGCGTTTAGATCACTATTTTAGTATTCTAAATGCTCTTATATTAGTTTACGGAGGGAGTACAACATAACAAGGTAAAACTAGTAGAAATGCCATCCATAAGCAAATCCACTTCATAAATTTTATTTATTGAGAAGGCAATACGTAAGAGCTATATACAGGGGAGAGGGCTTAAGCCCAGGTCATCTTTCATACAGAAACAGTCCTCTTTTAAGAGGAGGAATGCCGAATGCAGGCTAAGGTTTACATTGTGGAAGATCTTAAGAGTTTCAAATGGCCCAAGGAGCAGCCGTGAAGTCTTCCATGAAGAAAATATAGTCCCTGCTTTCAAGCTGAATGTCATTTCAGCGAGACCAAATTGGTTTTCTTTTGTGTTGCGCCGGTCATTAAGCAGTAGTTCTTTCAGGTGCATTTAGAGATTTCGAGGTCCAGTTTGAGAAAATCGGGGCCTGAACATGATCGAAGGATAGCTTATATGTTTTGGAGGCAGAGAGAAGATAATGCTCAGCTGTAGCTCCGAATGTGATGAAAAGGAGCACACACCAACCCAAGGGTATGTTTTGCAAGAGCTGCTGACGCAGTGGGTGGATGCAGATCTCGACGGGCATATCCAGACGAATAAGGGACGTGAGGGCGAGGCCCCCGACTCCTCCCGTGTCGCCCCTGCACGGCGACCGGGGGAAACCCTAGCGCCGCCGCGTCCTCGTCCCTCCCCCGACCTCTCCTCGTCGCCGCCGCCGGGACGCGCCGCCGGGCAAAGCCCGGTCGGCGTTGGCGGCGGCGGATCTTCTCCACGGCTCGCTGGATCTGGCGCGGCGGATCGCGGCGGTTGTTGGCGGCGCGCCCGATGCGGGCTTGGGGCGACGGCTGGGCTCACGCTCGCGGTTTCCTCTGGTGTGCGTGGGAGTCCGCTCGGGGCGCGCGGCGGCGGCCCTCGGCAAGCGGTGGTGCGCGCTGGGATCTCGGCGGCGCTCCGGCGTGTGCAGGTGGCAGCGGTCCCTGTGCGCAGTGTGCGGCTACGTCTCTGACCCGGACGGCGCGGTGGTGACGGCGGCCCGTGCACGAGAGTTGGATCCCTTCGAACTGATCTGGGTGAAAACTTGTCTTCGGCATCTGCTAAGGCCGGCGGTGGCGGCGCTATCTGCGTCGTTTCCTTCTTGAAGGCATCGCCTTGGAGAAGTTCAAGGCCACTCTCTGCTACCTCCGGGGGAAACCCTAGATCGGATGATTGGATGACGGCGGCGCTCTGGTGTCATTCCTCCCTTGTGGGCGTCCTTCTTGGAGGTACACATGTGATCGAGGGATCAAAGGACGGATTCTTTGGTGGAGCGGTGATCCATCCCACACACTGATGGCGACGGATCTTGACGGCGTGGCACAGTGCAGATTCGGAGTTCGCTTTGGGAGGATGGACTCGCGCAGAGGACGACGCTATCGGGCGTCGTGGTGGCGTCAATGGCAGAGAGACCTGGCACAATACATGCAACAATACAGCTCTGAAGATGGATTGGTGCCAGGTGGCTGCGGCGCCCTCATACCCGGCAGGCGTCCTGGTTGAGGAGTGCGCCGGACTGATAGGTGCCCCATACCCGGCAGGCGTCCTGGTTGGGACCTCATGTCTTAAATGTTTAGGTTTGGCTGCGATGTCTGTTTGGTATTAGGCCCAGACTATCTGCGTCCCTTCATCAATTGGATAGATGTAGCGACAATTGTTGCTTAGACGGTGGCTTTAATTTTGTTGTTGTATGATTTTGTAAGGTCTTGTAAGAATAATTAATAAAATGGCTGTATGCATCACCCAGATACAGAGACCGGAGGTCATCCTCGTTTAAAAAAAATCCAGACGGACAAGGTCCGAAGCTCGTCCTGCCAGAGGTAGTAGGTTGCTTGACACATACACATGTGGGACTTATGGCCTCCAATAACTCGTGATGGTATTCAACAATTCATGCAGAGTCAAGAGAGCATACTTCTTCATTTAGTTGTGAACCGATTATTTTTTAAGAGCAGAAAAGACACATGAAGTCTCCTAAAATTTTCCCTTTTATATGCAAATATGAAACCAGCGGAACACTTGAAACCAGCATCTAAATGCACTTCACGTTCTGGGGCTCTACTGACAGTGATATGAAAAAGGCAGCCATGGGTAAGTACCAGGGTGTATGCAGCGAGCGGGCTTTTTGGCCCGCTCGTGGCCCGCACAGGACCGGACCGATCGGTCCGGGCTTGCTAGTAAGCTTGGTCGGTCCGGATTGTAAAAGTAGGCCCATCAGAACCTCGGTCGGATCGGTCGAACCGATAACTGCCGCCGGCGACGTGGGCGCTGCGTCGAGGTGAGCATCCAGTCGAGCCTCGTTCACCTGTTCGGTCTTGCATGATTGCATCACACCATGCACGGCGGCTACACATACATGGTGTTCTAGTTCGCCGAGAACAGTCCACGTCCACGTAGTCAGCAGCTGCACACGCACGCACTGCGAGCGGCGGCGCACACACACACGCACGCCATATATCGTCGCTGAGATGACCGCGGTGTCAGTTAAAAGTTGTTGTCAAAGTTTCAGAAACATTCAGTTCCGTCAGGAGTAATTGTACTGTTAAAAGTTCAGTTTCGTCAGTTCGAATTTTCTTCAGTTAGTGAAATATAAGGGCTGCTACTTGGTCTTCGTTTGTTAGCGTAGCCCGTCGCTTTACTCGAATCGTAGGATGGCATGTGATACTAAAACGATCCTAGCGACGTTGCAGGGTAGCGGGCGAGGCACGCTGGGATGGCAGAACAGCAAGAAACAGCAAGCCCCGCACACAGAAAATCGTGGTTGGTTTTCCTTTTCTTTTTACTCATTTTGAACAGATAACAGAAACAGCATGAGAAACGAGGTTCGATCCGCTAATTAAGACGTCATCCCACGACTATCTCCACGTCAAGATTGATCCGCTAATCACGGCAAGGCCAGCACACACAAAATCGTGGGCTCATGCACGCACTAAAATACTTGCATGTAGTGGAAAATCTTCAGGAACAAAGATGAGCGGCCAACAGATGCGCCCTGGCCGGTGCGACCGTGTCTCGTCGCTGCCATCTGTGAACCGTCGCCGATCTCGACCATGCAGTTGTCTTCACCGTATCCAGGAGCTCGCCGGAGTCGTCTGTCGCCGCTGCCGTGGTCACCACCTCACCGCCGGTCCTCTCGGTCCGGCCCAAGCTTTACCTCCGCCGGTCCGGCGCAGGAAAAAGGGACCGCCACGCTGCTCGGTCTGGTCCGGTCCAGTCCACCTGCGGCCGGTCCAAATGGCGGCTCGGTCAGGGACCTGACCGGCCCGGACCGTGTCCACCCTGAGGCACTACTGTAAGCTTCTTTCATTGATTGCAAATGTATTCCCCATTACAAAAATTTGGTATTCTAACAATTTGTTAATAAAAACATGATCAATCCATGTCTTCCAGTTTAATGCAGTAACTAATGTATTACCTTCTGAATGCTGAACACTTGAGAAGTGGCTTCCCTTATCCAGATTGAAGCATACAACTGTAAGTAACATGGTCCACCACTCTTGTTCTAAGTCCAGAAGTTAACCATTTTGCTTGATTGTAAAGAGGGTAAGCAGAGTAACAATCACTTTAAGAGGCTTCTTCATGGTTCATTACATAAACAAAAGCTTTTGTTTCATAACAAGCTATACTATAACCCAGAAGTGGCGACAACCTAGAGATCATTGAGCAGACATCTTCCTTAGACAAGCCGATCCCCAGGAAGTAATTCACTCCGTAAACATCACAATTAACACTCAGGAATTAAGAAAGAGTCTTAGCGTAACTAGTGAAAATCACATTATTGGACTTCAGGTAGGAAGCAAATAGTAAAAAAAGAAATTGAGTATCAAGAATTGGTTTCACAAGTGGAACTAGCTATTGACTGCAGTGACTTGAGACCATAAATACAGTTGACACTATATTGTAACAAGACATAATTCACATGTTTTACTGGTAGTAATGTGCTAGTGCTGATGGTTCACTTACTTGGCCAATGGTTTTGTGTCAGAGATGGAAGACCTCGTCACATCTAGCCCCAATCACACGAACTGGCCAATGACTCTGTGAAAGCAGAACCACGTCACGTGAGTAGGAGATAAGAGGGATGGGTTCCAGCTAGGACTGCGTCACATCCAGGCCCAGTCGCGCAACCTTGACGACATAGAATCGCTATGTGCATGCTCGAAAAGTCAAACGAGCCACCAAGCATAATATATCCGCGACGTTCGTCCTTTGTCTACGGGCTATGGTTTCGACAAATTCGCCGATTCAGTTTCTCAATGCATCTCATTCCCTCGAACCATCTTCTGTGGTCGTTGGTGCCCTTTACCCTGCTTTTCATTGTTGGTCTTCTCCCACGCTTTTCTATTCTCCCCTAGCAACTAAAATGGATCCTACTACATGAGGACAAACTCTAGTTATATATAGGAGGTTGGCAAGTGGTCAATTCTTATGTCTGGTCCAGACACAATCATTTCTTCAGCAAACATGTCATGCCAACTATTTTGATCATTTAATTAAACCATGGGGCATCCGCTCCTTGCTCCCAAAATGCCCCACTCTGTGAGGGACACGCAATACTACCGTTGTACTCGTCACCTCTCGCATATCCTCTGTTTCACCGCCAAAGCGACCTCTGCCTCCCCTTCTTTTTTCCCTTACATTTTGTTATCCCTTCCCATACATAGTGCATGGGTAATTAGAGACAGCAGGGAAATATGAGAAGGATTGTAATTGGGATTGTTTCCCCATGTACGTCTCATGTCATTCACTGTATATTTGAGATAATAGGAAGGTCCTGACTGTGGACTGTATTCCCAAACTTTCAGTTAAATTTCCAGTGTCATATAGTATTAAGTTGCGGTACTAGCGGTATTTTTTTTGCGGGCACAATTACTACATTTGCTGCAATGACATGATTTTATTATTTTGGTGACTTTATTTCACATTTGCTTCATCTAAGTCTGTTTTGAGAGAACTACTGCATCTCAATTTTGGTCTGTATATCTTCTTTTTTTAAACAAAGAAGGTGGCTGGCTGCCGACCTTATATTTCAAAACAGGCTAAAGCCTAATGAGATAACAGTTACAAGCAAGAATTGTCCGGTGCACCAAGGTGCAAGGCACAAGCATTTTCAGTACAAGGGAAGAAGAAAAGAGATGAAAGGGGAAAGGTTACATCAGGCGTTCACAGACTATGCAGTAATTTTTTGGCTCCAAAGCTGCAAAACATCCCTAGCTCGCTGACTATGAGCTCTGTGACTCCAGAGACGGAGCATATCTGCTACATATAAACGAATGTAGGTTGCAGTCGAAACTTTTGAATTGAAGACCCTGTCATTCCTAGAGTGCCACAGGGTGATAGCACAAGCCGTGAAAGCAACGTTCCATTTGTGTTTGAAACTGAGCTGGTGCTGTGCTTGTTCTACAAAAGTTAGAATGTCAGGAGTTGAGCAAGCCAAAGTATCCAGCACCAACTTGCCCCATTAAACGGAGGCTGAAGCACATCGTAGCATCAGGTGGTCAACTGACTCAACAGCAGGGCAGGTATCGCAATGTGCAAACGGAGCAACCGCAGACCATCCCTTCGTTACCATATTTTCTCTAGTGTTGAGGCGCCCTCGGTAAGCAAGCCAAAGGAAGACCCTATGTTTGAGGGGGATCAAACAATCCCAAACCCAGGTATCAGGAGTTGTCAAAACCCCCCAGAATGTGAGCAGGCCGTAGAAGTATCTCGTGCTAAGCTGACAAGAGCCCAAGGAAGCGGTGCGCTTGTCCTTTTGCAGTAAGTTCGGAGCAACATCTGACAACAGTTCATGCAGGGCCATCAACTCAGTCGAGGCCGTTTGGGAGAGATTAGGATGTAGCTGGACGGCCCATGATCCATTGGAATGTTGTGAGTGCACTGAGCAAGATGGATGTATCGCGAAGGAATACAGCGTGGGGAACATCAGATATAAATGGCCCTCTTCAAGCCATTGATCCTTCCAGAAGGAGACCATTGTTCCAGACCCAAGAACACACCTAGAGGAGTTAATGACCATAGGAATGAGATCTTTGAAACCTTTCCAAATGACCGTGTCTCTGCTACTGGTACCCTGAGGAAAAAAAGCCCGACAGTAGTGTGTGGCAAACCATTTATAACATGGTATGTCAGATCCTTGTAGGACTTTGGAGACAAACTTGCACATCATAGCTTGGTTGTGAGCTTGTAGCTGGCGTATACCCAAACCACCATTGATACGAGGCAGTGAAACCGTATCCCAAGCCACTAAGCATTGGCCACCCTTAACCTTGTTCTTGCCTTGCCAGAAAAAAGCTCTCAAGAGACATTCCAACTTTCCAAGATACTCCATGGGCCAGGCAAAGCAAGACATGAAATAACTTGGGATGCCAGCAAGCACTGAGTTAATGAGGGTCAACCTTCCCGCTAAGGATAAGAAAGTAGCTAACCAGCTAGAAAGATGACGATCAACCTTGTGTATGACTGGCAGTAACATACCGTGTGTGATTTTGTGCAGAGAGAGAGGCAGACCCAGGTATGTACACGGAAAGGATGAAACTGGGCAGCCTAGGATCTAGGCAATAGCAGATGCTGTGCTCGGGTCCACAGCGACAGGTATGAGAGTGCCCTTGTGGAAATTTATGGCGAGCCCAGAAAACTCAGAGAAAGTTGTGAGGGCTGACTTGATTACTGCCGCTTACTGCGTAGTGCTTTGAAAAAGTATCAGTGTGTTGTTCGCGTATTGCAGAGCACGGAAGAAACTGTCTGAACCGAGGAGGTGCAGCAAGGAGCCATCTTGGAACAGTTGGCAGCACATTTTCTGAAGCACATCCGCTACAAGAATGAAGAGATATGGGGATAAGGAATCCCCTTGCCGAAAACCTCTCTTTGCCCGGATGGGGGCACCCAGCTCGCCATTGAGAAGGACTCTAGAACTGCCAGTTGACAAGAGCGTGTGGGTCAAGCACATCCATGCTTGAGGAAATCCTCTGGCTTCGAGAATTTTTCGTAAGCAGCACCAACTGACACTGTCAAAGGCTTTGTGAAAGTCCAACTTTAGAGTGATGACTGGCAATTTCCTTTTATGGGCATATTGAATCATTTCAGCAGCTAAAGCAAAGTTCTCGATGATCGATCGGCTCCGCAAGAAGCCGGACTGGAGCGAGTGTTTCAAGAGGGGAGTCCATACTTTCATCCGACTTGCCAGAACCTTAGAGACCAGTTTTGGCATACTATGCACAAGAGAAATGGGTCTGAAGTCTCGCAGTTCTAGGGGCGTGTCCCTTTTAGGCAGCAGAGTGATGAAAGCAGAGTTAATGCCAGTAAGATCAACTTCATTTCTATGGAAATCACCAAAAAAACCTGAGAAGATCATCCTTTAGCAGCAACTTAAAAGCTTTGTAAAACTCATTGGTAAAACCATCGGGGCCCGGACTTCTATTATTGGGTGAGCAACTGATGGCCTGCGGTATTTCTGCCTAGGAGAATTCTTCTGTAAGCTCAGACAGATCAAGCAGAGTGTAAGGAGAACTAACATCCACTGTGCTCATAGAGGAGGCTGGCTGACCCAAGATTGCCTTAAAGTAATCCGTAGCCAAACTTAATTTCTGACCATTCTCAAAGTGCTCCACTCCATCCTGAACAAGGACTTTAACCTTGTTACGCTGAGCTTCACAATTGGCCGCTCCGTGAAAGAACTGAGTGTTCTCTTCCCCGGAGACACACCATCGTACCTTGGCTCTATGCCGCCAAATTGCAGTCTGCTAGAGGATCAACTGCTCGGCCTTGGTAGCAGCAAAAGCTCTGAGCACTACTTCAACAGCAGAAAGCGACCTCATCTCTTCGACAGCATTTATATAAGAGACGTCATGCTTGTTGTTATCCAAAAGAACCCGCAGACTAGGTTTCGTACGGCACCAATGCCGCAAGGCAGCCCGTACGCGCCTCATTTTGAAACTGATTAGGGATGCAGAGGAACAGATTTCTCGTGTGCCTCTAGCCCATGCCTCAGTGATGACGTTTCTAGTTTCTTTCATCTCCAGCCAGTGATTCTCCATGCGGAACAGCTTGCTTTTGGTCGTGTCCTTAGAAAAGGACAGAAGAAAAGGTGCATGATCAGACATCATTGTGGCTATGCAAGAAGCAGTTGATTGCAAAAAACTGAGGTTCCAAGCTGCATTAACAAGAACCCGATCCAAACGAACAAGAGTAGGTTGATCTCGCTTGCTGGAGCAAGTATAAAGCCTGTTGTCAATCTGAACATCATCCAAACCGTGCCCTCTGATCCATGCATTAAAATTTTCCATCATATTCCAGTTGATCTGACCTCGAGACTTCTCATGGGCATACCTATACATGTTGAACTTGCCCAGGACCACCCATGGAAGATCAGGTGATCCAGCCACAGAGCTGACTGCATCAAAGAAGCTCGGTCTCTCATAATTCAGATACGGAGCATAAACCGCCGTAAGCAGGAAGGAGTTGTTTATTGACGTAGAGATCCTCTTCATAGTAACATGGAACTTGTGCAGCGCTACCACTTGACCCAGTACCACCCCAGTATCCCAGCCAACCAAAATTCCCCCGGCCGTGCCGTCAGAGAGAGTGACAGCATGCTCTTTGAGGTTTATTGGCAAGAAAGCTCGCAACTTGAAGGGAGAGACAGAGGGCAGTTTTGTTTCCTGCAAACAAACAACACTACGACAGCAAGAGATTATAGTATAGCGGACCAACGAGCACTTAGCATCCTCGCCGAGTCCATGGACATTCCAATTCAGAATCCTCATAATGCAGTAAAGAACACACAGCCCAGAACAAGAGGACTAAAGAACATATTTAGCATGATCATGATAATGCAGACGGTGCAAAGCACTGGGATAGATTTGCTGAAAGAGCAACATACGGACTCTTGACTGACTGGCTGACAGAACCGACCGATACTGAAGAAAAACTAAACCTGACTGACTAGTTGCCAAAGGAAAAGCAAGTGCAATAGATAACTGCAGAACACTAACAAGGACAAACTCCTTACCGATACAACTATGAACAACACTGCCCGAAGGCCAATATGAATGACACCAGGCATAACCATTGAAGGAGTTGAAGACGCACACAGGAGAGCCAGGAGGAGCACTAGCAGAGGTGGAGGCGTCGTCCGAAGAGGCAGGGATAACTGAGTTCTTAGCTTGTTCTAGGATGGCACTAACGTTGAGGTCGCAACACTGAGCAATCTGCTTTAGCTTGCCCCGAGTAAGCGGCGACGACATGTTCAGCAATGGCAGCTCAAGGAGGCCATCCACGGCCACGGTCTTGGTCTTCTTGCGGCGACGAGAAAGGGAGCTGGATCAGCGAGACGACCCCGAGTTGGACTCAGATCCAGCCGCCGCCGCCTTCCTCCTAGCGGCGCGCTCAACGGATCCCATGTGCGCGCCGTCGTAGGCGTGCCTGATGCGCGGGCTGCACCGAGGCGAAGCGGTGAGCACCGGCGGCGGTGCCTCCTCCTCCGTCTGCTGGTCAAGGTCAGGCACCCTGACCGTCTCCTAGGCCCCCGGAGCGAACAACTCCGGAGTCTAGATCTCCGCCGCCACATTGAGATCAAAGGCCGCAGGGACGGCCAAGGCCGCCACGCCTGTGCCTAGGGGGAGAGGGGAGAAGAACTGCAGCGCAGCCTTTGGCAGGAGCTCACTGGCGAGGGGCTCGCGTGGCGGCTGGCTGCAGCTGCAGAGGGCGGTGGCCACCTGGGGGGAGCACATCACAGGCCCCGTGCTGCAGATCAGTGGAGACGACTAGTGACGGCTGACCACTCAAGAGAATCCCAGGCTCGGGTCGTGGGATGGGATGGAAGGGTGTGGAGCAGATAGGCCAGGCCACAAGAATATGATGGGCTCGGTAGTGTTGCTGGGATGGGAACTAGGCTTCCACTGGGAAGACATTTCTTGAGAAAGCAAGCGTGGGCCCAACTGCAGGAAGCAGCCCAACCGGCACAATTGCCTTAGGCGGGTGTCTGCATTCCACAGAAGGAAGCAGCGGAAGCATGCGGGAGCAGAGTCCACCATCCAGCATTTTGTGCCAAAAGTTGAAGAAGAGGGAGCGAGAGCTTTCTCGCGTAAATGCCCCCTTGGTGTAATCGAAGCATGGGAAAACACCATCATCCATTGAGAGCAGGCGGACCGGGATCACACCCATAGCCACCCTGCTATTGTTGAGCTCCATCTTGAAGGTGAAACTGAGGTCTTCTGTGTCGAAGGAGACCGAGACCCGCGGCGTGCGCACGTCCACCGCCCACGGCGATGAGTTGAGGCAGATCCTGACCTCATCCTCGTGCATGATTTGAGCTTCGGTGGGCAGGGAAAAGGCGCCGCCTCTAATGAGCTTGGGCTTAGACGCCAGCTTGAGCATGGCCAGGAAGTCACCCGACGAAGCCGTCTCTAGATGCAGGAAAGCACGGAAAGCGCAGTCCGCCATGCCCTCCCACCATCCACATGCCCGTGGGCTGAAGAGGACCCAGGATGAGCGTGACCCCACCGAGGCTCGAGAGGGGTAGGAGGGCGGGGGTCGGCGGTGTCCCCGTCATGCCGTCCGGGTGGGCGCGGCGTGACCGTGGGGGCACCGACGGAGCGGGCAACATCCCAGATTTCGTTGATGATGACGTCGTCGTAGATGTCGTTGTCGTCGACACGGTGGGAAGTGATATGGTGAGGGATGTGGTGCAGAGCCTCCACCTTGACGAGGGCGAAGATGCTTGAGAACTCGTTGCCGTGGAGGCAGGCGTGCTCCAACCGGAAGAGGCTAACGAAGCCGGCGATGCTTGCTGCCACCCCCCTCCAGTTCCATAGCTCCAGGGGCATCTTCTCGAGCGAGAGGCTGACGACGTGGCGGTAGGCGAAGCGGAACGCGTTGTCCCCCGCATTATGTGGCAGGATCCAAACGGTGCGATCACCCACCTCCAACGGACTAGCGCTTAAGGCAGCGACTTGCTCGGACTCACGTTGGAACATGACGAATGCCGTGCCAACAGCGGATCCGGCGAACCGTACCATGATGATGCCAAGATGGTGCCGAAAATCCCTACGGAGCCAGGGGAGGAAGGAAGCCTTTGGAGGTGAGATAATGATGAGGCACACGACGGAGTTCTGGTATGACACTAGGGGTAGTGGACATCCAGGGAGGATGGGCAACCATGCACAACCGGCTCCATAGCGAGGAAAGGTTGGAGAGCTAGGCTCGGAGGGGGTGAAAGGGAGGAGAAAGGAGAGGAAGAAGATTGTGTGAGAGGGGACGCCTTCACAGTACCCGTACTTAAAGGAGAATGCGCATGGTGGAGCGGAGGGCGGATGAACCTATAGCTACATTGAAAACGAGTATGGCCAACCAAGCGGCACAACCAACAAACTACTGGATCCCTGCAATCTCGTCGCCGGTGGCTATAGAAAAGGCATCGGAAGCAGCGACGGTGCATGTCTTTATGCTTTCCAAACCGCAGTCGGGGATACGGTTCAGCTATCGAGAGATTAGCGGCAGCAGAAACAGTTGAGGTGGAGAGCAACGCATCTCTATAGGGGGTGCAGCTAGGCGTGGACAACGGCGCAGGCTGGGAGCCACAGCGGGCAGCTGGAGCATCGCCAACATTATCAGAGGAATCCGCGCGCGGACCAGCTAACGGTTGGCCAACAGCAGGCGGCATCAGCGTAATGCAAGGAGCTGAGGTGATAAGCTCGGGGCTAATTGATTGCAGGACGGCGCATTCCCGCATGCAGCAGAGCGCCCCTCATGCAGGCGGGTCGTGAAATCCCTGGAATCCAGGGCATGCTGAACCATGGCAGCCAAGAGATTGCCATCCTGCGGCAGAGATGAAGCACACAGAGGATGAGGACCGAGGAGAGACGGCGGGAGGGAGTTAACCACCCACGTACGCCTACGTGCATGCACCCATGCACGAGCCTCCACTGGTTCACGACACACAAAAAGGTCCAGATCAGAAAGAGACATGCCAACCGAGATAAACCCGAACCTCCATGGATCACGGAGCACGATCTCCTTAGTAATGCACTCATGAGCAACCTGAAAAAGGAAAGAGCCCCACTGACAGGGCTGTACATGGTAGCCGTTGGCACAACCCCCAAACCAGCACTAGTGCAGAACCGGGCAATAGCACCGGTTCGTAAGGCCCCTTAGTGCCGGTTCCATAACCGGCACTAAAGTGTGGGCACGAAAGGCCCCCCCTTTAGTACCGGTTCAGCACGAACCGGTGCTAAAGGGCAACCACATGGCACGAGCCAGCTCCGGGGGTTGGGAGCCCTTTAGTACGGGTTGGTAACACCAACCGGTACTACAAGGTTTGGGGGTTTTTGGTTTTATGATTTCTTTTTCATTTAATTTTGTGTTTTCCATTTAATTCTTTTTCATTTGCTGGTATTTTACGATACTACATATAAATAGAATTTCTAGTAGAACCAATCATATATATATCATCAAATGTCTCACAAACCACCATATTAATTCACACATACACACATGTATAGCTATATACAATTTCTCCTACATGTTGCCTTCGGAGCCAGTGGCATTAGCCTAATTGGTGCCTTCGGAGCACGATGACAAATGGAAGTGGTTCATGGGGGCGGTAGCGGGTAATGGTATTCTCCCTTCGGATCTATGACCTGGTCGAGCAAAAATCCCGCTATTTCCTCTTGAAGTGCTTGTACGCGCTCCGTTTCTAGGAGCTTGTCCCGCACCTCTGTGAACTGTTAAGAAGGATATCAATATGCATGTTTATTAGTTGTGTGACTAGATATCGATAATGGTGTAAAAATTGTGAATAGTGTTCTGACAAATGTACCCATTCCTGTCTTTGAGATCTGCTCCTTTCGGACGCCATCATGCGAATGTTCTCGCAAACGCAGTATGCACACAGATCAGTCCCCTGCGCCTACTTTAGGGCCTTTAAGAGAATGGAATTTGATCAGATAATAATTAATCAAGCATGATAATTAAAGAGATGGCAGCTAGCTAGCTAGCTAGCTAGTACTACTTAATTACTTACCTTGGGTCAAAACCATTTCAGCTTTTGTTTCCATTCGCCTTTAGTGACGCTGATGAACCTTGCCCAAGCCCTGCCCGCCGACGAAGAAAATGAATAAAGGGGTTATTAAATAGTTCATATCATGAAATGACGAACTAAATAGACCGAGACATATAGTTAATAATGATTGAAATTAGCTGTTGACTATCCCAAACAAGATGTTATAGTCAGTATTTGCTTTGAGTAGTGAGTCCAGTATTTCAACTGTTCCGGCGTCAACTTTAATGATACACAAGATCCAGTGAAATTTGCGTGCACACACGTTTGCATGTCTTAATTAAGCGGGCATATGTAAGCAAAAATATGTAGCTAGCTAGTGGGCAAAAACAGAGAATTTGTAGTACAAGACAGTGTGACTCACTAGAAGTTGTAAGGAAGTAGTATATCTTCATTGTATTTGAGGCGCTTCAAGAACTCTAGCATGCTGTCCTCTACATGCTTTTCATGATATGGATCTATTTTCCATGTGTATTCATTAACGGTGTTTTGGTCAATGAACCCAATGCCATAGCGTCCACCTTTTTTCATTTCATACATCTTCATCCTGCATAATACCATAGAAAAGAATATAGTGAGGATAATTACAGGTAATGATTGATCAAAAGGATCACTACAGCTAGCTTGAGACTTAAATTACAGAAAGAAATCACTTACAGACAATAGCAACTGACGATAGATTTGTCGAGTGCGTCTTGATTGTATAACTGAAACAGTTCATTATACTCAACAACCACACCTTTCTGATGGTAGTAATGATCCTTCATGACTTCCACCATGAGGGACTCTCGATTGGAACTCTTGGTAATGTCCATGTACCATTGATGCAATTCATACATTCTCATTGGGAGCTTCTTGACCTCGTCTGGCTTTACCAAAGGTTCGCCCCGAACATATTTCCATTTTATTTCCTCCTCTGTAAGCACAGGCATGGGCTCGATCTCGAGGAGTTGTCCAACAGTGATGTTGAGAATTTCAGCCTGCGTTATATGCTCCTCGGTTATTACCACATTGCCCACCTCGGGAACGTAAACTGTTTGCCCACAATAATATTGGGCGCGCGTACTGTCATGTGTTGTTGGCACAACAAGCGAGGGGATCGATTGCGCCGCCTGTTCTCCCAGCCAGGGAACGGTTTTCCCGCATTTTTTGACAGCTGCTTGTTGTTTGCTCGAGCTCGAGCTCGCCTCCTTCTGTAGACGTGCTCGATTTAACTTCCTGATGTGGTGCTCATAGTCTATGTCAATAGGCTTGGGAGCCGGTGGTTGAGCCATACGAATGAAGTGGTCAATCTTTTCCGCAAGCACTTTCTCCCTTGGCGGCGGTGGCGGTTTCTGTCCAAAGTGGGCGTCCACTTCTGCCCGCACTATGGCATTGGTTTGCTCCTCGGTCCTAACGTAAGCCCTCTGAGGAAGAGGAGTAGTGAGGCTTGGACCATATTTATATCGCTTGCCTCCGCCTGTACTTCCTGTACTACCTCGACTCGTACCGCTACGCACCATAATTGTGGGGTGTCTCTTCGGCGATTGCTGAGGCGGCGGAGACGGCTGACGAGGCTGAGTTGGACTAGGAGGAGTGGCCTGAAGCTGTGCCGGACTTGGAGGAGGAGTGGCCTGAAGTTGTGCCGGACTTGGAGGAGGAGTGGACGTCTGACGCTGTGTCGGACTTGGAGGAAGAGTGGCCTGACGCTTTGCCGGACATGGAGGAGGAGGAGTGGCCTGACGCGTTGGTGGACTTGCAGGAGCGGGAGTCTGCTGACTCGGTGGCGGACTTTGACGAGGAGTGGCCTGACGTGTTGGTGGACTTGCAGGAGCGGGAGTCTGCTGACTCGGTGGCGGACTTCGACGAGGAGTCGGCTGACGCAGTGTCGGTGGCCTTTGAATGATGATGCAATCCTTTCTCCATAGGATGATACGATGTTTGGCCTCTCCGAGTGTGTGCTCGTCGTCACCTCCAGGAATGTCGAGCTCTAGCCCCGAATATTGGTCCACCACCTCATCAACTAAGACACGAGCATAGCCTGCTGGAATCGGGTTGCAATGGAAGGTTGCCTCGGGGGGATTTGTAAAAGCAACGGCGTCCGCCACCTTCATGGATATGTTCTTCATTTTGAAGTGTAGCTCGCAGTTAGTGTTCTCCATGATGTCATCCAGGGGGTATCTATCTAGCATTGCGTCGCCCGGGGCAGAACCCACGCTGCTTCTCGGCATGGATGGGGCGGTGCTATCCAATGCTGGATCATCCGGTATCTGCTGCAGCTTCTGAGACCCCCTTTGTTGGCTAAGTGAGTCGATCTGCTCCTGCTGCCGCTGGAATTTGACTGTCAAGTCCGCGTGCTTTGATTCTAGGCCTTGAAGGCGTTCATAGTCCAGCTTCCTCTGCTCCTCATCCATCTTCCTCTTCTTCTCCTCCGCAATCTTCCTTCTCGCACGGGTTCTATAGTCGGCGTTCCAGTCTGAAAACCCCTCACACATAACGCCCTTGCCTCGTGTTCTTCCCGGCTGTTCAGGATTTCCCAGGGCACGCGTAAGCTCGTCGTTCTCTCTGTTGGGCTGGAACACTCCCGATCGAGCCTCTTCTATTGCAACAAGTAGGTTACCGTCGGCTCCGTTCAGACATGCCTTCGTCGAAACTTTGCCTGTCTTCGGGTCCAACTCCCCCCCCCATGCGCATGCATAGAACCAAGTCCTGCACCTGGGGGGCCAGCTCCTAGTAACCGGAGTGACACCTGCATCCTCCATCTCTTTCTCAGACTTATCCCACTTAGGCATTGCCACCGCGTAGCCACCTGGCCCCAGCTTATGGAACTTATCCTTTTTTCGGCATTCTTCTTGTTTATTCTCGACCATACCTTAGCTAATTCCGAATCCTTGAATTTCACGAAATCGTCCCAATGAGCTCTTTGCTTCTCTAATGTTCCCTAGAATACTGGAGTCTTCCTTCCTCCCTTGACGTACTTGTCCCATTGAGGATTCTTGTGGTTGTTGAATGCAACCGCCATCTTCCTAAGAGCAGCGTCCTTGACTTTCTGCACATCTGCTTCTGTGAAATGATCTGGTAGGGTGAAATGTTCCATGAGAGTATCCCAAAGCAGACCTTTTTGTCTGTCATCGACAAAAGTAAGATTGGACGTGGCTTTGCTGGCTCTCTCCATTCTTGAAGGGAGATCGGGAGTTGGTCCTTCACAAGAACTCCGCACTGACGAACGAACTTGTCCGCGATCTTCTTAGGCGCTAATGTTTCACCGTTAGGTCTGATGGCCTCGATATTGTACTTTACGCCCTCCTTCAACTTTTTGTTTGGGCCTCGTTTCGTCCTGTTGCCTGAAGATTTGCTCGATCCGGATGGCTGAAAGAAGAAAGATCGATTCGTTAATATAATTTCAAGTCATTTATAACTTGTGATGATCACCAGATGCCTGCTTATATAAATATATATACCTCGCCGGTCTTTGATGTTTCAAAATCAACATTTTCTTCGTCATCATCATAATCATAGTTCATGACTTCATCAATTCGGTCGTCGCGATCGAATATCATATCACCCTCCTCGGTGTTGTTTAGAAATTCGGAGCCGTCATAATATTCTTCATTCTGATCATCATCTGGCCCGTGAGGATGGCGTATCATATCGAACAGGGCCTGTTCTCCCTCTCTGCCGGTATTGTCCGCCATAGCTTTTATTTAACTAATCCAAAAGAAATATAAAACAATTTAGTATTCAAATTACATCGTCTCAAATAATAGATATAATCTCGAATACATCGTCTCGAATAATAGATATAATCTCGAATACATCGTCTCGAATAATATATAATCTCGAATACATCGTCTCGAATATTATATATCGAATACATCACTGGCTAGGTAGCTAATAAATAACGAATACTACAGAAGAATCTAGGACACTCGCGGTTCCTGCGGCGCGGGCGGTGGACACCCAAAGAGAAGGAACCCTCACAGGATCATAGCTGAAGTGAGATCCCTGAAGAAACTGCCAGGTATTGGAGAACCTGCCGCCCTCTAAGGCAACCATGTAGCGATGGACGTGCTCGTCCTCCTCCCTGACACAGTGACGTACCACCTCCGGCGGGGCCGGCTCCCTCCGCACCGAAGGAGATCAGGGTCGACGACGGGACCCGGGGCCGGGTTCCTCATCAAGCGGTGCGCCCCTCCAGGCAGCACCTCCCAGTGCCAGCCAGCGGAGCCAGTCCGGACATGGGTCATCCGGACGTTATCAGACGGTCGACGGCGAGGATGCGGGCGGGCATCGTGGAGAACAAATACTAGCTATATGCCCATAAAAAGTAACATTTTTTAATGATTGGATTTTGATAACTAAAATTTCTAACATTTCTATATAACTAACATTTCTATAACATTTCCAACAATGCTATATAACTAACATTTCTATAACATTTCTAATATTTCTATAACTAAAAACAGAAAAAATTATAACATTTCTATATATATAACTAACATTTTGTATAACATCTCTAATATTTCTACAACTAAAAAAAGAAAAATTTCTAACTTTTTTTATAACTATTTCTAAAACTAAAAACAGAAAAATTTCTAACAATTCTAACATTTCTATAACATTTCTAACAATGCTATATAACTAACTATTTCTATAACTAAAAGAAGAAAAATTTCTAACATTTTTATAACTATTTCTATAACTAAAAAACTAAAAAAATGTATGTGTGTGTGTGTGTGCTCACCGGTGAGGCGAGAGGTGACGGGGGGCGGCGACGGGGACGGCGACGGGCGCGGCGACTACGTGGATGGTGACGACGGGGACGGGGACGTATGGGCTGGGGCGGCGACGACGGGGACGGGGACGACGCGGGACGGGCCGGGATGGGGCGGCGGTGACGACGGGGACGACGGGGACGGGGACGACGGGGCGGCGATGGGGGCGGCGACGAGGGATATGGAGACGGGGCAGCGGGCGACGGGGCAGAGGAGAAGAAGCAGATGAGAAACTGAAATTTTTGAAGTGTTTTCTTATATAGGATGGACATTTAGTACCGGTTGGAGCCACCAACCGGTACTAAAGGCCTGTTTTGGCCAGGTCAAGCGGCGGGAAGCGCACCCCCTTTAGTACCGGTTGGTGGCTCCAACCGGTACTAAAGGCCCCCCTTTAGTACCGGGTGGCGCCACGACCCGGTACTAAAGGGAGTGCACTGGCGCAGGTGCGGTGCGGCAAGTTTAGTCCCACCTCGCTAGCCGAGAGGCGTCCGCACTGGTTTATAACCCCCCGTGCGGTAGCTCTCTCGAGCTCCTCTCCAAAGCAGGCCTACTGGGCCTACATGTTCTGTGCTGCTCAGGCCTACCAGCCTTCTTGGGCCTGCATCCTGGCCAACAACAGGTTGGGTTTCTAGTCGTATGCAGGCCGCTCTGGCCCAGTAGGCGGGCTTTTTTTTTATTTTTTTTGCTTTTTTATTTTTGAGTTGTTTTTTTTTGTGTATTTAGAGTTTCTTTGTGAATATTTTTGCTTTAGGTACAAAAAATTACATACTTTCTGTTAGTGCCCGTAGTTTTCAAATTTGAATAGTTTAAATTTTGAATTATTTGAAATTAGTGTGAATCACTAGTTTGTGAATAACTTAACTTTAAAAATCAGTAAAGGCATGAAAGAATTTGTTTGCACATAAAATTTCTTCGTGTTTCAAATGCCAAAACACATAACTACCCTAACTATTACAGAGATTCCCTCCTGGGTGTGAAACACAGAAGAAAGTGATGATAGTGAAGCCGATCACATCCCAGATATTTGGGTGTGAAACTTTTTCTTCGCGTGTGTCCCTTTGCGCCGTAACCATGAAAAATCTCCATCATTTAACGGGATGCTCGTGTTAATATTCACCGTGAATGGAGCAATTTCATCAAACTTTTCATAATCTTCTGACATGTCTGTCTTGTCATCCACTCCCATGATGTTTCTCTTCCTAGAAAGAACTATGTGCCGCGTTGGCTCATCGTACGATGCATTCGGTTCCTTATCTTTTCTTTTTCTTGGCTTGGTAGACATGTCCTTCACATAGAAAACCTGTGCCACATCATTGGCTAGGACGAATGGTTTGTCTGCATACGCAAGATTGTTGAGATCCATTGTTGTCATTCCGTACTGCGGGTCTTCCGTTACCCCGCCTCGTGTCATATTGACCCATTTGCATCGAAACAAAGGGACCTTCAAACCACGTCGATAGTCAAGTTCCCATATGTCCTGTATATAACCATAATATGTTTCCTTTCCCGTCTTGGTTTCTGCATCAAAGCGGACACCACTGTTTTGGTTGGTGCTCTTCTTATCTTGGGTGATCATGTAAAATGTATTACCAGTTATCTCGTACCCTTTGAAAGTCATTATATTCGAAGATGGTAACTAGGACAACAAGTACAGGTCATCTTCAATAGAGGTGTCATGCATGGTACGTGTCTGCAACCAGCTGGCAAAACTCCTGGTTTGTTCACGTGTAATCCAGTCATCAGACCGCTCCGGGTGTTTGGAGCGTAGCAAATTCTTGTGTTCATCCATATACGGAGCCACCAAGGCGGAATTCTGTAGAACTGTGTAGTGTGCTTCAGTGAGAGAATGTCCGTCCATACATATTATTTGTTCCCCTCCTAGCGTGCCTTTTCCATCCAGTCTGCCCTTATGCCGCGATTCAGGAACACCAATCAGCTTAAGGTCGGGAATAAAGTCAATACAAAACTCAATGACGTCCTCATTTCCATGGCCCTTGGAGATGCTTCCTTCTGTCCTAGCACGGTTATGAACATATTTCTTTAAGACTCCCATGAACCTCTCAAAGGGGAACATATTGTGTAGAAATACAGGATCCAAAATGTTAATATCTTCGCATAGGTGAACTAGGACGTGCGTCATGATGTTGAAGAAGGATGGTGGGAACACCAACTCGTAACTGACAATACATTGCACCAAATCATTCTCTAACCTTGGTATGATTTCTGGATCGATTACCTTCTGAGAGATTGAATTGAGAAATGCACATAGCTTCACAATGGCTAATCGAACGTTTTCCGGTAGAAGCACCCTCAATGCAACCGGAAGTAGTTGCGTCATAATCACGTGGCAGTCATGAGACTTTAGGTTCTGGAACTTTTTCTATGCCATGTTTATTATTCCCTTTATATTTGACGAGAAGCCGACGGTACCTTATCTTGGCAGGCATTCAAAGAAGATTTCCTTCTCTTCTTTGGTAGGCGTAGCTTGCATGACCACGATGTATGCCGTCTTTTCCGTGCATACGTTGCTGGTCCTCCCGTGCCTCAGGTGTATCTTTTGTCTTCCCATACACGCCCAAGAAGCCAAGCAGGGTCACACAAAGATTCTTCGTCACGTGCATCACGTCGACTGCGGAGCGGACCTCTAGGTCTTTCCAATAGGGCAGGTCCCAAAATATAGATTTCTTCTTCCACTTGGGTGTGCGTCCGTCAGCGTCATTCGGAACAGGTTGTCCACCAGGACCCTTTCCAAAGACCACCTTCAAATCCTTGACCATATCATGTACATCAGCACCACTACGGTGGCGAGGCTTCGTCCGGTGATCCGCCTCACCTTTGAAATGTTTGACTTTCTTTCTTACGGGATGCATGCTCAGAAGAAATCGACGATGTCCCAGGTACACATTCTTGTTACAATTAGCCAAATATATACTGTCGGTATCGTCCAAACAGTGCGTGCATGCGCGGTATCCCTTGTTTGTCTGTCCTGAAAGGTTACTGAGAGCAGGCCAATCATTGATGGTCATGAACAACAACGCCTTTAGGTCAAATTCTTCCCCCATGTGCTCATCCCACGCACGTACACCTATTCCATTCCACAGTTGTAAGAGTTCTTCAACTAATGGCCTTAGGTACACATCAATGTCGTTGCCGGCTTGCTTAGGGCCTTGGATGAGCACTGGCATCATAATGAACTTCCGCTTCATGCACAACCAAGGAGGAAGGTTATAAAAACATAGAGTCATAGGCCAGGTGCTATGGTTGCTGCTCTGCTCCCCAAAAGGATTAATGCCATCTTCGCTTAGACCAAACCATACGCTCCTTGCGTCATCTGCAAACTCCTTCCCGTACTTTCTTTCGATTTTTCTCCACTGCGACCCGTCAGCGGGTACTCTCAACTTTCCGTCTTTCTTACGGTCTTCTCTGTGCCATCGCATCACCTTGGCATGCTCTTTGTTTTGGAACAAACATTTCAACCGTGGTATTATAGGAGCATACCACATCACCTTGGCAGGAATCTTCTTCCTGGGGAGCTCGCCCTCGACATCACCAGGGTCATCGCGGCTGATCTTATAGCGCAATGCACCACATACTGGGCAAGCGTTCAAATCCTTGTACTCACCGCGGTAGAGGATGCAATCATTAGGGCATGCATGTATCTTCTGCACCTCTAACCCTAGAGGGCTGACAGCCTTCTTTGCTTCGTACGTACTCTCGGGCAATTCGTTGTCCTTTGGAAGCATATCTTTTATCATTTCCAGCAACTTTCCAAATCCCTTGTCAGATACACCATTCTCTGCCATCCATTGCAGCAATTCCATTGTGGTGCCCAGCTTTTTCTTGTCACCTATGCAATTCGGGTACAACAAATTTTTGTGATCCTCTAACGTGCGCTGCAACTTCTTCTTCTCCAAATCACTTGCGGAGTTTCTCTTTGCATCGGCAATGGCCCGACCTAGATCATCAATGGGCTCATCTGTTGCCTCTTCTCCAGCTTCTTCCTGCATTGCTGGCTCAGCTTCTTTCCGCATTACCGGCTCAGCTTCTTCCCCCATAGTTGTATCATCGTATTCAGGGAACCCATGGCCAGGATAGCTGTCGTCGTCCTCTTCTTCTTCATTGTCTTCCATCATAACCCCTCTTTCTCCGTGCTTGGTCCAAACATTATAATGGGGCACGAAACCGGACTTAAACAGGTGGACGTGAATGATTCTTGACTTAGAGTAATTTTGACCATTCTTACAGACAACACATGGACAAGGCATAAAACCATCCGCCCGCTTGTTTGCCTCAGCTTCAAGCAGAAAAGTTTGCACGCCATTAATGAACTCGGGAGAGCATCGGTCATCGTACATCCATTGTCGGCTCATCTTCAATACACAGCACCAAAAACACCAACTTAATACAAGTTCATACAACACTTAAATGCAACAAACAAATAACTCTCTAGCTAAAGCATTTAAATGCAACAACAAATGCGATCAAGATCGCAACTAAGGTAACAATTGCTCCAATAGCATAATGATACCAAGCCTCACTATCGATGGCATATTTTCTAATCTTTCTAATCTTCAAGCGCATTTTCTCCATCTTGATCTTGTGATCATCGACGACATCGGCAACATGCAACTCCAATTCCACCTTCCCCCCCTCAATTCTTTTCAATTTTTCTTTCAAGTACTCGTTTTCTCTTTCAACTAAATTTAACCTCTCGACAATAGGGTCGGTTGGAATTTCCGGTTCACATACCTCCTAGAAAAAATATCTATGTCAACTTGATGGGCATAATTTGTCATAAACACGAAATGCAACTAGTTTTAAAAGAGAATATATATACCACATCCGAATCATAACAAGGACGAGGGCCGACGGGGACGGATATCAAAACCATGGCACTATGTATAACAAACAACGTACGGGTAAGATAATTATACGAGTAACTATATATCCAAATCACACAAACATCAATTTTTATATAAACTTTCATGAACAAGAGGCTCACCACAAGGTGGTGTGCATGACGAGACAGTCTGAGGCGATCGGCGGTGGTTACGGCAGAGATTTTGAAGGCACTAAGTAAACCACACCTACATATGCAAACTAAGTGTTATTTTTGACCTCAAATTGCAAATCAAATACTAGCACATATAATTCCTCCCAAATTACTAAACTCAAAAATTAAACACTATATAAAGCATTGCAAGAGCTAACCTAGCAATGAGAGATGAAAGGACAAAGTTGCTAACCTTTGTGATCATTTGAATCTATGGGGACTGTCGGTGTCAAAACTGGCGGATCTCGGGTAGGGGGTCCCGAACTGTGCGTCTAGGCGGATGGTAACAAGAGACAAGGGACACAATGTTTTACCTAGGTTCGAGCCCTCTTGATGGAGGTAAAAACCCTACGTCCTGCTTGATTAATATTGATGATATGGGTAGTACAAGAGTAGATCTACCACGAGATCAAGGAGGCTAAACCCTAGAAGCTAGCCTATGGTATGATTATTGTATGTTGTCCTACAGACTAAAACCCTGGTTTATATAGACACCGGAGAGGGTTAGGGTTACACAGAGTCGGTTACAATGGTAGGAGATCTAAATATCCGCATCGCCAAGCTTGCCTTCCACGCCAAGGAAAGTCCCTTCCGGACACGGTACGAAGTCTTCAATCTTGTATCTTCATAGTCCAGGAGTGCGGCTGAAGGTATAGTCCGGCCATCCGGACACCCCCTAATCCAGGACTCCCTCAGTAGCCCCTGAACCAGGCTTCAATGACGACGAGTCCGGCACGCAGATTGTCTTCGGCATTGCAAGGCGGGTTCCTCCTCCAAGTACTTCATAGAAGATTTTAAACACTAAGGATAGTGTCCGGCTCTGCAAAATAAGTTTCCACATATTGCCATAGAGAGAATAATATTTACACAAATCTAATCTGCTGACGTATTTCGTAGTGTGACATCACACCATGGCCAAGCCTTTATTCGAATCGTTTTTACTTCCCCACCTCAGCGCATTTTGCGAGGCGGTTTCCTTGGCACGTCTTGTCAAAGCAGAGATCATGTCTCCTTTATTTACGGGATTCTCATCAATACGGACGTGGGTAACCCAATCGTGCCCGTTAGCATGTTTTCTCGATTAAAGGCGAGTCCCAAACGGTTACGGGGAGGGCTCTTGGTATTCAACCTCTTATAAAGAGACCAAGGCCTTACTCCTTTCTTTCAATCTCAAACGAGTTCGCCCGTCGCCTCGAGTTCCAACACCCTAGGCTCCAGATTTCAGGCGCTTCGGACCTTCAACAATGTCCGGTTCCAACCTTCAAGGCCGATGGATGCCCTCCTCCGTCACGGAGGAGGACGTCCTAAAGTTGAGAGAGGCCAAGTTCTTGACCGGCGAAATTTCGCATAGGCTGCCTGCTCAAGGGCAGGCTATTCCCAGTCCCCATCCTGGTGAGAGCGTGGTGTTCGTGTCTCACTTCCTTCGGGGGTTAGGCTTCCCAATGGATCCCTTCGTGAGGGGGCTGATGTTCTATTATGGGCTGGAATTTCACGACTTAGCTCTGGAGTCCATCCTCCATGTTTCCTCATTCATCGTCGTGTGTGAAGCATTCCTCCGTGTTACTCCTCACTTCAGACTATGGCTCAAGACCTTTAAAGTAGAGCCGAAGATGATCGAGGGATGGCACGCAGAGTGCGGAGGCGCTGTTATAAGCAAGAATGCTGATGCTCCATGGCCCGAGGGCTCTTTTCAAGAGGAGCTTGACTTATGGCAACGAGAGTGGTTCTATATCACCGCTCCCAGGGGCACCAAGTGGGTGGCGCCGCCTGCCTTTCGCTCGGGTCCCCCAAAGCATCTAGGGTCGTGGGTCAATAAAGGCCTAGACTGGCGGCCATCCCAGGACGTGCCTTTGCTGCAGGGCCGCATCAGGGATCTCTTAGAAAGAGAGCTCAGCCTGGTCAAAGTGACGCAAGTCATGCTGATCCGCCGAACCCTGCCCGGTAAACGTCGCTCCCTTCATATGTGGGAGTTTAATCCGGAGGGACCACGAGCTCTCCAGCATTTTATGGGCGCAACACCCGCGGAGATGTATAAACTGTTCTTCGGATCACAAGCAATGTGTCCGGATTTGACCGAGGACGCAGGTCCGAGCTGCAATCGCCCGGATACTCAAGTAAATAGCCTTGTGTGCGGACTCGCTATCCGTATATTTGTCATAAACTTGCCCCTAAAGAGTTGTCCTTTTAAACAGGAGTGGATAGCGAAAGCAAAGCTGATCAGGTGTCCGGCTCCCCCCCCCCCCCGAGACCAGGTCGGATCCCGTGCTAGTTAGGATGTTGAAGAGTGTGCCTTTGGAGGAAAGCAAGGGAGGGGACAAGGAAACTATGGCCTCTTCGAAGGAGGCTGTTCGGAGGGGAGGAACCAAAAATTCCTCTCCTCAGGGGAAGAAGAGGACCGCCTCTGAAGACCTGGAGACCATGGCCTCAAAGCGGGGGAATCCTTGTCAGAGGGTCCTACGCCGGGGGGTACCTCGGCCGAATTATGCCCTAAAGGGGATCAGCCCTCCAGCGAGCCGTAAGTAGAGAAAGATTTTCTTTTCGAGAGATGAGAGAAATCATTGCTTTATATCTGAGAAGATTAACCAAAATTTTACCTTGTAGCTCGGACCTCAGCCCTTCTCAGCAGAGCTCGTCTTCGGGGGACCTTCTTCCGGAGATGATGGAGAGCGAAACGCCTCCCCCTGCCGTACCGCCTAGCGAGGCGGGCGACCCTGAGGTGTCGTCACGAAGGGTTTCTCCGAATCCGGCAGGGGCAGAAGGTAGCCATATGCCCCCCAAGGTTCTCCGCGTCCGGCCTTCGACAGAGGCCATAGGACGAGTCCGGCACCGTCCGGTGCGCGGTCGGAGGAGCTGAAGAATCTGCTGGGGCGAGCCTCTATCTCAAGGGAGCACCGTGCATTGATGGGTACGGTGATTGAAAGGATTTCGTCTGCGGAAAGCGGATTGCACGAGGCCGTCAGAAGTTTACTAACAGGTTTTGAGGTACGTGAAATAATGTATACTTTTTGACAGTTGCGCATAAATAAGATGTGCCCTGTGTAGATAGTAGCCCCTGAGAGTCTGTGCGTTGGCAAAAGTGATGGCGCGCAGAGGATCATAATCCCAATTCTAAAATGCCGCCTTTGTATGTAGGTGGCAAAGTGTCCGGAATCCAGCCGGACTGATGAATTTGCCCAGCTAAAGCGACAACTTGACGTGACAGATGCCGACATCGCGCTTGTCAACAAGCGGCTTGACGAAGCACAAGGTATGTAATTCCTCGGGCGGCACCTGGTAAGAGGAGCTTTATGCCAGTATCTTACAATGTGTGTGCTTGATGCAGATGGTGCGGCCGCCGTGGAGAGTCTTTGGGCGGAACTTGCCCGAGCCAAGGAACAAGCCAAAAAAAGTGATGCGGCTGCCGAGAAGGCCCTTGAAGAGCCGAGAGCCGAACAGGCTGCTCACTGCCGAAGCAAGAAAGAGATGGCCGAGATGGCCGTGAAGCTAAAGAGCGATGCTGACCGTTGCAAGCTTCTTGAAAAAGAAGACCGGGCGGGACATACGGACTTGGAGAAGGCCGTTGCCGATGCCAAGGATGTTCGCTTTGCGGTGAGAGCTGCGAAGGAGGAGCTGCGTCAGGCTGGAGAGATTGCAGCTGGAAAGACCTTTATGCTGCGGAGGAAGTTTTGTGATCCTAAGCATGCTCTGTTAGACCTATCTGGATCTGGCAGCGAGTGCTGCTGATGCGATCGAACACTTTCGAGATCAAGAAGATCGCGAAGTGGAAAAGCTTTTCTGGTCGCAGTTCCACAATCCAGAGCGTCCACTGTCAGTGTCCGATCGTCTGGCCGAATGGGCCGAACTGAATAGGTTCTCCAGACTCGCTATGAAGTGCGTCATGAGTCACCTGTGTCCGGAGAGATCGGAGCCGAAAAGTTATTTCAGCTTAGTGCAGCAGTTCCTTGGTGTGGTGCCACGTATTAATGCAATTAAGAGGTCAGCATGCATAGAGGGTGCGCGGATGGCTCTTGCCCGTGTCAAGACATACTGGGCGGAAATGGAGACCACCATTGTTGCATCCCAAGATTCGGACAGAAGCCGAGTACCTGCCGAGCACTATTTTCAGGAAGTTCTGCAAGGCACTCGTGTAATAGAGACGCAGTGCTCGAAGGATGCTATGTTCGAATAGCATATGCGATTGTAAAATGATATTTTAATAAATTGTAGGAACCTTTTATACTTGTGCCTGCAAGTATTGTAACACCTCCTGTACGGCTGTTTAAATATATGAAATCTGAAAGATGGCAGTCGTCGGCTTCAGCCCCCACGCAAATAATGCGGGGGTGTTCGCAGAAGGCGCATTTTCACACTTGATCCAACGTCTTGGTCCTACAAAGGAGGTGATAGCGCAGCGAACTAGGCAATCGGACTATAATGCTTTATCACTTTCACTTAGCCATAGGAGCTTGACAGTGAGGCTACTTAGATAGCCCCTGGTGGCGACTGCGCTCGCCCGAATTCAGGGCGCGTATGTGCCTGGCCGGGAAACGGCCCTTCGTTAATGCGGAGGAATCATATAGATTCCGGTGAGTCATCGAGTGGTTGACCAGTCTCACGCTATATCATGACAGTCATTTTTCGGCTTTCTCTACTGAGGTGCTCGCCTGGCCGAACCGGGGCACAATCGCAGTAGTTCTCCTGGTGCCGCCTTAGCCGATAGAGCGGAACGTAAGGCAGCCGAACACAGGAGCCGGGCAACCCAACATTTGACCAAAGACATGATTCGGAGCTGATGCATATAAGGCCAAAGTTGCGACGCCGAACACTCCCTAAGGTATTTGGTCTTTATGAGGGCGGGCGAGAGAACGCCCTTACTTATAAGACCCTAGTGTCAAGGTACGCGCAAAAATTCTGACGTGGCCACATGCCAAGACGCCAGCCTCCTCCTTGGTTATACCAGAGAAAACCAGGGGATGTGTATCAACAAGAGACAGTAAAAAAGGTTTATGCAGGGTCTTAATCTGAAAAGAATCCTTGGAACGGGTCCATGCTGCATGTCTGCGCCTGTGTCTCCGTTGTGCCGTATCTTGGACGGGCGCAGCACGATGTTCATCTGTAAAAGAGAGGAAGTTAGTTGAAAAAAGGTCGTGTCAAATAGAAGTTATACTAAATAAACAAAGTATAAATTGAAATGGGTATAATTGAGCTTGATTGTCTGTTATTTTATGTGTGCGGAGCCCCTAGAGCAGGGGTGTACGGCTATTAAGCCTTTATCAATGATATTTTTGTGCCGGACTCGTCTAGCCATGTCTGTAGTCTTAATGACTTGTTTAGATGTTTTGGCTGGTGAAGCCGTTTTATTGTGGGGCTGTTAAGGCGGCCGCACAATCTTCCACGCGGGGGGCGCACTCAATGCTTCCCCTTTAATGAGATGATGCCTCGTGGACCGGGCATCTTAAGCGTAAGAGAGGCATAATGCGGTATTGCGTTAATGCGGGCGAAAGCTTCGCGTCCCAGCAGTGCTTGATAGCAACTTGAGAATGGGACAATGTGGAAAGTTAGTTTTTCGCAGCGGAAGTTATCGAGGGGAGCCGAATATAACTTCAAGCCGGAGAAAACCCATGCAATGGGTATCCGGACCTGGCGTTACCCCTTGAAAGGAGGTTTTGCTGTAGCGAATTTTTGTTAGGTCTATCCCCATGTGGCGGATTGTGTCCTGATATATCAGGTTAAGACCGCTGCCGCCGTCCATCAGGACATTTGTAAAATGGAGTCCGCCAATTATTGGATCGAGTACCAAGGCAGTCCAGCCTGCGTTCCTGATACTTCTAGAGTAATCCAGATGATCGAAGATGATTGGTTTTGACAACCAGTGGCAAGACTCATTTGGGATAGGCCGTATGGCGCGTACCTTTATGGGCGCCGCACGTTTTGTTATGTGAAGTAAGTTTACTGTTTTTACTTCTTATGGAAAATTCTTTTGTTTCCTGGTGCTCTGCTTTTGGGGTTCGTCATCGTCTTCGCTTGCTTTGTCGAGCCCCTTGTGTTCGGCGTTGAGTCTGCGGATTGTTTGAAGACCCAACAATCTCTGTGGGTATGGTTAGCAGGCTTCCCGGAAGTACTGTGTATTTGACATATCATGTCCAAGATTTTGTTTAGGTTGGATAGCTCGTCCCTTTTATCCTGGAGGGGCGGCTTTTTCTAATTCTGCCGTGAGCTTTTGAATCCGGCATTGACTGCCGTGCTCTTTGGACTGTTTTCCTTAGTCCGGCGACGGTCCTTGTTGGGTCGCGGTTTTCTGTTTCCATCCCTAGTTTCGGATGTACTTGGATCGCTGGTGCTACATCTTGCCAACCAGCTATACTCTCCTGCGCAAAAGCGGGTCATGAGGCTTGTTAATGCGGCCATTGTTCTTGGCTTTTCTTGGCCGAGGTGTCTGGCGAGCCATTTGTCTCAAACGTTATGCCTAAAAGCTGCTAAGGCTTCGGCGTCCGGACAGTCGACTATCTGATTCTTTTTAGTAAGAAATCTATTCCAGAATTGCCGAGCTGACTCTCGGGGCTGTTGAGTTATGTGACTGAGATCGTCTGCATCCGGAGGGCGGACATAGGTCCCTTGAAAATTTGCTCGGAAAGCGTCCTCGAGCTCTTCCCAACTTCCAATTGTGTTTTCAGGAAGGCTTTTAAGCCAATGCCGGGCTGGCCCTTTAAGCTTGAGGGGTAAGTATTTTATGGCGTGGAGGTCATCTCCTCTAGCCATATGTATGTGGAGGATATAATCCTCGATCCAAACTCCAGGGTATGTTGTTCTGTCTTATGCATCTATGTTTACGGGTTTGAATCCCGCAGGGAATTCATAATCCAGGACCTCATCAGTGAAACATAGGGGGTGTACGGCACCCCTGTATTTGGGTGTGCCGTGATGTTCGGATACTGGTTTTGTTGCATTGCTTACGAGAGCTTGCTTTCTTGGTCCATAAATAGATCTGGCTGGGCCATCTTTATGATGCGAATCCTTGAGTGGGTCGCATGTCGGCTTGAGTGCGGCGCCGCTTGCCGCTTTATGCTGGCCATGGGGTCGTCTATCCGACCGGGTGGCTTTCTTACTTTTTGAATGCGAGGGCTCTAAGTCCTCTTCGTCGAATTCAGGCAGTAGCTTTCGCTTCGGATAGCTTTTAGTGTGGCAACTGCTGCCGTATTTGTCTATGGTATTGATTACTTTGCTCCATCTGATTCTGAGTGCATCTTTCGTAGTTTTTAGCTTCGGCTTCTGCTTTTTCAGGCTGCGTGCGGTTGCAACGAGCCTTTTATGGGGGTTCTTCTGCTCCGTGAGCTTATCCGGCGTAAGGTCGTCCGGAATGCAGTTTTCGCCGGGGACGGGTTGTTCGGTTTCTTTATCCGAGTTGCCCTGTTCGGACGGTTGCTCTAAGGCATGCTCGTCGTCCGCCGGCTCATCCTGCTCTATGGCTGGGTCTGTATGGCTGTTGTCTTTATTGAGGCAGGGCTTGGAGCAGCGTTTACGCCGCCGCTTTGATTGCTTTTCGAGAGATCGATCCCTCGTTGCATCCCCGTGTTCCTCGTTATCACTTTCTTCAGGTGTATCCACCATGTACACATCATGAGATGAGGTGGCTGTCCAATGCCCTATGGCGCTGGTTCATGTGCGTCTCCTGCATCGTCGTCCATACCGTCGATGTCTTCATGGTCGAAATTGAGCACGTCGTTTAAATTATCGACAGTGGCTACCAAATGGGTGGTGGGTGGGCTTTGAATTTCTTCATCGTCCATATCCCAACCTTGCTGACCGTAGTCCGGCCAGGGCTCTCCTGATAAAGAGAGAGACTTTAGTGACTTCAGAATATCGCCGAAGGGCGAGTGCTGAAAGATGTCCGCGGCGGTGAACTCCATGATTGGCGCCCAATCGGATTCGATCGGCAGGGGCGCGGAGGGCTCGGAGTCCGGAGAGGAATCCGGCCCCTCGGAGTCACGGGCCTTGCGGAGTGCGGGGCTGGTGTTCGGCTCGATCGCCTTTGGGATCGCAGCCCCCAAGGCGGCGTCCAACCACTCATCCTCGATTGGCGCAGTAGGCTCCGAATTAAGGCTCGGAACCGATGCGTGTGCGGCCTCCAGGGCACTGTTCGGCGGCAGAGCTAGATCATGCCCATCGTGACAGTGCGGCGCGCTCGGTTGAGGCTCGAATCTGTCAAAGATCAAGTCCCCACGGACGTCAGCCGTGTAGTTTAAACTTCCAAACCTGACCTGATGGCCAGGGGCGTAGCTTTCGATCTGCTCGAGGCGGCCAAGTGAATTGGCCCGCAGTGCGAAGCCGCCAAAGACGAAGATCTGTCCGGGGAGAAAAGTCTTACCCTGTACTGCATCGTTATTGATGATCGGAGGAGAAATCGGGCCTAAAAGCGACGACACAGAGGAACTCTCAACACTAGTAGAAAACAGGGCTTTCGTCCAGGCCAATTTAGCCCATTAGTCCCGGTTCAATCCAGAACCGGGACTAATGTGAGCATTTATCCCGGTTCGTGCGGCTAAGGCATTAGTTCCGGTTCGCGTGCAGTTTTTAGTCCCGGTTTGTGCCTCAAACCGACTAAAATGCGATACCATTAGTCCCGGTTCATGCCTCAAACCGACTAAAGAGTAGACCTTTAGTCCCGGTTTGAGGCACTAACCGACTACTGGTTGAGATCTTAGTCCCGGTTCGTGCTACTAACCGTACTAAAGGTCCCATTTTCAAACTCTAACCCCCTCGTGGACCGCCTTTTCAATTTTAAAATAAATAAAAGAAAATGATGGAAATGTCAAAAAATGAAAGAAAATAAGTTTCCCATGTGATATGTGGTCTAGTTGTTGTGAAAATTTGCAAATGTGAATTTCGAATTTATTTGCAAAATCTCTCTGGAATTTGTAAATATGGGCATAACTTTTGCATACTAACTCGGATGAAAAAGTTTTTTATATGAAAAATCATCTACTCGAAAAGTTGCATCCAAATGTAATAGGGGGAACCCCGTTAAACATTTTCAAAATCCTCAAAAACCTAACAGAAAAAAAAGTTACGGGGCTTTTAATACCTAGAGTGGAAAAAATCGAAAAAATTTCAAACTGTGGTCAAACAATGGTCAAACCATGGTCAAACTAATTATTCTAGAATATTAGTGTTACTAAATAATTTGTTCGCTTATTTTGAATTTTGGTCAAATCTGGTCAAACTGTGGTCAAACTATGGTCAAACCATGGTCAAACTAATTATTCTAGAATATTAGTGTTACTAACTAATTTGTTCATTTATTTTGAATTTTGGTCAAATCTGGTCAAACTGTAGTCAAACTGTGGTCAAACCATGGTCAAACTAATTATTCAAAATAACTATTGTTTTCTAAATAATTATTGTTTTTGAAAACAATAGTTTGAAACAAACAGTGAAATGTGCCAATTCATGCTCAAGCAAAATTCACGAGGGTTAATAGGATTGACATCTTACTATTGTCGAAAACAACAAGTGCATTTGGAAACGAGGGAGAATAGAACCCGGAAGTTAAGCGTGCTCAGCTGGGTGAGTAGGAGGATGGGTGACCGCTCGAAGTTAGGTGATTTGGAATGATGAGGGTGATTAGAGAAGAGGATAAATTGAGCAGTGATGAGGGGTGCTGATTAGAGATTAGGGGTTAAAATAATTCAGAAATTTGAAAATAAAAAATTATTTTAAAAAAATTTCAAAAAAAAATTTCAGAAAAAAATCATAATTTCTGATTAGTCGGTTGGTGTTACCAACCGACTAAAGGTGGATTGTTAAAGGCTCCACGTGGTTGCATGCCTTTAGTCCCGGCTCGATTGAACCGACTAAAGGGGAGGCATTAGTACCGACCCTTTAGTCCCGGTTCACCAACCGGGACTAAAGGCCCTTACCAACCGGGACAATAGGTCCTTTTTCTACTAGTGCAATGAAAGCACCAATGTCGGTGTCAAAACCGGCGGATCTCGGGTAGGGGGTCCCGAACTGTGCGTCTAGGCGGATGGTAACAGGAGACAAGAGACACAATGTTTTACCCAGGTTTGGGCCCTCTTGATGGATGTAAAACCCTACGTCCTGCTTGATTAATATTGATGATATGGGTAGTACAAGAGTAGATCTAACACGAGATCAAGGAGGCTAAACCCTAGAAGCTAGCCTATGGTATGATTGTTGTATGTTGTCCTACGGACTAAAACCCTTCGGTTTATATAGACAAGGGAGAGGGTTAGGATTACACAGAGTCGGTTACAATGGTAGGAGATCTAAATATCCGCATCCCCAAGCTTGCCTTCCACGCCAAGGAAAGTCCCTTCCGGACACGGGACGAAGTCTTCAATCTTGTATCTTCATAGTCCAGGAGTCCGGCTGAAGGTACAGTCCGGCCATCCGGACACCCCCTAATCCAGGACTCCCTCAGGGACCTTCAAATCTTGACAAATTTTGGGCGAAATGTGTGATGAGATCGAGAGAAGAGGGGAAGAACAGAGAGGGAGGGGAAAGGGGAAAGAACAGAGCGAGCTCGGCGGGTGGACGAAGGGTTTATGTAGGACAACCTTTAGTACCGGTTCGTGACACGAACCGGTACTAAAGGTGCTGGATGGGCCCCAGACTGACAACATCCTGCCACCACTCTCATTAGTACCAGTTCATGGCACGAACCGGTGCTAAAGGTTCGCCACGAACCGGTACTAATGAGAGCGGCCCGGCTAGCCGTTGGAACCGGCACTAATGTACACATTAGTGCCGGCTCAAATTCAAACCGGCAGTAATGTGCTTCACGTTTGACCCTTTTTCTACTAGTGCAGGTGACCAGGAGGGATGCAAAAGTTGTGGGCGAGAACGTGACCCCGTCGTTGAGGACGACAGCGAGCACCCCGGCCGACCGGCAACGACCAGCCACCGCCGAAACAGTGCCACAACATACTTGGACAGCATGGCATCCTCAAACCTAGAACCATCCATGGAACAAGCTAGAAAGCCCTAGAGAACCCTATAGCTAGACCTCAAAGAGAACAACAAGACGCCGGAGCGACAAGCATGCATCAAGGTTGGGCTGCAGTTCAGAACATGCACTACAAAGAACTGACCTGAAGACCAGCGGAAAGCCGAGGACGAAGGAAGCCGTTGATCCTGACCTAAACCTCAAGCTGCGCGGCGGAGCTTAGGTGTGGGTGGACGTCGGGCCCGAGTGGTGCACGACGGGGTGGTGTCCGTCGACACTAGATCAGCAGACGGCGATGAGCTCGCGCCTCCTAGCTAGCTGGGTGGACGCCGTGCCCAGGTGCCACACGGCGGTGCGGAGGCCAGTGGGTGGACGCCGTGCCCGGGTGGCACACGGCGGTGCGGTCGCCACGGACGCCGGATCAGCAGTTAGCAGTCAGCAGGCCATCAGCTCGTTTGCCATGCTCTTACCCTGTATATCTTCTTAATTTTAGATAGTAGATGCATTTAAATATTTTAGATAGTAGATGTACTATCATCTTCTAAAAAACTGCATGTAGCATGGTGTTGCGGTACTAGCGATTTTTTTTCCGGGGACAATTACTACATTAGCTGCAATGACATGATTTTATTATTTTGGTGACTTTATTTCACATTTGCTTCATCTAAGTCTGTTTTTAGAGAACTACTGCATCTCAATTTTGGTCTGTATATCTTCTTAATTTTAGATAGTAGATGCATTTAAATATTTTAGAACTAGTGTAATCATTACGTGGTCAGATGGCTGCAAACCAGACAAAACAAAGACCCCATTTGCCAAAATTTTGGTAGATATAATGGTCACAATCCAAACAACAACAACTTGCCAAAATTTTGGTCATGCCAAAATTTTGGTGGGGCTAGTTGGGGCTCAAACCAAACATACCTTCTTGAGCTTCATCGTGAATAAGCCAACACCTTTTCTTGGCGCTTCTATGCAAAACCTTATGTTTGAGACGGAGTTTTTGGTGACGTTTCCTAATGCTCAGAATATTGATGATTTAGTTCACATTGGGAAAGTGTTCTTGAGAACTATCACTAGTGGAAAAACAGGCTTTCCGTCCAGCCCATAAGTCGCGAAGCTGTAGGAACCGCGACCAATGGGACCTTTAGTCGCGGTTCTGGAGGTGAACCGCGACCAAAGACTCCTGGGCCTGTGGCGCCGGTGGCCACTGGTGCACGTGAGGGGCTTTAGTCGCTGTTGGCAGACCAACCGACTAAAGGTCCTCAAAGGGCTCAAGGCCTTTAGATCGCGGTTGGCCAGCCAACCGGGATTAAAGGTTAGACCTTTAGTCGCAAAGAGTCGGCCAACCGCGACTAATGGCCCGAACCTTTAGTCGCTGGTTGGCAGACCTTTAGTCGCGGTTGGTCCGCCAACCGCGACTAAAGGGATTTGAGGCCTCATTTTCAAACTCTACCCCCAGGATCGCTTTTCAGTTTTAGAAAAACAAAAGAAAATTATGGAAATGTCAAAAAATAAAATAAAATAAGTTTTCCATGTGATATGTGGTCTAGTTGTTGGGAAAATTAACAAATATGAATTTCGACTTTATTTGCAAAATCTCTTTGAAATTCTTAAATTGGCATAACTTTTGCATACGAACTCTGATGAAAAAGTTTTTATATGAAAAATCATCTACTCGAAAAGTTACATCCGAATTTAACCGGGGAACCCGTTAAACATTTTAGAATCCCCAAAACCTAACAGAAAAAAAGATACGGGCTTTTAAGTTCGGGAGGCAAAAAATTCAAAAAATTCAAATTGTGGTCAAACTGTGGTCAAACAATGGTCAAACTAATTATTCTAGAATATTAGTGTTACTAAATAATTATTTCAGTTTTTAAAATTTTGGTCAAATCTGGTCAAACTGTGGTCAAAAATGGTCAAACTAATTATTCCGTAAATATTAGTGTTACTAAATAATTATTGTTTTTAAAACAATAGTTTCAAACTCAAACAAAGGAAATGTGTCACTTCATGCTCAAGCTAAATACCGAGGGTTAATAGAATTGACATCCTACTATTGTCGGGAAAACAACAAGTGCAGATTTGGAAACGAGGGAGAATAGAACCCGGAAGTTAAGCGTGCTCAGCCGGGGAGGAGGAGGATGGGTGACCGCTCGAAGTTAGATGATTTGGAATTATGAGGGTGATTAGAGATTAGAGGATAAATTGAGCAGTGATGAGGGGTGGTGATTAGAGATTAGAGGTTAAAATAATTCAGAAATTTGAAAATAAAAAAAATGAAAAATTCGCAAAAAAATTAAGTAAAAAATTTAAACTCATGGAGGAGGCTTTAGTCATGTTAGCCACGAGAACCGGACTAAAGCCTTTAGTCATGTTCGAAGAGGCGCGACTAAAGGGGGGGGGGTCTTTAGTCGCGCTTATCTGGTCGCGGTTGCGCAGCCGCGACTAAAGCCTGTTGCGAACCGCGACCAAAGGCCTTTTTTCCACCAGTGTATACCACAGGAAATTATGGAAATCAAGCATTGGATGACCGATATTTAGCCTAAATTTTTCCGTGATACGTCCCGGTTCAGGATCGAAGGGATTCCAATGGATTTTAGGAGCAAAGAGGTCTTTTTTTGTGTTCGGCCTGATAGGAAAACCTAAGAGCTATGAAAAGAACGGTCCTACAAATTTCGCCCGTGTGCATCTGAAGACTGGGTGCCGTGTTGATTCCTTTTTTTTTTGAAAAGGCAAATATGTTAATACCACGAAGATACCAATTACACCCAGCCTCTGCACCTACAAGATATCGCAAAGACATCCAGAATGCACATAGCCAAAGAAAAGAATAAAAAAGAAAGGAAAAAAACAAAGGTCCCGCCACAATGATTGACTTTTCTCGGTGGCCGCATACAAACCACCACCAAATACATCACCCAAAAACACAAAAGGTCTCCAAAAGTAATACCTCCAAAAAGAAAACTGTGCACTAGTGTCGTCGTTGCCCGATCCAATTTTAGGTATCTGAACCAAGGAGCGCATCACCCGCAATTGGGAGGAGGCAAGGAACAAGATCTTGCACTTCGCCCAGAGATCGCTCACATCAAATCAGGACAAACCCGCACACAAAAAATTGATAGCGAGGGCCTCTTTTCAAGCCCTCCTTTTCTCTCTCTCTCTCTCCATTTATCCTTCATGTTGCCATTGAAGAACATTGCCGTCTGTGTGGTGTTATGAGACAGTTGGTGCATATATGATCATGGTTGTAGTTTGCTGATGCTGGATCTCATCATTTTGGTTTTTTCCTTGCCTATACATAGTTTTGGTCTTTTATGACTTTGCTAGTTTTTTGGAACATAGACGCTAGTTGCTTCCGGCTTTAAATTAATAAAGCCACATAGGAAGCATCCAAGGTTTGCACATCGCAGACAACACATAACAAAACAGTCTCAAGAGGCTACATCAGCCACGCATAACACAACTCAAATAACAGACACAGGTGGGACCCGACCCACTCTAGCTCCGACACTAGACCCAAAAGGGAACAGAAGACGCTTCAATTCGCTTGCCGCAGACTTGGGATACATGTAGCGATCCGCTCCATAGTGCTCTTCATGTGGTCAGCATCACATTGCTTCCCCAGCGGTGCCCAGCTCTGTAAAAATAAGTGACATTTGAAAATAACATCAGTTGGATTGGACGGAAACTTGTGTTCCATAGTCAATTTGTTACGCACAGTCCAAAGGGACCAACGCAATGCACCCACGCAAATCCACAAAATCTTGGCCTTGGCGCCCCTCTGCGCCTGTAATATAGCTAACAGCTCGGTCCCAATATTAGGATTCCAATTTTGTTGGAAAACCTGCCGCACCGCGCTCCAGGCAAAGCGGGCCAGTGCACATTGGAACATGGCATGGTTCGCGTCCTCTAGCGACTCACATACCACACATGTCCCGTCCGAGGGCCCGTTGCGTTTAGCCACGTTCTCAGCCGTTGGTAGCCTATTGCGGAATAATTGCCAAAGGAAAATCTTAATCTTTAGCGGCACCCTAGCCTTCCAAAGTTTCCTGGCAATATCTAACGAATGGCCCTCCGTCATCTTATTGTACAAGGACTTCACCGAGAATTTACGAGACGCCGACAAGTCCCAAGCGACAACGTCCTCATCTAAATTCAAAGTAATGTGTCCCAGCCGTGCCTGCAGCAAGTCCCAACTTGCTATTTCCGCCGCGTTCAACTGTCTCAGAAAGTTAATCGCAGGCGGTGTCGAGCATAAAGCCTCTCCCACCAGGATTAGCGGGTCCGCCGTCACCTGGTATAACTGCGGAAACTCTTGCCACAGCGGCTTGTCGCCCAACCAACGATCCAACTAGAACCTAGTCGATCTGCCGCTATTCACCTCAAATCTCGCCCTCAACGAGAAGGCTGGCCTAACCGCCTGGAGCCCATTCCAAAACGGCGAGCCCGAAGCCTTGGCATTAAATACATCGCCGTCCGGGAAGTATTTTGCCCGCAGGAGGTCCGCCCATAGACCCCCTTCCTTAGTAGCTAACTTCCACCACCATTTGGAAAGCAACGCCACATTCATAAGTTTGGAATTAGTGATCCCTAACCCACCATACTTCTTAGGGCGGCAAACCGCCGCCCATTTTAGCATATGGTATTTCTTTTTAAGTCCCGCTCCCTCCCAAAAGAATTTGGAGCGTGGCGTATCAAACTTCCCGTGCACCCCGTCTGCCAACAAGAACATACCCATCGTAAACAGAAGTAGGGATGACACACTCCAATTGGTGAGAATCAATCGAGCCGCCGAAGACATAAAACGACCCTGCCATGGACTAACCCTATTGGCGACTTTACCATACAACGGTTCCCATTCGGAGATGGTAAGTTTTTTGTGCGAGATCGGTAACCCGAGGTACTTAATTGGAAAACTCCCTAGTTTACAATTAAGGAGGTTAGCTATCCTGACACGCTCATGCTGATCCATTCCCATTATAATAACCTCACTTTTTAGGAAGTTAATCTTGAGCCCCGATAGCATTTCGAACGCGAGGAGGGCTAGCTTGATAGTAGCAATGCTGTGCTCATCAGGTTGGAACAATAGCATCGTATCATCAGCGTATTGTAGATGCGTCACCCCCCCGGGATGAGGTGTGGCACTACGCCTTTCACATGACCCGCCCCTCGGGCCCTTGCCACCATTGCAGCAAGCGCATCTGCCACAAAATTAAAAATCAAAGGGGAGCTAGGGTCTCCCTGCCGAAGACCTCTTTTGTTTCGGAAGAATTTGCCCATCTCCCATTGATCGACACCGCTGTTTGCCCACAGCTAACAGGTGTATAATCCTATGAACAAAGCCTGCGTCAAAACCATTTTTGAGCAGCACCTCCCGCACGAACTCCCAGTTCACTCGATCATAGGCTTTCTCGAAGTCGAGCTTGAGCAGAACCCCTTTCCCTTTTGTTCGTTTTATCTCATGCACGATCTCTACCAGCACAACTGGTCCCTCCAAAATATTGCGCCCCTTGATGAACCCAGTCGGCATCTACTGATCACCCTTTGCGCAATAGGTGTCAGCCGGACAGCATAGGCTTTGGCACACAGCTTGAATGGAATGTTAATAAGCGTGATAGGTCTAAATAACTTGATGCTGTCCGCGCCCTTAACTTTGGGGATGAGACTAATCACCCCAAAATTTAAACGGGCCAGGTCCACTTGGCCCAACGCAAAGCCATTGACGATTGCGTGAAACACATGCTTCAGACTGGGCCAGAATTTTTTGAAAAACTCTACCGGCCACCCATCAAGGCCCGGGGCCGTGCCCGTTTTCATAGAGGCTAGCGCACGGTCAATCTCCTCCGGAAGGAAAGACAAAACAAGTCCTATGTTTTCTTCCTGTGAGACCCGCTCGGTAGGACCCCACAGATCCTCCCGAAGGCAGAGCCGCTTCTCCTCAGCCGTCCCCAACAGGCCAATGAAGAAGTCATAAATATGCTCACAAATCTCCGCCTGGGTGACCAATACCCTATCCCCATGATTAAGGCGAAGAATAGCACATTTACGTTTTCTCCTGTTGGCGAACGCGTGGAAGTAACCTGTGTTTGCGTCGCCTTTGGTCACCCACTTGATGCCGCCCCTACGGTGCCAATACTCCTCTTCAGCTCACATAATGGATAGCACTTGGTCTTCCAGCGCATATCTCAGAGCCCACTCCTGCTCGGAGAAGACTCGAACATCCGCTTCCGCGTCAAGCGTTGTGATTTGAGCCACAAGCTTGGCACGCTCCTTTTTGGATTCGCTACCAAAATTCGCTCCCCAACCCCTGAGGAACGCTCGCAGCCTAGCCGCAGCTACCGACCAAAACTCAGCCGGGCCCCTTTGGGGGCCCAACTGAGACACAATAGCATCCCACCTCTCACACACCATGGTCTCGAAGCCCTCTGCTTCAAACCAGGCAGTTTCAAAAAAGAATCTGCTACTGCGTCGAATCTGCTCCTCCCCTGAGGAGAAGACCAAAGGGATGTGATCAGAGCCTATCCTAGTTTCTGCTACTAACAGGCACATCGGGAAGAGAGCTTCCCACTCCGGGCTGAAGAAGACCCAGTCGAGAACTGACCTACGGACGGAGTTGCTTGTTGGTCCACGTGAATCTTGCCCCGGTCCGAGCAGCCTCCCGTAATGAGGCTGCCGCAATAGCGTTGTTGAAAAGGGACACCCTAGCCCAGTCCACAATGCCATTGTTCTTACCCGAACCCGATCGGATCAAGTTAAATTCGCCTCCTACAATGACCGGGAGGTTAGCTGTCCGTTTGGCCCCCACCATCGCGGAAACCTCATCTAAAAAGCCTGCCGACTTCGAGTGATCCGCAGGCCCATAGACACCAATGACTACCCAAACCAGATTCGAAGCGCGGTGCCTAACCGTGGCCATAATGCAAAAAACACCAAATTCCCACACCAAGACATCACAAACATCATTATTACAACCCATGAGAAGGCCACCCGAATGGCCCGAAGAAGGAACCCAGCGCCAACTAAATCGCTGTAAAGGATCGATCGCAAGTAAATCACGAGGAGAAAAGTCGGCCTTGATGGTTTCCTATAACACAAAAATATCGATACGCTCCTTGGCCATGTATTCCCTGAGCTGCGTGCGACGCCCTATGTGCCCACAGCCCCGAATATTCCAGAAGAGAAACCGCATTACAACACCCGATTGTGGAGGCGAACTCCTCGCGAGCTCACCGCCTTTTGCACTCTCTTCCTAGCCGGTGCACGGCTGGCAGAGGGAAAGTCAGAGCCTTCCTTCGTCTCTACTTCCCCTTCGGGCATCACCACAACCAACTGTCCCCCTGGGCAGTCTTTCTGTGTGTCCAAGGCCTGGCAGCGCGCTGCCGCCTCGGCCAAGGCAGCTTGTGCCTCCTCTCGCGCGCGCACTAACGGGATAATCTCAGCAGAACTAGACCCCAGCTCCACCCCGCTATAATGTAAAATCAAAGCAAGATGTTCGTCCGAGAACGCGCTGAGAATTTTAAAAGAGGGGAGGGGGTTACCAGACACGTCCAAGTTCTTGTCCGCCGTACACAGTTTCGCACTCACCATGGATGAGAGATCTCCCAGCTTGAACTTCGCTCTGGTGCTCGGCTCCCGCGTCGCCACCGGCGTGGCCTTGGAGCACTTGGCCTTGAAGCCCACATCCCCCGCCGCCAACTCCGACCCCAGCTCACCACGCAGAGACGCCGCCATGTTAGGAGCGGGCTGGGCCACGGTCTTGGGTCCCGGCTTCCTGCCCACCGTCTTCTTGGGCGGCCTGCCCGCTCACCCTGAGCCCCGCTTGCCCGAGGTCGGCGTAACACCTTCCTTGGGCAGATCAGCAGCCCCGGCCTGCGCAGCCATCGGAGAGGTGGGAATTTAGGTCCTCCCCCCACCAGCCCCGCACCATCAACGGCCCCAGATACCAACGCCAGTGAGGGGCGAGGCATAGGCAACTGCTGCGCCAAGTTGGATCCATACTCATCAAAGGCCCCTGCCAAGTCACGCGCCAGGTTCGGACCGCTAACAGCAGTATCCTAGGTCGCCACCACCATCGCCCGCCCTTCCATCGCACCAAGCTTGTCCCACGTCTCTGTGTCAATGGAAGTGTCTGGCATGCTGTCTTCAGGATCCTCTTCTTGCCCTCCCATAACCACGTCCTGACGCTGCTGTCCTCCGGCCTGCCTTTGTCAGCCCTAGGAGCTGCCGGAGCCGGGTCTCCCACTAGTAGAAAATGGGCCATTAGCACCGGTTCATAAGGCCCTTTAGTGCCAGTTTCGGAACCGGCACTAACATTTCGGCACTAAAGCCCCCCCCCCCTTTAGTACCGGTTTAGCACGAACCGGTGCTAAAGGGTAACCACGTGGCACGAGCCAGCTCCGGGGGCTGGGAGCCCTTTAGTACCGGTTGGTAACACCAACCGGTACTAAAATGTTTGGGGGATTTTTGGTTTTATGATTTCTTTTTCATTTAATTTTGTGTTTTCCATTTTAATTCTTTTTCGTTTGCTGGTATTTTACGGTACTACACATTGTACACGTATATATATATATATATATATATATATATATATATATATATATATATATATATATATATATATATATATAAATAGAATTTCTAGTAGAACCAATCATATATATATAGCATCAATGTCTCACAAACCACCATATTAATTTACACATACACACATGTATAGCTACATACAATTTCTCCTACATATGCATGTTGCCTTCGGAGCCAGTGGCATTAGCCTTATTGGTGCCTTCGGAGCACGATGACTATTGGAAGTGGTTCATGACATGTTCGATGGGGGAGGTAGCGGGTAATAGTATTCTCCCTTCGGATTTATGACCTGGTCAAGCAAAAATCCCGCTATTTCCTCTTGAAGTGCTTCTACGCGCTCCGTTTCTAGGAGCTTGTCCCGCACCTCTTTGAACTGTTAAGAAGGAGATCAATATGCATGTGTATTAGTTGTGTGACTAGATATCGATAATGGTTTAAAAATTGTGAATACTGTTCTGACAAGCGTACCCATTCCTGTCTTTGAGATCTGCTCCTTTTTGACGCCATCATGCGAATGTTCTCGCAAACGCAGTATGCACACAGATTAGTCCCCTGCGCCTGCTTCAGGGCCTTTATTACAAGAATGGAATTTAATTTGATCAGATAATAATTAATCAAGCATGATAATTAAAGAGATGGCAGCTAGCTAGCTAGCTAGTACTAACCAGCTGTGGTTTCCATTCGCCTTTCGTGACGCTGATGAACCTTGCCCAAGCCCTGCCCGCCGACAAAGAAAATGAATAAAGGGGTTATTAATTAAATAGTTCATATCATGAAATGACGAACTAAATAGGCCGAGATATATAGTTAATAACGATTGAAATTACCTATTGACTATCCCATACAAGATGTTGTAGTCACTATTTGCTTTGAGTAGGGAGTCCAGTATTTCAACTGTTCCGGCGTCAACTTTAATGATACACAAGATCCAGTGAAATCTGCATGCACACATGTTTGCATGTCTTAATTAAGCGGGCATATGTAAGCAAAAACATGTAGCTAGCTAGTAGGCAAAAACAGAGAATTTGTAGTACAAGAAAGTGTGACTCACTCGAAGTTGTAAGGAAGTAGTATATCTTCATTGTATTTGAGGCCCTTCAAGAACTCTAGCATGCTGTCCTCTACATGCTTTTCATAATACTTGCTCATTTTCCATGTGTATTGATTAACGGTGTTTGGGTCAATGAACCCAATGCCATAGCGTCCACCTTTTCTCATTTCATACATCTTCATCCTGCATAATACCACAGAAAAGAATATAGTGAGGATAATTACAGGTAATGATTGATCAAAAGGATCACTACAGCTAGCTGGAGACTTAAATTAATTACAGAAAGAAATCACTTACAGACAATAGCAACTGACGATAGATTTGTCGAGTGCGTCTTGATTGTATAACTGAAACAGTTCAGAATACTCAACGACCACAGCTTTCTCATGGTAGTAATGATCCTTCTTGACATACACCATGAGGGACTCTCGATCGGTTCTCTTGGTAATGTCCATGTACCATTGATGCAATTCATACATTCTCGCTGGGAGCTTCTTGACATCTTCTGGCTTGACCAAAGGTTGGCCCCGGACATATTTTTGTTTTATTTCCTCCTCTGTAATCACAGGCATGTCCTCGATCTTGAGGAGTTGTCCAACAGTGATCTTGAGTTCTTCAGCCTGCATTATATGCTCCTGGGTTATTACCACATCGCCCACCTCGGGAATGTAAACTGTTTGGCCACAATAATATTGGGCGCGCGTACTGTCACGTGTTGTCGGCACAACAAGCGGGGGGGTCGATTGCGCCGCCTGTTCTCCCAGCTGGGCAACGGTTTTCCCGCATTTTTCGACAGCTGCTTGTTGTTTGCTCGAGCTCGAGCTCGCCTCCTTCTGTAGACGTTGTCGATGTAACTTCCTGATGTGGCGCTCATAGTCTGTGTCAACAGGCTTAGGAGCTGGTGGTTGAGCCATACGAATGAAGTGGTCAACTACTTCCACAGGCACTTTCTCCCTTGGCGGCGGTGGCGGTTTCGGTCCAAAATGGGCGTCGACTTCTGCCCGCACTATGGCATTGGTTTGCTCCTCGGTCCTGTCGTAAGCCCTTGTTGGGGAACGTAGTAATTTCAAAATTTTCCTACGCACACGCAAGATCATGGTGATGCATAGCAACGAGAGGGGAGAGTGTTGTCTACGCACCCTCGAGACCAAGCGAAGCGATCACAACGTAGAGGAAGTAGTCGACGATCTCCTCGCGATCCAACCGATCCTAGCGCGTTACATTCGGCGCCCGAGTTCTTGACACACGACAGCTCGATGACGCTCCTCGGCTCCAATCCAAGAGAGCTCGGGAGGAGAGTTCACAAGACGACGGCGTGGTGACGATCTTGATGTTCTATCGCGCAGGCTTCGCCTAAGCTTTATGACGATATGACCGAGGTGGAATATGGTGGAGGGGGCACCGCACACGGCTAAGGAACGATCCGTAGATCAACTTGTGTGTCCTAGGGTGCCCCCTGCCCTCAGATATAAAGGAGCAAGGGGGTGCGGCGGCCCTTGAGGAGGCGGCGGAGGAGTCCTACTCCCACCGAGTAGGACTCCCCCTTCCTAGTTGGATTAGGATTGGGGGAGGGAAAGAGGGAAGGAGGGGGCGCCGCCCTTCTCCTTGTCCTATTCGGACTAGGGGGAGGGCGCTGCCTGCCCTGGCCGCCCTTCCTCTTCTCCCTCATGGCCCACTAAGGCCCAATAACCCCGGAGGGTTCAGTAACCCCTGTGTTAAGAAAATCCCGATTTCACCCGAACCATTCAACTCCAAATATAGGCTTCCAATATATCAATCTTTATGTCTCGACCATTTCAAGACTCCTCGCCATGTCCGTGATCACATCCGGACTCAACTTCTTCGGTACATCAAAATACACAAACTCATAATATAACCGCCATCGAAACCTTAAGCGTGCGGACCCTACGGTTCGAGAACAATGTAGACATGACCGAGACACGCCTCCGGTCAATAACCAATAGCGGACCTGGATGCCCATATTGGCTCCTACATATTCTACGAAGATCTTTATCGGTCAGACCGCATAACAACATACGTTGTTCCTTTGTCATCGGTATGTTACTTGCCCAAGATTCGATCATCGGTATCCAATACCTAGTTCAATCTCGTTACGGCAAGTCTCTTTACTCGCTCCGTAATACATCATCTCACAGCTAACTTATTAGTTGTAATGCTTGCAAGGCTTAAGTGATGTGTATTACCGAGAGGGCCCAGAGATACCTCTCCGACAATCGGAGTGACAAAACCTAATCTCGAAATACGCCAACCCAACATCCGCCTTTGGAGACACTGTAGTACTCCTTTATAATCACCCGATACGTTGTGACGTTTGGTAGTACCCAAAGTGTTCCTACGGTAAACGGGAGTTGCATAATCTCATAGTTATAGGAACATGTATAAGTCATGGATAAAAGCAGTAGCAACATACTAAACGATCGTGTGCTAAGCTAATGGAATGGGTCATGTCAATCAGATCATTCAACTAATGATGTGACCTTGTTAATCAAATAACAACTCTTTGTTCATGGTTAGGAAACATAACCATCTTTGATTAACAAGCTAGTCTAGTAGAGGCATACTAGTGACATATTGTTTGTCTATGTAGTCACACATGTATTATGTTTCCGGTTAATACAATTCTAGCATGAATGATAAACATTTATCATGAAATAAGGAAATAAATAATAACTTTATTATTGCCTCTAGGGCATATTTCCTTCAGTCTCCCACTTGCACTAGAGTCAATAATCTAGATTACATAGTAATGATTCTAACACCCATGGAGTCTTGGTGTTGATCATGTTTTGCTCGTGGAAGAGGCTTAGTCAACGGGTCTGCTACATTCAGATCCGTATGTATCTTGCAAATCTCTATGTCTCCCACCGACTAAATCCGGATGGAATTGAAGCGTCTCTTGATGTGCTTGGTCCTCTTGTGAAATCTGGATTCCTTTGCTAAGGCAATTGCTCCAAGATTGTCACGAAGATTTTCATTGGACCCGATGTACTAGGTATGACACCTAGATCGGATATGAACTCCTTCATCCGCACTCCTTCATTAGCTGCTTCGAAGCTGCTATGTACCCCGCTCACATGTAGATCCCGCCACGACGCTTTGTTTAGAACTGCACCAACCGACAGCTCCTCCGCTTAGTGTAAATACGATCCGGTCTGCGATTTAGAATCGTCCGGATCAGTGTCAAAGCTTGCATCAACGTAACTGCCATTACGATGAGCTCTTTGTCACCTCCATATACGAGAAACATATCCTTAGTCCTTTTCGTATTTCAGATGTTCTTGACCGCTGTCAAAGGATCCACTCTCGATTACTTTGGTACCTCCTGCTAAGCTTATAGCAAGGCACACATCAGGTCTGGTACACAGCATTGCATACATGATAGAGCCTATGGCTGAAGCATAGGAACATCTTTCATTTCTCTCTATCTTCTGCAGTTGGTCGGGCATTGAGTCTTACTCAACTTCACACCTTGTAACACGTGCAAGAACCCTTTCTTTGCTTGATCCATTTTGAACTTCTTCAAAATTTTGTCAAGGTATGTGCTTTGTGAAAGTCCAATTAAGCGCCTTGATCTATCTCTATAGATTTTGATGCCCAATATGTAAGCAGCTTTACCGAGGTCTTTCATTGAAAAACTCTTATTCAAGTATCCCTTTATGCTATCCAGAATTCTATATCATTTCCGATTAGTAATATGTCATCTACATATAATATCGTAAATGCTACAGAGCTCCCACTCACTTTCTTGTAAATACAAAGCTTCTCCAAAAGTCTCAGATGAACCCAAATGCTTTGATCACACTATCAAAGCGCTTATTCCAACTCCGAGATGCTTGCACCAGTCCATAAATGGATCGCTGGAGCTTGCATACTTTGTTAGCTTCCTTTGGATCGATAAAACCTTCTCGTTGCATCATATACAACTCTTCTTCCGTAAATCCATTCAGAATGCAGTCTTTACATCCATTTGCCAAATTTCATAATCATAAAATGCGGCAATTGCTAACATGATTCGACAGACTTAAGCATCGCTACATGTGAGAAGGTCTCATCGTAGTCAATCCCTTGAACTTGTCGAAAACCCTTTGCATAAGTCGAGCTTTGTAGACGAGAATATTACCGTCGTCGTCGGTCTTCTTCTTGAAGATCCACTTGTTTTCTATTGCTTGTCGACCCTCGGGCAAGTCAACCAAAGTCCATACTTTGTTTTCATACATGGATCCCATCTCGATTTCATGGCCTCAAGCCATTTTATGGAATCTGGGCTCACTATCGCTTCTTCATAGTTCGTAGGTTCATCATGATCTAGTAGCATGACTTCCGAACAGGATTACCGCACCACTCTGTGCGGATCTTACTCGTTGATCTACGAGGTTCTCAGAGTAACTTGATCTGAAGTTTCATGATCAACATCATCAACTTCCTCACTATTTGGTGTAGATGTCTCGTAAACCGTTTCATGCGACAAACTACTTTCAAGTAAGGGAGAAGGTACAATTACCTCATCAAGTTCTACTTTCCTCCCACTCACTTCTTTCGAGAGAAACTCCTTCTCTAGAAAGGATCCATTCTTGGCAACAAATGTCTTGCCTTCGGATCTGTGATAGAAGGTGTACCCAACTGTTTCCTTTGGGTATCCTATGAAGACACATTTCTCGATTTGGGTTCGAGCTTATCAGTTGAAGCTTTTTCACATAAGCATCGTGATCCCCAAACTTTAAGAAACGACAACTTTGGTTTCTTGCTAAACCATAGTTCATAAGGTGTCGCCTCAACGGATTTTGACGGTGTTCTATTCAGTGTGAATGCGGCCGCCTCAAGAGCATAACCCCAAAACGATAGCGGTAAATCTGTAAGAGACATCATAGATCGCACCATATCTAGTAAAGTGCGACACGACGCTCGACACACCATTACGCTGTGGTGTTCCGGTGGCGGAGTTCTTGAAACTATTCCGCATTGTTTCAAATGTAGACCAAACTCAGAACTCAAATATTCACCTCCACAATCAGATCGTAGAAATTTAATTTTCTTATTACGATGATTTTCAACTTCACTCTGAAATTCTTTGAACTTTTCAAATGTTTCAGACTTATGTTTCATTAAGTAGATATACCCATATCTGCTTAAATCATCCGTGAAGGTGAGAAAATAACGATATCCGCCACGAGCCTCAACATTCATCGGACCACATACATACAGTATGTATGATTTCCAACAAATCTGTTGCTCTCTCCATAGTACCGAGAACGGGTTCTAGTCATCTTGCCCATGAGGCACGGTTCGCAAGTGCCAAGTGATTCATAATCAAGTGACTCCAAAAGTCCATCAAGATGGAGTTTCTTCATGCGCTTTACACCGATATGACCTAAACGGCAAGTGCCACAAATAAGTTGCACTATCATTATCAACTCTGCATCTTTTGGCTTCAACATTATGAATATGTGTATCACTACTATCGAGACTCATCAAAAATAGACCACTCTTCAAGGGTGCATGACCATAAAAGATATTACTCATATAAATAGAACACCAATTATTCTCTCGATTTAAATGAATAACCGCCTCGCATCAAACAAGATCCAGATATAATGTTCATGCTTAACGCAGGCACCAAATAACAATTATTTAGGTCTAAAACTAATCCCAAGGTAGATGTAGAGGTAGCGTGCCGACCGCGATCACATCGACTTTGGAACCATTTCCCACGCCAAGATCGTCACCTCGCCCTTTGCCGTTGTTCGCTAATCCGTAGTCCTGCTTCGAGTTGCAAATATTAGCAATGTAACCAGATCAAATACCTGTGTACTATCTGCGAGCTCTAGTAAGGTACACATCAATAACATGTATATCACATATACCTTTGTTCACCTTGCCATCCTTCTTATCCGCCAAATACTTGGGGCAGTTCCGCTCCAAAGGACCAGTTTGCTTGCAGAGAAGCACTCAGTTTCAGGTTTGGGTCCAGACTTGGGTTTTTCTCCGAGCAGCAACTTGCTTGCTGTTCTTCTTGAAGTTCCTTCTTCTTCCCTTTGCCTTTCTTCTTGAAACTAGTGGTCTTATTGACCATCAACACTTGATGCTCCTTCTGATTTCTACCTCCGCAGCCTTTAGCATTGCGTAAGAGCTCTGTATAGTCTTTACTAACCCTTGCATATTATAGTTCATCACGAAGCCTTTGTAGCTTGGTGGCAGTGATTGAAGAATTCTGTCAATGACACAATCATCCGGAAGATTAACTCCCGCTTGTGTCAAGTGATTGTAATACCCGGACATTACGAGTATGTGCTCACCGACAAAACTATTCTCCTCCATCTTGCAGCTATAGAACTTATTGGAGACTTCATATCTCTCAATCCGGGCATTCTGTTGAATATTAACTTCAACTCCCGAACATCTCATATGCTCCATGACGCTCAAAACGCCGTTGAAGTCCCGGTTCTAAGCCGTAAAGCATGGCACATCAACTATAGAGTAGTCATCGCTTTGCTCGCCAGACGCTCTTAACGCCGTCGGCCAGCATCAAGAAGAGGTCTGGCACCTAGCGGTGCATCCAGACGAACTCTTCAGGCAGCAATGAGGATAATCCTCAAAGTTACGGACCCGATCCGTAATTGCTACCATCATCTTTCAACTTTGCTTTCAAGGAACGCATTAAAATTCAACGGAACAACAAAGACGAGCCATCTATCTACAATCAAAGGTAGACAAGCAAGATACTATCAGTACTAAGTTCATGATAAATTTAAGTTCAATTAATCATATTACTAAAGAACTCCCACTTAGACAGACATCTCTCTAGTCATCTAAGTGATCACGTGATCCAAATCAACTAAACCATAACCGATCATCACGTGAGATGGAGTAGTTTTCAATGGTGAACATCTTATGTTGATCATATCTACTATATGATTCACGCCGACCTTTCGGTCTCCGTGTTCCGAGGCCATATCTCGCATATGCTAGGCTCGTCAAGTATAACCTGAGTATTCTGCGTGTGCAAAACTGGCTTGCACCCGTTGTAGATGGACGAGAGCTTATCACACCGATCATCACGTGGTGTCTCTAAGCACGATTTAACTTTGGCAACGGTGCATACTCGTGGAGAACACTACTTGATAATTTTAGTGAGAGATCATCTTAAAATGCTACCGTCAATCAAAGCAAGATAAGATGCATAAAGGATAAACATCACATGCAATCAATATAAGTTATATGATATGGCCATCATCATCTTGTGCTTGTGATCTCCATCTCCAAGCACCGTCGTGATCACCATCGCCACCGGGCGCGACACCTTGATCTCCATCGTAGCATCGTTGTCGTCACGCCACCTATTGCTTCTACGATTATCGCTACCGCTTAGTGATAAAGTAAAGCAATTATGTATGCTTGCATTTCATACAATAAAGCGACAACCATATGGCTCTCGCCGATTGCCGATAACTTCGGTTACAAAACATGATCATCTCATACAATAAAATATAGCATCACGTCTTGACCATATCACATCACAACATGCCCTGCAAAAACAAGTTAGACGCCCTCTACTTTGTTGTTGCAAATTTTACGTGGCTGCTACGGGCTTAAGCAAGAACCAATCTCACCCACGATCAAAACCACAACGATATTTCACAAATAGACTCCGCTTTAACCTTCTCAAGGACCGGCGAGCCACACTCGGTTCAACTAAAGTGAGAGAGACAGACACCCGCCAGTCACCTTTAAGCAACGAGTGCTCGTAGCGGTGAAACCAGTCTCGCGTAAGCGTACGCGTAATGTCGGTCCAGCCGCTTCATCTCACAATACCGCTGAACCAAAGTATGACTTGTTGGTAGGTAGTACGACTTGTATCGCCCACAACTCACTTGTGTTCTACTCGTGCAAAACATCAAACCATAAAAACCTAGGCTCGGATGCCACTGTTGGGGAACGTAGTAATTTCAAAATTTTCCTACGCACACGCAAGATCATGGTGATGCATAGCAACGAGAGGGGAGAGTGTTGTCGTACGCCTCGTGAGACCGGGCGAAGCGATCACAACGTAGAGGAAGTAGTCGACGATCTCCTCGCGATCCAACCGATCCTAGCGCCGTTACTCGGCGCCCGAGTTCTTGACACATGTACAGCTCGATGACGCTCCTCGGCTCCAATCCAAGAGAGCTGGGGAGGAGAGTTCCACAAGACGACGGCGCAGGACGATCTTGATGTTCTATCGCGCAGGCTTCGCCTAAGCTTTGCAACAATATGACCGAGGTGGAATATGGTGGAGGGGCACCGTGACACGGCTAAGGAACGATCCGTAGATCAACTTGTGTGTCCTAGGGTGCCCCCTGCCCCCTCAGATATAAAGGAGCAAGGGGGTGCGGCCGACCCTTGAGGAGGCGGCGGAGGAGTCCTACTCCCACCGGGAGTAGGACTCCCCCCCCTTTCCTAGTTGGATTAGGATTGGGGGGAGGGAAAGAGGGAAGGAGGGGCGCGCCGCCCCCTTCTCCTTGTCCTATTCGGACTAGGGGAGGGCGCGCCTGCCCTGGCCAGCCCTTCCTCTTCTCCCTCATGGCCCATTAAGGCCCAATAACCCCGGAGGGTTCCGTAACCCCTCTGTTCGGTAGAAATCCCGATTTCACCCGAACCATTCCAACTCCAAATATAGGCTTCCAATATATCAATCTTTATGTCTCGACCATTTCGAGACTCCTCGCCATGTCCGTGATCACATCCGGACTCGAACTTCTTGGTACATCAAAATACACAAACTCATAATATAACCGCCATCGAAACCTTAAGCGTGCGGACCCTACGGTTCGAGAACATGTAGACATGACCGAGACACGCCTCCGGTCAATAACCAATAGCGGACCTGGATGCCCATATTGGCTCCTACATATTCTACGAAGATCTTTATCGGTCAGACCGCATAACAACATACGTTGTTCCTTTGTCATCGGTATGTTACTTGCCCGAGATTCGATCGTCGGTATCCAATACCTAGTTCAATCTCGTTACGCAAGTCTCTTTACTCGTTCCGTAATACATCATCTCACAGCTAACTTATTAGTTGTAATGCTTGCAAGGCTTAAGTGATGTGTATTACCGAGAGGGCCCAGAGATACCTCTCCGACAATCGGAGTGACAAAACCTAATCTCGAAATACGCCAACCCAACATCTGCGTTTGGAGACACCTGTAGTACTCCTTTATAATCACCTAGTTACGTTAGACGTTTGGTAGTACCAAAGTGTTCCTCCGTAAACGGAGTTGCATAATCTCATAGTTATAGGAACATGTATAAGTCATGGATAAAAGCAGTAGCAACATACTAAACGATCGTGTGCTAAGCTAATGGAATGGGTCATGTCAATCAGATCATTCAACTAATGATGTGACCTTGTTAATCAAATAACAACTCTTTGTTCATGGTTAGGAAACATAACCATCTTTGATTAACAAGCTAGTCTAGTAGAGCCATACTAGTGACATATTGTTTGTCTATGTATTCACACATGTATTATGTTTCCGGTTAATACAATTCTAGCATGAATGATAAACATTTATCATGAAATAAGGAAATAAATAATAACTTTATTATTGCCTCTAGGGCATATTTCCTTCAGCCCTCACAGGAAGAGGAGTAGTGAGGTTTGGACCATATTTATATCGCTTGCCTCCGCCTGTACTTCCTGTACTATGACCGCGACTGGTACCGCTACGCACCATAGCTGCGGGGTGTCTCTTCTACAATTGCTGAGGCGGCAGAGACGGCTGACGGGGCTGAGTTGGACGAGGAGGAGTGGCCTGAAGCTGTGCCGGACTTGGAGGAGGAGTGGCTTGACACTTTGCCGGACTTGGAGGAGGAGGAGTGGCCTCACGCGTTGGTGGACTTGGAGGAGCGGGAGTCTGCTGACTCGGTGGCGGACTTCGACGAGGAGTCGGGTGACGCGGTGTCGGTGGCCTTCGAAAAATGATGCAATCCTTTCTCCATAGGATGATACGATGTTTGGCATCTCCGAGTGTGTGCTCCTCATCACCTCCGGGAATGTCAAGCTCTAGCCCCGAATATTGGTCCACCACCTCATCAACCAAGACACGAGCATAGCCTGCTGGAATCGGGTTGCAATGGAAGGTTGCCTCGGGGGAATTTGAAAAAGCAACGGCGTCCGCCACCTTCATGGATATGTTCTTCATTTTGAAGTGTAGCTCGCAGTTAGTGTTCTCCGTGATGTCATCCACGGGGTATCTATCCAGCACTACTGCGTCGCCCGGGGCGGAACCCACGCTGCTTCTCGGCATGGCTGGGGCGGTGGTATCCAATGCTGGATCATCCGCAAGCTGCTGCAGCTGCTGAGACCCCCTTTGCTGTCTAAGTGAGTCGATCTGCTCCTGCTGCCGCTGGAATTTAGCTACCAATTCCGCTTGACTTGCTTCTAGGCCTTGAAGGCGTTCATAGTCGAGCTTCCTTTGCTCCTCCTCCATCTTCCTCTTCTTCTCCTCCGCAATCTTCTTTCTCGCACGGGTTCTGTAGTCGGCGTTCCAGTCCGAAAACCCCTCATACCACGGAATATCGCCCTTGCCTCGTGTTCTTCCCAGGTGTTCAGGATTTCCCAGGGCACGCGTAAGCTCTTCGTTCTCTCTGTTGGGCTGGAACACCCCCGATCGAGCCTCTTCTATTGCAACAAGTAGCGCATAGTCGGCTCCGTTCAGACATGCCTTCGTCGAAACATTGTCTGTCTTCGGGTCCAACTCCCCCCCATGCGCATAGAACCAAGTCCTGCACCTGGGGGGCAGCTCTTACTAACCGGAGTGACACCTGCATCCTCCATCTCTTTCTCAGACTTATCCCACTTAGGCATTGCCACCGCGTAGCCACCTGGCCCCAGCTTATGGAACTTATCCTTTTTTTCGGCATTGGCCTTGTTTATTCTCGACCGTTCCTTAGCTAATTCTGAATCCTTGAATTTCACGAAATCGTCCCAATGAGCACTTTGATTCTCTAGTATCCCCTCGAATACTGTAGTCTTCCTTCCTCCCTTGACGTACTTCTCCCACGTCATTCTCTTGTGGTTCTTGAATGCAACCGCCATCTTCCTAAAAGCAGCGTCCTTGACTTTCCGCACGTCTCCTTCTGTGAAATTATCTGGTAAGGTGAAATGTTCCATGAGAGTATCCCAAAGCAGATTTTTTGCTTCTCGTCGACAAAAGTAACATCTGGACGTGGATTTGCTGGCTTTCTCCATTCTTGAAGGGAGATCGGGAGTTGGTCCTTCACAATAACTCCGCACTGACGAACGAACTTGTCTGCAATCTTCTTAGGCGCTAATGGTTCGCCATTAGGTCTGATTGCCTTGATATTGTACTTTACGCCCTCCTTCAACTTTTTGTTCGGGCCTCATTTCGTCCTTTTGCCTGAAGATTTGCTCGATCCGGATGGCTGAAAGAAGAAAGATCGATTCGTTAATATATCTTCAACTCATTTAAAATAAGCGATGATCACCAGATTCCTGCTTATATAAATATATATACCTCGCCGGTGTTTGTTGTTTCAGGATCAACATGTTCTTCGTCGTAGTTCATGACTTCATCTTCTCGGTCGTCGCGATCGAATATCATATCACCCTCTCCGGTGTTGTTTAGAAATTCAGAGCCGTCAAAATCTTGTTCATTCTGATCATCATCTGGCCCGCGTATGATATCGAGCATGGTGTGTTCTCTATCTCTGTCGGTATTGTCCGCCATAGCTTTTATTTAACTATGCCAAAAGAAATATAAAACAATTTAGTATAATCTCGAATAATAGATATAATCTCGAATACATCATCTCGAATAATAGATATAATCTCGAATACATCATCTCGAATAATAGATATAATATTGAATACGTCACTAGCTAGCTAGCTAGCAAGCTAATAAAGATCGAATAGTACAGAGTAATCTAGGCCACTCGCGGTTCCTGAGGTGCGGGCGGTGGACACCCAAAGAGAAGGAACCATCACTGGATCATAGCTCGGGTGATCTCCCCAAAGAACCTGCCAGGTATTGGAGAACCTGACGTCCATAGCAGCCATGTAGCGATGGACGTGCTCGTCCTCCTCCCTGACACGGCGACGTACCACCTCCGGCGGGGCCGGCTCCCTCCGCACCGAAAGTGGACCACATGAATGCCACCAAAGGAGATGAGGGTCGACGACGGGACCCGGGGCAGGGTTCCTCACCAAGCATCGCGCCCCTGAAGGTAGCACCTCCCAGTGCCAGCCCGGCGGAGCCCAGTCCCGGACATGGGTCCTCTGAAGCAGGACGTCGTCGCGGACGTGTCGACGGCGATGATGCGGGCCGGGCATCGTCGACAACAAAATACTATATGCCGCAAAAGTTAATTAACATTTTTTAAATGATGGATTGTGATGATTTCATATATGCAAATTCTAAATTTTATAACTAAAAATATAAGAAATTAAAAAAACATCGATCATCGTCTAACAATTTGAAATTAATCTAATTCATCTAGCTAGCTAAAACTAACATTTCCAAAATTTCTAACATTTCTATATAACTAACATTTCTATAACATTTGACATTATATATATTATAACTAACATTTCTACATACTATTTGACATTAATCTAATCTAATTAATTAATTCATCTCAAATTTTGTATGAAAAACAGAAAAAACTAAAAGCTAAACACAGAAAAATTGTGTGTGTGCGCGTCTAGTGTGTGTGTAGTGTGTGTGTGTGTGTGTGTGTGTGTGTGTGTGTGTGTGTGTGTGTGTGTGTGTGTGTGTGCATGTAGTGTGTGTGTGTGTGTGTGTGTGCAAGACGTGCTGCGCGCGGCCTTGGCCTTGGTGCGCCACGATCGATTGGAGGGAGGAGAGGGGCCGGGGGAGGGGCTCACAGCGCGCGCGGGCAAGGTCGAGGCAACGGCGACGGCGAGGGCAAGGTCGACCCAAAGGCGACGGCGACGGCGAAGCGAGGGGATCGGCGACCGGGACGGCGACGGGGGTGCTGCGGAGTTGACGGGGACGACGCGACGAGGACGGGGGCGTCGCGGAGTCGACGGGAACGGCGCGACAGGGGCGGCAACGGCGCGGGACGGGGCGGCGGCAGAGAGAAGTGGGAGATGAGAAACTGAAAATTTTCAAAGTGTTTCTTATATAGGGGACACCCTTAGTACCGGTTGGAGCCACCAACCGGTACTAAAGGCCTGTTTTGGCCAGGCCAAGCGGGGGAGCACCCTTTAGTACCGGTTCCTGGCTCCAACCAGTACTAAAGGCCCCTTTAGTACCGGTTGGTGCCACGACCCGGTACGAAAGGGGGTGCGCTGCCAGGCGAGGGGCGCAGAAGTTTAGTCCCGCCTCGCTAGCCGAAGGGCGCTCACACCTGCTTATAAGCCCCGCCGCCGCTGCTGTCTCGAGCTCCTCTCTAATACAGGCCTTCTGGGCCTACCTCTGCCACTCTGCCCTGTTGGGCCTATTGGGCTTGCGGGCCTGCATCCTGGCCCAACAACAGGTTGGGTTTCTAGTCGTATGCAGGCCGCTGTGGCCCGGTAGGTGGGCTTTTTTCATTTAGTTTTTTCTTTTCTGCTTTATTTATTTTGTTTTATTTATTTTTAGTTGTTTTTTGCTGTATTTAGAGTTTCTTTGTGAATATTTTTGGTAGTTTTTAGAAACTTTCAGTTAGTGCCGGTAGTTTTTAAATTTGAATAGTTTAAATTTTGAATTATTTGAAATTTGTGTGAATCACTAGTTTGTGAATAACTTAACTTTAAAAATACATTTTCCAGTGATTCTTTTTTCTTATGTTTAATATTAGTGTGTTTTATCATTATATTCAATTTGGTAATGCTTAAGTTATTTAAAAATGAAATGCCTTTGTAATGGATGAGTTTTCGTCCGAAACCCTGATACTTCGAAACAGATTGTCCATTTTGTACACGAAGTGTATCCAGTTTTTGCGGTAACCCTCTCTACTTTTTTGCACATGCTATGTGGGTGAAATTATGATACCATGCCAACTTTCATCCTTTTCTGAGTTTATTTGAAATGCTTTTCAATTTCAGGGTCATTTAGCTGAAAAAATCAATAAATGCATGAAAGAATTTGCTTGCACATAAAATTTCTTCGCGTTTCAAATGCCAAAACACATAACTAGCTACCCTAAATATTACAGAGATTCCCTCCTGGGTGTGAAACACAGAAGAAAGTGATGATAGCTAAGCCGATCACATCCCAGATCTTTGGGTGTGAAACTTTTTCTTCGCGTGTGTCCCTTTGTGTCGTAGCCATGGAAAATCTTCATCATTTAACGGGATGCTCGGGTCAATATTCACTGTGAATGGAGCAATTTCATCAAACTTTTCATAATCTTCTGACTTGTCTGTCTTGTCATCCACTCCCACGATGTTTCTCTTCCCAGAAAGAACTATGTGCCGCTTTGAATCATCGTTACGATGCATTCGCTTCCTTATCTTTTCTTTTTCTTGGCTTGGTAGACATGTCCTTCACATAGAAAATCTGTGCCACATCATTGGCTAGGACGAATGGTTCGCTCAAGACACGCAAGATTGTTGAGATCCTTTGTTGTCATTCCGCATGCGGGTCTTCCGTTACCCGCCTCGTGTCATATTGACCCATTTGCACCAAACAAAGGGACCTTCAAACCACGCCGATAGTCAAGTTCCCATATGTCCTGTATATAACCATAATATGTTTCCTTTCCGCCTTAGTTTTCTGATCAAAGCGACACCACTGTTTTGGTTGGTGCTCTTCTTATCTTGGGCGATCGTGTAAAATGTATTACCATTTATCTCGCACTTTGAAAGTCATTATATTCGAAGATGGTAACTGGGACAGCAAGTACAAGTCATCTTCAATACAGGTGTCATGCATGGTATGTGCTTGCAACCAGCTGGCGAAACTCCTGGTTTGTTCACGTGTAATCCAGTCATCAGACCGCTCCGGGTGTTTGGAGCGTAGCAAATTCTTGTGTTCATCCATATACGGAGCCACCAAGGCGAATTCAGAGAACGGTGTAGTGTGCTTCAAAGGAGAGAATGTCCGCCCATACATATTATTTGTTCCTCCTAGCGCGTTTATTCCATCCGGGGCCGCCCTTATGCCGCGATTCCTAACACCAATCGCTTAAGGTCGAATAAAGTCAATACAAAACTCAATGACCTCTCATTTTGACGGCCGTTGGAGATGCTTCCTTCGCCTAGCACGGTTATGAACATATTTCTTTAAGACTCCCATGAACCTCTCAAAGGGGAACATATTGTGTAGAAATACAGACCCAAAACGTTAATCTCTTCAAGATAGGTGAACTAGGACGTGCGCCATGATGTTGAAGAAGGATGGTGGGAACACCAACTTCAAACCGACAAGACATTGCACCAAATCATTCTCAGAACCTTGGTATGATTTCTGGATCGACATCTTTCGAGAGATTGCATTGAGAAATGCACATAGCTTCACAATGTCTAATCGAACGTTTTCGGTAGAAGCCCCTCAATGCAACCGAAGCAGCTTATTGCGTCATAATCACGTGGCAGTCACGAGACTTTAGGTTCTCGAACTTTTCTCCGCCATGTTTATTATTCCTTTATATTCGATTTATAGCCGACGGTACCTTAATATCGAGCAGGCATTCAAAGAAGATTTCCTTCTCTTCTTTGGTAAGAGCATAGCTTGCATGACCTCGATGTATGCCGTCTTTTTCCGCATACGTTGTTGGTCCTCCGTGCCTCGGTGTATCTTTTGTCTTCCCATACACGCCCAAGAAGCCAAGCAGGGTCACACAAAGATTCTTCGTCACGTGCATCACGTCGATTGCGGAGCGGACCTCGAGGTCTTTCCAATAGGGCAGGTCCCAAAATATAGATTTCTTCTTCCACATGGGTGCACGTCCGTCAGCGTCATTCGGAACAGGTTGTCCACCAGGACCCTTTCCAAAGACCACCTTCAAATCCTTGGCCATATCATGTACATCAGCACCAGTACGGTGGCGAGGCTTCGTCTCGTGATCTGCCTCACCTTTGAAATGCTTGCCTTTCTTTCTTACGGGATGCCTGCTCGGAAGAAATCGACGATGTCCCAGGTACACATTCTTCTTACAATTAGCCAAATATATACTGTCGGTATCGTCCAAACAGTGCATGCATGCGCGGTATCCCTTGTTTGTCTGTCCTGAAAGGTTAGTGAGAGCAGGCCAATCATTGATGGTCACGGACAACAACGCCTTTAGGTCAAATTCTTCCCCCATGTGCTCATCCCACGCACGTACACCTGTTCCATTCCACAGTTATAAGAGTTCTTCAACTAATGGCCTTAGGTACACATCAATGTCGCTGCCGGGTTGCTTAGGGCCTTGGATGAGCACCGCATCATAATGAACTTCCACTTCATGCACAACCAAGGAGGAAGGTTATACAAACATAGAGTCACAGGCCAGGTGCTATGGTTGCTGCTCGCTTCCCCAAAAGGATTAATGCCATCTGCGCTTAGACCAAACCATACGCTCCTTGCGCCATCCGCAAACTCCTTCCCGCATTTCTTTCGATTTTTCTCCATCGCGACCCGTCGTGGTACTCTCAACTTTCCGCCTTTCTTACGGTCTTCTTCGTGCCATCGACGCTTTGGCATGCTCTTTGTTTTGGAACAAACGTTTCAACCATGGTATTATAGGAGCATACCACATCACTTTGGCAGGAATCTTCTTCCTGGGGCGCCGGCCCTCGACATCACCAGGGTCATCAGGGCAGATCTTATAGCGCAATGCACCACATACCGGGCAAGCGTTCAAATCCTCGTACTCACCGCGGTAGAGGATGCAATCATTAGGGCATGCATGTATCTTTCGCACCTCTAACCCTAGAGGGCGATAACCTTCTTTGCTTCAGACGCATCTCGGGCAATTCGTTGTCCTCTCGAAGCATATCCTTTATCATTACCAGAACTTTCCAAATCCCTTGTCGATACACCATTCTCTGCCTTCCATTGCAGCAATTCCAGTGTGGTGCCCAGCTTTTTCTTGTCACCTACGCAATTAGGGTACAACAATTTTTTGTGATCCTCTAACATGCGCTACAACTTCTTCTTCTCCAAATCACTTGCGCAATTTCTCTTTGCATCGGCAATGGCCCGACCTAGATCATCAACAGGCTCATCTGATGCCTCTTCTTCAGCTTCTTCCCGCATTGCCGGCTCATCTTCTTCCCGCATTACCAGCTCAGCTTCTTCCCGCCTTACCGGCTCAGCTTCTTCCGCCATTGTTGTATCATCGTATTCAGGGAACCCATGGCCAGGAGAGTTGTCGTCGTCCTCTTCTTCTTCATTGTCTTCCATCATAACCCCTCTTTCTCCGTGCTTGGTCCAAACATTATAATGGGGCATGAAACCGGTCTTAAACAGGTGGACGTGAATGGTTCTTGACGTAGAGTAATTGTGACCATTCTTACAGCGAGCTTGTTTGCCTCAGCCGCAAGCAGAAAAGTACGCACGCCCTCAACGAACTTGGGAGAGCATCGGTCATCGTACATCCATTGCCGGCTCATCTTCATTACACAACACAGAATAGACCAAATTAATACAAGTTCATACATAAAGTTCATACAACACTTAAATGCAACAAACAAATAACTCTCTAGCTAAAGCATTTAAATGCAACAACAAATACGATCAAGATCGCAACGAAGGTAACAATGGATCCAACAGCATCATGATACCAAGTGTCGGTGTCAAAACCGGCGGATCTCGGGTAGGGGGTCCCGAACTGTGCGTCTAGGCGGATGGTAACAGGAGAAAAGGGACGAAGTGTTTTTACCCAGGTTTGGGCCCTCTCGATGGAGGTAAAACCCTACGTCCTGCTTGATTAATATTGATGATATGGGTAGTACAAGAGTAGATCTACCACGAGATCAAGGAGGCTAAACCCTAGAAGCTAGCCTATGGTATGATTGTTGTAATGTATGTTGTCCTACGGACTAAAGCCCTCCGATTTATATAGACACCGGAGAGGCTAGGGTTACACAGAGTCAGTTACAATGGTAGGAGGTCTACATATCCGTATCGCCAAGCTTGCCTTCCACGCCAATGAAAGCACCTTCCGGACACGAGCCGGAGTCTTCAATCTTCTATCTTCGTAGTCTTGGAGTCCGCGGATAATGATAGTCCGCTATCCGACACCCCTAGTCCAGGACTCCCTCAATAGCCCCTGAACCAGTCTTCAATGACGATAAGTCTGGCGTGCATAATGTTCAGCATTGCAAGGCGGGTTCCTCCCTTGAATAATCCAGAGAAGATCATGAACACCAGGATAGTGTCCGGCTCTGCAAAAGTAATTTTCACATTCCACCGTAGAGAGAATAAAAGATATACACTGACTCAGTCTGCTGACGTATTATGCGGCGTGACATCACACCGCCACCAAGCCCTCGTTTGAATCGTTTTTACTATTCCACCTCAGCATGTTTAGCGGAGCGGTTTCCTTGGCACGTCTTGTCGAGGCAGAGATCGTGTTCCCCTTATTCCGGGATTCTCATCAATACGTGCGTGGGTAACCCAACCGTTCCCGTTGCCACGCCTCCTCCATCGAAGGTGAATCTCGAACGGTCACGGAGACATCCCTTGGTATTTTTCCCCCTTTATAAGAGGACCAAGGCATGTCCTTGTTCTTCAATCTCGCATCGAATCTTTCCTCTGCTCCCAGTTCCAACACCCACAGCTTCAGATTCGAGCGCTTCGGATCCTCAACCATGTCCGCCCGACCTCCGGGGCGGTGGATGCCCTCCTCCGCCACGAAGGAGGACATATCGTTATGCGGAGGCCAAGCACTGGCCTATGAAATTTCGCAGACAGGTTGCCTGCCCTGTGGCAGGCCGGCTCGCCTCGAGCCCGTGAATACGCTGCTCAGATCCCACCTCCGCCGGGTTTAGGCTTCCGACGGATCCCTTCGTGAGAGAGCTCCTTTCTACTACGGGCTGGACTTTCACGACTTGGCTCCGAGTCCATCCTCCATATCTCCGCATTCATTATCGTCATGAAGCCTTCCTCCGCCGCCATTCCCCACTTCGGCCTATGGCTGAAGACCTTCAAGGTGGAGCCGAAGATGATCGGGGAACGTCAAGCGGAGTGCGGCGGGGCGACCATAAGCAAAAAGGTCGATGCCCCGTGGCCCGAGGGTTCCTTCCAAGAGGAACTTGGACTATGGCGGCAGGAGTGGTTCTACATCACCGCTCCAAGGGGCAGCAAGCAAAAGCCGCCGCCCTTGTTTCGCCCGGGACCTCCACGCCAACTAATGTCGTGGGTCAACCAAGGGCTCAACTGGGGGCCGTCCGAGGACGTGCCCTTACTGCAGGGACGGATTCGAGACCTCCAAGCGAGGGAGATCGACCTGATCAAGGTGATGTAGGTTATGCTAATCAGGCATCTTCCGCCCTGCAAACGCCGTCCTCTCCGTCTATGGGAGTTCAATCCGGAGGGACCTCGTATTCTCCAACACTTTATGGGTGCGACACCCACGGAGATGTACAAGCCGTTCTTCGGACCGCAGGTGGCGTGTCCGGATTCAGCCGAGGACGCAGGCCTAAGCCGCGATTGCCCGGATACTCAGGTAAATAGCTCAGAGTTCGGACATTCCGTTTATACGCCTTTCTAGAGTTCGCCTTCTGACCCTTTGTTCTTTACAGGAATGGGTGGCGCGATCAAGGCTGATAAGGTGTCTGGCCCCCCTCCCTGAGACCGCACTAGAGCCCGTGCTGGCCAGAATGTTGGAGGTCGCGCCCACAGAAGGGGGCGACGGGGGAAATAGAGAAGCTAATATTTCGCCCAAAGGGGCAACAGAAGAGGGAGGGGCTAAGAACCCCTCCATTCAAGGGGAAAAGAGGACCGTCTCCGAAGATCCGGAGGCCCGAGCCCCTAAGCGTGGGAAGGAATCCTCACCGGGGGGTCCGGCGTCCGGAGAGAATCCGGACGCACAATCATCACCGAAGGATCGGCCCTCCAGCGAGCCGTGAGTGTAAAAGAGGGAATTTGATTAGTAAGGAAATACCTTCATTTGTGCTTCTGTGGGTAACCAGAATATTTATATTGCAGTTTGGATCTGCAACCTTCTCAGATGAGTTCATCTTCGGGGGACCTTCTTCCGGAGATGATGGAGAGCGATACGCCTCCATCCGCAGCGCTGCCAGATGAGGCAGGCGAACACGAAGTGTCGTCACGGAGGGTATCCCCGAGTCCGGAGGGGCCAGAGAGTTCGGCGCCCACTAGTGTCCGGCCGGGAGAACTGAAGAATCTGCTTGAGAGGGCGCCCATTTCAGAAGATCATCGTGCGTTAATGCGCATGGTGATTGGAAGGATTTCGTCCGCTGAAAGCGGATTGCGTAATGCCGCCATGTGTTTGCTGGCGGGATTTGAGGTATGTGAAAATGGCGCACCCCTTTGTCTTTTAACAGTTTTGCATACAAAAAATGCGCCCTGTATAGATAGTAGCCCCTGAGACTCGGAAGGTTGTCGGAAACGACAGCGTACTGAGGATCGAAATCTAAAGTAATGAATTTCGTCATTCCTATGAAGGTGGTGGATGGTCCGGGGGCTAGCCGGACTAGTGATTTTGCCGAACTAACTCGGCAGCTTGGCCTGGCAGATGAGGACATCGCACTTGTCAATAGGCGACCTGACGAGTCACAAGGTAAGATAGTTCTCCGCAGTCGCTTTATTAAGGGGGGTCAAAGCCCGCCTCTGATAAAATATATGATGTTTATACAGACGGTGCTGCTGCTGTGGAGAGTTTTTGGGCGAACTTGTTTCTAGCTAAGGAGCAAGCCCGAAGGAGTGACGCGCTGCCTCGAGGGCGGCCGAGGAGTTGAAAGCCGAAAAGGCGGCGACCGCCTAAGTAGGCGGAGGTGGCCGAATTGGCCACGAAAGTAAAGGATGCTACCGACCGCAATGAGGCTCTTGAAAAGGAGCGCTTATCGGAGCGGAAGACTGAAGAAGGCCACCGCCGGTTAAGGATGCCCGCTCGCAATGCGGGCTATGAAGGAGGAGCTCCGCCAAGCCGAGAAATCACGGCCGCAAGCCTTTTCGGCGCGCCGCCGTTTATGGATTCAAGTATGCTCAATTTGAGCGGCTGTGGAGTTCGGAGGATCCAGATATGGACTTGGCTGCGAAAAGCGGCTGATGCCGTTAAGCACTTTCGAGCCGGGGATCAGGAGACGGAAGAGTTATATTGGTCTCAATTCCACATCCGGATCGCCCACTTCGCCGACGGACCGTTGGCGAATGGGCCGAACTAAATAGATTGTCCGGACTAGCCATGATCGACATCGGGCCCATGTCCGCCGAGAGGTCCAAGGTGACGAGCTACTTCGCTTACTACAGCAATTCCTTTGGGCGGTGCGATATCAAGGAGATGAAGCGGTCGGCCTGCATCGAGGGCGCGCGGATGGCTCGCCCGTGAAGGCGCAGTGTCCGGAGATGGACGCCACCGCTGTTGCCGCCCGGGTTCGATGAAAACCGCTCCTCGCCGAGCACTATTCGGAGAGGTTATGCGTGGCGCCAGGTAATAGAGTCGCAGTGCTCAAGAATGTAACGCTCAATTGAATGCATTAACTTGTAGATCAATGATTATGGTATAACTGCTTTTTATACTTGTGCGCCCAAGTAGTAAAACTTCTCTGGCGGCCGCTACATATACTTGTGTATAACCTGAAAGATGCAGTCTTGCTTCAGCCCCTCGCACAAGGTGCCGGGTGTTCGCAAAATAGCGTTTTCACACTTAATCCAACGCCTCGGTCCTGTTATAAGGAGGTGGTAGCGAGCTAACGAGGCAATCCGGACTATAATGTTTTATCTCTTTCACTTAGCCTGGAGCTCGAGGGTGGGGCTATGATATAGCCTCGTGGCCCCGCACCTCTCCGAATTCGGGGTGCGTAAGTGCCTGACCGGGAAACGGTCCTTCGTCAAAGCGGGGAATTCTAAACATTCCAATAGTCGATCGAGTGGTTGACTAGTCTCTCGTTGTATCATGGCGCAGTTTCGGCTTTCATCGAGGTGCTCGCCCAGCTGAACTGGGGCACAATCGCAGTAGTTCTCCTGGTGCCGCGTTAGCCGATGATACGGAACGTAAGGCAGCAAAACACAGGAGCCGGACAAACCCAACATTTGACCAAAGACATGATTCGGAGCTGATGCATATAATGCCTAACTCGAGACGCCGAACACTCCCTAAGGTGTTCAGTCTTTATAATAATGGGCAGAATGATGCCCTAAGCCCCTAGTGTCCGGGTACGGGCATGGTCTTCTAACACGGCCGATTCCAAAGCGTCAGGCTCCGCTTTGGCTATAAGAAGAAGCCAAGGGAGAATAACAACAAGAGACAGTAAAAAAGGTTTACGCAGGTCTTAATCTGAAAAGAATCCTCACAACGGGTCCTCATCGCACGCTCTGATCAGTGTCTCCGCTATGCCGTTATCCTGGACGGTATGCACATCGCTCATCTCAGAGAAACAGAGGAATGTTTAGTTTAAAAACAATTTGTGCGGAAAATATGTAAAATAAAAAATATAAATAATTAAAGCAGGGTTTGTATGAACCCGCGGTTGTTTGTGCGCGCAGCCCCCTGTGAAGGGGTATGTGGCTAGGGAGCCCCTAGCCTACCGACGCCTGATTCGTCTATCCGAGTCCGGGGTCTTGAAGTGACCCTCTCACTGAAATGATGCCACGCGGACCGGGCATCTTGAGTGTAAGAGACACATAATGCGGTATAGCGTTGAGGCGGACAAAAGCCTTACGTCCCAAGAGTGCTTGATATTCACTTTCAAATGTGATGATGTGAAAAATTAATTTTTCACGTCGATAATTGTTCGGTGATCCCAACACGACGTCTAGTAATATGGAGCCTGTGCACCTGGCGTAAGGGCCTGGCGTTACTCCTCTAAAGGGAGTGCGGCTGTGTCAGATTTTGGCAGGGTTTATCCCCATCCTACGGACTGTTCTAGAATACAGCAGGTTTAAGTCACTGCCTCCGTCCATTAGGATACTGGTAAATTGTAATCCGTCTATTATGGGATTCAATATCAGGGGAGTCCGTCCTGCATTTCGAACGCTTCTGGAATAGTCCAGGTGGTCGAAAGTGATTGGTTTTGATGTCCAATCTCTATTGTCCGCTGGGTTGGACCGTGTGAAGCTCTTTTTAGAAAGTGCCGCACTATTTTTCCGTATTATCACATGAAGTGAGTTTACTGCGTTAACCCCTTGTGGGAAAGTCTTTTGTTTTCCGGTGCTCTGCTGGTGGGGTTTATCCTCTTCGCTTGACGCGTCAAGCCCCTTGTGTTCGGCATTTAGTCGGCCAGACTGTTTAAAAACCCAACAATCCCTGTGGGTGTGATTTGCAGGCCTTCCGGGGGTACTGTGGATTTGACATATCTGACCCAAAATCTTCTTTAAGTTGGACAATTCGTCACTGTCATCCTTTAGAGGCTGTATTTTATTATTGGGTCGCGAGCTTTTAAATCCGGCGTTGACTACCGTGCTCTTTGGGCTTTTCTCTTTATTCCGGCGCTGCTCTTTTTTGTGCCGTGATTTTCCGTTTCCATCTCTTATCTCGGATGTACTTGGGTCGTTGGTGCTGCATCTTGCTAACCAGCTGTCCTCGCCCGCACAGAAGCGGGTCATGAGGTTTGTTAGTGCGGACATTGTCCTCGGCTTCTCTTGACCGAGGTGCCTGGCAAGCCATTCGTCTCGGACATTGTATTTGAAAGCTGCTAAGGCTTCGGCGTCCGGACAGTCGACTATTTGATTCTTTTTGGTAAGGAACCTATTCCAGAATTTCCGCGCTGACTTTCCGGGCTGTTGAGTTATATGACTTAGATCATCTCAGATCCGGAGGCGGACATAAGTCCCTTGAAAATTTGCTCTAAACGCGCCCTCGAGCTCTTCCCAACTTCCAACAAGATTTTCGGGAGGCTTTTAAGCCAATGACGGCTGGCCCTTTGAGCTTGAGTGGTAAGTATTTTATGGCGTGGAGATGGTCTCCTCTGGCCATATGTATATGTAGTATATAATCTTCTATCCAGACTCCAGGGTCTGTTGTTCCATCGTAGGCCTCTATGTTGATGGGTTTAAACCCTGCTGGGAATTCATGGTCCAGCACCTCATCGGTGAAACATAGTGGGTGTGCGGCACCCCTGTATTTGTGTGTGCCGCTATCATCGGACACTTGACGTGTTGCCTTGCTTCTTGGGGTCCTTTCCTTTGGCCCGTAAATGGACCTGGCTGGGCCATCTATCCTTCCGAATTCGTTGGTGAATTTATGTGTGTTGCTGCTTTCATAATTTGGCCTGTCATCTGGCCGTCTATCCAACTAGGCAGCCCCTTTATCCTTGGACGGTGGAGGCTCTATTGCCTCCTCATCAAATTCTGGCAGCAGCTTGCGCTTCGGGTAGCTCTTTGATTGGTGGCCATTGCCGTACTTATCTGCAGTTTTGAGCATTTTGCTCCATCTCATTCTGAGTGTGTCTTCCGCTGCTTTGAGCCTCCGTTTTTCCTTCTACAGGCTTCTTGCAGTACTGACGAGTCTTTCCCGAAGATCCTTATTCTCCGGCGACGTGTCCGGCATACTGTCGTCTGAACTGTTGTTTTCGCCGGGCTTGGATTGACTATCTGACTCGTCGTGTTCGGACGGTTGCTTATTTGCATGTTCGTCGTCCGATTGTGAGCCCTGTCGTATCGCGGGCTTCTTGGGAGCGTTGCTGTTGTCGAGGCGGGACTTAGGGCGGCGTTTACGCCGTCGTTTTGGTCGTTTATCGGCGGGATTATCTTTCGCCGCGCCCGCTGGTCCTCGTATCGCTTCCTTTGGGGTATCCACCATATATATGTCATGCGCACGAGGTGGTCCTGTTGTGCTGTATAAGCTCGTTTTTTGTTCGCCTCCGTATCGCCGCTCATTCCGCCGATGTCTTCGAGTCGTAGTGTAGCATGTCGGTTAGATCGCCGACAGTGGCTACAAAGTGGGTGGTGGGTGGATATGAATTTCTTCGTCGTCCAAACCCTCAACCATCCCGCCATAGTCCGCCAGACTCTCCGATAACGAGATGTTTTAGTGAATTCAGGATATCGCCAAAAGGCGCAGTGTTGGAAAATGTCCGTGGCGATGAATTCCATAACCGCGCCCAATCCGGATCGATTGGTAGGGCGCGGGAGGTTCGATTCCGCGAGGAGTCCGCGCGGAATCACGGGTTTCGCAGGGACAAGATCGGTGTTCGCCCATCGCTGTATGTTGAAGCTCCCGGCGGCGCCCATCCACCGCCCTCGATGTGAGCGATCGGCTCCGCTAATGGTCAAGCGATCCGGTGCGGCCCCTGTGGCACTGCTCGGTGGCAGAGCTAGATCGTGACCGTCGCCACAAGGCGGGCGCTTCGGTTGTGGCTCGGGTCCATCAAGATCAAGTCTCCGCGACATCGGCCGTGAAGTTTAAGCTTCGAATCTGACCGACGGCCGGGGCATAGCTTCGATCTGCTCCGGATGGCTAAGAGGATTGCCCGCAGCGCGGCCGCCGAATATTTAAGATCTGTCCGGGAGAAAAGTCTCACCAGACAGCGTTGTTGGTTGAAGATGCCATCAAGCCTATCGGTGACGACACGAGGAACTCTCAATGAAAGCACCAATGTCGGTGTCAAAACCGGCGGATCTCGGTAGGGGGTCCCGAAATGTGCGTCTAGGCGGATGGTAACAGGAGACAAGGGACACAATGTTTTACCTGTGTTCGCCCGCCGATGGAGGTAAAACCTCACGCCCTGCTTGATTAATATTGATGATATGGGTAGTACAAGAGTAGATCTACCACGAGATCAAGGAGGCTAAACCCTAGAAGCTAGCCTATGGTATGATTGTTGTAATGTATGTTGTCCTACGGACTAAAGCCCTCCGGTTTATATAGACACCGGAGAGGCTAGGGTTACACAGAGTCGGTTACAATGGTAGGAGATCTACATATCCGTATCGCCAAGCTTGCCTTCCACGCCAAGGAAAGTACCTTCCGGACACGAGCTGGAGTCTTCAATCTTCTATCTTCGTAGTCTTGGAGTCCGGCGGATAATGATAGTCCAGCTATCTGGACACCCCCTAGTCCAGGACTCCCTCACCAAGCCTCACTATCGATGGCATATTTTCTAATCTTTCTAATCTTCAAGCGCATTTTCTCCATCTTGATCTTGTGATCATCGACGACATCGGCAACATGCAACTCCAATTCCATCTTCTCCCCCTCAATTCTTTTCAATTTTTCTTTCAAGTACTCGTTTTCTCTTTCAACTAAATTTACCCTCTCGGCAATAGGGTCGGTTGGAATTTCAGGTTCAGATACCTCCTAGAAAAAATTTCTATGTCAACTTGATGGGCATAATTTGTCATAAACACGAAATGCAACTAGTTTTAAAAGAGAATATACATACCACATCCGAATCATAACAAGGGCTAGGGCCGACGGGGACGGATATCAAAACCATGGCACTATATGTATAACAAACAATGTACGGGTAAGATAATTATACGAGTAAATATATATCCAAATCACAAACATCAATTTTTATATAAAATTTCATGAACAAGAGGCTCACCACAAGGTGGTGCCACGACGGACTAAAAGGGCGATCGACGGTGGCTACGATGGAGATTTAGAAGGCACTAAGTAAACCACACCTACATATGCAAACTAAGTGTTATTTTTGACCTCAAATTGCATATAAATCAAATACTAGCACACACATATATATATATCCTCCCAAATTACTAAACTCACAAATTAATCACTATATAAACCAATGCAAGAGCTAATCTAGCAATGAGAGATGAAAGGACAAAGTTGCTAACCTTTGTGATCATTTGAATGGATGAGGGCCTTCAAATCTTGACAAATTTTGGGAAAATTTTGTGATGAACTCGAGAGGAAGAAGGGAAGAACAGAGGAGAGGGCCGGAGAGGGGAAAGGGGGAAGAACAGAGTGCTGGTGGACGAAGGGTTTATATAGGACGACCTTTAGTACCGGTTCGTGGCACGAACCGGTACTAAAGGTGTTGGAGGGGCCCCACTCTGGCAACATCCTGCCACCACTCTCATTAGTACCGGTTCGTGGCACGAACCGGTGCTAAAGGTTAGCCACGAACCGGTAATAATGAAAGCGGCCCGGCTAGCCGTTGGAACCGGCACTAATGTATACATTAGTGCCGGCTCAAATACAAACCGGCACTAATGTGCTTCACGATTGACCCTTTTTCTACTAGTGTCCGTCTTTGGGCGACGGGGGAGGTTGGGACGCTCCCGATCCCCCAACACCTGACCCCGCTCCACCCACGCCCCTGCGCTGGCTCGGGCGCTCCACCTCAACCTTGATCTGATACCCTTCATGGTTAAACCACACTTCCACTGTGCCGTTCAGCTTCTCTGGTGCCTTACAAGCAAGTTTCATCCTCACCGGCCCCAACTGGATAAGAGACAATTCATCCACCACAATTGGACGCCCCAACATCTAAAAGCCTTCCTTGACTCTCTCCTCCCTGCGGTGCTTTTGTGGGATGCCGTGGAGTTTAACCCACACTTCAGGCATGCACATCGGTTGGATCACCTCATGAAGCCTGTCCCGCACCCTTGCGGTGATGTCGTGGGAGGGAAGGAAAAGTTTTCCACTTGACTTGGCCATGTGCAGAAGATCTGCTGAGGGAAACACCACCAGGAAGTCATCGTCGCCCACTTGCGTAACCTGCCAGTCCCAATTACTTGTGACGATGTTCTTGAGTTCTTGCTTAAGAATCCTTAGATTGAGCTTGCCCGGATCCGCCGAGAGGATCGCCGCGTTTGCCACCTTCTGGTCGACCGGCCGTTCCTCCTCCGCATCTTCGGCAAATTCGAGACAAAAGAAGCCCTCTCCCGAGATTGCACTCCCCATGATCTGCAGCTTGGCCGCCCTGCCGCGCGAGGGGCAATCAGCGGAGGCGTGGCCCTCCTCCTTGCACAGCAAACACAGTGGTTTGAAAGTGCACTTGGATTGGTAGTGCCCAAGTCTGCCGCACTTGAAGCACTCCACATCCCGCACATCTTCCACCGGGATGGGCTCCCCCGCCGTTCCCTTCGCTGTCAGGAGCACCGCCCCCCGCGCGACTCAGCTGGCGCCCGCTGCTGCTGTGCCAGAGGATCCCCATGTCCCCCGCCGCAGTAGGGGTGCTCCACCGCCTTGCGTTCCAGCTCCCGACGCCGATGCGCGGCCTTCTTCCTCTTCTTCTTTTCTTGATGTTGCTGGATCCACCATGGTGGAGGAGGACCCCAATCCCCCTCTCGACCATGTGGCTCCGCCTGCGCGCCGCGCTCCTCCTGAGCCGCACGCGACTCCCTCTCGCCTCTGTCTTCTCCCCTGCCACGCATCGCCCGCTTCCCCTTCTCTCTCAGCTCCCGCTCCCGCCTGCGCTCCGCCTCCAGATCCGCCGCCTCCATCGGCCTCTTCTCCGCCCGCTGGTCCCCCATCACCACCTCCACAAAGGATCTTCAAAGGGGAGAGAGTGGACGAGCAAGCTTGATGCGCCGAGCCAAGTGAGCCCAGCGCCGCACTTCCCTTTTGGCTGCGGGAAACCCTAACCAGGGCTCCCGACTGCCCTTCGCTACCCATTTATATCCAAGCGCCGGTCTGGTGGGCGGGCCAGATGGGCTGGGCCACTCTCGCCCCTCCTCGGGCCGCGACGGGCCCCCCACCACGGCCACTTCCACTTCCAGAGTGGGCGACCCCGCACTTGCCGTAGCAGGCCCCGCACCACCAAGGCCCACTCCGGTCCGAAGCCCGGCACCCGCAACCCTAAGCTCCCGCACCAGAGGCGCTCCTGCCCCGAGCCCCGCCGCCGTACTTGCTACCGCCGCCGCCACCGCGCGGCAGGGGGTGGGGGGCGGGCCAGACATGGCCACTCCGGATCGCCCGCCGCCTCCGCCGGCGACTCCCCTGCGCCAACCAGCAACCCCGCCAACTTGGACCGAATGGCCCCAGCCGCCACCGCCGCAGCGTTCCCACTGTTCGGCGTCACCGGCTTCCATACGCGCGCAGCCAACGCCCGGTGGCCCCTGTCTCCCGGCGCGAACCTACGCCGCCACCGCACTGACCCGGACTGCTCCCTCGCAGCAAACGCCACAAAGTCGCCAATCGTAGCTCCCGCCGGCTCCGCCCTTCGATCCTCTGCTTCGCCTTCTTCCGCCTCGCACTCCAACTCCGACTCCGACTCCAACCCCGCGAGGGCCCAAAAGCGACTGCCCCCCGGCCACGCCAGCACGCCCGCCAGCGACTCCGGTGCCGGGGACGGCGGGCCGCGCCCCGGCGAGCACGCCGAGCCCCTACTAACCAGCTGCCAGCCGGTCGCCGGCGCCGACCCCGCGGTCGCGCACACCTCGCTCGCCCATTCGCCAGACCCTGGCTCCAACGGCTCGCTCATTTTCTGTGCCAAGATCTCATGACTTTGCTAGTTGAAGGCGTGTTTTTTTTATGTGTTCGTATTGGCTGCATACATTCTAACTCTACAAAGGCCAGGTGTGTGTTCATCATGCTCTATTTTGAGCCAGTAAAATCGATGCTTTGTCGAAAAAAAACAGCCGACCAACATATTTCAAACCTACTCGTACAAGAACTACACCCTAAACGCGTGGACACGCAAGTTCTAAACAGGACCCCGCTACTCCTACTAGGCTACTAGTACACCGTAGTAGACTCCAATATGTACTACTACACGACAGCCTAGTACACCGTATACCACTATGACACACTACGTGCCCTAATTAACCAGCACCAATCAATTCAATCAAGATTATAGTACGAAAAAACTAACGTCCACACATGTGCGCGTTTGCACATCGCCCACACGCCTCTATCACCGCTCATTTCGTCACGTATGAACAAATGACATCAGTAGAAATCTTTTTGGCTTTCGGCTTAAAAATGTTTTATGTACTAATTAAAAAAGCGAATTAAAAATCTATTTTCATCATTAAATCCGTCTCGACGAGTTCTTCAAAACTAGACCCCATATTGATATGTTTCGATAAAAAAAAATTCCCAAAAGTTGCCATGATGTTTACACTCTAGTTGCCATAGTGCTTAAACTAAAGTTGCCATGTGGCAATTTTAGTTTGTAGATCATGGCAATTTAGTTTTTTTATGATGGCAATTCCAGTAATTTGACCATGAAAATATTTTTGTGTATGAACCATGGCAATTTTAAGTGCATCTATCATGGCAATTTTAGTTTATGGTGCATGGCAAGTCTAGTTTCTTAATTCCTTGTTTTACAATATGTCAAAATTTACTTTTAAATGTAGAAGAAAATAGCTGAAACATATCATGACAACTTCAGTGTAAACATCATGGCAATTAATCTGCAATAGACATGGTAACTTTTAACCAAAAAAAATTTCATCGAAATATATTGATATGAGATCTAGTTTCAAAGAAATCATCGCGAGGGATTTAATGGTGAAAATGTCTGTTCAATCGGATTTTTCATTTAAAAGATAAAACATTTTAAAAACTGAAAATCCAAAAAGATTTTTACATGCATGCATGCGGTGACATGACGTAGTATGTGTGTTATTGGGCGTGTGGGCGGATTTGCCTCCCGCCACACGTGTGGGCGTTAGCGTTGTCCTTATAGTAACACAGTAAAGTCCTACCATCATTTTGAGTCAGGGATCGACATCGTTGTTGCCCCAAACTGCTGAGGAAATGGAGCCCCGACACAGTTGCACATGCTTTGTTTGACGGAATCCTTCGACGGCGGTGAGCTTGCCGAGGGTTGCCCAAAAAAGTGGACCACGACACTGCACGGCGGCACCCTCGCCGACGACAAAGGGGTCATTTTTCTTTGCTCTCGTGGGTTACTACCTATATTTTTTTGCGAATAAGATTACTACATACATAATTTCTTGGTTAAGGGGGCTAAGGGCATCTCTAGCCGTTGGCCCCCCAGGAGGGGCAAAAAAATCGCCCCCTGGGGGCGCACCGACGCTAAATCGCGCACTGGGGCGTGATGTCCCCCAGTCGCGGCCCCCCCACGGGTTTTTAAAATGTTCCAATTCGGCGCAAATACAACGCAAACACGGGCGAGTTCGTTCAAATTTAAACATATTTTACAAAAAAAAGAAAAAACTACCACGGGCTACCCTCGCCGTCTCCCTCGCCGCCCGCCCACGCGGTTCTACATGCCGAGGAGGCTGTAGAACCGCGTGTAGTCACCGCCGTCGTCGTCGTCGTCGTCGTCGCCCCCACCTACGCCTCCGCCGTCCCTGCTGCATCCCTCCCCCAGTAGGCGCGGCGGGTTGGACGGTCTGGGGGCGTCGTCGTCGTCGCTATCGAGGACGACGACACCGTTCTCGTCCTCGCGCCCGCGTTTGCAGGCGGCGATCTCCTCCAGGGCCCGGCGCTGCCGGACTATCTCCTCGCGCACGTAGTCGTCGCGCGACCACCGCATGGCGTCCTCGTCGGAGAAGCCGCGCCGGGCTATCTCCTCGTACTCCGGGGAGAGGCTGGACTCCACCTTGGGCTCGACGAGGGCGCCGGAGCTGCGGGTACGCGCGCTGACAGGCGTGTCCTGCGGCTCCGGCTTGACGGGGCGGAGGTGGAGGCAGGGAGAGCCGCCGGACGAGGAGGAGGACCCCCCGGTCTCCATGGGCCTCGGCGTCCAGGAGCTTCCCCGGCAGCGTGGGAAGGACGAGGGAGCGGGGTACTCGAGGCGCGGCGTGTTGCCGCCCTTGATGTACTCGAGGACGGCCTCCAATGTGCGCCCGGGCACGCCCCACCACCGACGCCGGCCGGCGGCGTTGAGCCTGCCGGAGGTCACGACGCCGTTGGTGGCCTCGAGCTGCTCGGCGTGACGGCGGCGGAAATAGGGCTCCCAGAGCGGGCTGTCGGGGACGTACAGTGGCCCCTCCATCGCTGCACGCGGCAGGGACGAGCGGATGCGTGTGATCTCCGCACGCCGCGCCGCGCCGGTGGGCACCGGGGGCACCGGCACGCCGCCGGCGCTGATCCTCCACGCCCCGGGGGCCCGCATGTCCGGCGGGACCGGGCACTCGGCCTCGAAAAGGAGGCGAGCCTCGTCCTCGTGCAGATGATGGCGCCCGAATCCGCTCGCCGCCGCGCCGTCGCCTGGGAAACGCTCGGCCATGTTTTCTCAACTGGTGAAGGCGAGAGGAGGAAAGGGGGAGAAATGAGCGCGGCGTCAGTGGATGATCGGGGTGAGTCTCTCCGGCGCGCTTGCAATCGGCTTTTATAGGCGGAGACGCCGCGTGGTAGGCTTGGCCGGCGCGTTACGCGTGGCGTGATTGCGTGGCGGCCGAGGGACGCGTCGCCCAGCCTTCACTGCGCCGCCCGTGAGGCATCAATGGAGGCTGACCGGCGCGGCAGCGCGCGACAGCTTTGGCATTGATTCGCCGCGGGAAACGAGGCGATGAGGACGACGAAGGGGCGAGACAAGCCGCCGCGTCCCTGATGCGGCGGGCCTGCGGCTTTTTCGCGCCAAAATAGTTCGCCCCGGCGCCCCCGGGTGCCCCCCAGCGCGCCGGGTTCGGCCTGGGTCCGCCGGTGCTGTTTTCGGCCCAGGCCGGCGAAAATCGGGCTGGTGGGGGCACGACTGAGCCGTTTTTTCGGCGCCGGCGCAAAAAAAACGCCTGGGGAGGCCTTCCTGAGGGCGCGGCTGGAGATGCCCTAATAAACCAGGATGGAGGTAGTACTAGCTAGTGTATGTTGGATCAGGAGAGGCAACCGCGGCATATATCTCCCAGGCGAGATATATGAGTAGTGTTGTTAGCATCCACGGTTTCATGCCTGGGCAAAAGTGGTGTCTCGCGTGGCTTTAAAATCTAGAGCATTTTTCCTCAAAACAAAAAGGATTTTGCGTGGTCTGCACCTCAGAACAAAAGGTGCTTGGTTGCAGGCATGGGAGGTTGTTGGCACCTCCTGGTATGAAAGAGCTCCAGTGCGCCATGTCGCACGCGATGGGCGTACCTCGCCAGAGAATGTTTTTTTTTGTTTTCCATGTGTGTTTTTTAGCCTTTTGACTTTTGCCTGTTTTTTCCTAGCATGTTGAATTGTTTGTTGGCTTTATGGGTTTTTTGTGACTTTTTTGAGAAATAAAAGGGAGAAGCACAACATGTCCTTCCCGCAAGAAGCACACCTGTTTTTTCCGAGTGACGTTTCCTAATGCTCATAATATTGATGATTTAGTTCACATTGGGGAAGTGTTCTTGAGAACTATACCCAAGGAAGTTATGGAAATCAAGCATTGGATGACCGATATTCAGCCTAATTTTTCCTTGATACGTCCTGGTTCAGGATCGAAGGGATTCCGATGGATTTTAGGAGTGAAGAGGTCTTTTTTTTATGTGTTCGGCCTGGTAGGAAAACCTAAGAGCTATGAAAAGAACGGTCCTAGAAATTTCGCCCATGTGCATCCGAAGACTGGGTGCCGTGTTGATTCTTTTTTTTAAAAGGAGAATATATTAATATCATAAAGATACCAATTACACTCAGTCTCTGCATCTATAAGATGTCGCAAAGACATCCACGATGCACATAGCCAAAGAAAAAATAAAAAGAAAGGAAAAAACAAAGGTCCGGCCACAGCGATCGATTTCTCTCAGCGGCCGCACACAAACCACCACCAAATACATCATCCAAAAACACAAAAGGTCTCCAAAAGTAATACCTTCAAGAAAAAAACTGTGCACAAGTGTTGTCGTTGCCCGATCCAATTTTAGGTATCTGAACCAAGGAGCGCATCACCCGCAACTGGGTGACTTTGCTAGTTGTAGGTGTGTTTTTTATGTGTTCAGTATTGGCTGCATACATTCTAACTATACAAACCGGTGTGTGTTCATCATGTGGAAAACACCGTGGAAAAACAGGCTTTCCGTCCAGCCCCATAAGTCGCGGGTTGTAGGAACTGCGATTAATGGGACCTTTAGTCGCGGTTCGAGGTGAACCGCGACCAAAGGCCTGGGCCTGTGGCGCCGGTGGCCAGCTGGTGACGTGAGGGCTTTAGTCGCGGTTGGCCAGACAACCGCGACTAAAGGTTTTCGGCACTTTTTAGTCACGGTTTGCTGTGCCAACCGCAACTAAAGCCCTCCCTATATATACCCATCCAGCAGCCAACACTTAGCCATTTGGAGCCATTCTCTTCACAAGTGGGTGTAGGTTTGCTTTTGGTTCCTCTTATGCACATAAGGTGTTTGATGAAATGCCCCAAGAGCATGAAACAAACATGACATGAAGTGTTGGAGCCACACTCTTCGATCATGTTAGCAACTTGATGAACCTTTGATGTGTCAATATGCATGTGTGTAGTTCATAACAAATGCATGATGGTTAATTATATATTTTATATTATAATAATGCAGATGAATCGGCAATGGATGTACGGTAACCGACTCTCCGCGAAGTTCACTACGGGTTTGAAAGATTTCTCGAGTGGCTAATGCGAACAAGCGGGGGTTTTGTTATCTGTCCATGTGTTATCTCAGAAGAATGAGAAGGGTTACTCTTCCTCAAGAGTTGTTCACATGCATCCGCTTGTAAGGGTTTCATGCCAAGCTATAATTGTTGGACCAAGCATGGAGAAAGAGGGGTTATAATGGAAGAAGATGAAGAAGGGATGATTTCATCGATGAAAGCTATCTTGCTCATTTCGTGATACTTTCATGGAGGATGTCAAGGTGAAGGGAAGGTGAAGAAGAGGCACGTGATGATCCCGCTGATGATCTTGGTCGGACCATTGCCGATGCACGGAGACGCCGCTAAACTGAAAAGGAGAGGGAGAATTTGGATCGCATGTTAGAGGATCACGTAAAGGCGCTGTACCCGGATGCGATGATGGTCTCAAAAAGCTGGGCTGCACAATCGGATTTGCTGAAATGGAAGGCAGAGGCAGGTGTAGCTGACTCGGCATTTGAAAACTTGCTGAAAATGTTGAAGAATATGTTTCAAAGGATAACGAGTTGCCCGCCAAGACGCACGAAGCAAAGAAGGTTGTCCGCCTCTAGGTTTAGAGGTTCAAGATACATGCATGCATCAACGATCGCATCCTCTACCGCTGTGAATACGAGAATTTGAATGAATGCCCGGTATGCACCGTGCATTGCGTTATAAGATCGAGGCGATGACCCCGGTGACGATGTTGAGGGCCGAAACCCGTGAAGAGGGTTCCGCCAAGGTGATGTGGTATGCTCCTATAATACCACGGTTGAAACGTCTGCTCATGAACAAAGAGCATGCCAAGTTGTTGCGATGGCACAAAGAGGACCGTAAGTCGGACGGGAGTTGAGACACACCGCAGATGGAACGCAATGGAGAAAGATCGATGATGGTTCAAAGATTTTGCAGCCGACGCAAGGAACATAAGATTTGCTCTAAGCACGGATGGCATGAATCCTTTTGGCGAAGCGAGCTCCAGCCATAGCACTGCCCGTGACTCTATGCATCTACAACCTTCCTCCTTGGTTGTGCATGAAGCGGAAGTTCATTATGATGCCGTGCTCATCCAAGGTCCGGCAACCCGCAACGACATCGATGTGTACCTAAGGCCATTAGTTGATGAACTTTACAGCTGTGGGTGGTGTCCGTGTGGGATGAGCACAAACAAGAGGAATTTGACCCACGAGCGTTGCTTTTCAGAACCATCAACGATTGGCCTGCTCTTAGTAACCTTTCGACTGTCAAATAAGGGATACAATGCATGCACGCACCGCTACATGAGACCGAAAGTGTACATTTGCCAAATTGTAAGAAGAACGGTACCTTGGGCATCGCCGATTTCTTCCAAAATTCATCCAAGAAGAAAGAAAGGCAAGCATTACAACGGCAAGGCAGATCACCGCCAAGCTCGCGGAACGACCGGTGCCGAGGTATTTGATATGGTCAAGGATTTGAAAGTCATCTTTGGAAAGGGTCCCGCGGACAATCAGTTCAAGGGAGCCGACGGGCACGCAGCCATGTGGAAGAAGAAATCTATATTCGGGAGCTAGAATATTGGAAAGTCCTAGATGTCCGCTCGCAATCGACGTGATGCACGCTACGAAGAATATTTGCGTGAACCTCCTAAGCTTCTTGGGCGCGTATGGGAAGACAAATGATACAAAGGAAGCACGGCAGACCAGCAACGCTTGAAAGACCTCGATGACCGCATCCGAATGGTTTCAAGGTCGTGCAGCTACGCCTCGACCAAAGAAGAGAAGGTCATCTTTTTGAATGCCCGAGCAGATGAAGGTCCCGCCTGGATTCTCGCCCAATATAAAGGGAATAATAAACATGGCGGAGAAAAGTTCCAAAACCTGAAGTCTCACGACCGCCACGTGATTATGACGCAATTGCTTCCGATTGCTTTGAGGGCTCTCGCCGAAAATGTTCGAGTAGCCATTGTGAAGCTATGTGCATTCCTCAATGCAATCTCTCGAAGGTAATCAATCCAAGTTCTACCACGGTTACAGTAACGATGTGATCCAATGTCTTGTCGGGCTTCGAGTTGGTGTTCCCGCCATCCTTCTTCAATATTATGACGCACCTCCTGGTTCACCTAGTCAAGAGATTTCCGCTCTCGGTCCCTGTATTTCTACACAATATGTTCCCTTCGAGAGGTTCATGGGAGTATTAAAGAAATATGTTCAGAATCGCATAGGCCAGAAGGAAGCATCGCCAAGGGCTATGGAAATGAGGAGGTAATTGAGTTTTGTGTTGACTTTGTTCCCGACCTTAAGCCGATTGGTCTTCCTCGATCGCGCACGAGGGGAGACTAAGTGGAAAAGGCACGATCGAAGGAAATCAACGATATGTATGGACGGCCATTCTCTCGATCAAGCACACCACACATCAGATCGACCAATTCCAGCTTGGTGGCTCTGCACTTTGAGAAACACAAGAATATTTTACGCCGGACAACCCGGGAAGCCCTGAATCCTGGATTAGGAAGGCCCACATGGAGACTTTCGCAGCTTGGTTGAGAAAACATTTAATGAATGACAATGATGTTGTAGATCAGCTGTACATGTTGGCCAAGACACCATCTTCGACTATAACGACTTTCCAAGGGTACGAGATAAATGGGAATACATTTTACACGATCGCCTAAGATAAAAAGAGCACCAACCAAAACAGTGGTGTCCGCTTTGATGCAAAGAACCGAGAATGGGCAAAAGGTCACATATTATGGTTACATAGAGGAGATATGGGAACTTGACTATGGACCTCCTTTAAGGTCCCTTTGTTCCGGTGCAAATGGTTCAAGCTAACAGGAGGTGGGGTAAAGGTGGACCAGCAATACGGAATGACAATGGTGGATTTCAACAATCTTGGTTACCTTGACGAACCATTCGCCCTAGCGAAAGATGTCGCCAGGTTTTCTATGTGAAGGACATGAGTAGCAAACCGAGGAAACGGAAAGATAAGAAAACGATCAAGACATCATGCGATGATTCAAAGCGCCACATTGTTCTTTCAGGAAAAGAAACATCGTGGGAGTGGAGGACAAGATGATATGTCAAGATTATAATATGTTTGCTGAAATTCCGCCTTCAAAGTGAACACCGACCCAAGCATTAAGTTAAATGATGAGGATGCTCCATGGATACGCACAATCGTAAGCAAGCGTGGACACAAGGGAAGAATTGATGTGTAATAATTTATTGTACCAAACTTTGTATTTGGTCGATGAACTGAATGATGTATCAAACCTTTGTAAAACCTTCAAGGGATTAGTTTTATTTTTCTGATTTTTTGATATATAATTGTATTTTTAAGATTTTAAATGAATTAGTTTTATTTTTCTGATTTTAAAAGGAAAAAGGAAGAAGAAGAAAGAAGGAAAAGGAAAAAAAGAAGAAAAAACAGAAGAAAAAAGGAAAAGGAAGAAAAAAAAAACAAATGTAAGAAAAAGGAAAAACAGAAGAAAAAACAAAACAGAAGAAAAACATAAGAAAAAACAAACAGAAGAAAAAAGAAGAAAAAAGGAAAAGGAAGAAAGGAAGAAAAAAAGAAGAAAAACAAGAAAAAGGAAGAAACAAACAGAAGAAAAAAAGAAAAAGGAAGAAAAAACAGAAGAAAAACAAGAATTTAAAATGAATTAGTTTTATTTTCTGATTTTTTGATATATAATTGTATTTTTAAGATTTTAATAACATAAATAAATAAGTAATTAGAAACTTTAATAGCAAAAATAATTATCATAAAGTAAAATAAATAAGTAATTAGAAACAAAATAAAATAAAATAAATAAGTTTTTGTTGTAAGTAGAAACAAAACAAAATAAATAAAGCAAAAATGAAAACAAAAAACAGGCAAAAAATAAAGCAAAATGAAAACAAAAACAGCAAAAAAAAAAATAGGTATTTTTAGTCGCGGTTGTTGTCCCCAACCGCGACTAAAGGGTCTTTTCTGCTGAACGAAAGCGGCGGCAAAACCCTTTAGTCGCGGTTGGGAGGCGGATCGCGACTAAAGGGTACCTTTAGTCGCGGGTCTCGCCGCCAACCGCGACTAAAGGGGGGCTATAATACAAGCCCTCGACGCCGCTTCGCCGTTTCGCTTGTTAAATCTCTCGCGCCGACGCCGCCCGTCGCCGCTTCGCCGACGCCGCCGTCGCCTCGCCGCCGACGCATTGCCGCTTCGCTCGCCATCACAGGCGCGCCGGGCGGCCTCGATCGCCGCTCGCCGCTCAGAAACCCTCCGCTTCTCTCTCGAAAGCAACCGCCGCCGCCGCCTCCGTTCGCCGCCTCGTTTCGCCACGCGCCGCTTCGCCCGCTCCATCGCCTCAGACTCGGCCGCCTCGACCGCCACGCTGTCGCTTCGCTCCAGCCATGGTGGCCGGCGATGAGCCACGCTACGACGCCTTCGCCTCGTCACGCGCGGTGCCTGTCGGCAAGTCGGGCGCCGACGCCCGGCCCGCCAGCGCCAGGCGCCCGCTAACCCGCCTGCTGCTTGGCCCTCTAGGCCATCGCCAAACGGGCCCACTACCCAGATCAAAAAAAAGAGGAGACAAAAAATATTTAAAATATTAATTAATTAATTAATTAATTAACTTAATTAAATTAACATTAACCTAATTAATCTGTTAATTAAACTAATTAACTTGGTTAGTTAGTTAGCTGTGAATGACATGTGGGACCCATCGGTCTGCTGACTAGTCAAAGCCACATTGGCTGGTCGATGACGCCATGCCGACATCATATTTGCAATTTCAATTTAATTAATTTGTTAATTCTAAAATGTCCTAAAACTTTAAAAATTAGTATAAAATAACTCAGAACTCGGATGAAAATACTTTGTACATGAAAGTTGCTCGTAACGACGAGACGAATCCGGATACGCAGCCTGCTCGACCGCCACACCTCCCTAGCATAGCAAACCTGCAACTTTCCTCCGGATCACTGTCTCAAAACGCTAAACACCGGGATACTTTCCGGATGTTTCTTTCGTCGGTACCACCCATCGCCGCGTTAGGGCACACCTAGCACCGCAGATTGTCATGTTATGCTTTGTGATGCTTATAAAGTGAAAAACAAAAACAACAGAAAACCGCCAAAGAAAAACAAAAAATAAAATGGAGGGGCGGCGAGGGGCGGCGGGGGGCGGCGATGCGTGTGTTTTTTTGGGATCGAGAGGCGGCGAGGGTTATACATGTGTGTTGTCTCGCCTCCCTCTCCGTGACGCCGCCCTTCCGCCGCCCGCCTCTCGGCTCACCGCGACACCTCTCCCACCCCTTCTCGCCTCCTTTTGCCACCGCCTTTCGCCACCGCCACCGCCACCGCCCCTTCTTCACTTAATTAATTTGTTTTACTACATGTTTTCAGGATCGACATAATGGCGGACGATAGAGCTGACCCGATTATGGACAACTATGATCCGGACGGTGAAGCACATATGTTCGCATCATAAACGGCGATATTCAATATGTGCCGACCGGAGAAGAAGAAGATGATATCTCTTCTTATCCGAACCTTGACGGTGAAGATGAAGGGCGCCACAAGAAGATGATGTCAAGAAACGCCGATAAACGCATTTATCTTCAAATGGAAGTAGCAACCACCTCCGCGCCGAGGTATATATATACATTGAGCCTCGTGATACAAACTAACTGATTTGAATAAATATGTGTACTAACGCGCGACTCTCTTTCTTATTTTAGCCTCGCCGGATCGTCAAACAATCGAGTACGCCGTCAAAGCGTGGCGCAACCAAGACGATGAAACAAGGAGAAACATGCACCATCGAGGTTGTCGACAAGGCAACCGCAGGCCAGCTGGAGCCCCGCAAGAACGCCACCAAGTTTGTCACCAATGCGGAGCCATTGTTAGAGACAACGCCTCGATCACCGCCCAGAGTGGAATGAGCCAAAGAAGGCACGAATTGATGGTTTCACTTTTGTCGATAAGAGAACAAAAAAGATTGCTTCAAGAAGCTTATGGAACATTTCGCTCTACCTCCGAATACAACAAATTCGATGAGGAGGGTAACAAGATTGAGGAAAACAAGGAGAGGAGGAGGCTAGTCAAACAGTTCGCTTCTTCATAAGATGGCCGACGATTCCGAAATTCAAGCAAAATCTAGCCCGTGACTTTGTCAAGCGTAACAAGACTCGGATTTCAAAGGACAATATGAGAAACTGAAACATGATTGGCCAGAATTTGTGAAGCAAAAGAAATCGGAGCAGTTCATTCAAATATCGAAAAAATAAGGAAAATGCGGCTAAGAAGGAGTACAATCATGTTATGGGGCCAGGAGGGTATCGATTTGGGTGCCTAGGTTGGAGAAGATGGAGAACGAGCTGAGGGCGCGAGGAATCCGCCCAGTACGGAGGATGGGACCCAAGGGCCAAAAGCTGGTGGTACGGGCATGGGGAACGCTGAACCCGGAGACAGGGGAGTGTGTTTACCGGGCAAATTACTTAAACCCACCCAAGCCCTTATTGACGCAATGAAGGATGCTCAACAGGGAAGATCAAGTTCAACAGAGAGAACGACGCTACCGACAAAAGCCCTCGAATCCTGAACACGGAGGACGGTACGAGGCATGGGGCACATTCCGTGGAAAATAGGGTTCCCTGAACGATGACCCGCACGGTTACGTGGCCGTAAGAGAAAGATGGATCGAAGCAGATGTTGTGGCGCGGTTGGCATCGGAAATGGATGTGATGAAGAAAACCATGAGTGTACTAGTAGTCGAAAGAGATGCAGCTCGGTGCAGATGAAGATCATCCAATGGATCTCGAAGCCAGCAGCGGAGAAGCAGCGTGGCTTCCACGGAGGCCCCACCGGCTGGTGCAGATGCACCGACGATCGAAATTACTGCACCGGAGCCTCGGTGATCGAATTACTGCACCGAGCCTCGGTGGTCGAAATTACTGCACCGAGCCTCCTCGCTACCCCGTGGATTTATATAAAGGAGATGAAAGAATGTCATCTGATTATCCTATCGGGAACATGTCCATGAAGGTAGCCATCGGCAGTGCTTTACCATGTTTACCTGGAGCACTCCACCACAACAACCCCATTCAAGATGGCTATGCTCGTGTCACGGTGGAGGACATAGTCCAAGGGTTTGAGGACCTGGAGATTGACATTGCTACACCTGAAGGGGAGAAAAGACTTGGAGATGTCAAGCGCCATTACATTCTATGGCAAAAGAAGTTTATCACGTTTCCTGGCGAGGCGCCAAGGACAACAAGTCCACCCCCTACGGTGGTGGTGGTGGCGGTGGCGGTGGTGGTGGTGGTGGTGGTGGTGGCGGTTCACCTACACCTCCGCCACATCAGCCGACGCCGCCCCTAGTCCACAACGTCCGGCGGTGATCATCCGCCGCCTCCAGATCCTCGTCCGGCGGGTGATCGACGCCGCCCCAATCCACCTACGGCAAAGAAGGTATAGTCCCGATTATTAACCCGACCCTTATGTACCTAAGACCACAAAGGTACCGGAGCCATCATCAAGCCTCTCCCCACAAGGCCTTGGGAACGAGTGCCGAGGAAGTCGACGCGCCGCTGCTGCTGATTTGGAGAAATGGAAGGCGGACTGCAAGAAGAAAAGAGAGCCCGAGCCCAAGCCAGATTTTTCGATGAGCAAAAGAAGTGGGCTAAGTCATTTTTGAGCACACCGCCCCAAGCCGCCAAGAATCTGCCTAACGACTATGAACGTGAACTTGCAGCAGGCACTCATGTTCAAGGAGAACAAAGAGCGGAGAAGGCCGAAGTAAAAAAGCGGAAACAAGTTGCCCAGCTCGGGAACAAAGTAAACAATCGATTGCCCCGCTTATAGTGGAAGCCTTCGTCCGGATGCCCCGAGATCATACAAGCTGCGGCAACACAGGATTGATCAGAACGAAAGCGAGAACAAGCGCCAACTTAGGTATTACTCTTCGTGAACTATTAGGCCTTGATGAGGCGCCAATAAGGAGGTAGTAATTACATATGTCAAGAATGGGCCTCTCGTCGAGCCTCGCGCAGAAAAGGATCTACCCGACCAAATGAAACGCTCGCTGAATTGGTACAAGGGTTACATAAAAATAAAAACGCCAAAGAATATATTTATGCGGAAGTTAGACATGAGCATCACTTCAAACATTACTATGTACAAATTGCAATCGAGTGAATTGTTCCAGCTTTTCAATGCGCGAGCTCGACAAATCTATCATCGGTTGCTACGCTCGTAAGTGATTTATTAATTTCTACCCCATCTCGCTCATATTGCCTCGCACTATATATATGTCCTAACTATATTGTTGTGTCCGCTATTATACATGCAGAATGAAGATTAAGGAATGCAGAGTAAGGAACATCCATGATGTTGGGTTCATTGACCCACACATCGTTAATGGAATTGTGTTGAAGCATTACCCCGCCGACGTGGAGGCAGACTGTGGCAGTTTCTTACAAAGCAGGAACTCAAAAGTGATATTCTATTTCCTTACCATTTTGGGTGAGTGTTTCGTCTTGAGCACATTCTCTTTTGTTTACTCCATGCATGGTATGTGGCGGCTAATCGATGAGTTATGCATGACGATCGTGCATGTATCGTGTCCGCAGGTTCCACGGATTCTGCTAGTAATTAAAGTTAACACCTCGTAATGTCTCGCCCACGACTCTCTCAATAAGGATCCAAAGCTTTGGGGCGACATGAGAAAAATGCTGCGAAGTAATTATTTTCATTCATTTGCGCCTATATCGATCGGCCTATTTCGCTCATTTCCTAATATCAAGTAACTAATAACTCTCTTGTTCATTTAATTTTCTTTGCCTCGTAGGGTTTGGAGACGGTTCAGAGATACAAAGGTCGGTGAATTCAAAAAGAGCTAGAATTCAAAATGTTAAAGCCTAAGAATGTGGGGATATTCAGCCACCGCTGACCAATCTATGTGGATACTATGTTCGTGAGATGATCCGAGATACACCTCTCGAGCGGGTTACGAGTGATACCAATGCTCAGAGGAATAACCTCCGTGGATGCTTAGTCCAAGCTCGCTCCACCACTTCAAGAGGAACTAGCTGGATGGTTCAAGGGAAGTCCTCCATCCTAAAGGAGAACACTATTACGAGGACGAGAAATTTATATGGATTAAATCATGTATGGAAACTTGTTCAAAATTGTATATGGTCATCCGATGATATTGAATATATATTGTATATTCCTCTTGAATTTTTTTGGTTCTAATTTCAAATTTATTTGAAATTGTACATTCATATGCATGTATGTAGTACCGTAGAATATATGAAACTCCTTCAAAATTAAAATAAAGCACAAAAGAAATAAAACAATACAAATTAAACAGAAAACAGGTTTAGGGGGGCTAAAACCCTAAACTGCGGGCGGCCTTTAGTCGCGGTTGGCCGAAGAACCGCGACTAAAGGTCCTCCGCCCCGACGGTCACTGGCGCCCACGTGACGGGCCGTTAGTCGCGGTTCTTAAGCAGCCGCGACTAAAGGTGGGGGCTTTAGTCGCTTATTTGGTCGCTTTGTCGATAAAAGCAGCCGACCAACATAGTTCAAACCTACACGACTAATGGCAAGTCCGTGGATTACTACCTATATTTTTTTGCGAATATGGTTACTACGTATATAATTTCTTGGTTAAACATTTCACAAAATTAGGAGAGAATATACAGAAACAGATGGCATCGCTGTGGAGGCTCGACGTCCGATGCACGGAGATGGACTCGCGCAGGAGGAGGTTGCTGTTTGGCGTCATGGTGGCGTCAATGGCGGAGTGGCCAGACATGGTAGATGCCTCAATTTGATCTGAAGACGGACCGGTGGAAGATGGCGGCGTCGACACACGAGTGTGTCTGACCGGATTATGCCCCAGACCAGGTAGGTGGCTCGGCTGGGGTTCCGAATGTGTTTCGGCTTCCGGCTTTTGATGTTAGGATTACGTGAGTGGTTTGGGTAGTGGCCCGGCTAGCTCTCCTTCATCATATTGGATAGGAGTAGTGGCATATGTTGCCAAGATGGTGGATTCAGGCACATTGGTGTAATACTTTGTATGGTCATCGTGAATAATCAATAAAGTGGCCGTATGCATCTTCCAGATGCAGAGGCCGGGGGTCATCCTCCTTTTCTAAAAAAAAAAAAAGAAACAGATGGCATGGCCGTAAAAAAAACAGATGGCATGGCATGAAACCTCCACTTTCGAACGAAACGGTGGAAACCACCAAGCAACACATGACCGAACTCTCTGACACACTAACGAATGTGGACAAAACAGGTCTCAGCCACATTTCATCACCCGGGCACTCTACACACAGTAGTCTTCTTCAAAAGTGTGGAGGACATATGCATATCGCCATGCCGCACACTACTATACCTCTGCGACCACCGTCGGCAGAGGCAAGAGGAGAATTCAAAGAAGGTATGGGCTACTCTGACTTTGTTGATTGTGAGAGAATCCCTCTACAGCCATGCGCTGCTCGAGTTCTCCGATAATCTCAAAACCACTAGGGGCACTGCCCTTGTATCTTCATAGTCGCGCCGCCTTGCGCAGCCTTCATTCACCGCCTCCTATGGCCATTATTATGATATCGTATTAGTTAGTGCATCGCAAAACTTCTGGCGGAAGGCATCGCTGGGTGCCTGGGTTCCACGTACCTCTTAAGCCCATAATTGGTACTCCCTCCGTTCCATAATGTAGTGCCTATAGATTTTTACAAAAGTCAAACATTACAAACTTTGACGATGTTTATAGAGAAAAGTAGGTACATCTAGAATATCAAATGCACATCATTGGATACGTCGTGAGTTATATTTTTAGAATGTACATGTTTGGTATTGTAGATGTAGACAATTTTCTCTATACATTTGGTCAAAGTTTGCAAAGTTTGACTTTCACAAAAATCTATAGGCACTACATTGTGGAATGGAGGGAGTAAGATTTTTGTCCCGACAAAAATACTGTTGGAAATATGCATGGTATGACAAACATCTCTCTCTTTCCTGTCTTGCATTAGCCTAGTTGAGGAACCTTTTATAACACTGTTTGCTTGGATGTGTGTGTATAACGATCTAGAAAAACAAATACAATTGATTGTCAAAGGTCAGATGAAATGATAAGGACTCCTATTAATCATCTAGTTGTATCGTGGCTATATGGCACATAGAACATGGTTGATCCTTTCACTTCTCTCGTGACGTTAATATGCAACTAACACTTTTTCCTGAAAAAGTACATTGCGTACTTGAAAAGTAATTGAAGTTGTTCTCAACCTTTAAATGTACTTGAGCTTCCCGGAAAACTCGCTAGAATCATTACACATCTTACACGACTTGGACACTTGTACAAACTAAGCAAAACTCTTCGAATGGATAACGAGCATGAATTTGTGGTGTCAACTTGTGCGTAAGTCTGACTTTTGAAGTAATGAATTATTTTCTCATGACCTCCTCCTAATTTAGACATCTCTCCATGGCTATCACTAATCTTGATTCCTTACATATTCTGGACTTGTTAATTCGACTCAGCATATGAATTATGATCTAGACTACCAGCCCATGCTGCCACATCAAGCATGCTTGCGATGATCAGCTTGACCTTCTCCCGAAGACAATAAAGCCTACATTCCAGAGTGATCGAGCGGCGACGATGCAGTGGCCGGCATCGACACTCCCCTCTCCCGTCCTCCAACTCTAATGGCTTCCATCTGCTTCTTCATTTTGGGCTCCATTCATCGGGCCGGACCGCATTGGTCGGGCTCATGATCGGCATACAACACTTGCCCATTCTCTGTATTGTAGGATTCTTGTACCACGATTCGAGTCTCTTCTCTTCCCCACGAGTAGAACTGCACGACGGGTACCAAGCGGCGGATGGGTTAATGGAGGAAGGAGCGAGTGGAACTAGGGCTGGAAGCTAGAGCGTAGGGGAGCAGCGCGGACATTGTGGAGGGAGCCTGCGGCTGCGATGCGGTGGTCGGCAGCGCCATCCCTCTCCTCCCCTCCAATGGCTTCACTCTTCTCTTTGAGAAAATACTTCTTTTGCTAGGTAAAAAAATAGTTTGATGGTTTGCTTGCTGCTTAGGCTCCACTGACTTGAACAGCCCGTCCTAAATGGGCTCGAGCTTCCTCAAGGCCGAAAGGTACCATCGCCTCCTCCCCCACTCTGCTCGGACGCGTCGGTGGATGGACGACAATGACAATGGCCGCCGCCGCGAGCTCGGAGCGGCACACCGGCGACCATGGCCACCGCACGGAAGAGGGCGGGCGCCACCGCTGGGCGCCGAACCCTTGCCGCCGGCACCCGTCGCAAGGTAAGAACGGCTCACTCTCTAACTAGGGCTGGACGTCCGAGCGAGCTTTTAGGCTCGGCTCGAAGCTCGCTCCAGCTCGGCCCGATAGGATAATTAAACGAGCCGAGCTATGAAAAATAGGCCCGACTCCCGACCGAGCCGAGCCGAGTTTCGCCCGGTCCAGCTCGGTGACTCGTTGAGGCCCAGCCCAATCCCCCGTCGGCCTCGCATCGCGTTAGGTCACAGCAGAGAGAGCACGCACGCAAAACAATTTCCTCGGCCTTATCCTTTTCTCTGCCCGGCGCCGCCACTCCTCTGCCCGGCGGCATCGACGGCGACGGACGACGCCGCCTTCCCTCACCACAACGGACGCAGGCGGACGGGTCTCCCCTGGTTTCTCGCTGAACGACACAGGCAGGTAAGCGATCTCCTCTCTCCTTCCCATCCCTAGCCCTAGCTCCCTGCACTGGCGCACCCACGCACGAATTTTATGGATGGATCATGGATGGATGGATGCTTGTGGTTGTCGGCTGGAAAGTGCAGCTAGCTAGGAAACGCGATGGATGGATGCTGAATTTGATTGATGGATGGATGCTTGTGTTCGTTGGCTGGAGAGTGCCGCTAGCTAGGACGGATGCTGCACCAATTTGATTGATGGATGGATGAATTTATTTGTGCTGGATTGTGTAGACTGATTATTATCTATGTAATTTTTTGTTGATGATTGACCATTTGTTCTTTGCTGATGTGTGAAGATACCCACTGTCGCAAGAATGGACAAGGAAAAGGGAAAGGAGAGGAGAAGGAGAATGAGAAAGAGAGGAGCTTGGTCTCCATTATAAAGACTAAGCCGTCTGCCCCCCAGGAAGCAGAAGGGGAAGGGCAAGGGTTGTGTCGCTGCCAAGGAAGCGGGCCAAGGATCACTAGTAGAAAACGGAGTTTTAGCGCCGGTTCGTAAGGGCCTTTAGTGCCGGTTACATAACCGGCACTAAATTGTCGACACTAAAGGCCCCCCCTTTAGTACCGGTTCGGCACGAACCGGCGCTAAAGTGCCACCACGTGGCGTGAGCTCGCGCCCCGGTATGGGGGACCTTTAGTACCGGTTCGTGTTACGAACCGGCACTAAAGGTATTTTTTTTTAATTTTTTTTTGAAAATTTCGGAAAAAAAATTGAATTTTTTTCGATTTTTAATTTTTCTGAATTATTTGATGATTTAGTCTCTAATCACCTCTTTTAATTGCTCAAGTGTGGATCACTCATTTCAAATCATCTAACTTCCCGACCGGTCACCCATCCCTCTCACTACTCTAGCCCGAGCACGCTTAACTTTCGGGTTCTATTCTCCTTCATTTCCGAGTCTGCACTTGTTGTTTTCCTGGCAATAGTAAGATGTTAATCCTATTAACCCTCAGGAGTTTAGGTTGAGCATGAAGTCACACATTTCACCATTTGAGTTTGAAACTATTATTCTAAAAAACAATAATTATTTAGTAACGCTAATATTTCTTGAATAAGTTTGACCATAGCTTGACCACAGTTTGACCATAGTTTGACCAGATTTGACCAAAATTTAAAAAATTGAAATAATTATTTAGTAACACTAATATTCTTGAATAATTATGTAGTAACATTAATACTTCTTGAATAAGTAGTTTGACCAGATTTAACGAAACTTTTTTAAAAAAACTGAAATTATTTAATCATATCCTTTTTTCTTTTGGAATTTGAGGATTCTAAATAATTCCAAATCGGCCGTAGGCTGTCTCCATCGGATGCGGATTTTCGTGCTGAATTTTTTGATATATTATACATTTTTTTCCGACATCGTATGCAAAAGTTATAGCCGTTTTACATTTTTCCATCGGATGCGAAATTGCCCTATAGTGCCGGTTTGTGGCACGAACCGCACTATAGGTCGACCTTTAGTACCGGTTCGTGGCACGAACCGGCATTAAGGTTCAACTTTAGTACAGGTTCGCGCTACTTAACCGGTACTAAAGGTGATCGGGGCCCCGCCCGACGCCAGCTCGCCATCCCCTTTAGTACCGGTTCGTGCCACGAACCGGTACTAAAGGTTCAACACGAACCGGCATTAATGCAAATCCGTTCGAACCGGCACTAATGTATACATTAGTGCCGGCTCTAATACAAACCGGCACTAATGTGTTGCACGTTTGACCCTTTTTCTACTAGTGGATTACGGCAATGTCCCGCTCGCCGAGTTGTTATTACGGGTAAAAAAAAAAACTCCACCGCCTTGACGTCTCGCTGACCCCGCCGACGCCAGCGGGCGTGCCACGATCGCCCCTGCCAACGGCTTCGCAAACGACTCCGAGAGGGAGACTGCATCTTCACCAGTATGGTTGTGCCAAATATGCGTGTCCAAGCTCATGTGTTTGCTGTTTTTGCTATCCAAAGGTCAAATATATGTGTCCAAGCTCATTTATGTGTTGTTTTTGGTATCCAAAAGTCAAATATAAGATTGCACAGGCTCATGTATATGCCGTTTTGGTATCCAAGAGTCAAATATATGTTTGTAAAAGCTCATGGATGTGCTCTTCTTGCTATCAAAAAGTCAAATATATGCGTGTCCAAGCTCATGTGTGTGCTGTTTTTCTGTGCTAGGCAATGGAGCATGATAAGCAAGCAGAGAAGGAAGAGAATGAGGAGGAAGAGGATGAGTAAGATACTCTGTTTGAGGAGGAAGATTCTCATTTTGATGTCAAAGCACTAAGTGTTATGCTATGCAAAATTGAATTGTTTGGCTGTCAACGTTCAATATTTTTGCCGTATAAAGTTCAAAGGCGGAGCTGTCCAAAATTCAAAAGCAATGATGCCCAATTCTTTCTTAGTCATATTTGTTCAATTTCTACACTTTCCATAGAAGAAAGCTTATTTTTCATCACTATGATCATTTTTAAACCATGGACTGCTAGATGTTGCATTTTTAGCAATAGAAAGTGCTTCTTTTACAAGTTATGGGTTTAATTGCTGTAGAAGATCAAAAATGGTATGTAAAAACAGGTTCTGCTACCTCCCAGATGTTATGACGCTAGCTGGCTCTCGAGACCGAGCCATTGCAAAAACGAGCCGAGCCACCTAAAGTGGGCTCGTTGGCTGAGCGAGCCGAGCCGAGCCGAGCCGCTCCAAAGCGAGCCAAAGCCAAGCTCGGATCAAGCTCGGCTCGGCTCGGCTCGTGTCCAGCCCTATCTCTAACCCTGCTTAATTAGGTCTCCCTAACTCCTCCCCTTTTCTGATTAGTTCACGTTCATCCAGTGAGGAAGCGTAGGCCTCACCCCTCAACTCACCCCTCTCTCATTCGGCCATAACCAATAAATGGCCTCACCCTGTACTAAAAAAGGGAAGTAAAACATTTATTGTCAGATTGCCGACATCATTTTCTGCAGTAAAATGTGTTTAATCAATATCTTTTGGCCACATAAATCATATTAAGATGGTTTGGTTCACAGCGAGCTCTCTCATTCGGCCATAACCAATAAATGGCCCCTCCTCCTAGGCTGTTCTTGGCACACCTATTGAGCGCTTCAAGTAATTGTTCTTGCTACATAGGGGGCGCGAGTTCCAGAACTTGAATTTACCAGCAAACTCGAATTTCTACCCGCCAGTTTCAACTACAATTTCATATGTGGAAGCAAAATCGGTGGACTCGTATATACCGCATTACACATCACAATCACATAGAAACGAGTACCAAGTTAGTGGAGTGACTAACCAGTACTGTGAACAGACTAAAGTAGCAAAAGCTCTTTCTCCCACCTTCTAGTAAGCAGTAATTGTATTTGGTAATAGAGCTCAGCGGCAGTGACAAAGAATTTCTTGGAAAGGTGGAAGGACGCTACTATTATTATTTCAGAAACGGCGCCAAGTCCGTTCCTATTATTTAAGGGTAACATCCAAGAAATACGACAAGCACAAACTGACCGGCGCACACCACATTTTCCTCTGTCTAACTCACTCCAACTACTAAACAAAACTAACACACCAATTACTCAACCTTAAATCTTGAAAGGAGCAGCGCCTAGGAAGAAAACCAAAGCATTCTCAAATCTCAATCTTTGCAGAAAACCAAGCCACCCTTCTTTTTGGCCAGGAGGTGGCCAGATCACTTGTTCGTGGACTCTCCCTCAACAGCCAGTGGAACGGTGCTTGCCATGGTGCGGTACTTAAGGCCATACAACATCTCGAGGTAGCGGCGGATCTCGCGCCTCTCGAGGTTGGAGACGTACTTCCAGAAACCATAGACACCGGTGAGGGTCATCAGCCTCTTAGAGTAAAGCTTCTAGGTGTACCTGAATAAGATAGGTGAAATGACTGTTAGTCGCAGCAAACTAGTTATCATCAAGATGAGAAACTAGTGAATTTTGAGTTGCATACTTCTCCTCAATACGCTGAAGCCCGCCCTGTGAGATCTTGCTCCAGTGGCTGGGGTCAACCTGGCACTTCTCAAAGAACTCAACAAGCAGAGCAGAGGCCTTGTCACCCTGGTAAGGATCAATGTGGTAGCCGGACACGCCATTCACGATGATCTCAGCAGGGCCACCGTATGCAGTTGTGAAGGTAGGATGGCCGCAGGTCATGGCCTCGACGACAGTAAGCCCAAAAGCCTCATTGAAAGCAGGCAACACACAGAAGAGGTATGTTTTTTTTTAGAAAAGGAGGATGACCCCCAGTCTCTGCATCTAGGAGATGCATGCGGCCATTTTATTGATTATTCTTGAGGACCTTAGGGCATCTCCAGCCGTTAGCCCCCCAGGAGGGGCAAAAAATCGCCCTCTGGGGGCGCACCGGCGCTAAATCGCGCACTGGGGGCATGATGTGCCCCAGTCGCGGCCCCCCACGGGTTTTTAAAATATTCAAATTCAGCGCAAACACAACGCAAACACGTTCGAGTTCGTTCAAATTTAAACATATTTTACAAAAAAAGGAAAAACTACCGCGAGCTACCCCCGCCGTCTCCCTCGCCGCCCGCCCACTCGGTTCTACATGCCGAGGAGGCTGTAGAACCGCGTGTAGTCACCGCCGCCGCCGTCGCCCCCGCCGACGCCTCCGCCGTCCCTGCTGCATCCCTCCCCCGGTTGGCACGGCGGGTTGGACGGTCCAGGGGCGTCGTCGTCGTCGTCGCTGTCCAGGACCACGACGTCGTGCTCGTCCTCGCGGCCACGCTTGCGGGCGGCGATCTCCTCCAGGGCCCGGCGCTGCCGGTGTCGTGGTTCTAAGTCTGACAGTGATGTAGGGGGGTAAGTATGGAGAGGCTAGATCTTAACTATGCAGGAGTTGTAAGCACACAAAGATGTACGAGTTCAGGCCCTTCTCAGAGGAAGTAAAAGCCCTACGTCTCGGTGCCCGGAGGCGGTCGACTGGATTATATGCGTGAGAATGACAGGGGTGCGAACCCTTGATACTGAGGAGGGGGGTGGCTTATATAGAGTTCGCCGGCCCTCTCCCGCCCTCAGTAATGCAGGGTTTAAGGTACATTAAGGTTGTGCGTTACTGGTAACACCTCTAATAAAGTGCTATAATGACCATAAAGGCTACTTAATGAACGACCGTTTGCCTGCGGAGTGACTTTAGATCTCCTGGCAGTCGAGTGGTTGGCTTCGTGGTCGAGTGATAGCTTCCTGGTCGAGTGTCTTGAACCCGTCGAGTGGTATCTTCAAGTCGATTGAAAGGTGACTTCTTCTATGGATGTCCTTGGGTAGGGCTCTTAGGACATGTCCGTGCCCCTACCCCAGGTACATGGATTCATCATTAGCCCCCGAATGGATCGAGGTTAGAGTGGGGAAAGAGTTGGTGACCTTTCCGACTGGTTCTTTGTGCTACGTGAGTGCCTTGTTTTGGGTCAATCGTCACGGACGATGTCATCAACCTCTTTCAGTCGCCTTGATCTATTCCAAGTCTTTCGTCGAGTGGGTTTCTTTGTTTGTGGAGTTCCGAATGACGATGTGAAAGGGATCTTCTGTCTGACAAATTGTTTTGCAACCTGCGGATTTCGCGGGGTTTGAATTTCGGGAAGCGCGCAGGACGGGAGCGGCCGCAGTAATCGGATGTGATAAAGCGGAAGCTCCTCGATCCCCGTGCCACCTTTTTCGCCACGTACCGTGCGCGCGTCTGCTGCGGGATTTGACGGGATAGCCTGGGCCCACCGGTCAGCCACTCGGAAGCGGCCTCTTATAAGCCACTGGCTCGGGGTTTCCAAACAGTGTGCTCTCTCCTTTCCATCTCCCTCCACAAAATTCTCCGCCACCTCCGCTCTCATCCTAGTGCCGCAGGCCCGTTCGAGCTTTGCCGGCGACGATGGCGAAGGACAAGACGCCCGCTCTGGAGCGCGCGAAGAAGGCGGCGGCATAGGGGAAAGGGAAGAAGTCCGCTCGGGGCGGATCTTCCTCAAGGACTTCTCTGCCCCGAGGCTGGATCCAGGGCCACTAGATGCCGACGGTGATTCGGCAGGAAGATCTCGACGATATGGTTGAGGGGGGAGTCATCCCTTATGGAGCTGCGCGTCTCCCGGGGAGGGAAGTCGAGCCCCAACCTCTTGATGGTGAGTGTGTGCTCCTCGTCACCCATATCGATCGCGGGTTTTCTCTGCCTCCTCATCCTTTTTTCCGGAGCTTTCTGAACTTCTTTGGAGCGCAGCTCCATCACTTCACTCCCAACTCGATCGTGTATCTGGCTGCTTTCATTTCCTTGTGTGAGGGTTTCTTGGGTTGCCGCCCCCATTGGGGACTCTTTAAGCACATCTTCACTTGCCGTTCCCAATCGGTCAAAAAGGCCAAGTCGAGTGACGAAAGGACGCAGGTGATCCAGTTGTGCGGCGGTCTGGCGATCCAGACGAGGGGAAAAAGCTCTTTTCCATCCATCACTTTCCCTGAGTCGGTCCGTGGTTGGCAGTCGACCTGGTTTTACTGCAAAGACCAGGCGACTCCAGGACAATCGACTGGGCTTCCCCCTTTCTCTCTGGAACGAGCTCAAAAACCTGCTTCTCTGAAAGTGACGCCGGAAGAAAAGGCCCAAGTCAAAGTGTTGGTTGGTCGAGTGGTTCAGCTTGTCCGCGACGGCGTGACTGGCATGGACTTGCTGGAGGTCTTCCTTCAGAGGCGCATCCAACCGCTCCAGGCTCGCGACCACCCGATGTGGTTGTACTCGGGTCTTGAAGACACCACTCAGATCCACCCGGAGGAGGTCACCGATGAGATGCTAGAAGGATGGCTGTCGAGCATCACAGGGAACAAAGACAACCCCCGAGGAGCCAGGAGGGTTCCGCCACTCGACAATACATACGAAGTGGACTAGGTCTGACCTTATGCTCCTGACTGAGATCTTGTTTTCTTCATTGGTCTTCTTTGAATTGGTCGATTGACTTTGATCTTGTCTGTTGTTTTCCAGGCAACTACTGAGATGTACTCGACACCCAACGGGGCGCAGGAGCCGACTGAGGAAGGGGAGGCGAGCGGCGGTGAGAGTGGAGATGAACAAGCCGAGTGGGAATCCGATGGCGAAGGAGAGGGAGACGACGACGTCGACTCCAGCGAAGAGGAGGAGGAAGAAGTTGACCTCCCCGCCGGAGAGGCGATCCAAGCTTACACACGACCCGGCGCGGGAATGTGGTAAGTCGACTGCTCTTGTTGGGCAGTCGACGAAACGCCCTCGGACCTCTTCTCCTCCGCCGGCCGAAAAGGCTCCCAAGCACCCACGCGCGACGCCGTCCAAGCCGCCTAAGGCTCTGCCCAAGATGAAGATGACCGTCCCCACCATTTCTGGGTAATAATAGAACTTGTTCTCCTTTGTCGACCGTGGACAGATCCTTGGTCGATTCATTGAGTCAACTGACTGATTTTTGAGATTTGCAACGCTGCTACTTCTGAGCTCTCAGCCAAGGACGACGATCAAGAGATGGAGGATGTTGTTACCTCCAACCCTGGTACGATTACCGATGTTCTGCCTTGAGTCGACTGGATATTTATTGCAACCCTGGTCGATTGAATTTTTTCTTGTAGCTCCTCCTCATGTTATTAACCTCCCGGATGACAATGACGACGCGCTGCTGAGAGTGAGAAGGAACAGGCAGGCGTTGGCTGGCAAGACCCCCCAATCTGCTCCGGCGTCTGAGGCCGTAGCTCGGGATGGTGGTGACACCACTCGGGCTTCTGTGACTTTGGCCGATCCTCTGACGAGCGTGCGGCCTTCGGCGTCGACCGCAAACCCTCCTTCGCTTTTTGCCGCGTACCCCGCCCCTGAGGACCAAGAGAGTGCCGTGAAAGAGGCTATACGTCAGGCGGGGATCATGATGGAACAAGTGAAAGTGGCTTGGGAGGCCAGCCAAGCAGCCTATGACGCAAGTTTGGCTCTTCAGAGCAACGTCTAGGTCAGTTGACTCAACACTTGGTCTGTTACGATATGCTGTTAGAGGAATCTCTTTTCCGAAGATCTTTACATCTGTACACTCACTGGTTGTGTCTGCCAATTCTTGGACGAGTGGGGGCACGCTGAGTGCACCCACTGGGTGTAGTCCCCGAGACTACGGTGGACTGCTGGCAGTCGACTGTAGTCTTTACATTGTGTTGCTGTAGTTGTACTTCTTCACTCGGTTTGATCAGGTCGTGCCGAATGGAACTGTATCCGGTTGACTGCTGGCAGTCAATTTTTTTTTCCAAAACCAGTGGGGGCACGCTGAGTGCACCCACTGGGTGTAGTCCCCGAGACTACTGTCGAATGTTTTTTGATTCAGCTGTAGTCTTAGAAACGCCATCATTGTCTCTTAGTTACTCAGAAGCAACTTATCCTGGACATCTGTCGACTGATTTTTGTTTTGCAGAAATCTTGCGAACTTGTAGCTCGCTATATTGAGTTGGAGAATAAGCAGATCCAGCTCAACCTTGACTTGAAGCTTGCTCAAGAGAACTTGAAGAAGGCGCAAGAAGAAGCAAAAGGTATGGCTGGTGAGGTTCTCCATTCTTGACGAGTGACTTTTCTTTCTTGATGTTGATTTCACTCGACATACTGCAGATAAACTGGAAGAAGCTCTGAAGAAGAAGGATCAAGATCTTGCAGAGGCACAGAAGGAGGCCTTGAACAAAGCGAAGCTTGCTGAAGAAAAGTTGGCTTCAGTCGGTACTCTTGAAAAGGAAAACTCCAGGCTGAAAAGTGCTCTCGACGTGGCTAATCAAGAGGTCAGCCGTCTGAACAAACACAAGATGACTCTGGGTGACTAGGCAGGTGAGCTGGCGGGGAAGGTAAACGATCTGGAGGCTTATCTCGGTGGACTCGCCAAGAAGTTGTTCGTCATGCTCGAAGGTAATTACTTCGATCTGGTTGTCTTGCAATTACCAAGCCTTCGTAAGGCCACTGTCTTACTCCTGAATCGTGTTTGCAGAATTCTGTCAAAACTTTGAAGAGGAGACCAGTCGAGTGGAGCCAGGCTTGGACCCTGCTAACTCTCTTGTGAAGGACGAGGCCGCAATGAACGTGCTCCGTCTGGAGTCTCGTATTGCCAGCGTAGTTGACTACCTGGCTCGGCTGAAAGTTGCGGTGTCGCGGATCGACACGTCTCTCTGGCCCACGACGACGCTTTCAAATGATCTCGAGTCTCTGATGACTCGACTGAACGACGTTCCTGGTCGAGTGACGGACTGGAAGAAATCCTCCGCAAGGTGTGGTGCTGATGTCGCTTTGTCCCTCGTCCGCGTCCACTGCAAGGAGGTGCGAGAGGAGAAGCTGGCCGCCATCCAAGTTGCCAACACCAGGAAGCTTAACTTTCAAGACTTCATGGAAACTTTATTGCGGCTGCAACCCGTATTGCAGACGGGATCGACTTGGACGATTTCGTTGCCCCTTCCAGTCCTCCGCCGGAGGAGTAAAAAACTTTTATGCTTCACTTTAAATTTGCCTCGGAATGCCGAGTGGATTCTGTAACTGTTAAATTCTGTCGAGCCGAGGGCTCGAGTACTTTGATCTGAGGTCTTGGACCTTTTGGGTTTTATCCGAACTTGATTTATCGTTGAATATCTTCGGGAATTATCTGTCGAGTGGAACTTGGTCTTCACTCGAAATAACTTCGTATTTGTGGTGCAGCCCCGAAGGAAAAGGTAACAGTCGATTCGCATCTTGCCGTCCTTGTGGATTGGGACGTCTTCCGAACTTAGGCGAGCACTGGGCTGCAGCTAAGCCCCCAAGTGGGAGGTTTGCTCTCCACTCGTTGGATTTTTGAACACTTAGGCGAGCACTAGGCTGCAGCTAAGCCCCCGAATGGGAGGTTTGCTCTCCACTCGGTAGTATTTTTGAACACTTAGGCGAGCACTGAGCTGCAGCTAAGCCTCCGAGTGGGAGGTTTGATCTCCACTTGGTAGGATTTTTATATACTTAGGCGAGTACTTGGACTGCAGCTAAGCCCCCGAGTGGGAGGTTTGCTCTCCACTCGGTAGGATTTTTATATACTTAGGCGAGTACTTGGACTGCAGCTAAGCCCCCGAGTGGGAGGTTTGCTCTCCACTCGGTAGGATTTTTATATACTTAGGCGAGTACTTGGACTGCAGCTAAGCCCCCGAGTGCGAGTCTGGCTCACCACTCGGTAGGATTTTCAAACACTTAGGCGAGCACTGGGCTGCAACTAAGCCCCCGAGTGGGAGTCTGGCTCACCACTCGGTAGGATTTTCAAACACTTAGGCGAGCACTGGGCTGCAGCTAAGCCCCCGAGTGGGAGTCTGGCTCACCACTCGGTAGGATTTTTAAACACTTAGGCGAGCACTGGGCTGGAGCTAAGCCCCCGAGTGGGAGTCTGGCTCACCACTCGGTAGGATTTTCAAACACTTAGGCGAGCACTAGGCTGCAGCTAAGCCCCCGAGTGGGAGGTTTGCTCTCCACTTGGTAGGATTTTATATACTTAGGCGAGTACTTGGACTGCAGCTAAGCCCCCGAGTGGTTGGTTTGCTCTCCACTCGGTAGGATTTTTATATACTTAGGCGAGTACTTGAACTGCAGCTAAGCCCCCGAGTGGTTGGTTTGCTCTCCACTCGGTAGGATTTTTATATACTTAGGCTAGTACTTGGACTACAGCTAAGCCCCCGAGTGGGAGGTTTGCTCTCCACTCGGTAGGATTTTTATATACTTAGGCGAGTACTTGGACTGTAGCTAAGCCCCCAAGTGGGAGTCTGGCTCACCACTCGGTAGGATTTTCAAACACTTAGGCGAGCACTGGGCTGCAGCTAAGCCCCCGTGTGGGAGTCTGGCTCACCACTCGGTAGGATTTTCAAACACTTAGGCGAGCACTGGGTTGCAGCTAAGCCCCCGAGTGGGAGTCTGGCTCACCACTCGGTAGGATTTTCAAACACTTAGGCGAGCACTGGGCTGCAGCTAAGCCCCCGAGTGGGAGTCTGGGTCACCACTCGGTAGGATTATCAAACACTTAGGCGAGCACTGGGCTGCAGCTAAGCCCCCGAGTGGGAGTCTGGCTCACCACTCGGTAGGATTTTCAAACACTTAGGCGAGCACTGGGCTGCAACTAAGCCCCCGAGTGGGAGTCTGGCTCGCCACTCGGTAGGATTTTAAAACACTTAAGCGAGCACTGGGCTGCAGCTAAGCCCCCGAGTGGGAGTCTGGCTCACTGTTGGGGAACGTAGTAATTTCAAAAAATTTCCTACGCACATGCAAGATCATGGTGATGCATAGCAACGAGAGGGGAGAGTGTTGTCTACGCACGTGAGACCAAGCGAAGCGCTGACGCAACGTAGAGGAAGTAGTCGACGTCCTCCCGGTCCAACCGATCCAAGCACCGTTACTCGGCACCTCCGAAGTTCTTGACACACGACAGCTCGATGACGCACCCCGATCTCTCCGATCCAGCAGAGGCGCTGGGGAGTTCCACAAGACGATGGCATGGTGACGATCATGATGTTCTCTTGTCGCAGGCTTCGCCTAAGCACCGCTACAATATGACCGAGGTGTAATATCGTGGAGGGGGCACCGCACACGGCTAAGGAACGATCTCAATGATCAACTTGTGTGTCTAGGGTGCCCCTTACCCCGTGATATAAAGGAGGGAGGGAGGAGGAGGCCGCCCAAGGGGTGGCGCGCCTAGGGGGCCAAACCTACTCCAAGCACGCTTCCCCCCCTTTCCTATTCGGAGTAGGAGTAGGAAGGAAGAGGGGAGGAGAGAGGAAAGGGGGCCGCCCCTTCCCAATTCGGATTGGGCTTGGGGGCGCCCTCGCTGCTCCTTCTCCTCCTTCCAAGAAGGCCCAATAAGGCCCATATACTTATGGGGGTTCAGTAACCTCCCGAGCTCCAGATATTCCCAAACTCTCCGGAACCTTTCCGTGTCCAAATATATCCGTCCAATATATCAATCTTTATGTCTCGACCATTTCGAGACTCCTCGTCATGTCCGTGATCACATCCGGACTCAACAACCTTCGTACATCAAAATACATAAACTCATAATATAACCATCATCGAAACCTTAAGTGTGCGGACCCTACGGTTCGAGAACAATGTAGACATGACCGAGACACGTCTCAAATAATAACCAATAGCGGGACCTGGATGCCCATATTGGTTCCTACATATTCTACGAAGATCTTTATCGGTCAAACCGCATAACAACATACGTTGTTCCTTTGTCATCGGTATGTTACTTGCCCGAGATTTGATCGTCGGTATCCAATACCTAGTTCAATCTCGTTATCGCAAGTCTCTTTACTCGCTCAGAACACGTCATCTCATAACTAACTCATTAGTTATAATGCTTGCAAGGCTTAAGTGATGAGTATTACCGAGAGGGCCTAAGAGATACCTCTCCGACAATCGGAGTGACAAAACCTAATCTCGAATATGCCAACTCAACATGTACCTTCGGAGACACCTGTAGTACTCCTTTATAATCACCCGATTACGCCAGACGTTTGGTAGTACCCAAAGTGTTCCTCCGTAAACGGAGTTGCATAATTCTCATAGTTACAGGAACATGTATAAGTCATGAAGAAAGCAAGAGTCAATACTAAACGATCAAGTGCTAAGCTAATGGATGGGTCATGTCAATCACATCATTTTCCTAATGATGTGATCCCATTAATCAAATGACAACACATGTCTATGGTTAGGAAACATAACCATCTTTGATTAATGAGCTAGTCAAGTAGAGGCATACTAGTGACTATATGTTTGTTTATGTATTCACACATGTATCATGTTTCCGGTTAATACAATTCTAGCATGAATAATAAACATTTATCATGATATGAGGAAATAAATAATAACTTTATTATTGCCTCTAGGGCATATTTCCTTCAGTCTCCCACTTGCATTAGAGTCAATAATCTAGATTACATAGTAATGATTCTAACACCCATGGAGTCTTGGTGCTGACCATGTTTTGCTCGTGAGAGAGGCTTAGTCAACGGGTCTGCAACATTCAGATCCGTATGTATCTTGAAAATCTCTATGTCTCCCACTTGGACTTGGTCCCGAATGGAATTGAAGCGTCTGTTGATGTGCTTGGTCCTCTTGTGAAATCTGGATTCCTTTGCCAAGGCAATTGCACCAGTATTGTCACAGAAGATCTTCATTGGTCCCGATGCACTAGGTATGACACCTAGATCGGAAATGAACTCCTTCATCCAGGCTCCTTCATTTGCTGCTTCAGAAGCAGCTATATACTCCGCACATGTAGATCCTGCCACGACGCTTTGTTTAGAACTGCACCAACTTATAGCTCCACCGTTTAATATAAACACGTATCCGGTTTGTGATTTAGAATCGTCCGGATCAGTGTCAAAGCTTGCATCGACGTAACCATTTACGACTAGCTCTTTGTCACCTCCATATACGAGAAACATATCCTTAGTCCTTTTCGTATTTCAGATGTTCTTGACCGCTGTCCAAATGATCCACTCTGGATTACTTTGGTACCTTCTGCCAAGCTTATTGCTAAGCATACGTCGTCTGGTACACAACATTGCATACATGATAGAGCCTATGGCTGAAGCATAGGGAACATCTTTCATTTTCTCTCTATCTTCTGCTGTGGTCGGGCATTGAGTTTGACTCAACTTCACACCTTGTAGCACAGGCAATAATCCTTTCTTTGCCTGATCCATTGAACTTTTTCAAAAAAATTGTCAAGGTATGTGCTTTGTGAATATCCTATTAAGCGTCTTGATCTATCTCTATAGATCTTGATGCCCAATATATAAGCAGCTTCACCGAGGTCTTTCATCGAAAAACTTTTATTCAAGTATCCCTTTATGCTATCCAGAAATTCTATATCATTTCCAATTAACAATATGTCATCTACATATAAAACTAGAAATGCTACAGAGCTCCCACTCACTTTCTTGTAAATACAGGCTTCTCCAAAAGTCTGTATAAAACCATATGCCTTGATCACACTATCAAAGCGTTTATTCCAACTTTGAGATGCTTGCACCAGTCCATAAATGGAACGCTGGAGCTTGCACACTTTGTTAGCACCTTTTGGATCAACAAAACCTTCCGGCTGCATCATATACAACTCTTCTTCTAGAAATCCATTCAAGAATGCAGTCTTGACATCCATTTGCCAAATTTCATAATCATGAAATGCAGCAATAGCTAACATGATTCGGACAGACTTAAGCATCGCTACGGGTGAGAAAGTCTCATCGTAGTCAACCCCTTGAACTTGTCGAAAACCTTTCGCAACAAGTCGAGCTTTATAGACAGTTACATTACCATCAGCGTCAGTCTTCTTCTTAAAAATCCATTTATTCTCAATTGCTTGCCGATCATCGGGCAAGTCAACCAAAGTCCATACTTTGTTTTCATACATGGATCCCATCTCAGATTTCATGGCCTCTAGCCATTTTGTGGAATCTGGGCTCATCATCGCTTCCTCATAGTTCGTAGGTTCATCATGGTCAAGTAACATGACTTCCAGAATAGGATTGCCATACCACTCTGGTGCGGATCTTACTCTGGTAGACCTACGAGGTTCAGTAGAAACTTGATCTGAAGTTTCATGATCAATATCATTAGCTTCCTCACTAATTGGTGTAGTTGTCACATGAACCGGTTCTTGTGATGAACTACCTTCCAATAAGGGAGTAGATACAGTTATCTCATCAAGTTCTACTTTCCTCCCACTCACTTCTTTCGAGAGAAACTCCTTCTCTAGAAAGGATCCGAATTTAGCAACGAAAATCTTGCCCTCAGATCTGTGATAGGAGGTGTACCCAATAGTCTCCTTTGGGTATCCTATGAAGACACATTTCTCCGATTTGGGTTCGAGCTTATCTGGTTGAAGTTTCTTCACATAAGCATCGCAACCCCAAACTTTAAGAAACGATAACTTTGGTTTCTTGCCAAACCATAGTTCATAAGGCATCGTCTCAACGGATTTTGATGGTGCCCTATTTAACGTGAATGCGGCCGTCTCGAAAGCATAACCCCAAAACGATAGCGGTAAATCGGTAAGAGACATCATAGATCGCACCATATCAAGTAAAGTACGATTACGACGTTCGAACACACCATTGCGTTGTGGTGTTCCAAGTGGCGTGAGTTGCGAGACTATTCCGCATTGTTTCAAGTGTAGACCAAACTCGTAACTCAAATATTCTCCTCCACGATCAGATCGTAGAAATTTTATTTCCTTGTTACGATGATTTTCTACTTCACTCTGAAATTCTTTGAACTTTTCAAATGTTTCAGTTTTGTGTTTCATTAAGTAGATATACCCATATCTGCTCAAATCATCTGTGAAGGTGAGAAAATAACGATATCCGCCACGAGCCTCAACATTCATTGGACCACACACATCTGTATATATGATTTCCAACAAATCTGTTGCTCTCTCCATAGTACCGGAGAACGGTGTTTTGGTCATCTTGCCCATAAGGCACGGTTCGCAAGTACCAAGTGATTCATAATCAAGTGATTCCAAAAGTCCATCAGTATGGAGCTTCTTCATGCGCTTTACACCGATATGACCTAAACGACAGTGCCACAAATAAATTGCACTATCATTATCAACTCTGCATCTTTTGGTTTCAACACTATGAATATGTGTATCACTACTATCGAGATTCAATAAAAATAGACCACTCTTCAAGGGTGCATGACCATAAAAGATATTACTCATATAAATAGAACAACCATTATTCTCTCGATTTAAATGAATAACCTGTCTCGCATCAAACAAGATCCAGATATAATGTTCATGCTTAACGCAGCACCAAATAACAATTATTTAGGTCTAAAACTAATCCCGATGGTAGATGTAGAGGTAGCGTGCCAACCGCGATCACATCGACTTTGGAACCATTTCCCACGCCGCATCGTCACCTCGCCCTTAGCTAATCTTCGCTAATCCGTAGTCCTGCTTCGAGTTGCAAATATTAGCAATGTAACCAAGATCAAATACCCAGTGCTCTGCGAGCATTAGTAAGGTACACATCAATATCATGTATATCACATATACCTTTGTTCACTTTGCCATCCTTCTTATCCGCCAAATACTTGGGGCAGTTCCGCTTCTAGTGTCCATCGCTTGCAAGAGAAGCACTCGATTTCAGTGCTTAGGTCCAGACTTGGGTTTCTTCTCTTGAGAAGCAACTTGCTTGCTGTTCTTTTGAAGTTCCCTTCTTCTTTCCTTTGCCCTTCTTCTTGAAACTAGTGGTCTTGTTGACCATCAACACTTGATTCTCCTTCTTGATTTCTACCTCCATGCTTTCAAGATCGCCAAGAGCTCGAATAGTCTTGTTCATCCCTTGCATATTATAGTTCATCACGAAGCTCTTGTAGCTTGGTGGCGTGATTGGAGAATTCATCAATGATGCTATCATCCGGAAGATTAACTCCAGTTGAATCAAGTGATTATTATACCCGCACATTTTGAGTATATGCTCACCGACAGAACTATTCTCCTCCATCTTGCAGCTGTAGAATTTATTGGAGACTTCATATCTTCAATCCGGGCATTTGCTTGAAATATTAACTTCAACTCTGGAACATCTCATATGCTCCATGACGCTCAAAACGTCGTTGAAGACCCGGTTCTAAGTCGTAAAGCATGGCACATCGAACTATCGAGTAGTCATCGCTTTGCTCGCCAGACGCTCTTAACGCCGTCGGTTGCATCAGAAGCAGTTCTGGCACCCAGCGGTGCTTCCAGACGTAACTTTTTCGTGCAGCAATGAGGATAATCCCTGTGTTACGGACCCGATCCGTAATTGCTACCATCATCTTTCAACTTTGCTTTCTCAAGGAACGCATTAAAATTCAACGGAACAACAGACGAGCCATCTATCTACAAACAAACATAGATAAGGAATACTATCAGTACTAAGTTCATGATAAATTTAAGTTCAATTAATCATATTACTCAAGAACTCCCACTTAGACAGACATCTCTCTAGTCATCTAAGTGATCACGTGATCCAAATCAACTAAACCATGTCCGATCATCACGTGAGATGGAGTAGTTTGAATGGTGAACATCTCTATGTTGATCATATCTACTATATGATTCACGCCGACCTTCGGTCTCCGTGTTCCGAGGCCATATCTCAGATATGCTAGGCTCGTCAAGTATAACCTGAGTATTCGCGTGTGCAACTGTTTTGCACCCGTTGTATTTGAACGTAGAGCCTATCACACCCGATCATCACGTGGTGTCTCAAGACGAAGAACTTTATAACGGTGCATACTCGTGGAGAACACTTCTTGATAATTAGTGAGAGATCATCTTAAAATGCTACCGTCAATCAAAGCAAGATAAGATGCATAAAGGATAAACATCACATGCAATCAATATAAGTGATATGATATGGCCATCATCATCTTGTGCTTGTGATCTCCATCTTCGAAGCACCGTCATGATCACCATCGTCACCGGCACGACACCTTGATCTCCATCGTAGCATCGTTGTCGTTACGCCATCTATTGCTTCTACGACTATCGCTACCGCTTAGTGATAAAGTAAAGCAATTACAGGGCGTTTGCATTTCATACAATAAAGCAACAACCATATGGCTCCTGCCGGTTGCCGATAACTTCGGTTACAAAACATGATCATCTCATACAATAAAATATAGCATCACGTCTTGACCATATCACATCACAACATGCCCTACAAAAACAAGTTAAACGTCCTCTACTTTGTTGTTGCAAATTTTACGTGGCTGCTACGGGCTTTAGCAAGAACCGTTCTTACCTACGCATCAGAACGACAACGATAGTTTGTCAAATAGACTCGTTTTAACCTTCACAAGGACCGGCGAGTACACTCGGTTCAACTAAAGTGAGAGAGCAGACACCCGCCAGCCACCTTTAAGCACGAGTGCTCGTGAACGGTGAAACCAGTCTCGCGTAAGCGTCTGGCGTAATGTCGGTCCGGCCGCTTTATCTCACAATACCGCAGAACCAAAGTATGACATGTTGGTAGGCAGTATGACTTATATCGTCCACAACTCACTTGTGTTCTACTCGTGCATATAACATCAACGCATAAAACCTAGGCTCTGATACCACTATTGGGGAACGTAGTAATTTCAAAAAAATTCCTACGCATACGCAAGATCAGGGTGATGCATAGCAACGAGAGGGGAGAGTGTTGTCTACGTACCCTCGTAGACCAAAGCGGAAGCGTTGACGCAACGTAGAGGAAGTAGTCATACGTCCTCCCGGTTCAACCGATCCAAGCACCGTTACTCCGGCACCTCCGAGTTCTTGACACACGTACAGCTCGATGACGCACCCCCGATCTCCGATCCAGCAGAGGCGCGGGGGGTTCTGTCAGGACGATGGCGTGGTGACGATCTTGATGTTCTCTTGTCGCAGGGCTTCGCCTAAGCACCGCTACAATATGACCGAGGTGTAATATCGTGGAGGGGGGCACCGCACACGGCTAAGGAACGATCTCAATGATCAACTTGTGTGTCTAGGGTGCCCCTTACCCCGTGATATAAAGGAGGGAGGGAGGAGGAGGCGGCCCAAGGGGTGGGGCGCCCTAGGGGGCCAAACCTACTCCAAGTAGGTTTCCCCCCTTTCCTATTCGGAGTAGGAGTAGGAAGGAAGAGGGGAGGAGAGAAGGAAGGGGGGGCCCCTTCCCAGTCGGATTGGGGTTGGGGGCGCGCCCCCTTGCTCCTTCTCCCTCCTTCCACTAAGGCCCAATAAGGCCCATATACTTCTCGGGGGTTCCGGTAACCTCCGGAGCTCCAGATATTCCCAAACTCTCCCGGAACCTTTCCGGTGTCCAAATATATCCGTCCAATATATCAATCTTTATGTCTCGACCATTTCGAGACTCCTCGTCATGTCCATGATCACATCCGGACTCGAACAACCTTCGTACATCAAAATACATAAACTCATAATATAAGCATCATCGAAACCTTAAGTGTGTGCGGACCCTACGGTTCGAGAACAATGTAGACATGACCGAGACACGTCTCCGGTCAATAACCAATAGCGGGACCTGGATGCCCATATTGGTTCCTACATATTCTACGAAGATCTTTATCGGTCAAACCGCATAACAACATACGTTTATCCCTTTGTCATCGGTATGTTACTTGCCCGAGATTTGATCGTCGGTATCCAATAACTAGTTCAATCTCGTTACCGGCAAGTCTCTTTACTCGTTCTGTAACACGTCATCTCATAACTAACTCATTAGTTATAATGCTTGCAAGGCTTAAGTGATGAGTATTACCGAGAGGGCCCAAGAGATACCTCTCCGACAATCGGAGTGACAAAACCTAATCTCGAAATATGCCAACTCAACATGTACCTTCGAAGACACCTGTAGTACTCCTTTATAATCACCCAGTTACGTTGTGACGTTTGGTAGTACCCAAAGTGTTCCTCCGATAAACGGGAGTTGCATAATTCTCATAGTTACAGGAACATGTATAAGTCATGAAGAAAGCAATAGCAGAATACTAAACGATCAAGTGCTAAGCTAATGGGATGGGTCATGTCAATCACATCATTCTCCTAATGATGTGATCCCATTAATCAAATGACAACACATGTCTATGGTTAGGAAACATAACCATCTTTGATTAATGAGCTAGTCAAGTAGAGGCATACTAGTGACTATATGTTTGTTTATGTATTCACACATGTATCATGTTTCCGGTTAATACAATTCTAGCATGAATAATAAAACATTTATCATGATATGAGGAAATAAATAATAACTTTATTATTGCCTCTAGGGCATATTTCCTTCACTCACCACTCGGTAGGATTTTCAAACACTTAGGCAAGCACTGGGCTGCAGCTAAGCCTCCGAGTGGGAGTCTGGCTCACCACTCGGTAGGATTTTTTTGCAAACTTAGGCGAAACGGATTCGCAGCTAAGCTACCCACTGGGGGATTTCATACGCAAACAAAAGTGACAGCAATTACAGGAAGAACTGGGACACTCTTGTCTTTGATAAAAATAAACTACAAAAGTTTTTCTTATTACATCTCATCCGAGTGAGAATTCAGGTGTAAAATGGGCGGAGTAGTTCCGTATTCCAAGCTCGTGGCTCATCGATCCGGTGATCAACGTTGTAGAGATGATATGCTCCATTGTGGAGGACTCTGGTGATGATGAAGGGGCCTTCCCAAGTAGGGGCAAGTTTGTGTGGTTTCTGTTGATCCACTCGGAGGACCAAATCTCCTTCTTGGAAGGCTCGGCTCTTCACATTTCTGGCATGGAATCGACGCAAGTCTTGCTGATAGATGGTCGATCTGATCATAGCCATTTCCCTCTCCTCCTCTAGGAGGTCGACTGCGTCTTGCCGGGCTTGCTCTGCTTCGTCTTCGTTATAAAGCTCGACTCTGGGGGCATTGTGAAATAGATCACTCGGCAGGACGGCTTCGGCTCCGTAAACCAGAAAGAATGGCGTTCTTCCAGTCGACCGATTCGGGGTGGTCCTCAATCCCCACAAAACAGACGGAAGCTCGTCGACCCAAGCGCCTGCTGCGTGCTTGAGATCACGCATCAGACGAGGCTTCAGTCCTTTGAGAATCAGACCATTTGCTCTTTCAGCTTGTCCATTCGACTGGGGATGCGCGACCGATGCGTAGTCGACTCGTGTGCCTTGAGAGGCACAAAAAGCTCTGAACTTGTCTGAATCGAAGTTTGACCCATTGTCAGTGATGATGCTATCCGGGACTCCATATCTGAATATCAACTCTCTGATGAAACTGATAGCAGTGCTAGCATCAAGATTTTTGATGGGCTTGGCTTCAATCCATTTGGTGAACTTGTCGACTGCCACAAGCACATGTGTGAATCCGCTCCTGCCTGTTCTCAGTGGACCAACCATGTCCAGTCCCCAAACAGCGAAGGGCCAGACGAGTGGAATGGTCCTCAGAGCTGACGCTGGCTTGTGCGACATGTTGGAGTAGAACTGGCAGCCTTCACACTTGTCGACTATCTCTTTCGCCATTTCGTTTGCCCTGGGCCAGTAAAAACCTACTCGGTAAGCTTTGGCCACAATGGTCCGAGAGGACGCACGGTGACCACAGGTCCCCGAGTGGATATCATCAAGGATTATCTGACCTTCTTCTGGCGTTATGCACTTCTGACCGATTCCAGTTGCGCTTTCTCTATACAACTGTCCTTTTATGACAGTGAAAGCTTTAGATCGACGGACGATCTGTCGAGCCTCTTCTTCGTCCTCTGGAAGTTCTTTCCTCAAGATATACGCGATGTATGGTATCGTCCAGTCGGGAGTGATTGCCAAGACCTCCATGACTAGGTCGACCACAGCAGGAATCTTGACTTCAGTTGGATCTGTGGCACTATTCGGTTGCGAGGCTTCTTCTGTAAAAGGATCCTCCTGGACTGACGGCGAGCGGATGTGCTCCAAAAACACATTGCTGGGAATGGCTTCTCTCTTGGAGCCTATCTTTGCCAGATCATCAGCTCCTTGATTTTTCAGTCGGGGGATGTGATGAAGCTCTAACCCCTCGAATTTCTTTTCTAGCTTTCTTACTGCGTTGCAGTAGCCAGTCATAGCTGGGCTTCTAACGTCCCACTCCTTCATCACCTGAGTAACCACCAAATCTGAGTCGCCATAGACCATGAGGCACCGGACGCCGAGTGAAACGGCCATGCGCAACCCATACAAGAGTGCTTCATATTCTGCTTCATTATTGGAGGAATCGAAGTGAATCTGGAGAACATATCTGAGCTTATCTCCTCTGGGGGAGACCAATACTACCCCAGCACCAGAACCATTCAGCATCTTAGATCCATCGAAGAACATGGTCCAGTGCTCCGAGTGAACTTGAGTCGGAAGCTGCTGTTCAATCCAGTCGGCGACGAAATCTGCAATTGCTTGGGACTTGATAGCCTTCTTTGCTTCAAACTTGATATCTAAGGGAAGGAGTTCAATCGCCCACTTCGCCACTCAACCAGTTGCATCTCTATTGTGCAAAATCTCTGACAATGGAGCGTCACTGACGACTGTAATGGAATGGTCAGAGAAGTAGTGTGCAACCTTCTTCGTGGTCATGTAAATCCCATATACAAGCTTCTGGTAATGGGGATATCTTTGCTTCGAAGGAGTCAAAACTTCAGACACATAATATACTGGGCGCTGAACTCTAAAGGCCTTTCCTTCTTCTTCCCGCTCGACCGTAAGTACTGTACTGACAACTTGTCCCGTGGCCGCAATGTAAAGCAGAAGAGTCTCTTTACTGATTGGGGCAGCAAGCACCGGCTGGGTGGAGAGCAGAGTTTTGAGCTCTGCAAACGCTGCATCAGCTTCTGGAGTCCACTCGAACTTGTCAGACTTCTTCATCAGTCGGTAAAGAGGCAACGCCTTTTCACCGAGACGAGAAATGAATCGACTTAGAGCGGCCAAGCAACCTGTAAGCTTCTGGACATCGTGCACACGCACAGGGCGCTTCATCCGGAGTATGGTGCCAACTTTCTCGGGATTGGCGTCGATTCCTCGTTCGGAAACGAGAAAACCGAGTAACTTTCCACCTGGAACTCTGAATGTGCACTTTGATGGATTGAGCTTGATATCATATCCCCTGAGGTTAGCAAACGTTTCGGCAAGGTCAGTCAGCAGGTCGGAACCTTTCCGTGACTTAACCACAATATCATCCATGTATGCTTCTACGTTCCGACTGATCTGAGTGAGCAAACACTTCCGAATCATACTCATGAACGTGGCTCCAGCATTCTTGAGGCCGAAGGGCATGGTGACATAACAGAAGCACCCGAATGGGGTGATGAATGCCGTTTTGATCTCGTCGGGTCCATACAGACGGATCTGATGGTACCCTGAATAAGCATCTAGAAAAGACAAACGCTCACACCCCGCGGTCGAGTCGACTATCTAGTCGATGTGGGGGAGAGGGAAATGATCTTTCGGGCAGGTCCGATTGATATGTTTAAAGTCAATGCACATGCGAAGTGACTTGTCCTTGTTGGGGACCATGACAACATTGGCGAGCCACTCGGAGTGGTAAATCTCTCGGATGAACTCCGCTGCTAAGAGCCGAGCCACCTCCTCGCCAATAGCTTTCCTCTTCTGGACGGCGGACCGTCGAAGATGTTCTTTCACAGGCTTGAACTTCGGGTCGACTCGTAGACGGTGCTCAGCCAGCCCCCTGGGAACTCCAGGCATGTCAGAAGGCTTCCATGCGAAGATGTCCCAGTTCTCACGGAGGAACTGGATGAGCGCTTCTTCCTATTTGGAGTCGAGCGTCGTTGAGATGTGAGTCGGAGCAGCATTGGGGTCGGTCGGGTGAATGTGAACTGGCTTAGTTTCGTCGGACGACTGAAAAGCTGATTCTAAAGCTGGCTTCTTGGCTCGCAGCAGTTCACTCGGATCAGCAGTCTTCTGGTACTCTTGCAGCTCGACTACTGACATCTAAGCATCAGCGATCTTTGATCCTTTCTGAAAACACTCCTCTGCTTTCTTCCGATTGCCTGTAACGGTGATCACACCTCTGGGGCCGGGCATCTTCAACTTGAGATACACATAGCACGGTCGAGCCATGAAGCATGCATAAGCTGGCCGGCCCAGAATAGCATGATAAGCACTTTGGAAGTCCACAACCTCAAATGTCAACTTTTCCTTGCGGTAATTCTTTGAATCACCGAAAACCACATCGAGAGCAATCTGGCCGAGTGACTCGGCTTTCTTTCCAGGGATGACTCCATGGAAACTCATATTGCTGGCACTGAGCCTGGACATCGGAATGCCCATCCCTTTCAATGTTTCTGCATACAGTATGTTCAGGCCGCTGCCACCATCCATTAGGACTTTGGTCAGTCGAGTGCCTTCGACAACTGGATCAACCACCAAAGCTTGCCTCCCAGGGGTGGCAATGTGCGCAGGGTGATCAGACTGGTCGAACGTGATGGCAGTCTGAGACCACTTCAGGTAGCTGGGTGCTGCCGGGGCAACCATATTCACTTCACGGTTAATGACTTTCAGTCGACTTTTGCTTTCGGCATCAGCAAAAATCATCAAGGTGGAATTGACTTGGGGGTACCCGTCGTCACTATCTTCCTTATCCTCAACCTTGTCCGACTCTTTTTCCTTGTCTTTTGACTGCTTGCCTTGGAACTGCTGGATCAGGAGCCGACACTATCAAGTGGTATGCTTTGGGTAAATGAATTTACCCTCCTCGTCTCTCTTGGTGTGAATGTGACACGGCAGATCCAAAACATCATTTCCATCTTGATCTTTTACTTTCTTGGGGTTCCAGGGCCCCTTGGGTTTTCCCTTGAATTTCCGCTGGGTTACGGCCAGGGCCTCCCCAGGAGCGGCTGGCTCAGCCTTCCGCTTCTGCTTCCGACTGGAATTGCCTCCAGTTTCCTGGGCGACTGCTTTCTGCTTGCCACTCCGCAGTCGATCATTTGGTGGCAATTTCCATCATCCGATTCAGAGACATTTCTCCGGTCCGACCGAACTTCAGGTTCAACTCTCTGTTCTTGACGCCTTGTTTAAAGGCACAAACTGCTTGGTGATCTGGTACATTCTCAACTGTGTGACGCAAAGTGATCCACCTCTGGATGTAATCCCTCAGAGTTTCACTCGGTTTCTGCACGCAAGACCGCAATTCTGTAAGGCCTGTCGGTCGCTTGCATGTTCCTTCAAAGGTCGTGACAAACACTCAAGAGAGATCCTCCCAAGTGTAAATGCTGCTGGGTGCAAACTGATTCAGCCACGCTCTTGCCGAGCCCTCTAACAGGAGAGGCAAATGCTTCATAGCCACCTCATCATTGCCGCCGCCAATCTGGACAGCCACTCGGTAGTCTTCGAGCCAAGTGTCAGGCTTAGACTCGCCGGTGAACTTGCTGACTCCAGTCACCAATCGGAAGTTGGGAGGAATCACTGCGGCCCTGATGGCTCGACTGAAACATTCTGGCCCCGAAACATGTACCATGATGCTGGTACGAGCATCTCTGTCATGTCCTTCTCTGTGAGCCCTGTTCCCGTCGACCAAACCTTGAACGAGGATGGATCTCGCGTCAAATCCTGGTTCCCTGGGGTCGACTGGGATCCTCCGCCCAACACTATGAGGGCGTCTGTCATCCTGCTGTCGAGGCGCATACGACCCACTCCTCGGGGGAGGGGTTGGCACTCGACGTTGATCATCACGATCGAATCGGTGATCATACTGCTCGTTTCTTCTGTACTGATCAGGTCGGTCTCCACGTCCCTCACGCCTCGGGGGCGATCTTGGGCTGTGAGCCGACTGCACTGTATCCGCTGCAACGGATCGACTGTGGATCTGTAGGATCAAAAGTATGTCTAGAGGGGGGGTGATTAGACTACTTGACAATATAAAAATTATGCCTTTTGATAAAGAACAGTTTTTGGCAGATTCACAATTATGATCAAGTCAAGCATCACCCTACACATGCAATTCTAGAGTATAGGCAGCGGAAAGTAAATTGCACATGTAGTAAAGAGAGGTGGAGAAGAGCAAACGCAATTTTGGAGACGCGGTGATTTTTCTCGTGGTTCCGATAGGTGGTGCTATCGTACTTCCACGTTGATGGAGACTTCAACCCACGGAGGGTAACGGCTGCGAGAGTCCACGGAGGGCTCCACCCACTTAAGGGTCCACGAAGAAGCAACCTTGTCTATGCCATCATGGCCTACGCCCACGGAGGGCTAGCCTTACTCGGTGTAGATCTTCACGAAGTAGGCAATCTCCTTGCCCTTACAAACTTCTTGGTTCAACTCCACATCTTGACGGAGGCTCCCAAGCGACACCTAACCAATCTAGGAGGCACCACCTCCAAAAGGTAATAGATGGTGTTGATGATGATGAACTCCTTGCTCTTGTGCTTCAAATGATAATCTCCCCAACACTCAACTCTCCTCACTGATTTGGCTGTGGTGGAAGAAAGGATTGAGTGGAAAGCAACTTGGGAAGGCTAGAGATCAAGCTTCATATGGTGGGAGTGGAGCAACTTGATCTCAACACAAGGGTAGGTAGTTCTCTTCTCTAAATGTAAGGTAGGAGTGGTAGTTCTTTCTCGATGGCTCTCTCCACTAATGAAGAGGGGGTGGAGGGTATTTATAGCCTCCACACAAAATCCAACTGCTTACACACATTTGACCAATCTCGGTGGGACCGAAGTTGACAACTCGGTGAGACCGAAAGTTCAAATAATGTGAAGCGTTGGGATTTTCGTGGGACCGAAAATACAATCTCGGTTTGTCCGATTCGTGCAAAGACAAGAGCTTGCCAATCTCGGTGGGACCGACTTCATCATCTCGGTGACACCGATTTGATGATGAAGGTTACAAAAGCTTATAACTCAAGTTTCGTGAGACCGAGTTGAGAATCGGAAAATCCGAGTTTTCTAGGGTTTGGCTTTGTGGCTGAGGTGGTTCATCTCGGTGTGATGAAGTTTGGAATATCGGTGGGACCGAGATTACTTATGAGTGTATATGGCGGTGAAAGTTGCTGATAGTTTAGGAGATGTATCACTAAGCACTTTGAGCAACCAGATCATCATCATAACCTCATCCCCTTTAATAGTATTGGCTTTCCTATGGACTCAATGTGATCTTGGATCACTAAACCAAAAATGGAGTCTTGAGCTTTTGCCAATGCTTGCCTTAGCATTTTGAGGGGTCCACTTCTTCAGTCCTTGCCATACCCATATCACTGAACTTTCTGAAATGATTCTCAAGTAACTATTAGTTCAATGATATATATGTTGTTATTAATTACCAAAACCACCCGGGGATTAGTTGCACTTTCAGGATCCTATTCCGCGACTGAGAGACAGCGGAATTCTGGTTTCCCGCTGCCCGGAGCAACGCTCTGATTTGCACCAAGCCTCTGCCAGCTTCTGACTGGGAGGGCTGAATTGATTCTGCTATTCGGGCCGCGGCTGCCAATTTCTGAACGGGAGTTCGATATACCTGCGTAGGCGGGAAGAGCTAACGTCGACTGGACTGAGGAGCCCGCTGACGCGCTTGCTCGTTGAGTGCTCGCTGGAGATTCTCCAGTCGAGTGCGCTCGGCCAAGTTAGCCAAACGTGCGTCCTCCAAGGCTCGGGCCTCGGGGGTTTCTCCAACGATAGGAGTGTGGAGTGCATCCATGTTCCGGCGGCGAAGCTCCTCTTGCTGCAGCGACGTGAGAGGCTCAGGGATATATTCTTCGTGGGGACGCGACGGGTCGCCGCCACCCGCCCCTCCGTCGGTACGAGTAAAACCGGGAGGGCTGCGTGTCCCATCAATTGCCAGGATCTCCGCCGCAGGATCACTGCTGTCGCACTCGGATGCGGTCTCTGCGGAGCCAGTCGAACAGGCCGTAGAGAGATTCGTCGGGCTCGATTGCCGCGACTTGTGGGGTGGCCGACTTGCGAGCCACCGCATGCCTCACCCACCTCTGAAGTCTCGATCGACCAGAGCACTTGCGCCGGCGAGAGACAAGGCGGGGAGATGACACGGGAGCCGATCGATACTGGGTCGACGGCTGCCGCAGTAGGACGCCGCGAACACATGCATGAAAGTGCGTCGCCCCGCGGACAGGGAGCGCGTCGATGTCGAGCGGAGCCTCTTGAAGCCAGGCGGAGTCGTCGGCGATGAACGTTAGCGCGCCGAGACGGATCTCGCGGCCCTCCACCAAAACTCCGCATGAAGCCATGATCAAGGAGATCGGAAAAATTGCAACTCCTACAATTCAACCGCTAAGATTCCGGCCCCACGGTGGGCGCCAACTGTCGTGGTTCTAAGTCTGACAGTGATGTAGGGGGGTAAGTATGGAGAGGCTAGATCTTAGCTATGTAGGAGTTGTAAGCACACAAAGATGTACGAGTTCAGGCCCTTCTCAGAGGAAGTAAAAGCCTTACGTCTCGGTGCCCGGAGGCGGTCGACTGGATTATATGCGTGAGAATGACAGGGGTGCGAACCCTTGATACTGAGGAGGGGGGTGGCTTATATAGAGTTCGCCAGCCCTCTCCTGCCCTCAGTAATGCAGGGTTTAAGGTACATTAAGGTTGGGCGTTACTGGTAACGCCTCTAATAAAGTGCTATAATGACCATAAAGGCTACTTAATGAGCGACCGTTTGCCTGCGGAGTGACTTTAGATCTCCTGGCAGTCGAGTGGTTGGCTTCGTGGTCGAGTGATAGCTTCCTGGTCGAGTGTCTTGAACCCGTCGAGTGGGTATCTTCAAGTCGATTGAAAGGTGACTTCTTCTATGGATGTCCTTGGGTAGGGTTCTTAGGACAGGTCCGTGCCCCTACCCCAGGTACATGGCTTCATCAGCCGGACCATCTCGTCGCGGAGGTAGTCATCCCGCGCCCACCACAGGGCGCCCTCGTCGGGGAAGCCACGCCGGGCTATCTCCTCGTACTCCGCGGGAAGGCCGGGCTCCTGCTTGGGCTCGACGAGGACTAAGCGGCCGGTGGGGGAGGCGTTGTCGCCGATGTGGACGCCAGAGCTGCGGGTGCGCGCGCTGACAGGCGTGCCCTGGGGCTCCGGCTTGACGGGGCAGGGGTGGAGGCAGGGGGAGCCGCCGGACGAGGAGGAGGACCCCCCGGTCTCCATGCGCCTCGGGGTCCAGGAGCTTCCCCGTCGGCGTGAGAAGGACGGGGAAGCGGGGTACTCGAGGCACGGCGTGTTGCTGCCCTCGATGTACTCGAGGACGGCCTCCAACGTGCGCCCGGGCATGCCCCACCACCGACGCCGGGCCGGCGGCATTGAGCCTGCCGGAGGGCTCGACGCCGTTGGTGGCCTCGAGCTGCTCGGCATGACGGCGGCGGAAATAAGGCTCCCGGAGCGGGCTGTCGGGGACGTACCGTGGCCCCTCCCTCGCCGCACGCGGCAGGGACGAGCGGATGCGTGCGATCTCCGCACGCCACGCCGCGTCGGTGGGTACCGGGGGCACCGGCACGCCGCCGGCGATGATCCTCCACGCCCCGGGCACCCGCATGTCCGGCGGGACCGGGTACTCGGCCTCGAAAAGGAGGCGAGTCTCGTCCTCGTGAAGATGGCAGCGGCCGAAGCCGTTCGCCGCCGCGCCGTCGCCTGGGAAGCGCTTGGCCATGGGTGTGATAAACTGGAGACGGCGAGAGAGGAGAGGGAGGAACGACGACGGCGAGAGAGTGCGAGTCGCCGAGTGCGCTGGGGCGCGTCTTATATAGGCCGAGGCGCCGCCCGTGAGCGAGCCGCCGTGTGTACGCGTGGCGGGCGTGGGAGGGCGAGGGACGCGCGTCATCCGGTCTTCACTGCGCTGCCCGTGAGGCATCAATGGCGCAGGCTGACCGGCGCGATAGCGCGGCAGCTTTGGCATTGATTCGCCGCGGGAAACGAGGCGATGAGGGCGACGAAGGGGCGAGAAGAGAGCCGTGTCCCTGACGCGGCGGGCCCGCGGCAGTTTCGCACCAAAACAGTTCGCCCGGGCGCCCCCGGGCGCCCCCCAGCGTGCCGGGTTCGGCCTGAGTCCGCCGGCGCTATTTTCGGCCCAGGCCGGCGAAAATCGGACTCCTGGGGGCGCGACTGGGCCGATTTTTCAGTGCCGGCGCAAATAAACGCCTGGGGAGGCCTTCCTGGGGGCGCGGCTAGAGATGCCCTTACAAAGTAGAACAACAATAATGTCGGAATCCGCCATCTTGGCAACATCTGCCGCTACTCCTATTCAAATGATGAAGGGGTGCAAGCTGGGTCACATACCCAGACCTCTCACCTAAGCCTAACATCTAAAGCCGGAGGCCCCGACCGAGCCATCTGCCGGGTCCGGGGCTCAAACCGGTCCGACGCACTCGCATGTGTCTTCGCCGCCATCTTCCACTTGTCCATCTTCAGAGCAGATTGTGGTGACAACCTTGGCATGTCCTCCGCCATCGACGCCACCACGACGCGAAACGACGACCTCCACCTACGCGAACCTTGGCAGATCCTCCGCCATTGACGCCATCATGATGCCAGACGACGGCCTCCACCTATGCGAGTCCATCTCCAAGCAACAGACGTAAATCCATGCAAGCATAGGGCCGCGCCACCACCGTCGCCCACCACCCACAAGCGCCACCCAACCCCAAGGTTCCCAAAGCGGCGCCTTCAAGAAGGGAACGGCACCATGAGTGCCGCCTCCGCCCAACAAAGTTAGGGCTTTCGCCCGGGAAACCTAGCGGAAGGGGAAGTGAGGAGATCAGTTCATACCGACGCCTCCAAGAAGGGGAACGGCACCCTCAAGCGTCGCCGTCGGCGCGGCCGGTCATGCCAGGGATTTCGCTCGAACTAGATCCTTGCCAACACCAGCGACTCTTGTACAGAACCGGCGACCAAGAGGAAGCGCGGCCCGACCAGGCTGGCCCGCACGGCGAACAGGTGGTATGTGAGAACACAAAGTTTCTTTGTAGCTCAGGCTACATGGAACCTCTTATGCTCAACCCTCCAACCTTGCTTTGAGATCCGTACTCTCCAACTAACTAACAACAAGAAGATTTCTCTTTTTTGTTTCTCGAAAACGAAACAACATATGAACTTCAAACTTTGCAGATCGAACAAACATTAGAACATCAATGTGTGAAAAAACTTTCAGAATTTTTGGTCCGATATAAATATACAAAATGAGATTTTCTTTGAATAAAAATATTATTTCAAGTATTTAAAATGCATGAAAAAATCTGAAAGTTTTTTTCCTAGATTGTAGTTAGAATGTATGTTGTTCTGCAAAAGTTAAAGTTCATATGTTGTGTCGTTTGTGAGAAACAAAAAAGACAAATGTGTCTGCACGGATCTTGATACATAAATGGATGGCAAAGATAAGGGGTACCGTGTAGTCTGAGCTACAGAAAACCACACTCGAGAATGTGAACCAAAATTTCTATAAAAACGGAATGTGGTTTATGCAACATGTAGTTACGTGCACAAAGTCACCCTTGGTGTCGAAGGTGTAACGGTAGAGCTCTGCATTACAGATACGATTCTTGAAGTCAGCTTGCTCCTCTTTAACCTTTGACGGATTTCCATGGTCACCACAGACAAGCAGATTTTTTTTTCATATGGAACACTGTGATTCGATATTTAAACTGGCTCAGCCAAGATGCTGGCCCTAGGAAGGAGTACATCTTCAGGAAGGTCCTCTGCCCACAGCTAGGTGTCCGCCTGATGAGTGCCACCAAAGGCCGCAATAGCATGCGCCTACTTATTACAAGCCCTGGGGCGAAACTGAACGAACCAACATTAAAATGGAGACGAGCGAAGTCCCGGATCTCTTTGAACAAAATGCCTTCAGGTGCACGGTCTAAGTCTGAGCTTTGCAGTGCCTTAATCAAGGTTTGACAGTCTGACTCAATCTCCACATCCACCATACCCCTGTGTTAGGCCGCCCGCAGAGGTGCACCACATGATGTGCAAAGCACTAGCAGCATGGCACTAGAGCTATCAGCTCTGGAGCCTCTCGCATCTCCAGCCTGGTCGCTAATCACGAAGCCCCAGCCACCAGTGCCCTTTGCAGCTCTGCTGCAGACAACCGCAAGCTTCACAAGCTACTGCAAGCGAGGGTTCTGGCCATACAACTCAACCAGAGCACTCAAGTTCTTGGCACTGTGCAAACAGGCCATGAAGAAGATGATTGGATTATCCCCGTCCTTGAACAGAAACGTGCAGAAGGTATTCTAGTCATATTAAGAACATGGACCCGATGCTGCTATGACTGGATATCGTCAAAGCTGAATCTCAGCAACTTGAAGACACAAAGCCATGTTGTGTTTGACCGGGAAAGTAAAAGGAGCCACGATAATTGAGGTACTCGCTAGCTACACCATTCACTGGTTACAAAACTTCTTTGTAGCCCCCCGACTCAAATTTCTAATACATCACATTCCCTGCTGGATTATGCTATGTGCCCGCCCATGCAATTCATCTTGGTTGTCATTGTTGCTCTAATCCCACACGTTGCTATTCACCTCCTAGCAACTTATGTGATCCTATGACATGGGAAAGAAGCTAGTTATTTATAGGAGGTGAGCAAGGGATGAATTTTATGTGGGCCCAATATATCATCATTGCTTCACCAAATGGCACATGCCCGCTATTGTGATCGTTTAATTCTACCACGAGTTGTGTAGCTGTCGACATCTATATAAGTCATGGCATATATATATGTACAAGCAACCCTGAGAAGCATGTTGCTCGCAAGTACAAGTTCAAGCAGCCTTTCCCCTCTCCTCCAATGGCTTCGCTCTGCTCTCTCTACTCCTCCGATGCTTCATCGAAACATTTTTTTACTGAAAAAATACTTTGGATGGGCTGCTTGCTGCTTGGGCTCCACTGGCTTCAACGGCCCGTCCTAGTTTGGCTCGAGCTTCCTCAGGGCCCAACCGTCCCATCGGGAGCTCCTTTTTTTGGAGACTACTCCGTGTCCGAGTTTAGATAACCACAAGAACCACTGACCACCTGTAACAAATTGTAGCACTAATTGTATAAGAACAAAGCGTGGTCGCGCTTATTGCACAATACAGTATATTATATCACCTGGATTTTTTAATTATACAAGAAAAAACTCTTGAATTTGAAAACATTCATCATTTTGAAAAAAGTTCAATGCTTTTGAAAAAAGTTCAACGCTTTTGAGAAAAGTTCATTGATTTTGAAAATTGTTCAACAGTTTTCAGTTTTTTTTATCGATTTTGGGCAAAGTTCATCAGTTTTAAAAAAAGATCATCAAATTTGAAAAAACGTACACGAGTTTGAAGAAAAGTTCATCGAATTTTAAAAAAAGTTCATCAAATTTCAAAAAAGTTCATCGCATTTGAAAAAAAGTTCATCGAATCTTTACCTAATATTAAAAGATGGAGGCTTTCATAGTTCTCCATCCATCATCACTTTATATCCGTTGATTTTATGTTAATCATCAAAATTGACGGCTAAGATTTAAAACTTTTTTTGGCTCACCAAACTGTGAGGAAAAAATAAAAAATAAAAACACACGCACATCTCTTCTCCTAAACGTGCACGGGCACAACTCCTCCTCCTAAGCGCGTGCGGCCGCTATGAATCTTTGCCTCCGCATGCAGTAGATCGGCAGATCTTTCCTCCAACCCCACGTTCTCCTTCCTCTTCCACCGGCCCCTAATCCTTTTCACGTTGATCCCCCCTCCCTTGGTCAATTTTTCCCCTTGCAAAAAGAGAGACCGGTTCCATCACAACTCGGAGCAGAGCAAGAGGCTTCCATCAGTTAAGGTTATTAGAGCAACTCCAATGGGGCGATCTATTTCATCCGCCCGCGTCCGTTTGGATCGACGCAGACAAAAGTGGCGGCCCAACGCGTCGACCCAAACTCAAATCGTATCCGCCCGGCGTCCGCGCCGACCCATTTCCGGCCCAAAATTGCGCCTGGAATGCGTCGGCATGGACGCGAAGCGGACGCGCCGCGCGTCTCCTCGCCGTCCGCCGCGTCCCCACCTGGCGGCCACCCAACCACCACTGGCCGTCTTATTTATGACGACCACCGATAGCAGGCCCACGCATCAGTCAGTGCGCGCGTCCTTTTTTAACCACGCGTGCGGCAGGGTCGGCCTCATCCACTTCTCCCGTCGACATCTGGCCCCCCACCACTTCCTTTGCTTCCTCGCCGGCGACCGCAAACCCTAGCGCGCGCCATGGGCTGTTGGAAATATGCCCTAGAGGCAATAATAAAATGATTATTATTATATTTCCTTGTTCATGATAATCGTTTATTATCCATGCTAGAATTGTATTGATAGGAAACTCAGATACATGTGTGGATACATAGACAACACCATGTCCCTTGTAAGCCTCTAGTTGACTAGCTCGTTGTTCAATAGATGGTTACGGTTTCCTGACCATGGACATTGGATGTCGTTGATAACGGGATGTGATGGACAAGACCCAATCCTAAGCATAGCACAAGATCGTGTAGTTCGTATGCTAAAGCTTTTCTAATGTCAAGTATCATTTCCTTAGACCATGAGATTGTGCAACTCCCGGATACCGTAGGAGTGCTTTGGGTGTGCCAAACGTCACAACGTAACTAGGTGGCTATAAAGGTACACTACGGGTATCTCTGAAAGTGTCTGTTGGGTTGGCACGAATCGAGACTGGGATTTGTCACTCCGTGTGACAGAGAGGTATCTCTGGGCCCACTCGGTAGGACATCATCATAATGTGCACAATGTGATCAAGGAGTTGATCACGGGATGATGTGTTACGGAACGAGTAAAGAGACTTGCCGGTAACGAGATTGAACAAGGTATCGGGATATCGACGATCGAATCTCGGGCAAGTATCGTACCGATAGACAAAGGGAATTGTATACCGGATTGATTAAGTCCTTGACATCGTGGTTCATCCGATGAGATCATCGTGGAACATGTGGGAGCCAACATGCGTATCCAGATCCCACTGTTGGTTATTGACCGGAGAACGTCTCGGTCATGTCTGCATGTCTCCCGAACCCGTAGGGTCTACACACTTAAGGTTCGATGACGCTAGGGTTATAAAGGAAGCTTGTATGTGGTTACCGAATGTTGTTCGGAGTCCCGGATGAGATCCCGGACGTCACGAGGAGTTCCGGAATGGTCCGGAGGTAAAGATTTATATATGGGAAGCCCTGTTTTGGTCACCAGAATAGTTTCGGGGTTTATCGGTAACGTACTGGGACCACCGGGAGGGTCCCGGGGGTCCACCAAGTGGGGCCACCAGCCCGTGGGGCCACATGGGCTGTAGGGGGTGCGCCTTGGCCTACATGGGCCAAGGGCACCAGCCCCAAGAGGCCCATGCGCCAAGGGATAAGGAAAGGAAGAGTCCTAAAGGGGGAAGGCACCTCCGAGGTGCCTTGGGGAGGAGGGACTCCTCCCTAGCCGCACCCTTCCTTGGAGGAAGGGCCAAGGCTGCGCCTCCGCCCCTCTCCCTTGCCCCTATATATATGTGGGGGGTGGGAGGGCAGCCATACCAATGTTCTGGTGCAGCCCTCCCCTTCTCCCAAGTCCTTCTCCTCTCCCGTGGTGCTTGGCGAGGCCCTGCAGGATTGCCACGCTCCTCCACCACCACCACGCCGTTGTGCTGCGGCAGGATGGATTCTTCCTCAACCTCTCCCTCTCTCCTTACTGGATCAAGGCGTGGGAGACGTCACCGGGCTGTACGTGTGTTGAACGCGGAGGTGCCGTCCGTTCGGCACTTGGTCATCGGTGATTTGGATCACGACGAGTACGACTCCATCAACCCCGTTCACTTGAACTCTTCCGCTTAGCGATCTACAAGGGTATGTAGATGCACTCTCCTTCCCCTCATTGCTGGTTTCTCCATAGATAGATCTTGGTGACACGTTGGAAAATTTTGAATTTCTGCTACGTTCCCCAACAGTGGCATCATGAGCTAGGTCTATTGCGTAGATTCTATGCACGAGTAGAACACAAAGTAGTTGTGGGCGTTGATTTTGTTCAATATGCTTACCATTACTAGTCCAATCTTGATTCGGCAACATCGTGGGATGAAGCGGCCCGGACCGACCTTACACGTACTCTTACGTGAGACTGGTTCCACCGACTCACATGCACTAGTTGCATAAGGTGGCTAGCGGGTGCCTGTCTCTCCCACTTTAGTCGGATCGGATTCGATGAACAGGGTCCTTATGAAGGGTAAATAGCAATTGGCATATCACGTTGTGGTTTTTTGCGTTGGTAAGAAATGTTCTTGCTAGAAACCCATAGCAGCCACGTAAAACATGCAAACAACAATTAGAGGACGTCTAACTTGTTTTTGCAGGGTATGCTATGTGATGTGATATGGCCAAAGGATGTGATGTATGATATATGTGATGTATGAGATGATCATGTTCTTGTAATAGGAATCACGACTTGCATGTCGATAAATATGACAACCGGCAGGAGCCATAGGAGTTGTCTTTATTTATTTATGACCTGCGTGTCAACATAAACGTCATGTAATTACTTTACTTTATTGCTAACCGTTAGCTGTAGTAGTAGAAGTAATAGTTGACGAGACAACTTCATGAAGACACGATGATGGCGATCATGATGATGGAGATCATGGTGTCATGCCGGTGACAAGATGATCATGGAGCCCCAAGATGGAGATCAAAGGAGCTATATGATATTGGCCATATCATGTCACTATTATTTGATTGCATGTGATGTTTATCATGTTTGTGCATCTTATTTTCTTAGAAAGGCGGTAGTAAATAAGATGATCCCTCTTTAAAATTTCAAGAAAGTGTTCCCCCTAACTGTGCACCGTTGCGACAGTTCGTTGTTTCGAAGCACCACGTGATGATCGGGTGTTAGATTCTTACGTTCACATACAACGGGTGTAAGACAGATTTACACATGCAAACACTTAGGTTGACTTGACGAGCCTAGCATGTGTACAGACATGGCCTCGGAACACAGAAGACCGAAAGGTCGAGCATGAGTCGTATGGTAGATACAATCAACATGAAGATGTTCACCGATGTTGACTAGTCCGTCCCACGTGATGATCGGACACGGACTAGTTGACTCGGATCATGTAATAACTTAGATGACTAGAGGGATGTCTATCTGAGTGGGAGTTCATAAGATGAACTTGTTTATCCTGAACATAGTCAAAAAGGATTTTGCAAATTATGTCGTAGCTCGCGCTTCAGTTCTACTGTTTAGATATGTTCCTAGAGAAATTTAGTTGAAAGTTGATAGTAGCAATTATGCGGACTAGGTCCGTAAATTGAGGATTGTCCTCATTGCTTCATAGAAGGCTTATGTCCTTAATGCACTGCTCAGTGTGCTGAACCTCGAACGTGGTCTGTGGATGTTGCGAACATCTGACATACACGTTTTGATAACTACGTGATAGTTCAGTTAAACGGTTTAGAGTTGAGGCACCGAAGACGTTTTGAAATGTCGCGGAACATATGAGATGTTTCGAGGGCTGAAATTGGGATTTCAGGCTCGTGCCCACGTCAAGAGGTTTAAGACCTCCGACGATTATCTTAGCCTGCAAACTAAGGGAGAAAAGCTCAATTGTTGAGCTTGTGCTCAGATTGTCTGAGTACAACAATCATTTGAATCGAGTGGGAGTTGATCTTCCAGATGAGATAGTGATGTTTCTCCGAAGTCATTACCACCAAGCTGCTAGAGCTTCGTGATGAACTATAATATATCAGGGACATATATGATGATCCTTGAGATATTCGCGATGTTTGACACCACAAAGTAGAAATCAAGAAGGAGCATCAATTGTTGATGGTTGGTGAAACCACTAGTTTCAAGTAGGGCAAGGGCAAGAAGGGATACTTCATGAAACGGCAATTCAGCTGCTGCTCTAGTGAAGAAACCCAAGGTTGAACCCAAACCCGAGACTAAGTGCTTCTGTAATAAGGGGAACAGCCACTGGAGCAGAATTACCCTAGATACTTGGTAGATTAGAATGCTGGCAAGGTCGATAGAAGTATATTGGATATACATTGTGTTGATGTGTACTTTACTAGTACTCCTAGTAGCACCAGGGTATTAGATACCGGTTCGGTTGCTAAGTGTTAGTAACTCGAAATAAAAGGCTACAGAATAAACGGAGACTAGCCAATTTTGAGCTGACGATATGTGTTGGAAGTGTTTCCAATGTTGATATGATCAAGCATCGCACGCTCCCTCTACCATCGAGATTGGTATTAAAACCTAAATAATTGTTATTTGGTGTTTGCGTTGAGCATAGACATGATTGGATTACATCTATCGCAATACGGTTATTCATTTAAGGAGAATAATGGTTACTCTGTTTATTTGAATAATACCTTCAATGGTCTTACGCCTAAAATGAATGGTTTATTGAATCTCGATCGTAGTGATACACATGTTCATGCCAAAAGATATAAGATAGTAATGATAGTACCACCTACTTGTGGCATTGCCACGTAAGTCATATCGGTATAAAACGCATGAAGAAGCTCCATGTTGATGGATCTTTGGGCTCATTCGTTTTTGAAAAGTTTGAGACATGCGAACCATGTCTATCGGTGTATATGCATGAAGAAACTCCATGCAAATGGACCGTTTGGACTCACTTGATTTTGAATCACTTGAGACATACAAATCATACCACATGGGTAAGATGACTGAAAGCCTCGGTTTCAGTAAAATGGAACTAAAAAGCAACTTGTTGGAAGTAATACATTTTGATGTGTGCAGTCCAATGAGTGCTCAGGCGTGTAGTGGATATCGTTATGTTCTTACTTCACAGATGATTTGAGTAGATGTTGAGTATATTTACTTGATGAGTCACGAGTCTGAATTATTGAAAGGTTCAAGTAATTTCAGGGTGAAGTTGAAAGATCGTCGTGACAAGAGGATAAAGTATCTATGATATGATCATAGAGATGAATATCTGAATTACGAGTTTGGCACAGAGTTAAGACATTGTGGAAATTGTTTCACAACTAATACAGCCTAGAACACCATAGTGTGATGGTGTGTCCGAACATCATAACTGCACCCTATTGGATATGATGCATACCATGATGTCTCTTATCGAATTACCACAATAGTTTATGGGTTAGGCATTAGAGACAACCACATTCACTTTAAATAGGGCACCACGTAATTCCGATGAGATGACACCGTATGAACTATGGTTTAGAGAAACCTAAGCTGTCATTTCTTAAAAGTTTGGGGCAGCGACGCTTATGTGAAAAAGTTTCAGGCTGATAAACTCGAACCCAAAGCGGATAAATGCATCTTCATAGGACACCCAAAACAGTTGGGTATACCTCCTGTCTCAGATCCAAAAGCAATAAGGGATAGTTTGTAGAATCGGGTCCTTTCGCGAGGAAAAGTTTCTCTCGAAAGAATTGAGTGGGAGGATGGTGGAGACTTGATGAGGTTATTGAACAGTCTCTTCAACTAGTGTGTGGAAGGGCACAGGAAGTTGTTCCTGTGGCACCTACACCAATTGAAGTGGAGGCTTATGATAGTGATCATGAAACTTCAGATCAAGTCACTACCAAACCTCGTGGGATGACAAGGATGCGTACTACTTCAGAGTGGTACGTAATCTTGTCTTATAAGTCATGTTGCTAGACAGCAATGAACCTACGAGCTATGGAGAAGCGATGGTGGGCCTGGATTCCGATAAATGGCTCGAGGCCATATAATCCGAGAGAGGATCCACATTTGAAAACAAAGTGTAGACTTTGGAAGAACTACTTGATGGTCGTAAGGCTGTTAGGTACATATGGATTTTAAAAGGAAGACGGACAATGATGGTAAGTATCACCATTAAGAAAGCTCGACTTGTCGTTAAGATGTTTTCCCACAAGTTCAAGGAGTTGACTACGATTAGACTTTCTCACCCGTAGCGATGCTAAGAGTCTGTTGGAATTATGTTAGCGATCACTGCATTATTTATGAAATCTTGCAGATAGGATGTCAAAACATTGTTTCCTCGACGATTTTCTTGAGGAAAGGTTGTATGTGATACAACCAGAAGGTTTTGTCAATCCTGAAAGATGCTAATAAGTATGCAAAGCTCCAGCAATCCTTCTGAGGACTGGAGTAAGCATCTCGGAGTTGGAATGTATGCTTTGATGAGATGATCAAAGATTTTGGTGTATACAAAGTTTATGAGAAACTTGTATTTCCAAAGAAGTGAGTGGGAGCACTATAGAATTTCTGATGAGTATATGTTATTGACATATTGTGGATCAGAAATGACGTAGAATTTCTGGAAAGCATATAGGGTTATTTGGAAAGTGTTTTTCAATGGAAAGCCTGGATTAAGTTACTTGAACATTGAGCATCAAGATCTATAAGGATAGATCAAAACGCTTAATGGTACTTTCAAATGAGCATATACCTTGACGTGATCTTGAAGGTGTTCAAGATGGATCAGTCAAAGAAGGAGTTCTTGCCTGAGTTGTAAGGTATGAAGTTAAGACTTAAAGCTCGACCACGGCATAATAGAGAGAAAGGACGAAGGTCGTCCCCTATGCTTAAGACATAGGCTCTAAAGTATGCTATGTTGTGTACCGCACCTGAAGTGTGCCTTGCCATGAGTCAGTCAAGGGGTACAGGAGTGATCCAAGAATGGATCACAGGACAGCGGTCAAAGTTATCCTTAGTAACTAGTGGACTAAGGAATTTTCTCGATTATGGAGGTGGTAAAAGAGTTCGTCGTAAAGGGTTACGCCGATGCAAACTTTGACACTAATCCAGATTATTCTGAGTAGTAAACTGGATTCGTATAGTAGAACAGTTATTTGGAATAGCTCCAAATAGAGCGTGGTAGCTGCATCTAGGAGATGACATAGAGATTTGTAAAGCACACACGGATCTGAAAGGTTCAGACCCGTTGACTATAACCTCTCTCACAAGCATAACATGATCAAACCCAGAACTCATCGAGTGTTAATCACATGGTAAATTTGAACTAGATTATTGACTCTAGTAAACTCTTTGGGTGTTAGTCACATGGGGATGTGACCTTGAGTGTTAATCACATATCGATGTGAACTAGATTATTGACTCTAGTGCAAGTGGGAGACTGTTGGAAATATGCCCAAGAGACAATAATAAAATGATTATTATTATATTTCCTTCTTCATGATAATTGTTTATTATACATGCTAGAATTGTATTGATAGGAAACTCAGATACATGTGTGGATACATAGACAACACAATGTCCCTAGTAAGCCTCTAGTTGAGTAGCTCGTTGATCAATAGATGGTTACAGTTTCCTGACCATGGACATTGGATGTCGTTGATAACGGGGTCACATCATTAGAAGAATGATGTGATGGACAAGACCCAATCCTAAGCATAGCACAAGAACGTGTAGTTCGCATGCTAAAGCTTTTCTAATGTCAAGTATCATTTCCTTAGACCATGAGATTGTGCAACTCCCGGATACCGTAGGAGTGCTTTGGTGTGTAAGCGTCACAACGAATGGCGGGTGGCTATAAAGGTACACTACGGGTATCTCTGAAAGTGTTTGTTGGGTTGGCACGAATCGAGACTGGGATTTGTCACTCCGTGTGACGGAGAGGTATCTCTGGGCCCACTTGGTAGGACATCATCATAATGTGCACAATGTTACGGAACGAGTAAAGAGACTTGCCGGTAACGAGATTGAACAAGGTATCGGGATACCGACGATCGAATCTCGGGCAAGTATCGTACCGATAGACAAACGGAATTGTATACGGGATTGATTAAGTCCTTGACATCGTGGTTCATCTGATGAGATCATCGTGGAACATGTGGGAGCGAACATGGGTATCCAGATCCCGCTGTTGGTTATTGACCGGAGAACGTCTCGGTCATGTCTGCATGTCTCCCGAACCCGTAGGGTCTACACACTTAAGGTTCGATGGCGCTAGGGTTATAAAGGAAGCTTGTATGTGGTTACCGAATGTTGTTCGAGTCCGGATGAGATCCCGGCGTCACGAGGAGTTCCGGAATGGTCCGGAGGTAAAGATTTATATATGGGAAGCCTGTTTTGGTCACCGGAATAGTTTCGGGGTTTATCGGTAACGTACTGGAACCACCGGGAGGGTCCCGGGGGTCCACCAAGTGGGGCCACCAGCCCTGTGGGGCCACATGGGCTGTAGGGGGTGCGCCTTGGCCTACATGGGCCAAGGGCACCAGCCCCAAGAGGCCCATGCGCCAAGGGATAAGGAAAGGAAGAGTCCTAAAGGGGGAAGGCACCTCCGAGGTGCCTTGGGGAGGAGGGACTCCTCCCTAGCCGCACCCTTCCTTGGAGGAAGGGCCAAGGCTGCGGCTCCCCCCCTCTCCCTTTCCCCTATATATATGTGGGGGGTGGGAGGGCAGCCATACCAATGTTCTGGTGCAGCCCTCCCCTTCTCCCAAGTCCTTCTCTCCCGTGGTGCTTGGCGAGGCCCTGCAGGATTGCCACGCTCCTCCACCACCACCACGCCGCTGTGCTGCTGCAGGATGGAGTTTTCCTCAACCTCTCCCTCTCTCCTTGCTGGATCAAGGCGTGGGAGACGTCACCGGGCTGTACGTGTGTTGAACGCGGAGGTGCCGTCCGTTTGGCACTTGGTCATCGGTGATTTGGATCACGACGAGTACGACTCCACCAACCCCGTTCACTTGAACGCTTCCGCTTAGCGATCTACAAGGGTATGTAGATGCACTCTCCTTCCCCTCGTTGCTGCTTTCTCCATAGATAGATCTTGGTGACACGTAGGAAAATTTTGAATTTCTGCTACGTTCCCCAACATGGGCCTCTTCGGCAAAAGCAATGGCAAGGGGAAGGGCACCCTCGGCGCCTCGTCATCCATGCTCCCCCTTCCCCTCCACCCTCCACCACCCGCGTGTTTCCACCCGGGACGCCGACGCCTGCACATCACGGTGCACCAAGCGCGGTGGCACTGGGAGTATAGGAAACCCCTCCCCTACCCTGACGTGACGCTGCCGCACCATTGGCAGTTGGATCCAAACCGGATCCCGGTGCCGGCGGTTCCGCGGACCCAGCGGGCGCACGACGACGAGGTGCGCCGGCGCCGCGCGCTGCTCACGCCAGAGCAGCGTCGGCTGCCCGAGTACGCCGCCGACTCTCCTAACTGGGAGGCTTGGTTTGCCCTCGAACATGAGGAGCAACGGCGCTCGGGTGTCTACGTCGTCCCGCCGCCGTTCCCACCGCCGCCCCCGCAGGTAGAGCCGGAGGACATGGAGGCGGAGGCGGAGTACCAAGCTGCCCTCGAGGAGGCCCTGCAGCACGCGCTGGAGGCTAGCCGCATCGAGGAGGACGCGCACTGGGATGGGCTGGAGCAAGCCCTTGCCCTGTCGGCGGCGGGGGACTCCATCCACACCCCTCTCTTCGTGCCACCGCCTCCGCCGTCGCCGCCCGTACAGCCCAAGCCGGAGCCGGAGCCGGAGCCGGAGCGTAAGCACTCCCCGCCTCCACCCACTTGGCCGGAGGAGGCCTACTCGTGGACGGGCCAGTACCGCGAGTGGGTGAGCGCGCCTCCCGTCCACTTCGACACGACGCTGGAGGAAGAGGCGGCCCACCTCGAGTGATGGAAGGAGCACTGGCTCCGCCAGGAGCAGGCCGACGGCGAGGAGCAGATGCGCTACGAGGCCTTGCTCCAACGCGACGCGGAGGCGCTCCGGCTCGAGGAGGAGGAGGAGGAGCGCGCGCGGCTTGCCGCATTGCCGCCGCCCCAGCAGACGCCGGAGGAGGCTGCCCTGACAGCGTACCAGGCGGCGTTCGGGTGGGCTGGCCCTGCTCCGGTCTTCATCGACCTCACCGACGACGGCGGCGTAGAGGGCAAGGGCAAGGGCAAGGCCGACGACGTCTAGGGCAGCGTGCGGGGCGGCAGCAGGCGGGCGCAGACTTTTTTAATGTTTTATTTAATGTTTATTAGATGTAGGTGGCCTTTGGCCGGCAACTTTTATGTTTAATTATGTTTATTTCGTGCAACTTGTTTTTTTTCATGCCGGCACATTTGAGTCGGCCTCCCCGTTGGGCTGTCAAGCCGATCCATTTTAAAATGAGACGCTGGCGTCCATCTGGCCGACCCAAACGGACAAAAAGCGGACAAAGCGCGCGTCCGTTTTGGTCGCCCCCGTTGAAGTTGCTCTTAGCTTCAATTTAAACACGTGATCAAATTTCAAGATATGGGCTCGATCAATCGAGAAAGAGAGCAGAGAAGAGCCAGGCGGCGGCGGATCTGGAGCACAAGCACGACGACGACTGGATACATGCTTGCCGAGGAGAGGAGCTCCAAGCGCGTGGGAGGCCAGCTGCTCCCCCATCTCCAGATCTGACCAACGTAGGAGGAATTGGTGGAGAACAATCCAGATCCCCACAACCATGCCAGCTACCACCACCACGCCCTGTCTTCCTCCCTTCTACGAGTATTTACTGCTGCGTCTCCGGTAACGGTCGCCGACCTGAGCAGTGCACGTGGATGGGGTGTGTGTGGAACCATGGGTCGGGGGCTGGCCGAGCGTGCGTGTGTTGGTGCACAATGGCTGCAATCCGTGAATAACAAAGTGCTCCGAATTTGTTAGCTCTTCGATGCGCATCCCTGAATAACAAAGAGCTTCCGCAACCTTATTTATAGCTCTTTTTTATGCTTCTCTCTTGTGTGTGCTCATCCGTGAATAACAAAGAGCTCTGAATTATCTATTTTTGATGCTCTAGTTTTGTTAATGCATAAACTACAGATTTGATGCTAACATGTTTTTTTTCTGTTTGTCTCCCTAGGCTCGTGGTTACAAAAGGAATCAGAAGAATTATGTAGATTTGACGATGGAGATAGGGGGGACTACCTCCACTATTTGTGGTAATATCAGCAAGAAGAAAAATTTATTCAACACACACACAAATACCGTCCGATTAGACCCCCTGAGCATCTCGTGCCGCTGCCTCTGCACACACAGGATCAAGCTATACATATGGTATTCGAATATGAACAGGCAAGTGCGAGACATACTATTTGCTACACACCAAGACAGGCAATTTTTTTGAAGTTAACCACACATATATTCATAGAACAATAGATATGCTGGCAGAAGGCCACACATATATTCATAGAACAATAGATATGCTGGCAGAGGGCCACACACACACACACTGACGCACATAGCACCATCATCGTCGACATAATTGTCATGTGTATCAGTTGATTCAGTTGTCATCTGCTGATGATAAAACAGACTGCCTTTGATCACATCTCTTGCCAGCCTCTGACTGTCAGCAGACATATGTTCTTTTATATACCTCTATATAAGGGTCGACAAAGATCTGGTCTGTCTTTTTCAGCAGGAAGTTTTAGGACACGGTTATGTTGGAAGGCAATGCAACTCTCGATATTGATCGGGTGCCCGACGTACATATATAAGTACAAGGGGAGTCCTCAGCCTCATGTATAGAAGGAAACCAGAGGCGGGGCCGGTAGGAGAATATCCTAACCATATACATGTGTACAGCCTACAGAATATGTTCAACACCTCCCCCCCTATCGGAAAACGGGCATACGCCGACGGCCAAACCTATGCCTACGGCTGCCGTCGGCCTAGTTCGAGATATGCCGACAGCCCAGTCCTGGCCGTCGGCTTAAAGTGGCCGTCGGGTTACGTGGACCTATGCTGACGGCCGCCGTCGGCACAGAATGGCCGTCGACCTAGCCGCAGACATGCCGACAGCAGCCGTCGGCATAAATCAGCCGTCGGTATAACTGTGGGCCCGGCGCCCCCGCCCATGACTAGTGGCTAACGCCGTCAAACCTATGCTGACTGTCTGGACGGGCGGCCGTCGGCATAGCTATTTTTTTTACATACTTTCTTTGCATATGTTTTAATGCTTTTTTTACATACATTTTTTTGCATATGTTTTTATGTTTTTTTTTTTAAAGTGTGTTCATGTTTTTTTATGTATTATATGAATTTATATGTAGTTTGTAATTTTTTTCCATAGATTATGAATATATATATGTATATAGTTTGTATTTTTTTCGAGCACATTAATAATATGCTGTCATGTTCTTTTGAATATAGGTCCTTAAATTTTATTAAAATCAAAAACAGCTATGCCATAGAAGTTGAGTGGCGGTTGCAACCGCCTGGCACCCGTCTCCGAAGTGTGACCCCCTCACGTCCGCGGTGTGGCCCCCTCACGGACGGCGCCGCCGCCAGCATCTGGTGGGCGGAAACAGCCGCATCGGGTCTATAAGGAGGGGACGTTGCTCTCAAGTGTTTCTGTGGGATGACCTACCACAACCGAGTGGTGTTGTGGCATGTTCAAAGAGGCGGCACACATCTCCGGGGCGTGGCCCCCCTAACGGATGGCGCTGCCGCCGGCACCTGGAGGGGGAAAACGGACACATCGGGTCTACACGGAAGGGATGTAGCTGTCGGTTTGGCCCGTATGTTGCTCCCAGATGTCCCTCTGAGCTGACCTGACACAACCGGGTGGAGAGGTCCACTGTTCAAAGCCCGTCCGTGAAAAGTCAAAGGGCTAGATCTCGTGGTCAACAGCTCCAGGGTTAGGCGGGACGGGGGCCCTGAGGGGGTAGCAATGCCACCGGAGCGTCGCACTGGCCCCTCATACATGCGGGGTGGTGTGGTGGCATGTCCGAAGAAGCGGCACGCGTCTCCGGGGTTTGGTCCCCCTCACGGACGGCGCCACCGCCGGCACCTGGAGTGGGGAAACGGACGCGTCGGGTCTACACGGAGGGGATCTTGCTGTGGGTCTGGCCCGGTTGTTGCTCCAAAGTGTTCCTATGGGCTGACCTAACACAACCGGGCGGGGAGGTCCGCTGGTCAAAGCCCGTCCGTGCAAAGTCAAAGGGCTAGATCCCGTGGTCAAACGCTACAAGGTTAGGCGGGACGGGGGCCCTGGGGGTAGCAATGCCACCGGAGCGTCGCACCGGGCCCTCATACATGCGGGGTGGTGTGGTGGCATGTCTGAAGAGGCGGCACGCGTCTCCGGGGCGTGGTCCCCCCTCACGGACGACGATGACACGGTAGTAGACATTCTGCGGTAACGATGCGGCGTGAATATTATTAAATACTCGGAGCGCGATAAAATCATCAGTTTTTTTCCACAACGTGGGCACATGTGCTATAGGAACGATGGTATTTTTTCATAATTTTTGGTGATGGAGAAGTATCCGAAAAATTCCCTCTACGCGGATTGCCCTTCTCGCGTCTACGGCTGTGGCCGGCGGCCTACGGGGGCTAGCATGCCGCCAAATCTTGCGTAGGCGGCCTCACACAAGTCTGGAAGTGTTGTGGCGGTTGCAAACGCCCGGCACGCGTGTCCGGGGTGTGCCCCCCCCCCTCACGGATGGCGCCGCTGCCGGTACCTGGAGGGAGGAAATGGACGCGTCGGGTCTACACGGAGGGGATCTTGCTGTGGGTCTGGCCCAGTTGTTGCTCCAAAGTGTTCCTATGGGCTGACCTAACACTACCGGGCGGGGAGATCCGCTGGTCAAAGCCCGTCCGTGCAAAGTCAAAGGGCTAGATCCCGTGGTCAACCGCTACAGGGTTAGGCGGGACGGGGGCCCTGGTGGGTAGCAATGCCACCGGAGCATCGCACCGGGCCCTCATACATGCGGGATGGTGTGGTGGCATGTCCGAAGAGGCGGCACACGTCTCCGGGGCGTGGCCCCCCCTCACGGACGGCGATGGCACGGTAGTAGACGTTTTGCGGTAACGATGCGGCGTGAATATTATTAAATACTCGGAGCGCGATAAAATCATCCGTTTTTTTGCACGTCGTTGGCACATGTGCTATAGGAATGATGGTATTTTTTCATAATTTTTGGTGATGTAGAAGCATCCGAAAAATTCCCTCTACGCGGATTGCCCTTTGCGCGTCTACGGCTGTGGCCGGCGGCCTACGGGGGCTAGCATGCCGCCAAATCTTGCGTAGGCGGCCTCTCACAAGTCTGGAAGTGTGTTTGCGGTTGCAAACGCCCGACACGCGTGTACGGGGTGTGCCCCCCCCTCACGGACGGCGCCGCCGCCGGCACCTGGAGGGGGAAAACGGACGCGTCGGGTCTACACGGAAGGGATCTTGCCGTGGGTCTGGCCCGGTTGTTGCTCCAAAGTGTTCCTATGGGCTGACCTAACACAACCGGGCGGGGAGATCCGCTGGTCAAAGCTAGTCCGTGCAAAGTCAAAGGGCTAGATCCCGTGGTCAAACGCTACAGGGTTAGGCGGGACGGGGGCCCTGGGGGGGTAGCAATGCCACCGGAGTGTCGCACCGGGCCCTCATACATGCGGGGTGGTGTGGTGGCATGTCCGAAGAGGCGGCACGCGTCTCCGGGGCGTGGCCCCCCCTCACGAATGGTGAGTCGGCGGCCATGCGCTCCCAGACCCGCGACCAGGCCACGGCCTCGGCGGACGAAGCTACTCGAGTTCGCCGCCTCCCCTCCCCTCTGTGTGGTTCCGGGAGAGGAGAGGGCCGAGCAGTTAAAAAACATTAAAAATCCATATGAAATAATAATACATAAAAAAGGAAAAATATAACTATAAAAAACATTAAAATATCTATATGAAATAAAAACATAAAGAAGGAAAAATATGAACTACTAAAAATATTTAAAAAATGAAAAATATGAACTACTAAAAATATTTAAAAAATGAAAAATATAACTATGCCGACGGCGGCTTTAGCTGCGGCCATAGGGGACGTGTCACGCTGATCAGTGACGTGGCATCTATGCCGACGGCAGCCGTCGGCATAGTTTGCCTTATCCCCTCGCGTCGACCCTCCTCCACTCAATCTCTCCCACTCCCTACCACCCCGCCCCCTGCTGTCGTCGCCGCAATCATCCCCTGCCGCCGCCGCCGCACACGCCCCCTGCCGCCGCCGCCACACTCGCCCCTGCCTGCCTGTGCCCCCCCGCCCCCCCGCATCGCCGCCGCCCCATCCCACCGCACCGCTGCCGCCGCCGCTCCTCCTCGCTCAGCCGGCGCCGGCCTCGCTCCGCTCCCGGCGCCGGCCTCGCTCAACCGCCTCGCCAGTAGCAGCCCCGCCCCTCCCTCGCTCCAGCCGCCCGCCCTCCTCCTCAACCCGACCCTCCTGCGTGGGCGCCGCCCGGCCGCCCACGCCCTAGCCTAGCCCCCCCCTGCTGGTCCGACGGCCGGCCCCTCCGTGAACGCCCCCTGCCGCTCGGTGGTTGTCCCCCCCGGCCGCCCCCCCCTGCTCGGTGGTGGCCCCTCATCCGTAGGTAAAAATTTTTTACCTTTTTGTGTAGTAATGTTGTAGATGAATATATATATATATATATATATATATATATATATATATATGATTAGATAGTTGGATGTTAGATAGATGAATGAAATGAAAGAGAGTATAAATGTGAAAAAAAATTAAGTGCACAATGTGAGATAGATAGATGGTAGAGATGAATGGATATTTGTGTAGTTTTACTATTTTTTTAGATACATACTCAATATTATAGATATATGTATTGTGAAGATGAGATGAGAGGGAAGTGTAATTTTTTTGTGAAGATAGATAGACGAAAGTTAAAATTTGGATATGATGAGTGGTTACTTCATCATGTTGGTCTTGCTAAAACAAGTTTGTGATATGATGTGATGTGTGATGATGCTTTATATGTGATGTGATGACCTAAATTTTTTTCATTTGGTGGAATTTAGAGGATTTCTGGTGTTGCCTCCGGTGGAGTGATCTTTGACGTTGGAGCTCTTGGTCTTTGATTGTCCCTTCGCTGATCGACTACATCATCTACATCCGAGGGTGAGCTACAAATCCATCACCTCATACGTTCTTTTAATCATGTCACTAGATTAAATTTTCACATCAGGTCGCGTAACCTAGGTCTCCCGTCCGAAAGGGTTGCATCGATAAATATGCATTCAATTGCATATTTATTACCGCAGCTCTTTCGGATTGTCCAGCGCTTTCCACGGACAGCCCGAGGATGTGTAGATTGGGTACGTTGTTCATGATCTACCCCATTCCGAGACAGGATTTCGGCGGCGCCTCCCTGTTGTTCTCCGGATGCACATTCTCTCAGCATTTTGCTGAGACGTGTATTTGGAGAACAGCGGGAGGTGCTGCCGAAATTTTGTCTCGGAATGTGGTAGAGCATGGACAACGTACTCAATCTACACATTCTCGGGTGGGATTAGGACCCATCTTTACCTATTAGAGATGTAGGTGGATTAAATGTCGTTTCTCGTCAACCTTGTAAAAAATAAAATATTGATGTGAGTAATTTAAATGAATCCTTAATTTTGTTGTGTGGCTTCCAATAAAGCAGAGATGGCAGATAATTAGTGGATGTATAGTGGGTTTTTCCCTCGAAATCAAGTAACAACAGAGTGGGTCGAGAAAACTGATGTGTTTTTGAAAGAGATATTCCGTAGTCCAATGAGGATGGTGCCAGAATGCCCGTGTGCCAGATGTAAGAGACGTATCCGCAGAGATAAGAGTGAGATGACTAAGCACCTTCCCACGCATGGATTTAAGCCCAACTTTAATATGCCGATAAACTTTGCCCAGCAGGACCGTGGTAGAGAGGATGTGATACCACAATGCGTCACTGGTTATGAGGACGATGGGGTTAGAGACATGCTAGATGATGTCTTTGCTGTACAGCCGACACCTCCGTCACATTCAGCGAATGAACCGGAGGAACCGGAGGAAACCGCAAAGGCCTTCCTAGAAATCTTGGCCTCGTCAAAGAAACCTTTCTATGAGGGTGCTAAGCCGTCTATGCTGGATGCCATCTCGCAACTGATGGCAGTCAAGGCTGAGTACGGCTGTAGCTGAGGTTGCTTCGAAGCATTTCTGGGAGTATGGGCTAACAGCCTGCCTGAGGGCCATGAACTGCCGAAAACCATGTACACTACAAAGAAAATCATGAAGGCGCTCTCCATGGACTATGAGAAAATACATGTTTGTCCAAAGAATTGCCTTTTGTTTAGGCATGAGTATGCGGATGACAAGTACTGTAGGAAGTGCAGTTCCTCTCGGTATATTGAGGTGGTCGATAAGCATGGTCGAAGCAGCAGCTAAAATCCTGTGATGGTTCTTGGTATCTTGATTTTATAAAAAACTGCAGCGCCTTTTCATCACCGAGGAGTCGCCAAAATGATGAAGTGGCACAAGGAAGGAAAAGGTACAATCAAAAAATTTGTACATCCATCGGGAGGTGAAGCATGGTAGTCATTCGATATAGAGTGCGGAGGAAGCGGCCGAGGAAATTTGGGAATGTCGAATTGCTATAACGGTGATGGGTTCAATCCATATGGTATGTCTTCTAATCCATACAGCTGTTGGCCCGTATTTGTTATTCTGCTCAATCTCCTCCCGCGCCATAATGCAAGCATAAGACCATGTTCCTGTCGCTTATAATTCCGGGGCCTGAATATCCGGGGAAGAATTTGAGTGTGTTTATGCAGCCGTTGGTGGATGATTTGCACCATTCTTGGTACTTCCCGAGGTTGACATATGACCGACATCTGCAGAAAAATTTCTCGATGAAAGTTTGGCTACAATATTGCATGCATGACTTTCCCGGTTATGCCCTGTTCTGCGGATGGTGTACAAGTGGAAAGATGTAGCGACCAGACCTCAAACAGTCTGATCTCTGTGCTCGGAGGATTTATAGCAGAGTAGCAATCACACACTTATTACATCGAGTGTCTCAGATGAAACTTATTACAATAAATATGGCTTAAGGCCATCTAATAACGATAACAGCAGAAGGCTTGGAAGATAAGTGAGTCCATCAACTCCAACGGCATCACTGAGTATAGAACCACGACCTATAAACTCCTTAATCGCCGTCTGAAAAGTCTGCAACATTAACGTTGCTGCCCGAAAATGGGTCAGCACATGGAATATGCTGGCAAGGTAACACATAGAGAATAATGGAATGAAACAACTATACTATATGCATATTTGGCTGGTGGAAAGCTCTATGGTTACGGTTTTGCGTAAAGCCAATTTTTCCCTACTTCAAAGGAATAAATGTAATTACTATCATGGTGGTTGTTAAACATTGAGAATGGTTGGCAGCATTCTCAATCCCAATTAAGCATCATCATTAAACATAACCCAACAAAATTTAGTTAGAGTAACATGTTGAGATTCACATGATAATCCAGGTACTAGATACTCAAGATGTCCATAACCAGGGACACGGCTAACCATGATTAGTTTATTACACTCTAGAGGTTTGCACACTTTTCCCCACAAGACTCGATCGCCTCTGTTTGGTTTCTTGCACTACAGGGTGTTTGAGAAGACGGATGACCGAGACATAGTCTTTCAGAAGCGCTAGCACCTTACGATCGGGTAGACCGTACCACCTACATCCCCTACATCGCTAGTCTACCCTTTGTAAGAGTTCGCACAACTTAGTCAACTATGCTAGAGCCCATAATAGCTTGTGGCTGCACACGGAAGTTTCTAGTATGAATAGTCTCATGATCCCTTTGAGCCTGGGTGGCGGTCCAAAAGAAAACAGGCAAGTCCTGGAATACCCAGGTGCCTCAATCCACCCAGATGTGTGTTTAATTTGCCACCGTAGATAAACCATTAATTAACAATCTCACATCTGTCATGGATATCACTCACCCAATCCACGTCTACTAGCATAGCATGGCATAGTAAGCAAACGTAGAAGTAACTCCCAAAGGTTTGATAATAACAGGTAATAGGTGCTACCTCATCTACTTCCCATCCCACAATTTAATTAGATCCTAATCATGCAACGTGTGAGGATTGATCTAATGCAATAAAACTGGGTAGTAGAAAAGGTATGATCAAAGTGTTACTTGCCTTGCTGATGATCCACGAAACCTAACGATTCGAAGTAATAGGCGGCGCACTCCGGGAACTCTATCGCAAACGAACAAACAAGCATACAATAAGCACTCATCTAATGCACAGGTAAAACTCAAATAAGAGATCTAACCAGAAGGTTCAACTTAAAAACTCCTGTTGGCAAAAAGAATCAAATCGAACGAAGCAACGAAAACCAAACGACGAAAGAAAACAACTTTATTCTAGTAATCTGGATCTAGGGCAAATTTTACAGTAACAAAATCTTGTTTAAGTTGGTTAAACGGATAGAGGGTTTTGAGACGAAACTCTAGGCGCTTGAATCGCCTGATTCCGATAAACGAGCGAAAAGTTATACTAAAACGAAAATCGGATGAGGAATCGCGATCAGAAAAATCGCGGATTTAATCCGAGAAAAAGAAAAACGACGAACGCCAATTTTTTTCTCTCTTTTTTCGGCACGGAAAACGAGGCGCGACAAACCTCGGCGGCGGCAGCGGCTAGGGCGGCGGCTCGGCTGGGGGCTGGCTAGGGTTTCCCTCGGGGTGGGCTGACTCGGCTTATAAAGCCCCCCCCCCCCCGAAAAAATAAAAAGAAATATTAAACTGACTCCAAAAATTCCAAAATAAATTTTCACGGGCTTCTAAAATCAAGTCGCACAAGGTGAACATTTATTTGGGCCCTAAATGCAATTTTGAAAAAACGCACTATTTCCTAAATTCAAATAAAACACCGAAAAACTCCAAAATAAAATCTTATTTGATTTTATTATTAAATCCTCAATATTTCTTTTTTGTGGGAAAGTCATTTTATTCCCTCTCTCATATTTTTGTAATAGAAATAATTGATGATAAAATAAATAAAATCAAATGATCCTATTCTCAAAATTTGAGAAAACTCAAATATGAAAATAACGAAATCCCCAACTCTCTTCGTGGGTCATTGAGTTGCGTAGAATTTCTAGGATCAACCAAAATGCAAAAATAAAATATGATATGCATGATGATCTAATGTATAACATTCCAAATTGAGAATTTGGGATGTTACAAACTTACCCCCCTTAAGATGAATCTCGCCCTCGAGATTCGGGTTGGCTAGAAAATAGGTGAGGGTGGTCTTTGAGCAAATCTTCCTCTCGCTCCCAGGTGGCTTCATCCTCCGTGTGGTGGCTCCACTAAACTTTGCAAAACTTGATAACCTTGCTGCGAGTAACTCGGTTGGCAAACTCGAGAATCTTGACTGGTTTCTCCTCGTAGGTCAAATCGTTATCGAACTGGATAGTTTCCAAAGGCACTATGTCTCTCAACGGTATGTCAGCCATCTGCGCGTGACACTTCTTCAATTGGGAAACGTGGAACACATCATGAACTCCTGACAATCCTTCAGGAAATTCCAACTTGTAGGCCACTTCTCCCATACGCTCCAAAACTCGATAGGGTCCTACAAATCGTGGCGCTAACTTCCCTTTTACTCCAAAACGCTTTGTTCCTCGAAGTGGAGATACTCGAAGATAAGCTCTATCCCCAACTTTGTAAACTGTCTCCTTGCGTTTAGAATCCGCATAACTCTTCTGTCTGGACTGGGCTACCTTGAGCCTATCGTGAATCAACTTCACCTTCTGTTCAGACTCTTTAATCAAGTCAGGTCCAAACAACTGGCGGTCTCCAACTTCATCCCACGACAACGGTGTCCTGCACCTCCTTCCGTACAAAGCTTTGAAAGGGGCCATCTTTAAACTGGTTTGATAACTGTTGTTGTAAGAGAACTCTGCATATGGCAAATTATCGTCCCAACTAGATCCGTAATCTAGTGCACAAGCTCTCAGCATATCCTCCAAAATCTGATTGACTCTCTTGGTCTGTCCATCTGTCTGTGGATGAAAAGTTGTACTGAATTCTAGCCTGGTACCCAAAGTTTCGTGCAACTACTTCCAGAACTTTGAGTTAAACTGGGTTCCTCTATCTGATACGATACTCCTCGGAACTCCATGCAAACATACGATCCTGGTCATGTATATCTTTGCCAACTTAGCACTAGTGTAAGTGGTCTTTACTGGGATGAAATGAGCTACCTTCGTCAATCGATCAACTATAGCCCAAATCGAGTCATAGCCTGAACGAGTCCCGGGTAGTCCCATGATAAAATCCATGCCTAGCTTATCCCACTTCCATTCGGGTATCGGCAATGGTTGTAACAATCCTGCTGGCTTCTAATGCTCCGCCTTTACTGTCTGACATATCTCACAAACTGCTACATACTCCGCAATATCCTTCTTCATTCCGGTCCACCAGAAAATATCCTTCAAATCCAAATACATCTTGGTATTTCCTGGGTGAATTGAATACGGTGAGTCGTGTGCCTCTTGCAAAATCAACTTCCTGATCTCCGGGTCCTTGGGCACATAAACGCGGTCTTCAAACCACAGGGTGTCGTGCTCATCCTCACGAAATCCTTTAGCTTTTCCTTTGCTCAGTTTCTCCTTTATAGCGGCAATCTCTTTGTCAGCTTTCTGAGCTTCTCTGATTCTATCCATCAAAGTTGACTGAATCTCCAATGCTGCTACATAGCCTCTCGGAACTATTTCCACACATAGTTCACGAAGATTTTCTGCTAAACTCCTTGGGTATTTCTCCCGTCATTAACGTATTGACATGGCTCTTGCGGCTTAATGCGTCTGCTACTACATTAGCCTTTCCAGGATGATAATGCAATTTCATATCATAATCCTTGATAAGCTCCAACCATCTCCTTTGTCTGAGATTTAACTCCTTCTGTGTGAAAATGTACTTCAAACTCTTATGATCCGTGTACACCTCACAATGATTTCCAATGAGGAAATGTCTCCATGTTTTCAAAGTATGCACTACGGCTGCTAACTCCAAATCATGCGTAGCATAATTCAACTCATGAGGCTTCAGTTGTCTTGAGGCATATGAAACAACTCTCCCTTCCTGCATAAGCACTGCTCCAAGTCCTCGACGTGAAGCGTCGCAATACACCTCATAATCTTTGGCCTGGTCTGGTAAAATCAACACTGGTGAAGTAACCAAACGTTTCTTCAACTCCTGGAAACTAGCCTCACACTCCTCTGTCCATATGAACTTGGTATCCTTCTTCAACAACTCAGTCATAGGCTTCGCAATCTTTGAGAAATTCTCAATAAATCTCCGGTAGTATCCTGCGAGTCCAAGAAAACTCCGGATCTCTCCAACTATTGTTGGGGCTTCCCACTTGGTCACGGTATCAACTTTAGCGGGATCAACTGCTATACCTTCTCCAGATATAACGTGTCCGAGCAATCCTACTTCCTTCAACCAAAACTCACATTTGCTGAACTTGGCATATAATTGATGTTCTCTGAGCTTTCCAAGTACCAAACGCAAATGTTCCTTATGCTCCTCCTCATTCTTCGAATAAACTAGGATATCATCAATGAACACCACGACGAACTTATCCAAAAACTCCATAAACACTTTGTTCATCATGTTCATAAAATAGGCAGGTGTGTTAGTCAGACCAAATGACATAACGGTATACTCATACAGCCCATACCTGGTGGTAAAAGCTGTCTTCGGAATATCCTATTCTCAAATCTTCAACTGGTGGTATCCTGATCGCAGATCGATCTTGGAAAATACCTTAGCTCCTTGCAATCGATCAAACAGATCATTGATCATTGGTAGTGGGTACTTGTTCTTGATCGTTACTTCATTCAATCCTCGATAATCAACAACCATCCTTAACGATCCATCTCAATATCTCCACCAGAAGTACTGGCGATCCCCAAGGCGAAGAACTTGGGCGAATATATCCTTTATCCAGTAAATCCTTAATCTGCTTCTTAATTTCCACCAAATCCTTTGCTGGCATCCTATATGGTCTCTTTGATATTGGCCCTGTGCCTGGCAATAGCTCAATCAAAAACTCAATATCTCTATCAAGTGGCATGCCTGGCAACTCTTCTGGAAATACATCGGGAAAATCCCTTACCACTGGTACTTCCTCCTGCACAACTCCTGTTAAGCAATTTACTTGAATCCTCTTTGGCACATGCCGGGATACGTACTTGATCCTTCTCCCTTTTGGTGTGGTAAATAAAATTGACTTGCTGGCACACTCAATATTCCCTTCATACTTTGATAACCAATCCATGCCTAATATCACATCCAATCCTTGAGATTCCAATACTATTAGGTCTGAGGGAAAAACATAGTTACCAATCCTTAATGGTGACCGATCACACCATAGACTAGCCACATACTCTGCTCCGGATGAGGTTACTAACATGGGTGACCTCAGAGCTTGGGTTGGTAGGTTATACTTATCCATAAATCCCCTTGAGATGTATGAATGCGATGCGCCAATATCGAAAAGAACAAGTGCAGTAAATGACTTAACCAAAAACTTACCTATTACTGCATCGGGCTGAGCTTCAACCTCCTCCACGCTAATGTGGTTCACTTGTCCCCTGTTAAAAGGGTTCGGCTTCTTCCCAGAACTTCCATTGCTATTTCCATTTTGTAATTTAGGACGTTCATCGGCATAATGTCCGGTCTTCGAACACTTAAAGCAAGTGACTTGGCTTAAGTCCTTCTTGGTTGGGGTTGATGGGTTGGTGCGATTCTGGCCGTTGCTTCCTCCACTGCCATTAACATTCTTGGTGCCATTGTGATTGTGCGAGCTACCTCCTCCATGGGTATGCTGAAAATGTCCTCCCGGTCTAGGGGTAAAATGTGGCTTCTGCTGAGCTCCTGAATTGTACTTTCCTTGTCCATACTTCCTCTTGCGATTCTCAATTTGCTGTTGCTTCCTTTCAATCATAAGAGCACGATCTACCAACTCCTGGTAGTTGTTGAAAGTTGCTACCATCAACTGCATGCTCAACTCATCATTCAGTCCTTCCAGAAACTTCTCCTGCTTAGCTGCATCCGTAGCGACGTCATCTGGGGCATAACGTGCTAGCTTACTAAATTCCTCCACATACTGGCCAACTGTCCGTCCTCCTTGGCGCAAGTTGCGAAACTCACGCATCTTCATGGCCATAGCTCCTGCTGAAACATGGGCAGTACGAAAAGCCTGCTGAAACTGGTCCCATGTGACAGTGTCAACTGGGGAAGTGGCTGTGAAATTCTCCCACCATGATGCTGCGGGTCCTTCTAGCTGATGTGTGGCAAACTTCACCTTCTCTGCATCTGTGCATCCTACTGTGGTCAACTCCCTAGCTGTCTTGCGGAGCCAATCATCTGCTACTATCGGCTTGGTGCTACTGGAAATCACCGGCGGATTTAGCCTAAGAAAACGGGCTAAGTGGTCGACAGGTGGTGGTGGTGGTGGGTTGTTGTTGTTGTTCCCCTGATTCTGATTCTGGACTAGCAACAGCATCAGTGTGTTATGCTGTTGGATCAACTGGGTGAGCTCCGGTGGGAAGGCAAATCCGGGGTCACGTCTCGGAGGCATCTGAGGGTTTAGAAAAGATGAGATGTAAGAATAGAGGGGGTCTAAAGAGAAAACACTACCCATATGCACATGAGGCAAAACAAACAATTCACTTCAATCAATCAAACAAGGGCATACAATCGATCTATCTATCGCAAAAGTGCTCGGACTACTATATTTACATGGTGGACTACTACTACTGATGAGGTGGTCTACTAGAAATATTCTTCGGTTGCAGACTCCAAGATATCTGCTCCAGCTTCATCAACATAGTCATCATCGCTAATATCTGGTTCCGAGTCGGTGCCGTCGATGATGATGTAGTCTTCCGGGCTAATCTCCGTGGGTTCTTCGTCTTCATCTACTGGCGTAGGGCCTCCCATAAATATTCCAATCTTCTTGATCAAGTCGTCATTCTTCTTCACCAATACTTCAATTTCCTCTTCATAATCTTCACGTGTAGCCTTGAGTTCTTCCTCCAGTTCCTTGATTCTAGTCTTAACCTTCTTCAGATCTATCATGTCGGCGCACTTCTGGTTCTCCTGTTGTCAAATGTGCTGGTTTAACTCCTGGATAAAAGCTGCGATTGACCTATCCTTCCTGGTGCTGATCATCTCCCAGTGCTCATCTCGGCGCCCACAAATCTGGTAGATAGTATCCTTGAGATCTTTGTGGTAGACTTCTCCAATGCGTCCCATGGCGATGTGAGCTGCCATGCTCTTTCCTAGACTCCAAGTTGGTGCATCAAAAGAAAACTCTATGGGCTCACTGACTGGCATGAACGTCCTTCCTGGAACTTGAACTTGAATCATCCAGCGCTCTTCTTCAGGTAAAGTGGCATTGTAGGTTCCCGTGAAGCTTGGTACTCCTATGTTCAGGTATCTAGTGACTTCCTTCAAGTGTCGTCCAAAGAGTGTATCTTCATCCGGTTGTGTGAACTTGTTCCTTGCATCTGCCATCCTAAAGAGTAAAAAAGATGAGAGGTCAGAAGAGAAGAGAGTGAATAGTGATCTAGGTCTTGTGCTTAGTGGTCGTGTCCTACAGCCAGCGTGTGCTCTGATACCATCTTTGTAGCGACCAGACCTCAAATAGTCTGATCTCTGCGCTCCGGAGTCATCCCTGGATCAGTAATGCTGACACCACACAGTACTCGGAGGATTTATAGCAGAGTAGCAATCACACACTTATTACATCGAGTGTCTCAGAAGAGAACTTATTACAATAAATATGGCTTAAGGCCATCTAATAACAATAACAGCGGAAGGCTTGGAAGATAAGTGAGTCCATCAACTCCAACGGCATCACTGAGTATAGAACCACGACCTATAAACTCCTTAATCGTTGTCTGAAAAGTCTGCAACATTAACGTTGCAGCCCGAAAACGGGTCAGCATATGGAATATGCTGGCAAGGTAACACATAGAGAATAATGGAATGAAACAACTATACTATATGCATGTTTGGCTGGTGGAAAGCTCTATGGTTACGGTTTTGCGTAAAGCCAATTTTTCCATACTTCAAAGGAATAAATTTAATTACTATCATGGTGGTTGTTAAACATTGAGAATGGTTGACAGCATTCTCAATCCCAATTAAGCATCATCATTAAACATAACCCAACAAAATTTATTTAGAGTAACATGTTGAGATTCACATGATAATCCAGGTACTAGATACTCAAGATGTCCATAACCGGGGACACGGCTAACCATGATTAGTTTAGTACACTCTGTAGAGGTTTGCGCACTTCTCCCCACAAGACTCAATCGCCTCTGTTTGGTTTCTCACACTACAGGGTGTTTGAGAAGACGGATGACCGAGACATAGTCTTTCAGAAGCGCTAGCACCTTACGATCGGGTAGACCGTACCACCTACATCCCCTACATCTGCTAGTCTACCACTGTAAGAGTTCGCACAACTTAGTCAACTATGCTAGAGCCCATAATAGCTTGTGGCTGCACACGGAAGTTTCTAGTATGAATAGTCTCATGATCCCTTTGAGCCTGGGTGGCGGTCCAAAAGAAAACAGGCAAGTCCTGGAATACCCAGGTGCCTCAATCCACCCAGATGTGTGTTTAAGTTGCCAGCTTAGATAAACCATTAATTAACAATCTCACATCTGTCATGGATATCACTCACCCAATCCACGTCTACTAGCATAGCATGGCATAGTAAGCAAACGTAGAAGTAACTCCCAAAGGTTTGATAATAACAGGTAATAGGTGCTACCTCATCTATTTCCCATCCCACAATTTAATTAGATCCTAATCATGCAATGTGTGAGGATTGATCTAATGTAATAAAACTAGGTAGTAGAAAAGGTATGATCAAAGTGTTACTTGCCTTGCTGATGATCCGTGAAACCTAACGATTCGAAGTAACAGGCGGCGCACTCCGGGTACTCTATCACAAACAAACAAACAAGCATATAATAATCACTCATCTAATGCACAGGTAAAACTCAAATAAGGGATCTAACTAGAAGGTTCAACTTAAGAACTCCGGTTGGCAAAAAGAATCAAATCGAACGAAGCAACGAAAACCAAACGACAAAAGAAAACAACTTCATTTTAGTAATCTGGATCTAGGGCAAATTTTACAGTAGGAAAATCTTGTTTAATTTGGTTAAACGGATAGAGGGCTTCGAGACGGAACTCTAGGCGCTTGAATCGCCTGATTCCGATAAACGAGCGAAAAGTTATACTAAAACGAAGATCGGGTCAGGAATCGCGATGAGAAAAATCGTGGATTTAATCCGAGAGAAAAAAACGACGAACGCCGATTTTTTGTCTCTCTTTTTTCGGCACGGAAAACGAGGCGCGACGAACCTCGGGGGCGGGATCCGGCGGCGGCGGCGGCAGCTAGGGCGGCGGCTGGGCTGGGGGCTGGCTAGGATTTCCCTCGGGGTGGGGTGCCTCGGCTTATAAAGGCCCCCTCGGGTCGGTGTCCAGCTCAGACATGACCCGTTAAGTCGGTTCGTTTTTTTAAATTATTCCGCTCGAAAAAAAATAAAAACAAATACTAAACGGACTCCAAAAATTCCGAAATAAATTTTCACGGGCTTCTAAAACCAAGCCGCACAAGGTGAACATTTATTTGAGCCCTAAATGCAATTTTGTAAAAACGCACTATTTCCTAAGTTCAAATAAAACACCGAAAAACTCCGAAATAAAATCTTATTTGATTTTATTGTTAAATCCTCAATATTTCTTTATTGTGGGAAAGTCACTTTATTCCCTCTCTCATATTTTTGTAATAGAAATAATTGATGATAATATAAATAAAATCAAATGATCCTATTCTCAAAATTTGAGAAAACTCAAATATGAAAATAACGAAATCCCCAACTCTCTCCGTGGGTCATTGAGTTGCGTAGAATTTCTAGGATCAACCAAAATGCAAAAATAAAATATGATATGCATGATGATCTAATGTATAACATTCCAAATTGAAAATTTGGGATGTTACAAAAGATGCCTTGCCCAGTGTGCATGCAGGCCTTGATTTTCATTTGGCTGAAGAAGGGTGGCAAGTATGTTGCATTTGACCTGCATCGACAGTTCCTCCCTCCAGACCATCCTGATAGGGAAGACAAGAAGAACTTCACAAAAGGCAAAGTTGTCCATGAAGTAAACGAGATTCCAACGTTTTCTGGTGCGGATGTGCTTGCTCAGCTAAAAGCTCTTAAGCCTGCAGGTGAAGGGAAAGGCAAAGGCAAGGGCAAAGCCACATGCGAAGACGAGGGCGAGGGCCAAGGAAAAGGTAAAGGGAATTTTTTTGAAGGATATGGTGAGACGCACAACTGGACTCACATGACCCCCTTCACGCAGCTTCCCTATTTTAAGGACCTCAAACTTCCATACAACATAGACGTGATGCACACCAAAAAGAATGTCGCAGAGTCCCTTTTTCACACGATCCTCAACATTCCTGATAAGACAAAGGATAATGTTAATGCTAGAGTTTATCAACGGAATATTTGTGATAGACCACGTCTACACATGCAGCCTCCCACAGGCAGTCAAAAATCTTGGTTCAAGCCAGATGCTGACTTCGTACTTAAAAAGGATCATAAGATGGAGGCATTCAAGTGGCTGAAACACATCGTGAAGTTCACTGATGGTTATGCGTCGAATATAAGTAAGGGGGTCAATCTTTCAAAGGGCAGAGTGACCGGGATCAAGAGTCATGACTATCATGTATGGATTGAGCGGATTATGCCGTTGATGGTTCGGGGCTATGTTCCCGAGCGTGTCTGGTGTGTGCTTGCGGAGTTAAGCCATTTCTTCCGCACAGTTTGTGCTAAAGAAGTATGTCCTGAGAAGATAAAAGAAATGCATAAGAAGGCGCCGGGGTTGATATGCAAGCTAGAGAAGATCTTCCCGCCAGGCTTCTTTACTCCGATGACACATCTCATTTTGCACCTCCCGAACGAGGTATTGTTGGGGGCTGTGTGCGAATCGTTAGCGATCGGCCACGAGAGACAGAACAAGCATCTGAGATAGAAATGTGGAAACAAAGCTAAGATTGAAGCCTCCATAGTTGAGGCAGTTATCCTAGAGGAGGTGGCAGACCTCAGGACAGCCTACTATCCAGACCATGTTCCCACGTTGCACAATAAGGTGTCTCGATAAAATACAGAAGAACCCAAGTATAAACCCAAGTTGCCTCTATTCATCGGGCAAGGTGGTAGGGCTAGATGCTCGAAACCTTATCTCATGCCACGAGATGAGTGGGAGGATGTCATGTTCTATATCTTGCACAACATCAAGGAAGTTGAGGATGAGTGGATGAGGTAATACCTTTGCACCATTCTTTTAGTCAATTCGTTATGTTCACTTTGCCTAGTTCTTATACCGTTGTTCTTATTGTAGTCGATTCGTTGAAGAAGAATGGACGGGAATGCTGCCTCCTACTAAAGCGGAGGCACTTGCTCTTCTCCGAAAGGGTGCTGATGGAAGGAAAAATTTCGTTGCGTGGTTCATGGAGAAAGTAATTGTTCACACTTCCCTATTACCTATTTCAATTAAACTCATGCACCCTAAAATTTCAATTAAACTCATGCACCCTATAATTTCAATTAAACTTGTAGGGAAATGATCCGACCGAATCAATGGATGAAGAATTGAGATGGGTTTCCATGGGTTTTGACCCTGTCGTCATGACATGCCAAAAGTATGATGTGAATGGGTATCGCTTCCATACAGAGGAGCACCAGAACAGTCGGCCTGATCCCAAAACCATAAATACCGGAGTCTTCACTGAAGGAGATAATAAAGTAGACTACTACGGAAGGATAGGAAAAATATACGAGCTTACATTCAAATGTGGCCGTGAACACCTAAGTCTCACTGTGTTCAAATGCTGATGGTTCGACCCCAAAAGGGTGCGAGACATCATATACATTGGTTTAGTTGAAGTTAAACCATCAACCGTCTATGCCGGAGCTGATCTCTTTATCGCCGCTACCCAGGCCACACAAGTATATTATCTGCCTTACCCATGCCAGAAAGAGTACCTAAAGGGTTGGGAAGTTGTGTTCAAGGTGTCGCCGCATGGTAAGCTACAGGACCCGAACGATGATGATTACTACAACATAAACCCCATGACATACGAGGGAGTGTTCTATCAAGAGGAACATGATGACGTGGTCCGAAACAACGAGGATGATGACTTGGGTTATGTTGACCTGGACCCAAACAACGACGACGCACGGATTGATGGTGAGGCAGTTGTGAATCAAAGAGACATAATTATGCTTGAAAAGTTAAATGAAGACGCTGACGATGAGGAAGAGCCTCCACCTCCATCAGACAACGACGAAGATATGCATGATAGTGATGATGAGACCGGTCCACAAATAGATTACAATAGTGATGATTCATATGGGTCCTAGAAAATGTAAGTTCTTTTAATGATCATTACAATAGTATGCTTAATGTGCTCTTCTGGTATTAATGTTTTTCCTGTATGCTTGTTTAGTTGATATCCTTACTAATTGTTTATTCTCTTCTCAATACAGGTTTGCTAATCATGGGCAAGTCCAGCGGCGCCAGTTTCCTCAGTAAATTCAAAGGACTTACTCGGAGTGGACGAGCCCACAAGGTTCCCTCCCGACTACGCGAGGATGACACCTCACAGGGAGGTGGAGGGGTCAGGGAAGGAGACCCTAGAGGAGGATGCGGTGGGGGGAGAGCCCCTAGAGGAGGAGGAGGTGGGGGGAGAGGCAGCTGGGGCAAAAAACTCCGGGCCGTGTCCGAAATAGGAGGGTCTTCTTCGATGCCCTCCAATACAGAGGCACCTTCTGAGTCTGAGGAGGAGGAGTATTTTCCTGATGGCGAGGAGGAGGAGGGTGAGGAGGAGAAGGGCGAGGAGGAGGAGGCCGAGGAGGAGGGTGAGGAGGAGGGCGAGGAGGGTGGAGGGGATGTTGATCCCGAGTTGTGGGGTGACTTGCCACCGGGTGCTCCGCAGGGGTGGCTGCATGGTAATGCCGGACTACCTACACCACCTTCTATCGAGGAGCACAAGTGGCTCATTGAACCTGTGGGGACAGAGTAAGTGCCTCTCAATCATATTTTCAACACATGACAACATTTTCTTATTGTACACATGGCAATCATTTGATTCTTTTGCAGAAACTAGATCCTTCGCGGAAAGGGCCGTAAACCAAACGGCCTTATCACTGTCCTGTTGAAGGAGTTTTGGCCTGGCCTATTCTTCCCCCGGCCAGACAGGGACCCGCAGCTGTGGGTTCTGGCCATGAGCTGGGCCCACTACGAGGCTTGCAGCAACACGGAGTACGGGATGGCCGCTAAGGCCGTGATCACCAAATTTTGGGTAAGTTCTCTTCTGAATCACTTGTCTTCAGTTTTGTTCATAGTTTATCATTGAATCACTCAATTCATGCCTTGTTTGCTTCTGGTTTATGCATGATTGCAGCAACTCTATAGAGTTCTTGACGAGCACAAGGCTAGAGCCGACGTGGTCTTGCTTGCGGCTGCAAAGAAGAAAGCTCGTCAGTTGCAGTACGAGGTGCGCTGGGTTGCCGTCTTGCAGTACTAACACATCTATCTGCAACAAAATATGACCAAAACTCAAGCACAGAGGCAATGACTTACCTTGAACAGGGAGCAGTTCATGATGGTAACTATTACTAACTTATCATTGTTTCAAGCAGTCAACTATATGTTTCGTGCTCACATGTCATGCTTCCAAAATTTGCATAGGTTGTTCCTCGTTGGTGCTATGGAAGGCATGACGGATGGGCGAGTTTGGTGGATAGGTGGCTCGGCGACGATGCAGAGTTTGCTGCCAAGAGCATCAAGGCCCAAGCTAACCATGGAAAAGACGGGACACGCAACCAAGGAAACAGGAACCACTGGGGCTTCAAGGCCATGAAGGTATATCTATATGCATGATGCATTTTTGTTCTTCTTTACCGTCATGTTCTTATGTATGGCTAACTTCTGTTTGACGTTGCAGGAGGACAAGTTGAAGAGGCCGCTCTCAGACATTGAGTCATGGAAGCTGGCCCGCGAGCGGAGTCATCCCAAGGAGGGCGAGAGCCAGTACTACGGCAAGACCGAGGAGCACCTGGAGTCTTACACTCAGCACTATCAGAAGTTGCATCCAGATGTTCCTGTTCCTGAGGTCGCCCAGTCTCAGATCGATGACACGGCGGTGGTGGCCATCCAGGGGAAGTCACATGGCCGGTATCCGTGTTTCGATGGCTTGATAACTCCTTCGATCTCGTACACACAGCTTCGGTCTACCAACCCAAGCCAGTTAGAGAGTATGGGGCATTCGCAGACTCCCTTAGCCCGCCAGCATGCTGGTAGTACTTCCCCTTTATCTTTTTCTCTCTAGCATTCTCAGTTCATTTTCAGCATTGCTCACTTAGAAACAACCTAAATTATGTAGGCATATAAGGCCTTTGTCGAGCATAGGAATCTCGAGGTGCGAGAGTACTTTCAATGAGTGAAGTCAAATGATGATTACAACCGTCAGATGATGGCAGTTAGTTTTGCCCTCTTAAAACCAAGCTAAATTTTTGCACTTTCAGTCCTTCTGACCTTCTAGTTTGCTTGTTTAACTAACATCCAGGCTATGTTGGCGTCTTGGAGTAACCGCACGGATCCACCACAAATGGGACCCCCACCACCACCTGCGGGAGAACCCCCACACGTGCCCACGTTCAATGAATGGGTGGCACTAGGCAGTGATGGTCCGGTTAGTACATTTGCCTAACTACTGGCAAACTAGTTCTCGTTCATTCAACACTATCATATCATATTTACCGTTAGAATCTTTTCTGAAACATGTAGGGGACCGGTGGCTCGACTACTGCTCCGTCGACCCCAGTCACTTCGATCTGGCAGAGTGATGGTGGTCGCGGTGGCGGTTTTGGCGAAGGTGGTCTTGGTGGTGGTGGTTTTGGCGGAGGTGGTGTTGGTGGTGGTGGTTTCGGCGGAGGTGGTCTTGCTTGATGTCGATGATGACTCCGTGCATGTGGCCGTCGTGCCATGCCTTTCATGTTGCTACTTTTATGATGTTCCATGTCTTGTACTACTTTTATGTTCATGAACTTCCGCCGGTGATGATCTTTAGATGATGATGATGAACTTGACTATGTTTAGATGATGATGATGATGATGAACTTGAGTATGTTTAAATGATGAGCTGTCATATTTCTGCATAATTCCATATTATTCTGCTTTGAAATGCTGTCAAATGAACTGAAAAAGAGAAAACAAGGAAAATAAAAAAAACTATGCCTACGGCAAAGCCGTCGGCATATATAAGCCCAGGAGTTACCAGGGCTTGCCACGTGGCAGATCTATGCCTATGAACCATCTATGCCTACGGCAATGCCGTCAGGAAAGACACGTGGCAGTGCTATGCCTACGACAATCTATGCCGACGGCTTTGCCGTAGGCATAGCACTGCCACCAGGAGCACCACGGGACACCACGTGACGGAGGTACGCCGATGGCTAGGCCGTTGGCATAGATTTCTACCTATGCCGACGGCCAAGCCGTCGGCGTACCTCTACCACGTGGCGTCCCATGACTCGTCAGCGCTTTTGATGGCGCCGTCCGTTGCCGTCAGACGGAAAAACACTGCCGACGGCTAAACTATGCTGACGGCTGACCCCGGCCGTCGGCATAGCTCCCTATGCCGACGGCTATACTACGCCGACGGTCTGACAAGACTACGCTGACGATATCTACACCGACGGGTCTATGCCGACGGCAGCCGTAGGCATAGATCTATGCCGATGGCCCCTGGCCGTAGGCATAGACCGCGAGTCCGGTAGTGCCCCCCCGGCAGTCGATACGTCACCGGTGACGCAGAGACTGAACCGGAACTCCTCAAATGCAGGCGTTGGTAACCCCTTGGTCATAACATCGGCAAACTCCTGAGCTGTGGGAACATGAAGAACGCGGACGCGTCCAAGAGCCACCTGCTCACGCACGAAGTGGATGTCGAGCTCGATGTGCTTCGTGTGACGATGATGAACGGGGTTGGCGGAGAGGTAGACCGCTGAGACATTGTCACAGTAGACAATAGTGGTCGTCGAGACGTCAAGAAGCAACTCCTGGAGAAGTTGCCTGATCCACGAGCACTCGGCGACGGTGTTGGCCACAACACGGTACTCAGCCTCGGCACTGGAGCGGGATACCGTGGGTTGTCGTTTAGATGACAACAATATGAGCGAGGGCCCCAGGTAGACACAGTAGCCAGAAGTGGAGCAACGTGTGTCCGGACATCCAGCCCAATCGGCATCCCTGTAGGCAACAAGGTCGGTCGAAGACGAGGCCGTCAATGTGAGATCCAGAGCCGTGGTGCTGTGGATGTACCAAAGAATCCGCTTCACCAAGTTCCAGTGAGTGTCCCAAGGGGCGTGCATGTGGAGACACAGCTGCTGGACGGTGTACTGCAGGTCTGGCCGAGTGAGCGTCAGGTACTGAAGGGCACTGATGATGGAGCAATAAAACGCCGCATCCGGCGCGGGCGATCCGTCGAGCGCAGAGACCTTGGCCTTCGTGTCGATAGGCGTGGGGACGGGCTTGCAGTTAAGCATGCCGGCCCGCTAAAGGAGTTCTTGAGTGTACTGCTGCTGATGGAGGAAGAACCCATCGGCACACGCACCACCTCAATCCCGAGGAAGTAGTGCAACGGACCGAGGTCCTTAATGGCGAACTCGACGCTGAGGCAAGCAGTATGCTGCCAAAGGAGCTCGGGCAAGGAAGTTGTCAGGAAGATGTCATCGACATAGAGGAGCAGGTAAGAAGTCGCCTGGCCCTGGTGGTAGACAAACAACGAGGCGTCGGAGCGAGTAGCTCGAAACCCAAGCTGGTGCAGGAAGGCGGCGATGCGCTGGTACCAGGCTAGAGGGGCCTGCTTCAAGCCATATAAGGAGCGGGAGAGCAAGCACACGTGATCAGGACGAGCCGCATCGACGAAGCCAGTGGGCTGCAGGCAAAAGACCTGCTCCAAGAGATGACCATGCAGAAACCCGTTCGACAAATCCATCTGTTGTACCGGCCAGGCACGAGAAACCGCGAGCTGAAGGACCGCATGAATCGTGCCCGGTTTGACAACCGGGGCGAAGGTGTCGGTGAAGTCGACTCCTACGCACCGACGGAACCCGCAGACCACCCAACGAGCTCTGTATCGCTCGAGAGACCCGTCTGGACGAGTCTTATGGCGGAAGACCCACTTGCCGGTGATGACGTTGGCATGAGGGGGGCGTGGGACGAGCTGCCAGGTGTGGTTACGCAACAGCGCGTCGAACTCCTCCTGCATCGCAGCGAGCCAATCAGGGTCGCGAAGCGCGGCTCGAGTTGACGACGGGAGAGGTGACAGTGTAGACGTCGAGGCAACGACGAGGTACTCGTCCGCGGAGTAGCGCATGCTAGGGCGCTAGATCCCAGCGTGAGCGTGTGTGACCATGCGGGTGTTGGGGAACGTTGCAGAAAATTAAAATTTTTCTTACGGCTTCACCAAGATCCATCTATGAGTTCATCTAAGCAACGAGTAACGGGAGAGAGATTGCATCTACATACCACTTGTAGATCGCGTGCGGAAGCTTGCAAGGTGATGATGGAGTCGTACTCGAACGTGATTCAGATCACCGATGCCAAGTGCTGAGCGGACAGCACCTCCGCGTTCAACACACGTGCGGGACGATCGGCGTCTCCTCCTTCTTGATCCAGCAAGGGGAAGGAGAGGTTGAGGAAGACAGCTCCACCGGCAAGACGACGGCGTGATGATGGTGGAGAAGCGATCTCGGCAGGGGCTGAGCTCTACGGAGGAGGAGATGTGTTGGGAGGGAGGGCTGCGCCTTGGGAGTTGTGTACAGTAGCCCCTCCCTCCCCCTTATATAGGCCCCACAGAAGTGGCGGCCTGGAGATCCAATCTCCGGGCGGCAACCAAGGGGTGGAGTGCCCCAAGCGGTGGGGCCCCCACCCCTAGGGTTTCAACCCTAGGCGCAGGGGGTGGGCCTAGGGGGGCGCACCAGCCCCTTGTGGGCTGGTTCCCTCCCCTTGGCCCATGGGGCCCTCCGGGATAGGTGGCCCCACCCGGTGGACCCCCGGGACCCTTCCGGTGGTCCGTGCTTTTGCCAGTGAACCCGAAACTTTCCCGATGGCGAATCACCACTTCCTATATATTATTCTTTACCTCCGGACCCTTCCGAACTCCTCGTGACGTCAGGGATCTCATCAGGGACTCGAACAACATTCGGTGGTCACATACTTGACTTCCTACTAACCCTAAGCGTCACCGAACCTTAAGTGTGTAGACCCTACGGGTTCGGGAACCTTGAGACATGACCGAGGCGACTCTCGGGCAATAACCAACATGCGGTGCGGATATCCATGTTGGCTCCCACATGCTCCTCGATGATTTCATCGGTTGAACCACGATGTCGAGGATTCGATCAAACCACAGTATACAATTCCCTTTGTCAATCGATGCGTTACTTGCGAGACTCGATCGTTGGTATCCCAATACCTTGTTGGTCTCGTTACGGCAAGTCACTTTACTCGCACCGTAATGCATGATCCGTGACCAACACCTTGGTCACATTGAGCTCATTATGATGATGCATTACCGAGTGGGCCCAGTGATACCTCTCCGTCATACGGGTGACAAATCGATCTCGATCCGTGTCAACCCGCAGATACTTTCGGAGATACCGTAATGCACCTTTATAGTCACCCGATTCGTTGTGACGTTTGATACACCCAAGGCACTCCTACGGTAACCGGAGTTACGATCTCATGGTCGAAGGAATAGATACTTGACATTGGCAAAGCTTCTAGCAAGCGAACTATCGATCTTTTATGCTGTGCTTATGATTGGGTCTTGTCCATCACATCATTCTCCTAATGATGTGATCCGTTATCAACGACATCCAATGTCCATAGTCGAAACCATGACTATCTATTGATCTGTGAGCTAGTCGACTAGAGGCTCACTAGGGACTCATTGGGTCTAAGTGTTCACACGTGTATTACGATTTCGGATAATACATTTATAGCATGAACAAAGACAATTATCATGAACATTGAAATATAATAATCCTTTTATTATTGCCTCTAGGGCATATTTCCAACATCTCCCACTTGCACTAGAGTCACCAATCTAGTTACATTGTGATGAATCGAACACCCATAGAGTTACGGTGTTGATCATGTTTTGCACGCGAGAGAGGTTTAGTCAGCGGATCTGCGACATTCGATCCGTGTGCACTTTGCAAATCTCTATGTCTCCATCTTGAACATTTTCACGGATGGAGTTGAAGCGACGCTTGATGTGCTGGTCTTCTTGTGAAACCTGGGCTCCTTGGCAAGGGCAATAGCTCCGGTGTTGTCCAGAAGAGTTTGATCGGCCCGACGCATTGGGTATGACTCCTAGGTCGGTGATGAACTCCTTCATCCAAATCGCTTCATCGCGCTGCCTCCGAGGCCGCCATGTATTCCGCTTCACATGTAGATCCGCCACGGCGCTCGCTTGCAGCTGCACCAGCTCTTGCTCCACCATTCAACATATACACGTATCCGGTTTGTGACTTAGAGTCATCGGATCTGAGTCGAAGCTAAGCGTCGGCGTAACCCTTCTGACGAGCTCTTCGTCTCCTCCATAAAGCGAAACATGTCCTTTGTCCTTTTCGGTACTTCAGGATATTCTTGACCGCTGTCCGGTGTTCCTTGCCGGGGTTACTTTGGTATCTTGCAACCAAACTTACGGCAAGGTTTACATCGGGTGCGGTACACAGCATGGCATACATAATAGATCCTATGGCTGAAGCATAGGGGATGACACTCATCTCTTCTTTATCTTTTGCCGTGGTGGTGGGTGGAGTGAGCTCGATTTCACACCTTGTAACATAGGCAAGAACCCCTTCTTGGACTGATCCATTTTGAACCTCTTCAAAATCTTATCAAGGTATGTGCTTTGTGAAAGACCTATGAGGCGTCTCGATCTATCTCTATAGATCTTGATGCCTAATATATAAGCAGCTTCTCCAAGGTCCTTCATTGAAAAACACTTGTTCAAGTAGGCCTTAATGCTGTCCAGGAGTTTCGTATCATTTCCCATCAAGAGTATGTCATCTACATATAATAGGAGAAATGCTCTGAGCTCCCACTCACTTTCTTATAAACGAGGCTTCTCCATAAGTCGCATAAACTAAATGCTTTGATCATCTCATCAAAGCGAATGTTCCAACTCGAGATGCTTGCACCAGTCCATAAATGGATCATTGGAGCTTGCATACTTTGTTAGCGTTACGAGGATCGACAAAACCTTCCGGCTGCATCATATACAGCTCTTCCTTAAGATGTCCATTAAGGAATGCCGTTTTGGCGTCCATCGCCATATCTCATAATCATAGTATGCGGCAATTGCTAACATGATTCGGACGGACTTAAGCTTCGCTACGGGAGAGAATATCTCGTCGTAGTCAATCCCTTGAACTTGTCGATAACCCTTAGCGACAAGTCGAGCTTTATAGATGGTAACATTACCATCCGCGTCCGTCTTCTTCTTAAAAATCCATTTATTTTCTATCGCTCGCCGATCACCGGGCAAGTCTGTCAAAGTCCATACTTTGTTTTCATACATGGATTCTATCTCGGATTTCATGGCTTCAAGCCATTTGTTGGAATCCGGGCCCGCCATTGCTTCTTCATAGTTCGAAGGTTCATTGTTGTCCAACAACATGATTTCCATGACAGGGTTGCCGTACCACTCTGGTGCGGAACGTGTCCTCGTGGACCTTCGAAGTTCAGTAGTAACTTGATCCGAAGTACCTTGATCATCATCAACGTTTTCCTCTTCAGTTGGTGTGGGCATCACAGGAACGGTTTCCTGCGCTGCACCACTTTCCCGTTCGAGAGGTAGTACTTCATCGAGTTCTACTTTCCTCCCACTTACTTCTTTCGAGAGAAACTCTTTCTCTAGAAAGCATCCGTTCTTGGCAACAAAGATCTTGCCTTCGGATCTTAAGTAGAAGGTATACCCGACAGTTTCCTTAGGGTATCCTATGAATCGCATTTTTCCGACTTGGGTTCGAGCTTTTCAGGTTGAAGTTTCTTGACATAAGCATCGCATCCCCAAACTTTTAGAAGCGACAGCTTAGGTTTCTTCCCAAACCATAATTCATACGGTGTCGTCTCAGCGGTTTAGGCGGTGCCCTATTTAAAGTGAATGTAGCTGTCTCTAGGCGTATCCCCAAAATGATAGCGGTAAATCGGTAAGAGACATCATAGACCGCACCATATCCAATAGAGTGCGATTCTGACGTTCGGACACACCATTTATTTGAGGTGTTCGGCGGCGTGAGTTGTGAAACGATTCCACATTTTCTTAAGTGTGTGCCAAATTCGTGACTCAAATATTCTCCTCCACGATCGATCGTAGGAACTTTATCTTTCATCACGTTGATTCTCCACCTCACTCTGAAATTCCTTGAACTTTTCAAAGGTCTCGGACTTGTGTTTCATTAAGTAGACATACCCATATCTACTTAAGTCATCGGTGAGAGTGAGAACATAACGATATCCTCCATGAGCCTCAACGCTCATTGGACCGCACACATCGGTATGTATGATTTCCAACAAGTTGGTTGCTCGCTCCATTGTTCCGGAGAGCGGAGTCTTGGTCATTTGCCCAAGAGGCAAGGTTAGCATGTGTCAAGCGATTCATAATCAAGAGACTCTAAAGTCCATCAGCATGGAGCTTCTTCATGCGCTTGACACCAATGTGACCCAAGGCGGCGATGCCACAAGTATGTGGGACTATCGTTATCAACTTTACATCTTTTGCATCCACACTATGAACATGTGTAATATTACGCTCGAGATTCATTAAGAATAAACCATTGACCATCGGAGCATGACCATAAAACATATCTCTCATATAAATCGAACAACCATTATTCTCGAGACTTAAATGAGTAGCCATCTCGTATTAAGCGAGATCCGGATACAATGTTCATGCTCAAACTTGGTACTAAATAACAATTATTGAGGTTTAAAACTAATCCCGTAGGTAAATGTAGAGGCAGCGTGTCGACGGCGATCACATCGACCACGGAACCATTCCCGACGCCAAGATCGTCACCTCATCCTTCGCCGATCTCCGTTTATTCCGCAGCTCCTGCTGTGAGTTACATATGTGAGCAACGGCACGGTATCAAATACCGGGGAGTTACTACGAGTCTTGGTAAGGTACACATCAATTACATGTATATCAAATATACCTTTGGTGTTGCGGCCTTCTTATCCGCTAAGTATTTGGGGCAGTTCCGCTTCGGTGCCCTTTCCTTGCAATAAAAACACTCGGTCTCGGGCTTGGGTCCATTCTTTGACTTCTTCCGGCAAGCGGCTTACGGGCGGCAACATCTTTGCCGTCCTTCTTGAAGTTCTTCTTACCCTTGCCCTTCTTGAACTTAGTGGTCTTATTGACCATCAACACTTGATGTTCTTTCTTGATTTCAGCCTCTGCTGACTTCACATCGAGAACACTTCAGAATGGTCTTTACCATCCCCGCATGTTGTAGTTCATCACAAAGCTCTTGTAGCTTGGTGGGAGCGATGGAGGATTCTGTCAATGACCGCCTCATCTGGGAGGTTAATGTTCAACTGGGTCATCTGGCGTGCAACCCGGACATCTTGAGGATGTGTTCCTTGTGAACTGTTCTCCTCCATCTTACAAGCTGTAGAACTTGTCGGAGACATCATATCTCTCGACCGGGCATGAGCTTGGAAAACTAGTTTCAGCTCTTGAACATCTCATATGCTCCGTGATGCTCAAAACGCTTTTGGAGCCCGATTCTAAGCTGTAGAGCATGCCGCCTTGAACGAGGGAGTAATCATCGGACGAGTTTGCCAAGCGTTCATAACGTCTTGGTTCTCTGGGACGGGAGCGGCACCTAGCGGTCCTTCTAGGACATATTGCTTCCTGGCAGCTATGAGGATGATCATCAGGTTCCGGACCCAGTCCGTATAGTTGCTGCCATCATCTTTCAGCTTGGTTTTCTCTAGGAACGCGTTGGAAATTGATCTACAAGACATATTTGCAAAGGTTTTAGACTAAGTTCATGATAATAAAGTTCTTAATCAAAATTATGAACTCCCACTTAGATTAGACATCCCTCTAGTCATCTAAGTGTTACACGATCCGAGTCGACTAGCCCGTGTCCGATCATCACGTGAGACGGACTAGTCATCATCGGTGAACATCTTCATGTTGATCGTATCTTCCATCGACTCGTGTTCGACCTTTCGGTCTTCGTGTTCGAGGCCATGTCCGCACATGCTAGGCTCGTCAAGTTAACCCTAAGTGTTTTATTTGTGTAAAACTGTCTTACACCCGTTGTATGTGAGCGTAAGGATCCATCACACCCGATCATCACGTGGTGCTTAGAAGCGACGAACTGTAGCAACGGTGCAGAGTTAGGGAGAACACTTCTTGAAATTTTGTGAGGATCATCTTATTTACTACCGTCGTCCTAAGTAAACAAGATGTAAAAGCATAATAAACATCACATGCAATTATATAGTTGTGACATGATATGGCCAATATCATCAAGCTCCATTGATCTCCATCTTGGGGCTCCATGATCATCTTGTCACCGGCTTGACACCATGATCTCCATCATCATGATCTCCATCATCGTGTCTTCATGAAGTTGTCACGCTAGCGACTACTTCTACTTCTATGACTAACGCGTTTAGTAATGAAGTAAAGTAGTTTACATGGCGTTCTTCAATGACACGCAGGTCATACAAAAATAAAGACAACTCCTATGGCTCCTGCGGTTGTCATACTCATCGACATGCAAGTCGTGAATCCTATTACAAGAACATGATCTCATACATCACAATTCAACATTCATCACAACTTCGGCCATATCACATCACATGATCAATCGCTGCAAAAACAAGTTAGGCGTCCTCTAGTTGTTTTTGCATCTTTTACGATAGCTGCGATTGGGTTCTAGCAAGAACATTTTCTTACCTACGAATCACCACAGCGTGATTTTGTCAACTTCTATTTACCCTTCATAAGGGCCTTGTTCATCGAATCCGCTCCAACTAAAGTGGGAGAGCAGACACCCGCCAGCCACCTTATGCAACTAGTGCATGTCGATCGGTGGAACCGGTATCACGTAAGCGCACGTGTAAGGTTGGTCGGGCCGCTTCATCCCACAATACCGTTGAGCAAGAAAAGACTAGTAGAGGCAAGTAAGATGACAAGATCAGCGCCCACAACAAATTGTGTTCTACTCGTGCATTAGAGAACTACGCATAGACCTAGCTCGATACCCTTTGTTGGGGAGCGTTGCAGAAAATTAAAATTTTCTTACGGCTTCACCAAGATCCATCTATGAGTTCATCTAAGCAGCGAGTAGCGGAGAGAGATTGCATCTACATACCACTTGTAGATCGCGTGCGGAAGCTTGCAAGGTGATGATGGAGTCGTACTCGAGCGTGATTCAGATCACCGATGCCAAGTGCTGAGCGGACAGCACCTCGCGTTCAACACACGTGCGGGACGATCGGCGTCTCCTCCTTCTTGATCCAGCAAGGGGAAGGAGAGGTTGAGAAGACAGCTCCACCGGCAAAGACGACGGCGTGATGATGGTGGGAAGAAGCGATCTCTCGAGCAGCTTCTTGAGCTCTACGGAGGAGGAGATGTGTTGGGGAGGGAGGGCTGCGCCTTGGGAGTTGTGTACAGCAGCCCCTCCCTCCCCTTTATATAGGCCCCACAGAGTGGCGCCCTGGAGATCCAATCTCCGGGGCGGCGGCAAGGGGGTGGAGTGCCCCCAAGCCGGTGGGCGCCCCCCCCCTAGGGTTTCAACCCTAGGCGCGGGGTGGGCCTGAGGCGCACCAGCCCCTGTGGGCTGGTTCCTTCCCCTTTGGCCCATGGGGCCCTCCGGGATAGGTGGCCCCACCGGTGGACCCAGGACCCTTCCGGTGGTCCGTGCTTTGCGTAGACCCCGAAACTTTCCCGATGGCCGAATCACCACTTCCTATATATTATTCTTTACCTCCGGACCCTTCCGAACTCCTCGTGACGTCCGGGATCTCATCAGGGACTCGAACAACATTCGGTGGTCACATACTTGACTTCCTACTAACCCTAAGCGTCACCGAACCTTAAGTGTGTAGACCCTACGGGTTCGGGAGACACGAGACATGACCGAGGCGACTCTCGGGCAATAACCAACAGCGGGTCTGGATATCCATGTTGGCTCCACATGCTCCTCGATGATTTCATCGGTTGAACCACGATGTCGAGGATTCGATCAAACCCTGTATACAATTCCCTTTGTCAATCGATGCGTTACTTGCGAGACTCGATCGTTGGTATCCCAATACCTTGTTCGGTCTCGTTACGGCAAGTCACTTTACTCGCACCGTAATGCATGATCCGTGACCAACACCTTGGTCACATTGAGCTCATTATGATGATGCATTACCGAGTGGGCAGTGATACCTCTCCGTCATACGGAGTGACAAATCCGATCTCGATCCGTGTCAACCCAAGATACTTTCGGAGATACCGTAATGCACCTTTATAGTCACCCGATTCGTTGTGACGTTTGATACACCAAGGCACTCCTACGGTAACCGGGAGTTACACGATCTCATGGTCGAAGGAATAGATACTTGACATTGGCAAAGCTTCTAGCAAGCGAACTATACGATCTTTTATGCTGTGCTTATGATTGGGTCTTGTCCATCACATCATTCTCCTAATGATGTGATCCCGTTATCAACGACATCCAATGTCCATAGTCGAGAAACCATGACTATCTATTGATCTGTGAGCTAGTCAACTAGAGGCTCACTAGGGACTCATTGGGTCTAAGTGTTCACACGTGTATTACGATTTCCGGATAATACATTTATAGCATGAACAAAAGACAATTATCATGAACATTGAAATATAATAATCCTTTTATTATTGCCTCTAGGGCATATTTCCAACAGCGGGTGGCCGGGGGTGCCGGCGGGGCCAGCAGGGCCGGCGGAAGCGGCGACGGAGGATCGACTGAGGGCGAAGGTGTAGAAGAGCCTGTGGGAATCACCGTCGAGGCCGTCAAGGAGCCGGCGTCAGGCGCATTGGGTGCGCTCACTAACAGGGTTGCAGACTCGACGGGAGTCGGGGTGCCGTGGTTGCTGGCGAGGACGCGGCTGGTCCGGCCAAGGAGCTTGGCGCGGCAGGCGAGGGCGGCGGGTCCGGCACCGTGGCCGCGGACCCCGTAGGGTCGGCGGGGCGGGGCGGAGAGGAGCCGGATGAGGGCCAGGAGGCGGGGCGAAGAAGCCAGCAGGGGCCCAGCGCGGAGTGGGCGCCGATCTGGGAGGGGCCCGAGCGTGACGGGGGGCCCGAAGCCGGGAGAGGGCCCGAGCGCGCAGGAGCGGCCACCACGAGCAGCACCGGGGGGCGCAGATGATGATGGAAAGTCGTCCGTTGGTGGTACCTGGTGAAAAGCAAAAGACCTCTCGTCAAAGTAAACTTGCCGTGAAGTGAAACTCGGTGGGAAACCGGATCGTAGCAACGGTAGCCTTTGGTGTTTGGTGGGTATCCGAGAAAGATGCATGCCGCGGAGCGAGGTGCGAGTTTGTGAGGGGTGGTGGAGGCGATGCTAGGGTAACACAGACACCCGAAAACACGAATATCATCATAGGAGGGGGCGGTACCGAAGAGAAGACATTGTGGTGTAAAATTTCCACGAGCACGACACGGACGGATGTTAAGAAGGAGAAAGGCGGTGGCTAGGGCGTCCGGCCAAAACCGGAGCGGGACGTTAGCGTGCAAGAGAAGGGTGCGCACACAATCATTGAGGGTGCGAAGGATCCGTTCGGCGCGACCATTTTGTTGGGAGGTATACGGGCAAGTGAGACAAAGAATCGTGCCATTTGTGGCAAGAAGGGTGCAAACCCCGACGTTGTCGAACTCCTTCCCGTTGTCAGTCTGCAATACATGAATGGGGCGCCCAAACTGCGTAGCGACATAGGAGTAAAAGGTGGTGAGAACAGAGAGTGCATCGGATTTTCTCCGCAACGGGAAGGTCCACACATAATGCGAAAAATCATCAAGTATGACAAGATAGTATAAAAAACCTGTATTGCTGGCAACAGGAGATGTCCATATGTCACTATGAATCAACTCGAATAGATACCATGCCACCAATGAGGATGCACTAAACGGAAGGCGGACTTTCTTGCCGAGGCGGCAAGCATGACAGGTATGATCATCGGTTTTATTACACGTGAATGAAAAAGTCCTATGAATATGACGAAGGGTGGCGGAGTTTGGATGTCCCAGCCAAGCATGCCAAAGGTCCACGGTGGCGGAGAGTGCGACCAGAGTGGAGGTGGTGGTGGCGGTGGAGTTGACCGGGTAGAGGCCGTCTCGGCAGTCACATCGGTGGAGTACTATCAGGGTACGGGCATCCTTGACAGAAAAACCCACTTCGTCAAATTCAACAGTTATAGAATTTTCACGAGTAAGAGAACGAACGGAAACAAGATTTGTTACTAAGTCGGGTGAAACTAAGACATTAGACAGATGTATAGGCATGGAGTTAGAAGGGAAAGAACCATGACCGACATGAGTAATGGGAAGGGATGATCCATCCCCAACAGTGATACGACATGCGGTAGAAACTAGATATGCGGAGTTGAGGTTACCGGGGTTGGAAGTCATGTGACCTGTAGCCCAGGTGTCCATATACCAGTCGCCGCCTCCGGTGTATGTGTTGGGTGTAGGAGCGGAGTGAAGCGCTGCGAGGAGGGCCAGATCCCAAGGAACCGGCGGGAGGGAAGCACCCGCGGCGGGGTAGGCGGGTGCGGCACCGGGGTAGCCACCCGACGCGGCGTACGCGGGCGGGGGTGGCAGAGGTTGGAAGCCGCCTGGCGCAGCGTACATCGCCTGGTGGGCGCCGAGACAGGCACCGAGGATGCTAGCCGGGACGGGGGCCCGCGGCACGGGCATCGTGTACGCATGGACCACCCCGGGTTCGGCGCGCCCGCCCAGGGGGGCGGGGGCAGCTGCTGCTGCGGTTGGTGGGGTGCCCCCCCTCCTCCCCGCGCGTGCACCATGTTGTTGTCGCTGCTTCTTGCCGCGGCGGCCCCTATTGCCAGGAGGGGGCGGCGGCTGTGGTGGCGTCGGGAAGTAGGAGCCCGCCGGCGGGTTGGGGAACCGCCGCGGCTGCGGGGCCGTGGGCGGGGCGGGGCGGGAGGTGCCCGCGGTGAGTGTCGTGTGCATGGCCCGAGACTTCACCATCTTCATCCTCCTCTCCTCCAATCGAAGGTAGGCCACAACCCTAGGAAAGGTCGGGTTCGGAAGGAGCGTGAGGTTGGAGGCCACGTTGCTGAACTCTTCGCTCAGGCCGGCAATGAGCGTGCTAAGGAGGAGCTCGTCGAAGAACCTTTCCCCGAGGCCGCAAAGCTCGTCAGCAAGTTTCTTAAGGCGCATACAATAATCGTCGATGGACGAATCATGTTGATTTGTAGGATATGAGTGCCAATAATTTGATGAAATGTTGATTCGTTTCCGTTTCATCAATTTTTTGGTACTCAATATGCCCTACTTTTAGCAAACCTCATGCCAAAATTTTCAGTCGTCATTTTCTTTCTATGTTCAGTTGTAACTTTTGTTACAATATTACAGTTGGACAAATGGAGCCCGGGCCGGAACGTCATCTCAGAAGGAACTTCAGTACACCAACCCTGACGTCGAGATGAGCGCCCCTGAGGTGGATGATTCGGCCATCCCTGACATCGAGATGGGCAGCGACCAACAGGTAGAACCGACCACCGGGGCAGGGGGACACGAGCCACACTGATGGGACTTCATCTAGCACGGCTGCCACAAAGAAGAAGAACCGAAAGGCAAGGGATCCGAACAAGCTTCATGAAGGTATAATTGCAATCACTACAGTTGGCCCAAGTGGCAAGCCCGTCACCCTAGAGGACGCAATTAAAAGGTATAGCAAAATAGTAGGTTGCATCTTGCAAAAAACCATCTCAATCGGTAGCAAGGATTTGGTCGGACACAAGGAGAATCTACTACTGGCGTGAAACCGTAGTTATGAATTTCCACCTTATGTCAAGAAGTTAGCCGAAGATTATGCCATCTCAAAATGGCCAAAGATGTTAAGGGATTGAAAGAGCAGTGCCCATTGCAATCTACTCCCTCTGTAAAGAAATATAAGAGCGTTTAGATTACTACTTTAGTGATCTAAATGCTCTTATATTTCTTTATGGAGGGAATAGTTGGTAATGACTTCAAGACCATTAAGCGGCTCAATCCAACTAAGGATCACGAAGAATGGACGAAGTTTTGTGAATCCTCTAGTAGTGAGTCAAGCAAGGAGATAAGCAATAATTTCTGTAATTTAAATAAAAATCTGCCAGATAACCACCATCTGAGCCCTGGTGGTTACAAAGCTGTAGAACCCAAGTGGGAGAAGAGGTCGCGAAGTTTATAGCCGTGGGTAAACTAAGTTAGATGCAGTAGTAGAGAAAAGGTTAGCAGAAATGTTTCCGCACGGCGCGCCAAGTCCTACCCAGCAGCATACACCTATCATCACCCATCAGCACGTGCATCCCACGTTATTCCATGTTGGCTGCAAGCCAACATGGACGGGGTGAAGACAAGCGTATCCAAGGGTCAAATCATCCAGTTTACCTATGGTAGCAGAATGATGCACGGGGTCGTCCTATCACTTGGCATGACGAGGGTGTTGGTGCAGGAGGTAGTGACAAGCTTCGAATCTTGGTCATTGCCTCACCCCATGAAGACGGTGTCACTATGTTATGCCAAGTGACCCAGAGCCACCTGCTTAAGTGCCCAATGAATGATATAGAGGAGATTCCTCACGGATATGCCGGCATTGGAGACGTAGTGCCAGATAATCCGCATTCAGGGGAGAAGAATGCACGTGACAGGTGTGAACCATCCGTGGACAAACCACCTATGCCTGTTGTCCTCCCTGAAAGGCAGAAAATGTACATGTATAAGCCCGGGGAACCGCTTCTATCGGACTCTATGTTGGAGACCCTCTTGATTGATCTTCAAATTCTACACGCCCGTGTGGTAGATAAATAAAAAAAGTTCAACATGGATACAGGGCCAAGGTGATAGAAGGTTATAGTTTTGTACAAGAGTCTTCGACAGACAAAATCGATCTGGCCTTTAATGAGGTGATCCATGCAAATATCTTCTCTGTCAGCGCAGTCTCCCCAGAGTTAATGAGGCTCTGGGTACTTCATCGAGCTACGGATCCCCTACTCTCACATGGGAAAGTGTTATTACCTGATCCTTTTTAAATGGACTACCACAACCTGGAAACCACGGAAGGCCAGGAAGTCATCTCAGACTACTTGTTCCCGTTCTTTATTGTCAGACAGCCACATGCGGACACCTTTCTAGTGTCGTAGTGCGACAAGCAAGTCGTTAACGTTCATTAATTTATTTTGAAACATATAAATGGCCTTGTGGTTTGATCTCATCAATACTAATTTCTTCAAAAAAAAAAATGCGCAGCGACCGACATTGGATTGTAATCGCACTATTGCCGACGCAGGGCATGGCTTACTTCCTCGATTCAAAGAGACACCCTCAAAAGCAATGGACCAGATTGAAGAAGGTTGTAAATGATGCTCTCGCCAAGTGTAAGAACGTGAGAGAGAATATAACAAAACATTCAGAATTCAAGCTCTTCACTAGCGCTTGTTGCTATCATGAACAAAATGTGGAAACCTCTCGTAGGTCTGGATACTGTGCCATGGCTATCATGGACGAGTTTTTGAAGAAAAGAAAATATTTGCATAATCAAAGCCAGATCATCAAGTGGTCCGAAGAGATGGAGAGGGACCTAGACATAAGGGAACTATTAACAGAGCATGGCCGCCTCCAAAAGGTGTTGGTCAGAATCATCAACAACGAGGTTGTAAATGAGGATGGGAATTTTCACTTCCAGCTAGAGTGAGATGAAGAACGACTTCACCGAGTCGAATACGTATTGTGGCAATCGATTGTGAGCGATACATTGCTTCAACACATCTTGATTCATTGTTCATTTTATGAGTTGAGAATTTTACATGTTTATTTTTTGCCCTACAATTCTTATACTGTATGTTTGCTTCATTAATAATCTTAATTTCTATAACACCATTGTAATATGATTGTTTGTGCGCAATGGGATGATTGAGTGCGAAATACTGCTTCGGCGCCATTAAAATGCTGCCATGGTAGCAAAATAACGCTGATGCAGCAGCAATTTCTCTATATGTCGGCATCACTACCAGTGGCAGGCGGCAAAGGTACCTTCCACTGCTAATACATAGAACAGTGGCGGGCACAGAATATAGTTGTGGTGAACGACAGCTTCCGCCCGCCACTACAACACTGTCATAAGTGGTGGGCGGCAGCCCGCCACTGATGCCATAATAGTAGTGGCAGAAGGTCAGTGGCGGGCTGCCCTGAGAGCCTAGCCCACCACTACTAAGCTTTTTGCACCCATTACTGCAGGGCATTCCTGCAGTAGTGACTGATCACTCCTGAAGACGGGACGGCGGAAGATGACGGCAACGGACTATAGAGCATGCGCATGCGATACGCGCCGAGGGTCTGCTAGACTGTTTGGTGAGGCCGGCTAGCTGGCGGGCGGCTTGGTAAGGCCACCAGATTAAATGGTGTGTGTTGATACAAGATCGAGGCACATCATCAAGCTTGTAGGTATGAAGACAATGTTTGTCAGGAAGGTAACTTTGGATTGATTCATGTATTTATTTTGAAGATGGTTGTGTGCCTCTGCTCGATGCAGAGATGAGGATTATCCTCCTTTCTATGCTGCAAGAGTGATGAACGTGTGTGTGGCGAAAAACTAACGTGAGAAATAGAAACGGTGGGAAAGCATAGAAGTGCAGTTGTTGATTAATTATATTAAAAAAAGATTTTCACCCCGCTTTATATATAAAGCAAACCGCCAAAGCACAATATCCAACATAAGTTCAACCCACCCAAACACACATAAGTAGCACAAGACAACAATAAAAGATTCTACTGAGGGTACATCTCAGCAAGCCCTAAAAACACACACGCCCAGACCCAACACCGGGTGGGGCAACCATAGCAGGCTAATCAAGCTCGGGGAGAGGTGGCGGAAGTGGTGGGGCCAGACGAAGCACCATCGAATGGAGGTCGACGATGATGGTGTTGATGGCGTCTCGGTCGGAGGTGTGGCTAAGCGGCCGCCAGAGCTGCAGGAAACCACACATTTTAAAAACAGCGTCAGTAGAGCGTCGAAGGGAAACACGCTGAATTATAAGTTTATTGCGGACCGTCCAGAGGGTCCACACTAGCACCCCAATGGTGAGCCAGCTAATGTGGCGGGCCCATGGGGGAACGGACTGGATCTCCACGAAACGGTCGGGAACGTTGGTATGGCACCAAAGACCTTGCTGATTAATTATACACGCACGTTATATAAAGATTAGATTCTCCAACCAAATGTAAAGACTAGCTAGGTATGCCTGGCTGTCGGCGGTGTCTAGCCGTCTAGCTTTCTTGCACGTCTCGCTAATCTCTGTTCTTATAAAAAACCGAGTTAATAATGATGGTGCGTATGCCATCCTGCAATATAGACCATTCAATTTATATCTAATAGATAAACAACAAACTATGGTAATTTTGGAAAAAGAGACCCGCACCTCTCTTGACATTTGTGGATAAGGTCTTTTCTCGTTTATCCTTATCTCTCACAACCTCATTGTTGAGCAATTAAAAAGGAAGCCTCCAGAACTATCTGACATGGTGGCTGCTGTCAGTGTCGTTCAACCCCATGCCTCCGCTCAGTCCCGCCACCAATCACCACCACACCTAACTCCTCACCTTATATCTCCTCTTTCTCGAGACATTGTTAGTTTTTACACATGGATTTACTCCGGCATGAGTCAATCACAACAGATGTTTTGTAAAATAAATGCATCTTGGGTTCCATGCAATGCACGGGCATCTTTCTAGTTATGTAAATGTAATATCTTCTAAAAAAAAGGAAATTAAGATATTCCTCTAGTTTTGTTTCTTGATGGTGGCAAAATTCATATGTATTCTGTGGCGTCCCTTTGCTTTCTTCTTCTTCTTTTTTGTCTTTGTGGGGAATCCCTTTGCTTTTTTTGAAGGTGAGAAAAGTCATACATATATTCAAAGGGGACTTGAACTTTTTTCTTATGCCTGTACTTTAGTAAAGAGAAAAGGAGAAAACAAGAGTTAAAAGCATGCATTGCTCATGAACACGATGCCAATATGCTCTGCATGATGAGCAGCTTTCAATTGGCATCACAACCTAAAACCGACACCTCTCAGCTGGCTAGTTAAGGAAGAATAACATTCCTGTCTTTTCGAACTTTCTTAATGGTGATAACAATCATGAATGTATCCAATGAACGTGGTTGCTTTCTTCCAACCAGAAGAACAAAATTAAAAACGGAGAATGTCCGTGTAATTTCTTCAAGCTCACGAGAGTCATCTACAGTTTGTTGAAAGTAGACGAGGACGTTCTAACCATCTATTATTATAACAGAAAAGGAGAAAAAGAGAACAGGAAATGAAAGCATATCTGCATGCATGCGATGCTTTGGAGATAAGCAGCTGTTGCGCCCCATTATGACCGGAGCGATGCGAACCCCTTACACTTGGCAGGGAGTGTCCTGCTTGCACCCGATGTGCTTCAGGTTTTGGTGGTAACAATCTCTAATTTTTATCACACCCTACAGGTGTTTAATGAAGACGCGAGAGGAAGTTTCAAATATCTCCAACCTTGTTAGCATGGTCAAAGTTTGTTTTGCCTTTTTTACTTGCCGAAAATTCAGTTAATACCGTGAAAATAGCAATGCAACTCCAAAAATTGTCAAATTGTAGCACGGGTCTTCTGACGGCGTATATTACACATGGAAAAAAAATTCAAGTCCAAAAGTTGTCAAAGTGCGTTGTCGTATTATGCATCGAATATTTGTGATGGACGGATTTTACGTACGCCAGCCCTGCCCGCCCACCGTAGGTAATAGTGGCGGGTGCCACATACTACCCGCTGTGTGTTAACCGAAAACACGCCCACCTCCCCCATGCATAGTTTCAAAACTTACCTAATCCGTTCCCCTCTTCTCCCACCTCTCGCGCCCTCATCCACCGCAACCGCCGCCGGCCACCACACACCTCTCTCTACTCTCGCGCGCTCGGTCCACCGCCACGCACCTCTCTCTAATATCGCGCGGTCCGGTCGGCACGCCGCTGCCGCTACTGTCGCAGGTGCTCGTACTCCGCCGCCACCATAGCTGTAGTTTTTTGCCCGCGGGATCCCATGGGCCTGCACCTTGGCAACCTCGCGGCCGTTGCAACGGACCCGGCCATCTCATCAACACCGTTCGTCGGCGCCGCAAATTTCAAATTCACATCTATGTCAATGTATAATTTCACTACATTTCACATCTATATGTTCCACTACTATAGATGATTGTAACGTGTTCGATGAAGTGCTACACAACGGACTTAGATCTTAGATGTTCTTAGATGTACCTGTACAAACACGTGGATGGAGTGGTGTCATTCAATGTTGAATCAGATGGTTGTGTTTGATTTGTAGGACTTAATATGGGTGCCAATGTTCCGACGAAACATCAATTCCTTTTGGTTTCGTAAAATTTCTAGTACTCAAGATGCCCTAATTTTAGCAAAGGTCATGCTGAATTTTTCAGTCGCCATTTTATTTCTATATTCAGTCGTAAATTTTTGTTACAATATTGCAGTTGGACAAATGGATCCCGGGCCAAAACGTCATCTCAAAAGGAACCTCGGTACGCTAATCCTGACATCGAGATGAGCGCCCCTGACATGGATGATTCGGCCATCCCTGACATCGAGATGGGCAGTGACCAATAGGTAGAACCAACCACCAGGGCAGGGGACATGAGCCACACTGACGGGACTTCATCCAGGACGGCCGCCACAAAGAAGAGCAACCGAAAGGCAAGGGATCCAAACAAGCTTCACGAAGGTATAATTGCAATCACCGCAGTTGCACGGGGCTTTTGATGGCGTATATTACACGTGGACATTTTATGCCGCATGCGTCGATCTGGCCCAGCTGATCGGAAGGGCAGGACATGGAGGCTATAGAACTATGCATCAGCCGGTGTGCTTGGATCCATGAATCCCCGACTGATCCGCATGAGCTCCACCACCAGGTCGACGTGAAGCCACCTCTACAAAGCTCCACCGACAAACGCCATCGATGGGCACAACATATGCGTCAGAAGTCAGCTAACAAAGCCGGCACCTTGCCTCCATGAGTCCACGTTTCACCACGGGAAACGACCTTTGGATGTAGCCCTGCTGCCACAGGACACGAAGGCGGTATATGGGGCTAAAGGAAGTCGGGCCGAACGCCCTTCTCGCCACTCATTGTGCCATGTCAGCCTTTTCTATTTCTTCCACGCATGCATGTAAAGTGGGACAAAACAGATGATGTAAGCGAGAATCTTTTGGATTATTCAGTTTTTTAAAATATTTTATCTCTTAAATGGAAAATTTGATTGAAAATCCATTTTCACTATTAAATCCGGCGCGATGACATCTTCGAACCTAGATCGCATATCGATATCTTTCAACGATAATTTTTTGGGGGTCAAAAGTTACCACATCTATAGTATTAAAATTGCCATGGCGTTTGAACTGAAGTAGTCATTATATGTTTGAAGTACTTTTTCTAGGTTTTAAAGTAAATTTTGACGTGTTACAAAACATGTATGTATTTTGCCATGTCCGAAAAAGGTAAAATTGTCGTGAAAGTAATTCTTTCCATTCTTTTATCATGTTGCGAAAAAAATCTGCCATTATGTAAGGAAACTGAAAATAGCCATGGTGAATTACTAAAATTTGGCATTATCCATGGACTAATTTTGACATGGTTCATAATTTAAAAAAATCTGTCATCAATTAGTAAAAACAATATCATGCTCAAATGACTAAAAGTGGCCATGAACCATAAACAAAAATTGTCATGGTGAATTTCTAAAAATTGCCTTGATCCAGGCACTAAATAGGCCATTGTTTATAAAAAAAATTGCCATGGTAAAAAATACTAAAATTGGCATGGTCAAAATACTAAAATTGCCATGAGATATAAACTAAATTTTCCATGATTAATTACTAGAAATTGCGATCAGCCATGAAGTAAAATTGCCATGGACAATTACTAAAAAATGCCATCGTCAATTACTATAATTTGCCATAGTGAATTACTAAAGAATTTGCATGACCCATGAAGTAAATATTCCATGGTTCATAAATAGAAACTCCAAAACTTGTCATGACGACGCATGTTTACCTTCCATGGCAAGAATATATCTTAATTTGCCATGACAAAAACAATATTGGATTTGCGTTGGAGACAAAAAGGAAAAGAGTTTGCCATTGGTAGATAGAATTTTTTTTGTATTGGTCTCTATAGTAGATTTTCCATGGACGTAAAAAAAGAGTCGTCACCGGCACAGGACCGCGCCGCCAATAGCCGTTCCACCCGACCCACAACCCCCTCCCCCACCGCAGATCGAGATGCACCTGAGAAATCTCCTCAAGGCATCCGTGTCCCAAAAGCCCACCATGCCGCGCATCACCCCCCCCCCCACCGCCCCCCACCGGGTCGGATATCTGAATCGGGGTCGATGGGCCACCGCCGTAACTCACCGAGACCCTCACCCCTATGAGTGAAAAGTAGTTGAAATACAATGGTAGCTTCGAAACTAGAAGAAAAGGTAGTTGAAACAACACACAATAAATGTTGCGTAAATACCACGGCAATTTTAGTGCTATAGACATGGTAACTTTTCATTTCAGAGATAAAACATTTTAATGTTTGAAAGAACAAAAAGATTCCTTTTGACATTATCTCTTTTATTCCTGTATGTATGCATATGTGAACGGGAAGGGAAAAACGTGTGGGGCGAATCCTAAGGTTCCACAAGTGTGGGTGTTGTCATTTAGTAAATTTATTTGCTATTATAGGTCACACCTCACGCTATTTTGGCTGAAAATTTTGTTTTTCTGAAAAGGGTTCTTTTTGTGTGGATTTTTTCTTACAAGTACAATGAAAGGTCGACTTTATTTCAAAAATATTTTCAGATTATTTTGAGATTTTATTTAATTACTATTTTTTATATGGCGTATATACACCCATAAACCAAAAGCACAGCTATATAGGTAGCATATGCTAACTCGTTGTTGTCTAGATCCTAGAGACATGTCATGCCAGCTTTGAACAAGTCACTCCTGAAGAATTGTTGGTTTGTACAGCACAGTGGATTAAAATAAACAAAACATTGACAAGATACTTGGCTTTTCTGCATGACATACACCAATCATGATTCAGTTATTATAATGCCCACTGACACAAATAAACACCCGTTAATCCACGTATAAGCGCACATACAAAAGCCACCAAATTCATCAAGGGTTTTATATGAATGCAGCAGCGACATCTCCAAGAAGTAGAAAACACCCAAACTCACTGTAAAGAAAATCAATATTTTAAATCTGGATACAAGCTAGCTGGCTCAGATATCGTGGGCCATCAAGAAATTGCCCCATTGCCCTCGTAGCATTGTACGTCGTCACCTTCGTGCTTCTCCGAGGTCCCCAAGGTCACTGGATAGCAATAGTACTGGACGGAGTGTCCATCTGCGAAGTCGTTACCCGATATCTGAGACTGGAGAAAGGCACTCAGGAGCACCGTCGTGTTGTTCAGTTCACCCATGTCCTTCATTGTCCGGGCGAACTCCTTGATTACTGGATCCACGTACGAGGTAGCAACATAAACATCCCAGTGCCGAAGGATGCGAGGGGGCAATACTAGAGCGTATGTGAAAGACGAGTATATCACCGATTTGTTGTCGAGAAAGCTGATATTGATGTAAGGGTAACCGTAATCCTCCGGCGGGTACACGTAGGTGCCGTACCTCACGCCGACCCGGGCGCTGGGGTTGAAGATCTTGAAGCTTACTGTAAAGTCCACATACGACAGCTGCCTTTTGGGCGGTAAAAATTCTGCGCGGACAAGCACATAGCCCTTGTTGATGGTGATAGACAGCTTTTCCTTGCGCCGGGAAACGGCGATAGCCCTGATGATTACCGCAATGGTTAGCACGGTCACCAGTGTGGCCACCACGTAGCGCAACACTGCGCCTAGCCACCAGACTCCCGTGTCCTTGCCTCCTCCTCCTCCTCCTCCTCCTCCTTCTTCTTCTTCTTCTTCTTCTTGTTCTTCTTCTTCTTCTTTTGCGTGATTGTCGTCATCTTTCTCCATGCTCGAATGGGCCTGTTGTGTGGAAGCTAGTCGATCCATGGGCATATATGTGACTACACCTTTGTATGGTCAGGATGAGTCATTGGTCCAACCAGACCTATTTATATACATCTTCCGCTAACATACGGCATCTCTAGCCCAACCCCATAACTTAAGCCCCTAAAATTCACCATATATTATTAGACTGCATATCCTAACCGAAATCACTAGTACTCTTTGCAAAGGTCATTCCCATCTCCCACTTGTCGCAACCTGTGAGTTATATTCGTTTATACAAAACATATTCTCTCTCAAACCGTGCGTCCAAATATCGAATCATTTTCACCGTTCGATTCTTCGCGTCGAGATCTTCAAAAGTAATCTATATTGATAGGTTTCGATGACCTTTTTTCATGAAAAACCATACGAAAAGCAACTACATGTCTAGTACGTTCCTCAGGAGCACGTTTTTTCCTTTCCAAGAGGCACGGCCGTGCCCCACGCGGAAGTAAATCCGTGTCTCTCATGGTAGGAAAAAAACGTGTATCCCCCCCCCCCCCCCACACACACACACACACCCTTTGCTCGCCTTCCTGAGAAGTAAATTTATGCCTCTCGCGGAAAGAAAAAAAGAAAATGCGTTGTTTTTACTTTTCAAGAGGCACGGCCGTGACCTCCACGAGAAATAAATTCGTGCCTCTCACGTATGGAAAAAAATATGTTATTTCCTTTCCAAGCGGCACAGTCGTGCCTCTCGCAGATGCAAATCTGTGTATCTACGAGAAGTAAATCTGTGTCTCTTGTGGTCCAAAAAAATATGTTTTTTTTTCTTTTGCGAGAGACACGGGCACAGCCGTGCCTCTCGCGGAAGCAAATAAGTGTCTCCACAAGAAGTAAATTCGTGTCTCTTGCATAAAAAAACATATTTTTTCCGAGTGTCGTGTCTACCACAAAAATAAATCCGTGTCTCTACGAGATGTAAATCTTGGCCTCTCGTAGTAGGAAAAAACACGTCTTTTTTTCCTTTGCCAAGAGGCACGGCCGTGCCTCTCGTGAAAAAAACCCGAGTTTTACCGCGTTAATTTTTTTTTGATTTCTTTTGTCTAAAACCTAGAAAGGCCGGGAAAAATGAAAAACTAGAAAAAAAATCATCTAAAAGCCAAAAATGCGTGCAGAAATATATAAAAATATAATCCAAAGGAAGCACCTAGATCGTGACACGTGACGGCAAATGAGAGCGTGCCAAGTCGGGTGCTCTGAGCCCATCCCAAGAGATCCTTGCAGGGGCTCTAGAAGGAGTACTAAAACTGATTTTTACCCTCCGGTAACCAAAACTTTGGCCTCATCCACAAACCACGCAAATGTTTTATTCCTTATGCATGGGATGCTCGCCACTTTGAGTCGGATCGAAGGTACCCTGAAGATAAAAAGGAAAAAAGCAGCCTGTCATGCGATGCGATGGTGCCTTTAATTGGTTCTCTCTGTAGCAAGGCATCCAGATCGATACGTGCACCCAAAAGCCCCCACACACACACAAACCATCTAGAGTCAACCAGATTTTCAGCTGGCAGGCATGGCGGACACCGCTCCTCCTAGCGGATGGAGCTTCAAGCGGTACATCCTCGCAGCTCTTGCTGCAATCGTGGTTGCTGCTTTGCTCGTCATCACCATCTCCACCATCCTGAGACCCGGGGTGATTAATTTATCCATTACGCAAGTAGAAGTCGTTACGATTATTTCGGATCATTGTTTGTCCTTCCAATGTGATCGTCATAATCATCCCCAACAAAATTTCATGGAGGAAGTGGACGACGAGCCTCAGCCCGAGCCGCCGATCTTGAGCTTCACCATCACCGCTAACAACACCAGCAAGCGCGTTTGGGTTCAATACCTCAGCGTACTTGTTTATGCGCAGTTCACGGACAAAGATGGGCAGCTTCAGATGAAACCGGTTGAGATGGACGGGACGCCGTTGTCACAACAGCAACCAGGTGGAACGACAGGCATAAACATGTCAGTTTTCCTCTCTCCCGATCAAACGCAGTACGGCAAGGCTACTCTAATCACCATGCTGGTAGACACGGTTGTGAAGTTCAAGGTTGGGCCGGCTTACTCTAGGGCGTACGAGGTCAAGGTGTCATGTGACCCCGTCGCTTACTTGAATAGGAGCCTTCCTAGCTTGCCGATCAACTGTACAGCCTGACATGCAATAATACTATGTATTGGGTTCTGGCTTCATATTTGAATTGTTTCCTTACTGTTCTCTCCTCTCTTTGTGTCCGAATAAATTCACCCTTCGACTTTTCGTTCTTGCAATGCATCCTTTTATTTTAATAAAAATGAAGATTAACCTCCGGGCATCAGCACACAAATATATCAAATATGATATGGCGTCGAGAAATAGTGCTATTCGAGTAAAATGCAGACAGCCCCAACCATTGTATCACTTGTTTGATAGAACCATAGCAAAGATGACTGTTTGGAGGAGACCAATATCACTGCTGTAGTTATTGTCTTAAAATTCAGATTGGGATGTCAGCCCATTCTAGTTCCTATTCCAGGCAGTCTTGGCTCACTAAAAGCATCTCCAATCAACCCCTAAATTCTAAACCCTGAGAAGCTAGACTCAAAAAGACTAGGTATTGATAGGCTGGTTTCTAATTGATCTCAGAAACTGAACCTCAAAAATACAATTTGAATTACAATTCTCCTGCCTTTTGCACCCACATGAACATTTCACTTGATAATGAACGCAAACTATGGAAGTAAAATTCATTGTGGCATTAAAAGAAGCTCCCAGATTCCTAGTTCGAGTGACTCATTAAACAACATACTCCCTCTATCCATATATATAGGGCCTAATGCGTTTCTCAAGGCTAACTTTGACCACATGTTATAGCAAAAATATATGACATGCAAGTTACACAAAGCAATGCCGTCAAATTCATACGTGAAAGAGAGTTCCAATGATATAATTTTCACATTATATATCTCATACACTATTGATCTTATCAATAGTCAAAGGCAGTCTCAAAAATACATTTGGCCCTATATATATGGAAGGAGGGAGTAGCTCAAACAAAAGATTTCTTCATAATTGGAGCTAATCGTATAGCTCAAACAAAAGATCTTGATATTAATTGAACATAAAACACTACTCGAAAAGCCTATAAGTTAGCTCAATGGTTGGCGCTACTCTTCCTTGGCAGAATGCTCCTTAGCCATGCGTAAGTCTAAATGGAGTTGAAGAGGACGATGTTGTGGTCCATTCGATTGTCCATCTCCTCCTATAGCTCATGCTCATGCTCATGCTCGAGTAGCTCGTGGGGTGGAAGCTCTAGGTTGGATTCCTCCACCTCCTTCGTCACATGCTCTTTGAATAGGGTTAAAGCGAGGTGAGGACGAGCTCACAGGCACGCCGAAGCAGCCTGCTATAGCATCCGCAGACACCTTTGAGGGGGAGGGGCATAGTGAGGTGGCACCTCCACTATGGCGGAATCGGGGGTTGTTGGTAGATGTATAGCTTCTCCCACAAGAAATTTGGTTTTGGGTCAAGATTGGGAGGTGGATTAACAAAGCTTATATATTGGGTTCTTGGGAGGGTGTTGATGGTGTCCCGGCTAGGGGGGCTCTCACGTGTCGACTCCCGGCCTGGTCGGCCGGCCCGAGGATCTCCTTGTTGGTTCTGTCCTTGGCCACTTGGGTTGCCCATGACAATCTTCATGAAGCCTTTCCGTTCAAGACAAGGACTCCTTATCCGTGGAGGACTCTCCTCCACCGACATAGCCAGTTAGGACTCCTGTATTCTCGATCCTCCAGTATCATATAGAACCAAGGCTACGCTAATCGATAGATTATGACAACTTAGATCATCATATCTAGAGACACATCAATCTTGTGGTAGATCATCTGTACCTTGTACTCCATCCCAAATCGATTAAAAAACACAAGCAGGACGTAGGGTTTTATCTCATAGGAGAGCCCGAATGGGGATAAAATAACGTGTCTCCACGGAGAGCCCAAGGAGTTCAATAATATTTGATTCTGTTTTCTGCGGGAAAACAAATTCGATCCGAGTTCATCTTTCTTCATGAACGGGTTATCAGACAACCTCTCATTGAGTAAAATTATTTGTAGTGTATTGTGTTTTGTTGTCAAACACAAGCCTATAAAGTTTGGGCCTTTTATGAGGTGCTCTTCACCCAATCCTGATTAGGAAATGATATTAACACAAGACACTGTTCATATACTGCCTCGTCAAATGAAGATTCGGATCCATTTCTTGTCTCACCTTCATTCCTATTATCAGGAATATCTTATTCTTTGATTTGATGCAGTAGTTACATATCATCCCACTTGTCTGTTTACCAATGCACATTTTGTCATAACTTTAGAAACACATGTATAGTTTTATGTACTTTACTCATAAACAATATTCTCTCCGTTCCATAATGTAGTGGCTATATTTATTTATTTTTGCGGGGAGGCTATAGATTTTTTCAAAAGTCAAACTTCATCAACTTTTCTCAAGTTTGTAGAGAAAAGTATTTACAATTATAATATCAAATCCATATCACCAGATACATCATGAGATATACTTTCATATAATATTTATTTTGTATTATTGTTGTTGATATTTTTCTACATAAACTTGGTCAAACATTTCAATATTTGACTTTCAGGAAAGAAAAAAAAACTATTGGCACTATATTGTGGAATGGAGGGAGTATCTGTGATATGGAGAAAGTATGATAAACTCCTCCTTTCATTGATCTAGATAAAAAGAACAAAGCTACGGTAGCCTGGCATTATCATCTTTTCTTTTCTGAAGATAAAAAGTAGAAAGGACACTATTTCATTGGCATCACAAACTTGAAAGCCGATGGACAGACTGTCTGAAACTTGCAGATGACAAAAGTGACATCTTTGTTTAAAGGCCGAAAGAGAAGGGCATACCTAAATTAGTGCTTATCCCTTTTATGATTCCAAACCGCAAAATCGCAAAAGAAACAGGAATCAAATTAAAAAGGGCCGCAGGCAATCATGCATAGCCAGGAACATAAGAAATTCTAATCAGCCTCATAGGTCCTGCCGTTCCGTTCGTAGTTCATAGTTCTTGGGTCATAGCCAGACCGGTCACTGTGATGCCAATTTAGGTGAGTTATCTGGCTAGCCAGAAATCCATAGTAGATGGGGCATTTCCATGCTAGTACGTTCTTCCACTGTGACAAAAACATTGAATCCTATGTCAAAAACTTGACATCCTCCTACGCTAACAAGAGCAATGAGTCCTCCGTGGTGGCCACCTCCGTGGTCATGTTCGTCCTCGCAGCAACCTTTTTCAACCTCAACCTCTTCAGCAGAGCCTCCAACATCAGCGCAATCCTCAACCCCACCGTCCGTTTGTTCATCTCCACGGTGCTGTCCCTCTTCCTCCCCATCATGTCTTACCTCTTCTCAGAGGCGAAGAATGCTTACATGGTGGACTCCGGCCCCAACTTCAGAGGCAGCAGCTTGGACCTCCCGCTGCGAGCTCGCGTGATCCTCACGTGGATGCTCCTCGTGGAGCTCCTCCGCAAGAAGGTGGAGGCCATCCTGGTGAACGCGGGCATGCAGAGGTACTCCACCATCATCAACCACACCGGGAGCGTTGCTTGGCTCGGGAATCTCGTCTTCTTCAACCTAAAGAGAGCTGGACAGAAGACGGTGTATGGCACCCTCTGGCTGGTATGTGCCGCTAAGTTGGTGCAGAGGGTCGCCATCGCCGAGCTAGCCAAGCGTTCCCTCGCCTACGGCAAGAACGCCCGGCTTATGTCTTCCTACGCCACTCAAATGTCCCGGCATTATGTCCTGGCGGATGGAACAGGGGCACAAGTGTTGAAGAGCTGCGAGTACGTCGTCATGGGAGAAGAGAAGCTGGTGCTGAAGCCTGGTCCGCACGGCTACAAACTGCTCGACCACGACAAGATCGCCAGCGACCAATCCGTCGTCACCGTCGGCAAAATATGGCAGCTCGATGAGCTCAAGGGCGACATAAGGCTAAAGAGGCTCTGCCTTTCCTTTGCGCTCTTCAAGCTGCTGCGGCGAAGGTTTGAGCACCTTCCAGCCATGACCAGGGAAGAAACCATCTACTGCCGGGCCGTTCTTTTTCAAGGCCTGTGCAGGAAAGAAGGAGGTGTCCGCGATCCACAAGTGGCGCTGTTCCAAGTGATCAACGACGAGGTATATTTCTTAAGTGAGTACTACAATTCCGTCCTCCCTGTCGTGCTTGCCAGCCCGTACTTCTTCCTTGTCAACTACCTTGCTGTCCCCGTTGTGATCGCCGTTCTCTGCGTCATGACCGTCAACCTCTGTGGCAACGGAAGCATGGCCTTCGCCTTCCGTAGCATCGACGTCGACAACGATGCCATATCTATTGGCATAATCACTTTGACCAAATGCCTCATCAAAAATGTCCTCAAGACTCCTGCGGCATTCTTTTCCACCGTCGACCTCACCATCACCTACCTCCTCTTCCTAGCCTTCATTTATGAGGAAGTCTGGGAGTTCCTAGTCTTTGTGCACTCCAAATGGTTCATGGTGTCCCTGTTGTGCACCTACACCGCACAGACCCAAAGGTCCAACCTCCTATGGGCTCTCCGTCGCATCTCCTGGGTGCACGACAAGCTCGGTGACCCTAGTCGCATCACCATCAAGCAGTACTCGGTGATGAGGTTTTGTTGGTTATCCATTACACTGCCGGCCACGTCTCTTCCAAGGCGAGCAAAGCGTCTCATAATGAAACGCTTTCTGGCGTATGGACGTGACAGCAGCACCGCCGAACTTAGCACGGGCAAGGCCGCACTGGACGAGCGGTATCCACACCTATCATGGTTCTGCGAGAGTGACAGTGTAGCAGAGGTCATCCTCACGTGGCACATCGCCACCGGCCTCTTGGAGACGAAGCACGGAGGGAGACCCGGCGAGGATCGCTCCAAGGTGGTAGCAACGACGCTGTCCCAGTATTGCGCGTACCTTGTGGCCTTCCACCCGGAGCTGCTGCCTGATGATCCAGAAGGAACTGAGAGCGCGTACACGGACATGAAGAAAGATCTCAAGGAGAAGATGGGGTGTTGGACCTACTACTCTTCGTGGAAGAGCATCTGGTGTGAGAAGATGATGGTAATTGCTGGCAAGCTCGAGCAAGAGCCGGGCTATCAGCTCAATGCCCAGACGGTGGTTCAGAAGGGCATGGTACTGGGGAAAAAACTGATTGTTGAAGCACAAAAGGAGAGTCAAGTGTCCGTTTGGGATGTGTTGGCAGACGTTTGGGTGGAGCTCATTGTGTACATCGCGCCATCCGGCTGTGACGAGCATGTGAAGGGGCACGAGGAGTCGCTGGTGCAAGGAGGCGAGCTCATCACCATGCTCTGGGCGTTGTCCACACACACCGGCATAACCCGTCCACGGCCAACTGTTGACCAAGGAACACAAACTGGTGTATAGATACATCTCCATCATTTTATTATGCAATTACCATGAAACCTTTGCACCTCTGGGTTTGGGTTCGAGTGTTTCGTCTACTTACAATGGAAGCTTGATATTTTTGTTAGTGTTTGCCTATTAATGTTCATGTATTCTCCTGATGTACTATGTTTTACACCGTCCTTTTAGTTTTAGAAATGGATGGCACCCATAAAATTTGTTGGTTTATCTGTCCTTTGATTGTTTAACCCAATAGGGACCGGCTACCTGTCAGTTAACTGAAAATAGATTTTGGGTCAGTCGACTGACCCAAAATTTGTTTCAGTCGAGTCCAGTTCAGGCAAGTGCTATCTCAATGCAAATATCCAGTTGGTCCATAGTTAATTAGTTTATCCACCTGCAATTGACGTGAGCTGGCAATGCATTTGGAATGGCCATGCACGTACACATTTCGGCACATCATTAGCGCTGCTTTTTTAGGGATATCAATACCGGTTTTAACTAGCATGATTTGAATTACCATGAGTTGCGATAACCAAAAGTAGAAAAAGGAGCGGTCACCTCAAACTGTAATAGTTGTGCTGTTGTCACCTTATAAAATATATGAATAAAAATAGTGGCATTGGTCTTGCCTTAAAAAACAAATTATATATAATATGTATATATAATCAAATAATGACAAAATTGCATACAATTTATACAGAGATTGCATTTTTTATAATATGCAAGAATAAGTATATAATGGTGAAAGTTTTGCAAAAAAAGAAGTTTCCTAAGAAGGAAAATTTTAGTGAAATCGGTATTATTTTTAAAAAGAAAGAAAATATAAGAATAAATCAAATATTAAGAAAACTTACACAAAAATTACACAGAAGGGTTTCGCAAAAAAAACAATTGCACACAGTTTACACAGAAATTGCGCTTTTTATAATATGAAAGAATAACCATATATATAATAGTGGAACGATATTGGTATTACCGTTATAAAGAAGAAATGAAATAAAATGAAAACAAAATAATGAATTTTTCTAGGAAAGACTACCCTTTAAGAAGAAAGAAAACAAAAATTAAAAACAAAATAATGAAATAATGAAATTTTCTATGCAAGATTGAAACCCTTTAAGAGAAAGAAAATAAAAAATAAAAACATAAACAAAATAATGAAGTTCTCTAGAGAAGAATGAAACCCTTTAAGAAGAAAGAAAATAAAAAACAAAAACATAAACAAAATAATGAAGTTCTCTAGAGAAGAATGAAACCCTTTAAGAAGAAAGAAAATAAAAAACATAGATCAAATAATGAAGTTTTTATGGAATAATGAAATTCTTTGAGAAAAGAAAAAACTAAAACTAAAACAAAATAGTGAAGTTTTCTATGTAAGAATGAAACCCTTTAAAAAGAAAAAAATATAAAACCAAAAACAAAAACAAAATAATGAAGTTTTCTAGGGGAAAATTAAAAAATAACTTGCACACAAGTATGCCCCGAGATTGCACTTTTGATATATGCAAAAAATAAGCATATACCGTCCAATTTTTATTCTCTACTATAATTTACACACATGTTGTATCACATTTGCGTGTATACTTACTTACAAACACAAAAATAAAAATATTTTTTTGTAAGAAGAATCAAGTATGGTGGCATTGGTACCACCGTACCCTTTAAAAAGAGAAAGTAAAAATGATACAATTTGCACACAATTTACACACAAATTACACTTTTTTAGTTATGTAAGAATGAACATATAACAAGGAACGAATTAGTCCCATTGGTATCATCCTTAAATAGGAAATGAATTAACAACTAAACATAATAAAACAATTAAAGTTTTCTAAGACAGAATAAATTAGTGACATTGGTATAACTCTTAAGAAGCAATAAAAAAACTGGCACACAACTTTGCAGTGAAATTGCATTTTGCATAATATGTAGTGAATACACATATAATAATGCAACTCTGGCAGTCTAGTATAATTTAAACAAATATTTGATAGTACTTTTGTGCATAGATACACATAATAATATGAAAATGTATTTAATTAGAAAAAAATGCTCAAAACAATTAGCATCGGTATTACCCTTAAAACATAAACAAAATTTCCACACAATTAGCACAAAAAATGCACGTTTTATATGTAGAGTAAATATATAAGAGTGAAGTTTCCTTACTCTAATGTAAGTTGTACATGTATTACTTGTATGTATACATTTACATACACTCAACATCCGAAAATAGATGTAAAGAAAAAAACTCAACTGAAAAATAAAAAATAAAAGCATACACGTGCAGAAAACAAAAGCCAACACATGGCAAAAAGCATGCACACACCAAAATTCAGACAAGAAGAAAATCGACTGACCCAAAATAGGGGTCCGTCAAAATCCAAACAGCCCAATAGACCAGCAAAATATGATAGAAAAAAGATAAACTACACAAATCTTAAAGCACAATCCAAGGGCCAGAAAATCGATTGACCACAAAACCAAAAGTCGGCTGACTGAAATCTAGCTAAAGTGAACCCAATAATATGTCTTGTCACTCTTGAAGGATGAATGGCCGACGAATTTTTATATGCTCATTGCGAATGCACCCGATTAATTGGCAATGTTGCCCCTCCTGACTGAAGCCGTGTATAACCAAAATAAGCATATGCATTAGACACCACCGATCAGCCCCTTTACTCAGGGACGAGGGAATCATTAGCAGCCTTGTAAGTCGTCGTGCGCGAGAATGGGTACAGCCCCGACCACCTGACCATTAGGCATTGCCTTCTGCCCGGTCATCGAAATCACATTGGGTACCGCCCCCTAGCATTATGAGCATCTCTTTGGCCTTAATGGACACGATTTGTTCCCCGGGGGGGAGGGGGGCAATCTGCCGCAACCTCTACCAAAGGCCTAGAGGAATGGATTCGGTTGATTCCACGCGGCGCATCTGCGCAAGCTTGGAGATTGTGGGAGTCATGTCTACCACGGGGTTAGAAGCTTCCAAGCGGTTGCTCCACCTAGCTGCCGTTGCAAGGTAGCGGATGTGTGGCCACGCCTAGTCTGCTTTCGCCATGGGGTAGGTGGGCAGTCCAAGAAAGGGACCTCCGTTTCTTTCGATGCACTGCAAGGAGACGACACACACGAGTTGCCGCACCCGGGCAGCCGTCGTCAACAGGATGGGAACTTGGTTCCGTTTAATCCCATTTAATCCCACTAATAAACTAACATTTCAAAAATTTATTTTTTTAAAGAAAATGAATTATGGAGCTAGCTAAAGCTTATTAAACGGGACTTGTGGATGCCACCTATTTGCAATTTACATCCCAAGCATTCGCCGAAGGTGTCGACCCGCGGAGCCTGACGCGGCTGCTCCAAATCTGAAGTGCATGCCGTAAGTCTGATGTTCCTCTTATAGTTTTGAAAACTGGACATTCAATGTAAGCTAGAATGAAGCCTTTTTTCTGTAAACAAATAGGAAAAAGGGAGAGTTATATGCAAGTGTGTAAAGCTGATGGCTCATCTAAAACTGCAAAAAAAAACATGCTTGTGACAATCTCTGTAATGCCATAAACCAAGATGATGCAAAATGGGGGGGATATTACAAAATTGCAATTAAAAGCAATTCTTAATCAGCTCCTGCAGTAGCGAACTCAGCCCAGTGTGGTATACGAAGCACCCCATGCTCTAGTGCCCAAGGATCAAAATCAAACCTGATGCGACACACCCGGTTCTGCAGAGCCAGCAGCGAGATGAGAGACAGACAAAGATGGAGGAAGAGTTTGAGTAAGTGATGTAGTTTCCCAGGCGAGGCTGTCGTCGCTTCCAATCACCCGCCGTTGAGCGTCAGTAGGTCTGCCTGCTGTCTCTATCCTCGGAAGGCAGGCGCTGTGAGCCGGCGTTGTGCGAGTTCTCGTCTCCTACCAAAGCTGAAACACACAAGTCCACGCTCTCCATTAGAACATCAGAACTAAAGCTGACCAAGCAATGACAAGAACAGAATTCAGTTACCTGGCTATTACTGCCATCCAGCGAGGCTGTAACCTAGAAGCAAATCCATACGCAAAACAGAGCTCACATACAGCCATAATATTTCAAACAGTAGTAGCTAGCACATCACCCTGCCAGCCGACTTTGCTGCCTCTCACATCTTGCGTCTTCAGTTTCTGAACAAACTGCAATTCAGACAGAATTCTCATCAATCCTTAAGTGTTGGCATTCTCTATGCCCTTTTTTTAGGCCAGTATTAAGCAACATTACATCATCCACAAGCTTCGAGTATAACTAGCTAGGGGGATCATCGTCCCAATTATAAGATAATTTTTTTCTAAAAGCTATGTCTAGCTAACTCATGAGCAACGCTGTTGACTTCTCTAGGACAATGAATAAAGTCGACCTTCCCAATCATGAAAGCCACGTCAATGCATTCTCCATAAAGAGCTACTGCTGGATCCCACCATTGTGATTGTCTTGTGCAAAAGTTAATGACTTCAGTCGAATCGGACTCGGCGATAACTCTGTGAAACCCCATAGAGTTAGCCAAGATCAGCCCCTCTTTCATAGCCGTTGCCTCAATTGTAACCGCATCTACAACTTGCAAGTAAAATGTGCATCTCCTAGCAACAAATTTACCTGATAAATCTCTAATGGCAGCAGCCATAGCTCCCGTGCCTTCTTGTGCATGCCCTTTTAAAAATAAGCATTGCACAGAAGGACATGTACTGTTGTTTTTGTGATTCTTTAATGTAGTCCAAGCATTAACCATTATGATGCATCTGACTCGGAAAAAAAAGGTAACTAAGAGCATCTATAGCCACGGACAGCAATTCCGGGCCCTGCCTGCCGCCGCGCCCGGGCGCGTCCCCAGGCAATGACCTATCACACCTTAAAAAAAAATCTTTGCACAACCAGACAAGCATACTTTAAAAAACCGGACTGGACCGGCGGTCGAACCGGAAAAAACCAGAACCGGCAGCCTCATCGGTTTTTTAAGATAATAAGACCGTTCTGCAATCAGATCGGAAAAAAAACCGATCGAACCGGCTGGTTTTCTGGAAAACCGGTGAAAAAACCGGGCCATTGAACCAGGAAAAAAGTTTTAATAGAAATCGGGATTCGATCCAAGGGCATGTGAGCAGTAGGCAGGGCCTGCCCATGGCCCAATAACCAACTTGGTTGTGCTACTTTGTTGTCCACTACATGGTTATAATTTTATTTGACCATTGTTTCACTCTATATTAGCACATATACTAATCAATATATATTATTTTATTTCTTAAAAAACCGACAATCGAACCGGTGAACCGGCGGTCCGACCGGTGAAAACCTGAACCGACATTTTAAACTATGCAGACAAGTCAATTAGCAAACCTCAAATCCATAGAAAAAACACATAAAACGTACATAAACGATGCAACACAAATCACCCGGCTACTACATGAGGACATTGCCATAGGACTACAAAAAATTGGCAGGTTCTATATTAGCTATGGATAACATCATCCACGGCTGTTCTTGCCCTTCCCAGTGCCATTGTTGTCTTTTCCAGAAGTAGTGCTGGAAAACGCAAAATGAATCGAGCCGGATCTACTCGTCATCGGAGTTGCCCGATCAGTCGTTGTCCTCGTTCTCCTCTTTGTGCAGTAGTCTGGCCATTGCACGGACCGTCCAATTTTTCTCTCGGAAGAGGCACGTGTGTTCCTCTGATGCCGCTTCTTTAGGATGCGGGCACGAATGGCTTCCTCCTCTGTGGCGGCCCGCGCCGCCACATCCACACCACCTATGTTGCGGGCATGTCGGCAGCGAGGCAGGCCGGCCCCGACCACCCTTAACCTCATCTTACCGCGGTGGGCATACCGGTCTCCGTAGCACCCATATTCCGTTAGACCGGAGATGAGGAGGCTACCAGACTGCAATGATCCAGTCCTGGCGGATCCGAGTGAGCAAATGTGGGCGTCCATAGCCTCCTCCAACCCACACAGGAGGGCATTTGAAGTCGGCTTGAGGCACCCGTCTAGGTCGCTTATTTTTGGTTGGTCAGTGACTGGGCCATCCGCTCAGGTGTTTAGATGGGTTTGAGGTGGCTAGCTGTAGATGCTCTAAGGGCATGTCTATCAGGTGCAAGACTGGAGTACAAAGATGGAAACTGGAAGACAAAAAAAGAGGTGCCTAGAATTCTAATAAATCTACAGTGTCGGCATTCTTCATGCCCTATTAGAACTAAGTAACCACCATAAAGAAGGACATGTAATATAGACTGGCGCTTTTGTCATTCTTCAATACAGTCCAACATTGACAATGTTCATGCGTCCAGCTGAGAAAAGGAAATAGGTAATTATGTACATGCTTGCTGAGTAGAAGACCAGTAAACCGGATATTACTGCCAATCAGACTGTAAAGGCCATACAGAAAAATCCATGAAAACAACTCATCATTGCCGATACAGTTTGCAAGATAAGATCAAGTAAAAGGTTTGAATTCAAATTTGAATTGCTCAAATTTGAAGAGTTCAAAAGTTTAAACTAATGATGCCACTAGACGCTTGATCTGGAATAACGGATCAAAAGATTTAAGTAATTCAATATGGCATTGAATTTGCTTAGAACAATGTTATGCCAACATTTTCTGAACTGGTGAAGTAATCTAGCTATGATCAAAATTATACATTGAAAAGATAACTCTAATGATACCAATGGAAATATTAGCACCATATGAATCCAACGCAATTGGATTCATAAAAAAAGGAGCTATGAATAAAAATTTATGATCAAATGAAGTTTGAATTTGAATCTGAACAAATTACGAATTTGAAAGTTGCAAAACATTAATTTGACTGGTTTACTAAATAGGTGGGACCAGGATGAAAATTTAGGCATTGGTCTCATCAAATTTGGATAACTGAGTTAAAAGTTACAAAGGTTTGAAGTTTAGGAGCTAATGTATAAAACCAGTGACTAATCGATAATTTATTTATTATAAGAGAAAACCCTACGATGGGCGGAATGAGTAACTTAGCAGAAAATGGATTCATAGAATCGACTAATCTAGAAATAATGAACTATAGAGTATAAAATAATATAAAATAAAATGATAGGATATTGGAAAGATACCTTCTAAACGTAGAGAGAAAACGACTTCTAGAATTTCCTTCGGAGAAGAGAAATATTTTATTTATTCTAGTCAAACCAAAAATTGATTTATCCTGAATTGGATGATTTTTTTGGATGCCCCTTTGTCAAAGGCTATTTGGTTTTTCGTCCTAAACAAAACCAAATGAATTATAAAAATACCGGAAAATTCATAAAAATACCAAGACTCATATGGAGTCATGTGAGCTGTTTATTCGGGGCAAATAATTTTTCGTAAATTCCTTCTAGTTTTTGTAAACCGATTTTTTCCATAATAATAATTTCCTGAATTATTTCTTAGTGTTTATTTATTTTTCAAAATATTTTTATGATTTCCAAACAACTTGTCAAAATATTTCAATTATTTTTAATTGAAGAAGTCATATTATCTTCTCTCATTTGTTCTCCTTTTGAACTGGGAATGGATTGATAATTTAAAAATCCAAATAAACTTTCAAATGCAACCAAAACCGAATGGAAATTTGTTGGGAAAGTCATTTTATTCCCTCTCTATTTAAAATTTTAAATAACTTATCAAAAAACTCCACTCTATTTCAAACAATTATCACAAAAAATCTTTATTACTTAATTTATATAATATTCCAAAATTCACAATTTTGGGATGTTACGAATCGAGATTCGAAGAGGCTAGACAGAAAAGATTAGGTTTGGGGTCTCCTCTAAAATCCATTAATCTTGTAAGGGTGGGGGGTGCTACCACCCTTAAAGTCAACCACATGTCCATCCAAAACATGTGTACCTCCTTCTTAGTGTTGACACAATTGGTCTTCTCACCCTGAGTTCTTTATCAAAAGAATGCTCTTCTAAAGCTGAACCTTCTTAGCTGACAGGTCTTGCACCAATACTAAAACTATCAATACTCTCATGGTAGTCCTCTGATATACTTATATTTGGGTTCCTTGCAGAAAACGGGTCTTGGCTTATTATCATCGTGTAACCTATTGTTGACAATGACTGCCTTTTTACAAAGGATAATCACCATACCATTTTAAGGTTCAATTTTGGCTTAACATCGTCGTCTCTCCACTATTGGTAAGTCACTCCAGATTTAATATTCACATAGCAAGAGCGAATAATAAGAGTAGTCGTCATGGCGGCCAATCCATGTCACACCCAAATCATTACCTTGTATATGATTTAGAAAATCTCGCATTCTAACACTCAGGCAGCCTCACAAGCACTTCAGAATTCTCTTGTCCACGAACCAGGTTCACATAAATCCATTGATTCTACAGGCCAATCAAAAAATATCATTTCTCACCACTCTCAAGTTTGCATAAACACCTATAAGATTGTCTGTTAATGAGTTGAAGCGCCTTCCCTGGTTCTTCCTTCAGCAAGACTGGGCTTGCTTCTTGGCATATCCTAGAGCATGTGGTTAATCTTGAACTCATGCGTGAGTTACATCCATCTTCGTTCCATTCTCGACATTTGCAACCACTTTAGTAACTCCTCTATGCAGACCTTGGGTTTAGGGGAGAATAGATTGCATAGGGAGATACATATACCCATACAAACAACATATTTTTGAAAATAGGTTTTATTTGTTGCCGCCAGCAAAACCATAAAATATAGCTCACAAATCACTGCATCTAACGTCTGTATAAAATAGGGATTTGGTCTTCTAAAGGTCATGTGAATCTTGGAATTCTGCAGAGTCTTCAATACTCGTAGCTTCAATTCTTCCGAATGCATGGTGTAGTCCTCTTTGCTCGGAAGTGGCCTTGAGTTGTTCAGCATCTTGAACATCTCGAGGTGGCATAATGTGATCCTCCCATGTGGTCAAACGGGGATGGGTATAGTCTAACTTTTCAGAGATAAGATGTAATATTTGACAGAACACAGAAAGGATGAGTAGTAACTGCTTTTTTAAGAATAAATTTTTAGAGTGATCATATATCCTACGGCTTTCCAGTTTCTAGGGTCACGTCCTACAGTCAACATGTCCTCTGATACCATCTTGTAGCGACTCAGTCCCGTTACGGATCCATGTCTCATGTGTTATCCCTGGATCTAGCACACTAAGTACTCGATGAATTACCATAGTATCACATGTTATAAAGTAAAGTAAATCTATAGTATTTATTACTTTATGTCCCTCGGGCTAGAATACACACCAGAAATAGCAACAAAAAATCTGGAGTCCCATCAACACTAACGACAGAGTTGATGTAGACATTGTAACCCTACAACGCATCGCTTACTCGTCATAGAAAATCCTACAACATGATAAGTTGTAGCCGTGTAGGTCAGCACATGGGATGTACTGGCAAGACACACGATAAGAGAGACTAAAAGTCCTATATCTATCTGCAATTTGGCTGGTGGAAGGGTCTAAGTTTAATTTTTCATAAAGCCAATTTTTCCCTACTATCTCAAGGAATATTCTAATTCTACACATATCAAATGATTGATATAGAGCCCCCAACTCAATCTATTCCCAAAGTTGGTTAAACCCATTCAATCAATTAAATGTGATGAGATCAGTCGACATTCCCACTTCTAGATGCTCAAATTGCCCGTAACCGGATACACGGCTAATCGATTAGTTTTACACTATGTAGTTCTTCCCCCAAAAGACTTGATCACCTCCGTTGTAGCTTATCACACTCGGGGTATGTGAACATCATTTCTCTCCGACACCTTTCAACCATCTCATATGCAAGTTTGCAACATGATCTACATGCAAACAAGACAACATAAGAGGGGAAAATTAGCTGACTCCGGGTGCCGACACACCTCAAAAGTAGAAGGGGACCCGGATAAATGTAGAGAAGGTTGTTTACCTATTTTTAACTTTTTCGTTCATTGAGAATGAAGGTGGGATTTGGAGAAAACCCACATATTCATGTATGCACAGGGCAAAGGTCGTTGAAGATGCATAGCTAATGGATAAAACTATTTGTTAATAGATTGGTAAGATAAATACAAACATAAACTTGCTCCCAATAAAGTCTACGCATTTGTTTTTCTGTCCAAACTAGTAAATGCACATGTGCAATGCACGTTAATATTTAGGCAATATATTAATTGCACACAGATATTAGATATGCTATTATTTGTGTGTTAATCATGTGATTAGTGCAATATTTGGTATGATATTAATTGCATGTTAAACACGTTTAACGGTCGCCATTGGAGCAGTCTAGGTCGTTGGATTGACGTAGTTCGATGGCCGAGATCAGTTGGATCTGCCCCATTGGGTATTTTTACTATCAAATGAAGTTTTATGTTGGAAATAATATATGTACCTTTTAAGTAAACTACAAAAAAACATGTACAACAAAAATTGCAAAAATATATTTTTATCTTTCTGGAGAGAATATTGCAAATGGAGTGGCTTCTCGCTGAAAAAATATTTATTAAATTATAGAAAAAATCCTTAAATCTCACTACAGTAGTTATGGCATCAAGAGAATTATAAATCACAATAAAAAGCTAATTGTTTTATATCCAGTATATAAATGTCAATAAAACTAACGTATAAAAGACAAATTAGAATTAAAATATGTACATAATTTCTCATATTTAAAGACATAAAATTTCAAAAGTAAAAAATTGGCTAGCCGGTGCACATTCATGCGTTAAGTCGAAGAGGAGCGACAATGGTATTCGTCGCAAGAACTTCATAGGGCAATTTATAACTTGCCGATATCGAGTAGACTAAGAAGAGGCCCTTAATTAAGATGTGGAGTAAAAAAGATGACTAAGACTAAGGGATAGAAAATTTGTTGACCTTTATTTTAACCACCATACAATTTTTATTATTTCCAAAATGCACAAAGTTCGCAATCTTCATATGGCACAGTTTAACCACGTTCCAGACACTGCAGCTTAGTGGTTTAGGCAATGGCACCAATATGGAACGGATTAAGGCACAAAAAATCTGAATTGGAAGGCTTAGTTTTGGAATGGGTCTAAATCATTGGAATGTGTACCAAAAATGGCCTCATGAAAACCATGTGGTGCCTTCCGTGATATCAATGTTTGCCACCGCAATAGAACAATTAAGTAACAACAAAACACATGTCAACTAACAATGACTTAATTGTAATGTTTATTTAAATTTAGAAAAAATAATGTTCTCAATACACTAGCCCGTTCAAAGCCATGGGTTGACGACTAGTGTTCTCTAATTTTGAAGCTGTTCATTCAATCGATGTATTCAATTTTGGATTTGATTTACTATTTTGACCAGACCAACAATTTTTCAAATCAATCAGCAGCAACCAGTCTATACAAACATATCAATCCCGCGCACCCTCCCACCAACTGGAAAAAAGAAGCACCGTCATGTGATATTGTAGCACCAATATAGTAGTACATGCGACCACCCACAGAGAAATTTCCCCACATAAATATAGGTTGGTTAGCGGATAACACAAAATCACACCATGAAAGGCCACCAAATTATTGCATTATAAATAAAAATAAAACACAATCTATCAGCCCCTCCCCCACCCGCCAAACTAAATATCCCGTCAATTCCAAAGTATAAAGGGTATTAGTTTTGTAGAAAGTCAAATTTATTTAAATTTGACCAAGTTCGGAGCAAAAATATTGACATGCACAATATTAAACAAAAAAAGGTTTGGAAATTCATTTCATGATGAATTTAAAAATACCGATATTATATTATGGATTAGATATATTTCTCTACAAATTTGATTAAACCTAAAGGTTTTGGCTTTTCAAAAAAGTAATACGCCTTATATTTTGAAACATACTGATTATTTTTTGGAGAAACCCAACAACACAAAGCGCGTCCAACCCTTGTAGTATAGATTAATGTAGGTTGAATTAGGAGCTAAAACTCTATTTTTTAGCATGATCTGAAACATTTTGAGGTTGTATATCAAATATTGATGTGTGTCTAGAATTGTTTTGAGAATATTTAAACAAGTATTTTTTTTCTAAAAAAATCGATCTCAGTGATCTCACCTAAATGTGTGATCTCACACGAGTTTCCCCTTTTTACTGAAAAAAAAAAAGATTGGATGCGCTTCTTGCTGCTTGGGCTCCCGTGAGTTGAACAACCCGTCCTAATTGGGCTCGAGCGTCCATAAGGCCCAACGGTCCCATCTCCCTCCTCCCCCACTCTGCACGGACGCGTGGGTGGATGGATGACAGTGACAATGGCCGCCCCCGCAGTTCGGAGCGGCGCGGCGGCGACCATGGCCGCCGCACGGAAGAGCGCGGGCTCCGGACCCTCGCCGCCGGCACCCGTCACAAGGTCTGCACGGCTCACCCTTGCTCTACCCCTGCTTAATTACGTCTACCTAATTCCTCCCCTTTTCTGATTAGTTCCCGTTCACCGAGTGAGCGAGCGTGGTGGATCAGATTGCTTCAGAACTTGTCTAGCAATCTGATTGTGGTGCTTCAGATTGCAGACATTATCTGCAGTTCTGATTGTGTTTAATCAATATCTTTTGGGGACATAAATCACATTAATTTTCAATCGGCTATAACCAATAATTGGCTGTTCTTGGCACAAGAGTTGAGGTTCGACTAATTGTTCTGATTACATAGAGGGTGACAGTTGCAGAACTTAAATTTACCAGTGAACTCGAATTTCTAGCAGCTAGTTTCAATGACAATTTCATATGTGAATTGAGATGTTAAAGAATAGAGAAATCTTGTTGGAATTGTATATACTGCATCAGACATGATTGACAATCATATAGAAATCAGTGACCACTACTGTGAACAGACTAAAGTAGCAATGCTCACTTGGTTAACTAAAGTAGCAAAAGCTCTAGTAATTGATTAGGTAATACAGTAGAGGTTATAGAGCTCAGCAGCAGTGACACAGATATTCTCGGAAACGATGGAGGATGCTACTATTATTATTTCAGAAACGGCACCAAGGCCATTCCTATTATTCAACGGTAACATCCAAGAAATACGACAAGCACCAACCAACTGACACACACCACATTTTCCTCTGTTTCAACTCACTCCAACTACTAAATCAAACTAGCACACCAATTACTCCACCTTGAATCTTAAAAATTGCAGCGCCTAGGAAGAAAACTCAAAGCATTCTCAAATCTCAATCTTTGCAGGAATCCAAGCCACCCTTCTTTCGGCCAGGAAGTGGCCAGATCACTTGCTCGCGGAGTCTCCCTCAACAGCTAACGGAACAGTGCTGGCCATGGTGCGGTACTTGAGGGCGTACAGCATCTCGAGGTAGCGGCGAGTCTCGCGCCTCTCCAGGTTGGAGACGTACTTCCAGAACCCATACACACCGGTGAGGGTCATCAGCCTCTCAGAGTAAAGCTTCCAGGTGTATCTGAATAAGATAGGTAAACTGATTGTTAGTTGCAGCAAACTAGTTATCCCCACAGAACTAGTAAAAACCAGTGAATTTTGAGTTGCATACTTCTCCTCAATACGCTGAAGCCCGCCCTGTGAGATCTTCGTCCAGTGGCTGGCGTCCCCCTGACACTTCTCAAAGAACTCAACGAGCAGAGCAGAGGCCTTGTCACCCTGGTAAGGATCAATGTGGTAGCCGGACACACCGTTCACGATGATCTCAGCAGGACCACCATATGCAGTTGCGAAGGTAGGAAGACCGCAGGTCATGGCCTCAATGACAGTAAGCCCAAAAGCCTCATAGAAAGCAGGCTGCACGAACGAGAGGTATGTGAGTATACATATTCTTACAAGGCTAGGATGTGGTTTATGCAAAATGTAGTTACCTGCACAAAGGCACCCTTGGTGTCACAGATGTAACGGTAGAGCTCAGCATTACGGACACGGTTCATCTGAGCAGAGATCCAGCGGACATGGCCATTCAGGTTGTACTGCTCAATAAGGTCAAACATCTTCTTGAACTCAGCCTGCTCCTCCTTGTCCTTTGATGGATTGCCATGGTCACCACAGACAACCACAAGGTTAACAAGTTCCTGCAGGCGAGGGTTCTTGCCATACAGCTCAACCAGACCAGTCAAGTTTTTGACACGGTCCAAACGAGCCATCGAGAAGATGATTGGCTTGTTCCTGTCCTTGAGCACATACCTGCAGAAGGTTTTCTAGTCAGATGAACAGCAATAAAGGCATCAAACCAGTGCAGCTCAAGCAGTAAGAAACAATTCTGCAGTTCTCACTTGTGCTCGTTGTTGTCAACATTACTGTAGAGCAGCTCCTCGATCTCTGGGTGGAGGGAGGTGAGCCTCCTCTGCGACTCAGAGTACGGGAAGTAGATGGACATGTCCGCACCAGGTGAGACTATGTTAAACTTGGGGTCGAAAACATCAATACCATGGACAACACGGTACATTCCAGGCATTGTGAATGCCATGTGGGACTCGTACTGACCAACGGTGTCCTTGCTGAAAATGCAGAGTTTCCATTACGCAATGCAAAGACAACTTCATTGTACAACAGAACAGATGGATATGATCAGTGAAAGTTCAGTTGTAAAGAAATATTACTTTCCAGCAATCTCTTGGAAGGTGCTTGTGATGATGAAGTCGGCATGGTTCATCGCAATCAGGTCAGTAGTGAACTGGCATGAGAAGTGGTAGTGGTCCTCAAACTTCTTCCAGTAGAGGTCAGAGTTGGGGTACTTGGTTTTCTCAAGCGCGTGGGCAATAGTACACTGCAGACCAATGATCATGGTAACATCAGCAAAGATCAACGTGCCGTAAATATGCTTGCAACAACAGAGAAGTAGCTAGAATTCATACATGAGTAACACCCATCTTGTGTGCAAGCAAGCACGCAACAAGGTTTCCATCGCTGTAGTTTCCGATGATCAGGTCAGGATTGGCCTGGAGCTCTCCAGATATCTCGTGTGCCACATCCTGGCAGAAATGGGGCAGAATTAGCAAGATATATTTGTGAATAATGACAGAGGCATGATGGTGAGGTCAGGCATCTACTTCAGTGAAAGTCTCCAGGTACGGCCAGACTTCGAAACGTGAGATCCACTTGCGAACAATTCCACTTTCAGTTCTGAATGGCACACGAAGGATGTGGGTGTGCTCTGTTCCAAGGACCTTCTCAAGACGCTGACCGCAGGTCGTGCCGGTTGCATCAGGTAGAAGCCTGGTGACCTGTGCAGTACCAAAAAAAGTTCAGCATCATATTACAAGTTTTAATTATCATAAGAGATCACACTTACAATAAGGATCTTTGGTGTGATGTCGAGGCCTTGCTGCTTGATCCTCAGCAGCATCTCATTCTCCATAGCACGGACTTGATCCAGAATGTAGACAACCTTTGGGGAATCATAGCACAAGGATTAATCAGAACAGGTTTAGTCACTTGACCATGTATAAACTATGCAGGGTGTATTACCTGGCCTCCGGTGTCAGGGTACCCCAAGACATTGGCTTGGGCAAAGTAACCGTCTTGGCGACAGGATGACGACATTGAACACCATCGGGATTGTGCCAAGGAACTTCTCGAGCGTGGACGGGTCGGGAGCCTCGAGAAGGTCGAGCAGCAGGTGTAGGGTCTCCTGCGCACGCTTGGCGCAGTCACCCCATCCCTTCTCCAGACCAAGTTCTTGGAACCTGCATTTGTCCAATCAAAAGAACCGTTAGAAACATCCCAGTGGTTCCTTGTCAAGAACATACTGGTTAATGACGTGCGATACAATAGTCAGTACCTGTGGTGGAAGTCCGAGTACGGGGTATCTGCCGGCAGACCAGACAGATGCTCCTCGGCCTTCCTCAGAGCTCCCTGGAGAGCACTGAGGCTGCGGATTCTGTCATTCAGCATCATAGTCTGCAGGAAACAGAGTACAAGTTTACATGCATCTTTTCTTCTGCCAAGTCTCATCAAAGTTTAAACAATGGATGCAGAATGGAAGATCAGGTTACCATGCCCTTGTAGTTGTGCGCACGGAGGAAGTTGAGCAGGGGGTACATGCTCTCCTTGTCATGGAAGAGCTTCGATGACAGGTGCCTGTTGAGGAACTGCACACCATTGCCGATGGACTTGGACAGGGAAGGGCGAGGGAAGGAGGCGTTGAATGGCTCAAAGTCCAGCTCAAGCACGAAGTCCTTGTTGCTGCCAAAACATAGAAGTATTGTCACACAGCAGTAAATAAATATCGATAGAGTACGAGAACGAAATCATCAGTACTGAATTTTCCTCTCTGTTTTTACCTTCCTTCAACAAGCTGTTCCTTGAACTGCAGGTACTCAGGGACAGTCAACTCCTCAACAGCAAGCTCGCTCACATTGACCCTCACATACTCCCAAACACCAGGCCTAGGACGGATGGCAAGTGCGACCCATGGCGAGATAACAATTGCCTCCTGTATCATATACAGAAATGTACTGATTAGAGCAGTTGGAAAAGTGGCAAAGGATGCTCAGGTCCACCTGAGATAAGAAGTCAGATGCAAACCTGCGCTGCCCTGAGCACATCATCAAAGGCGCCATCCTTGAGCTGCTCGTGCTCTGCCTCAAGGATTGCGGTGTTGTACTCAGCGATGATCTGGTGGGACTGCAGCATTCCATTTCCAAGGTTGACCAGCCTGCACAAAGCATCGCCGTGTCGCATAAGATCCCCCTATATCCGCAGCTCAGATAGAGAGTATTTCAAGCCATTGGTTAGCATGCCATCATGTATCATTCAGAGAACACTTGCGAAATATATATGAGATTCGGTTCAGTCAGATGTTATGCTGCGTAGATCCTGTCAGATCTATCATCGAGACACGGATCGGTACACCATATTCAGCAAGCCTTGATTAGCACTAGGACGAAGTGCAGAATACAAGCATTCTACCCAGTGGGGCTGACGTGGTAAGTACCCCCTTAATCCAGGACACCATCAGGCGGAGGTGCTCGTTGTACACGTGGGGTCGACATGTTTGGCGCGCTGTTGTGGTATTGGTTAAGCTCCACCATGATGTCTCTGCCAGTGTGGTGGCCTGTGATTTGGAGGTCGGCAGTGTCAATGATGCTTGTGGAAGTTTGGGCGTTGTTTCATGTGTGGCAATCCGAGCGAAAGCCGTGTTCCATCTCCGAGCTAGATCTGACGATGGCGATGCCTTTGGGTGCCGCTCACCTAGGATGGAGCTTCCAAACTTCCTCTTGGTTTGTGAGTCTTCGGGGAAAACCTCAGATCCATCTGGATGCATCAATGGTGGCGCTTCAAGCGTCGCTCTCCTCGGAGGCATCGATCTGGAGTGCCTTTACTTGTCAGCTGGCTGTCCTCATCTAGAGGTTCTTTGTGGTGGTTTGATTGGTCTTCTTTTCTATTGGTGCCGCATGATTTGATGGTGCTAGAGTTTTCCTTCTGTGCTATCACACTGGGGGTGTGCACTAATGTGATCTATTTCTTCTCATCCTTGTTTTCCCCTGTATTTTCCCGCCGGTTCATCTTCTTAATATTGAATGCATGCTACTTTTCAGAAAAAAAAAGAATTTCTTTGTACGCTGTGTTGGTGACTAGACCGGAAATATCTATCCCCTTGCCATCAACATGCATGCCAAAAAATTCTCTGCATCTTCACTGATGGGAACTGCCAGCACCACTTGAGCTTCAGCCAAAGAAATATTATTTGTCATCCCCCATTTGGTACATGAAGCTTCCATTGCCGTGTGGAGGCCGTCAAGTGAGTTAGCTACGACAAAAAGAAGAGAGCAACTGATAAACAAACAGAGGGTGGGTTAAGTCCTCAACAACGACTAGGTGGGTGGAGGGTGGGTTAAAAATTCCCGCTTCTCCAGATTTTTCCTAAATTTGATTGTAGATCAAAGTCCGACCTTCTGAGATAGCGAGCTTCTGTATCCGATCCAACATCTCGTTCAGGAGCGCCTTGTAGGCTTCGCCCTTATCCTGACATGAGGCCGGACTCAGATGAAGTTTGCTTGAGGTCCCATCTTACACGGCTTCGGCGATTTCGCCATCTAGATTTGACACCCAGTCCGACTCGGCAATGTTTGGCTCCGAGCTCAAGCCTAGATCCGAAGAGTACTCCGTGTCGTTTTCCTGATTCGAGATTGAATCTGAGATTGGTGTATCGACGTCGGTGTTGACGGGTTCCGCGGATCGGTTTGATTCCCAGCCCCGAGAATGCGAGTTTGCCGCAGATGTCCGTAGCAGACTCCATGTTTTCGAACCTTACCGGAGCAAACTTTTCGATATGGCCGAGGTGGCCAGTCGCATCAACTTAAAGCGTGACGCCACCGAAGACAAAGAGCTGATCGGGGAAGAATGTCCTCCCACAACCAAGGTTGTCATTGATCCGAAGTTGACCCATTTAGCGGTTTAGACCACACAGTGGGACCTGCATGGGCTACCAATGTTGGGGTAAAATCTGACAGATCTCGAGCAGGTGGTCTTAGCTAGATGGTAACAGGATGAAGGGACACGATATTTACTCAAGTTCAGGCCCTCTCGAAGAGGTAAAACTTTACATCCTACTTTTGTTGTATTAATTGTGTCGGAGTACAAAGTACATGATGAACTGCCTCGAGATCGTATGAAAGAATGTGACATCTCAGGACTAATCCCCTGTATTATATAGGTGCCGGTGATACCTAGGGTTACACATGACCGGTTGCGTCTAGAGATAAATATGACACATCAAGTCTTTGAAGGGTTCCATCTTGAGTACGCTGAGGGCCATGGCAAACATGACACATCTTTGGTTGTCGGTGGGTCCCCGGACTAGACCATGAATGGTAGGCTGACGTGGTAAGTACCCCTTAATCCAGGACACTGTCACATAGAGGTGCTCGTTATACACATGGGGTCGACAGGTTTGGCTTGCTCTTGTGGTGCTGGTTAAGCTCCACCATGATGTCTTTGCTAGTGTGGTGGCTTGTGTTTTGGAGGTTGGCGGTGTTGACAATGCTTGTGGGAGATTGGGCGTTGTTTCATGTGTGGCAATCCGAGCGATAGCCCAGTTCCATCTCCCAGTTCCTTTGGTTGCCGCTCACCTATGATGGAGCTTCCATACTTCCTCCTGGTTTGTGAGTCTTCGGGGGAAACCTCAGATCCATCTGGATGCGTCAATGGTGGCGCTTCAAGCGTGCTTGGAGGCATCTGGAGTGCCTCTACTTGTTGGCTGGCTGTCTTCTTCTAGGGACAAGAGGTTCGTTTGTGGTGGTTTGATTCGTCTTCTTTTCTGTTGATGCCATCTTCTAGCGTGATTCAATGGTGCCAGAGTTTTCCTTCTGTCCTATCACACTGGGGTTGTGCACGGTGAAACGACCTAGGTGTGGACTCGGCTACAATTATAGCTATAATTACTTGATATTTCCAGAGACATATGTGGCAATGCGTCTTTGATTACAACAACAATAACATCACCAATACAAGCATTTCGCTGATTACCAGCAGCTCCTATGACTCGAAGACACACCCATATTCGACCTCCACTATTATCTGCCTGTTGATGCCCTTGGGCTTCACTGGTGGCCCCGCAGTTGTGATGTTGGCCTTTGTTGCATGTGGCCCTTCACTTGGGTGTGGACTCGTTTGCCTGTTGCCCTTCAATTATGGCAATAGCCTTGAGGCATCATCGATGGTCTCGGTTGATTTGAGCTCTACGTCTACGGTGGTGGCATTCCTCATGCAGCCTCTCGTTCGTGAGGAAGATGGAAGATGGTGACGCTCCTATTTTTCTCTTTCTTTTTTGTGCTTGCCCTGTTGTTATCTCGAACCAGCTTAGTTTTTTCTCTATTGTCTGGTTAACTAGTTTGATATATTTCTTCTCATCCTTGTATTCCCCTGTATTTTCCGGCTGGCCGGTTCATCTTCTTAATATTGAAAGAAAAGTAGCCATGCTACATTTTTCGACAAAAATAAATAAAATATTTGTAGGCTGTGTTGATGACTAGACCGGAAATATCCATCCCCTTGCCATCAACATTCATGCCAAAAAATTCTCTGCATCTTCACTGATGGGAACTGCCAGCACCACTTGAGCTTCAGCCAAAGAAATATTATCGTGTCATCTCCCATTTGGTACACGAACGTTCCATTGCCGTGTGGAGGCCGTCAAGTGAGTTAGCTACGACCAAAAGAAGAGAGCAACTCGGAAGGTTCATTAGCCCCGACGAACGGCTTCCATGAAGGTTCCAATGAGCAGGCTTGTCAGTACATTGTATAGCTCCTAGTTGTACACGACTCAAGTTTCCAAGTCTTTCCCCAACATTCGCTTTCCAAAAGCTTTCTATATATGACGACAGGAAATGTCCCATCAAGACGCAGGACACAAAATTGTCCGCATGTTTACTTAGACAGGAAGTGCCGGTACCACTTGAGCATCCGCATCCGTCGTCAAGCGAAGAAAGAAGGATTATTATACCATCTCCTTTTCGGTACATAAAGTACGGATGTAGGCGGACGTGTCTGCAAAGCCTGGCAGAGAAACGTGACTGCAGAATACCCATATAAATACCCGGGCACCCTCACTTTTAATAGCACAGTTTGAGATAAACAGCAAGACATAGCTCAATCCATGGCAACTGCACCACCCTCTGCCCGCATTCCCATCATCCTCCTGTTCCTACTCTCAGCCATCCCTGCTTCTTCTTCTTCTTCGAGTCCGGCAAATGGCAGCCAGACCGACCTGGCCGCACTGCTGGCTTTCAAAGCCCAGCTTGCTGACCCTCTCGACGTCCTGGCTGGCAACTGGACCACCGACACGTCCTTCTGCCGCTGGATCGGCGTCTCGTGCAGCCGCCGCCGGCTGCGCGTCACCGCTCTAGTCTTGTCGGACACACCCCTCTGTGGGCTGGTGTGTCCCCACCTCGGTAATCTCTCATTCCTCTCCATGCTTAGTCTCACCGACACGAACCTTACAGGTTCCATCCCTCCCGAACTAGGAAGGCTACGCCGTCTTAGATATCTTCGTCTTAAAGGAAATGGCCTCTCAAATGTCATTCCTACTGCTCTAGGTAATCTCACGGGGCTCGAGTACCTTAGTCTAACTGATAACCAACTCACTGGCCAAATCCCTCCGAAGGTGTTCATTCCTATGCGGAAACTTCAGAAGATTTCTCTGGCTGCAAATAGTTTTAGTGGTCAAATACCACCTTATTTGTTCGATAACATGCCGTCCTTAGGGTTCGTCGACTTTGGAAACAACAGACTGTCAGGCCATATTCCTCCGAGTATGTTACTTGGTCTCCATAACCTTAGAGAAATTGATCTGTCTGAAAACGAGCTGAGTGGCCAATTAGCGCCCTATCTATTCAATAACACCCCTTCCTTGAGCATAATCTACTTTGATGGCAACAGGCTCTCCGGCCAGATCCCCCCTGAGATGTTAATTCGTATGGAGAAACTTGAGAGGGTTTATCTCTCCCGAAATCTTTTAAGCGGACAAATACCATCCTATCTATTCAGTAGCACCCCTTCTATAAGGGGCATCTACTTTGATAACAACAGTCTCTCGGGAGGGATCCCTCCTCAGCTGTTACTACGTCTCCACAACCTTAGATCAATTGATCTGTCCGAAAACGACATAGGTGGCCAAATACCACCTTACTTATTCAATGATGTGTCATCATTGGAGTTCATTGATTTCCGTAACAATAGCTTATCAGGGCCCATTCCGCAAGCCATATACAACATGTCCAAGTTGTGGTACATGTCATTCTCGAACAATAAACTTACTGGGAAGATTGCGAACAACCAAAATTTTAGCCTCCCAATGTTGGAAACTATTATTCTAGCTAAAAACAAATTTAGCGGAGGGATACCATTAGGGCTTGCCTCATGCCAATACCTAGAAGCATTAGTGTTGACTGAAAATGCTTTTGTGGATGTTGTGCCTACATGGTTAGCTGAAATGCAATACCTTAAATATATTTCATTGGGTGGAAATAACATTTCTGGCTCGATCCCAACTACCCTTAGCAATATCACTAATCTTGCTGTGATAGAACTCTCCAATTGTAACCTCAGAGGATACATTCCACCAGAATTAGGACAAATGCAAAAACTCTTCTATCTAAACCTTAGGGCTAATCAACTTACAGGTACAATTCCATCTTCCCTCGGGAATTTATCTGAGTTGTCTTACCTATATTTGGAATTGAATAAATTATCCGGCTTGGTACCATCAACACTTGGTAACATTGCAACATTACAAAGACTTATTCTACTGTCGAACAATTTAGTAGGGAATATTGAGTTCTTGTCGACTCTTTCTAATTGTGGAAACCTCCAATTGATAGATTTATCGAGTAATTCTTTCACAGGTTCCCTCTCTAACCATATAGGGAACCTCACTTCACGATTAACCACTTTCACTGCATATGATAACAGGTTAGTAGGTGGACTTGAAGGAAATATGCCCTAGAGGCAATAATAAAGTTATTATTTATTTCCTTATATCATGATAAATGTTTATTATTCATGCTAGAATTGTATTAACCGGAAACATAATACATGTGTGAATACATAGACAAACAGAGTGTCACTAGTATGCCTCTACTAGACTAGCTTGTTAATCAAAGATGGTTATGTTTCCTAACCATGAACAAGGAGTTGTTATTTGATTAACAAGGTCACATCATTAGTTGAATGATCTGATTGACATGACCCATTCCATTAGCTTAGCACACGATCGTTTTAGTATGTTGCTACTGCTTTTATCCATGACTTATACATGTTCCTGTAACTATGAGATTATGCAACTCCCGTTTACCGGAGGAACACTTTGGGTGCTACCAAACGTCACAACGTAACTGGGTGATTATAAAGGAGTACTACAGGTGTCTCCAAAAGGCAGATGTTGGGTTGGCGTATTTCGAGATTAGGATTTGTCACTCCGATTGTCGGAGAGGTATCTCTGGGCCCTCTCGGTAATGCACATCACTTAAGCCTTGCAAGCATTACAACTAATGAGTTAGTTGCGAGATGATGTATTACGGAACGAGTAAAGAGACTTGCCGGTAACAAGATTGAACTAGGTATTGGATACCGACGATCGAATCTCGGGCAAGTAACATACCGATGACAAAGGGAACAACGTATGTTGTTATGCGGTCTGACCGATAAAGATCTTCGTAGAATATGTAGGAGCCAATATGGGCATCCAGGTCCCGCTATTGGTTATTGACCGGAGACGTGTCTCGGCCATGTCTACATTGTTCTCGAACCGTAGGGTCCGCACGCTTAAGGTTTCGATGGCAGTTATATTATGAGTTTATGAGTTTTGATGTACCGAAGGAGTTCGGAGTCCCGGATGAGATCGGGGACATGACGAGGAGTCTCGAAATGGTCGAGACGTAAAGATCGATATATTGGACGACTATATTCGGAGTTCGGAAAGGTTCGAGTCATTCGGGTATTTTTGAGTCCGGAGAGTTACGGAATTCGCCGGGAGTATATGGGCCTTATTGGGCCATACGGGAATAAGGAAAGAAGCCAAAAGGAAGAAGGCGCAGCCCCTCTAGTCCAGGTGGACAGGGGTGCAGCCCCTTTCCTTCCTCCTCTACCCTCTTTCCCTTCTCCTACTCCAACTAGGAAGGAGGAGTCCTACTCCGGTGGGAGTAGGACACCCCTTGGCGCGCCTCTCCTAGGCCGCCGCACCCTCCCCTTGCTCCTTTATATACGGGGCAGGGGGCACCTCTAGACACACAAGAGACACAAGTTTGATCTACGGATCGTTCCTTAGCCGTGTGCGGTGCCCCCTCCACCATATTCCACCTCGGTCATACCGTCATGAAGCTTAAGCGAAGCCTGCGCGGTGAAACATCAAGATCGTCACCACGCCGTCGTCTTGTGGAACTCTCCTCGACACTCGGCTGGATCGAGTCTGAGGGGCGTCATCGAGCTGTACGTGTGTCAAGAACTCGGGCGTCGAGTAACGGCGCGGGATCGGTCGGATCGCGAGGAGAACGTCGACTACTTCCTCTACGTTGTGATCGCTTCGCCGGGTCTACAAGGGTATGTAGACAACACTCTCCCCTCTTGTTGCTATTCATCACCATGATCTTGTGTGTGCGTAGGAAATTTTTGAAATTACTACGTTCCCCAACAGTGGCATCCGAGCCTAGGTTTTTATGGTTTGATGTTTTGCACGAGTAGAACACAAGTGAGTTGTGGGCGATACAAGTCATACTACCTACCAGCATGTCATACTTTGGTTCAGCGGTATTGTGAGATGAAGCGGCCCGGACCGACATTACGCGTACGCTTACGCGAGACTGGTTTCACCGTTACGAGCACTCGTGCTTAAAGGTGACTGGCGGGTGTCTGTCTCTCTCACTTTAGTTGAACTGAGTGTGGCTACGCCGGTCCTTGTGAAGGTTAAAAGCGAGTCTATTTGACAAACTATCGTTGTGGTTTTTGATGCGTAGGTAAGAACGGTTCTTGCTAAGCCCGTAGCAGCCACGTAAAACTTGCAACAACAAAGTAGAGGACGTCTAACTTGTTTTTGCAGGGCATGTTGTGATGTGATATGGTCAAGGCGTGATAAGATATAAGTTGTTGTATGAGATGATCATGTTTTGTTGAAGTTATCGGCAATGGCGAAGCCCTATGGATGTCTCTTTGTTGCATAAGATGCAAGTGCCAAATAATTGCTTTACTTTATCGCTATACGATAGCAATAGTTGTAAGAGCAATAGTTGGTGAGACAACCATGTGATGACACATTGATATAGATCAAGATGATGAAGATCATGGTGTCGTGCCGGTGACGATAGAGATCATGACAGTACTTTGGAGATGGAAATCAAAGGCGCAAGATGACCATGGCCATATCATGTCACATATTTTGATTGCATATGATGTTTATCTATTATACATCTTATTCTTGCTTTGATTGACGGTAGCATTTTAAGATGATCTCTCACTAAATTATCAAGAAGTGTTCTCCCTGAGTATGCACCGTTGCCAAAGTTCGTCGTGCCCAGACACCACGTGATGATCGGGTGTGATAAGCTCTACGTCCATCTACAACGGGTGCAAGCCAGTTTTGCACACGCGGAATACTCAGGTTATACTTGACGAGCCTAGCATATGCAGATATGGCCTCGGAACACGGAGACCGAAAGGTCGAGCGTGAATCATATAGTAGATATGATCAACATAAGATGTTCACCATTGAAAACTACTCCATCTCACGTGATGATCGGTTATGGTTTAGTTGATTTGGATCGCTTGATCACTTAGATGACTAGAGAGATGTCTGTCTAAGTGGGAGTTCTTAAGTATTATGATTAATTGAACTTAAATTTATCATGAACTTAGTCCTGGTAGTATTTTGCAAATTATGTTGTAGATCAATAGCTCGCGTTGTTGCTTTCATATGTTTGTTTTGATATGTTCCTAGAAAATTGTGTTGAAAATGTTAGTAGCAATGATGCGGATTCGATCCTTGATCGGAGGTTTATCCTCATTGCTGCACGAAGAATTATGTCCTTAATGCACCGCTAGGTGACAGACCTATTGCAAGAGCGGATGCAAAGCGTTATGAGCGTTTGGCTAGCTCAATATGATGACTACTTGATAGTTTTGTGCACCATGCTTTATGGCTTAGAATCGGGACTTCAAAGATGTTTTGAACATCATGGACCATATGAGATGTTCCAGAATTGAAGTTAATATTTCAAGCAAATACCGAGTTGAGAGATATGAAGTCTCCAACAAGTTCTATAGCTAAAAGATGGAGGAGAATCGCTCAACTAGTGAGCATGTGCTCAGATTATGCAGGTACTACAATCGCTTGAATCAAGTGGGAGTTAATCTTCCGGATAAGATAGTGATTGATGAATTCTCTAGTCACCACCACCAAGTTAGTAGAACTTCGTGATGAACTATAGTATGCAAGGGATGACGAGAACGATTCGAGCTCTTCGTGATGTTGAAATCGACGAAGGTAGAAATCAAGAAAAACATCAAGTGTTGATGGTAGACAAGACCACTAGTTTCAAGAAAAGGGCAAAGGGAAGAGGGAACTTCAAGAAGAACGGCAAGCAAGTTGCTGCTCAAGTGAAGAAGCCCAAGTCTGGACCTAAGCACGAGACTAAGTGCTTCTGCTGCAAAGGGACTGGTCACTGGAAGCAGAACTACCCCAAGTATTTGGCGGATAAGAAGGATGGCAAAGTGAACAAAGGTATATTTGATATACATGTTATTGATGTGTACTTTACTAGTGTTTATAGCAACCCCTCGGTATTTGGTACTGGTTCGGTTGCTAAGAGTAGTAACTCAAGCGGAGTTGCGAATAAATGAAACTAGTTAAGGGTGAAGTGACGATGTGTGTTGAAAGTAGTTTCAAGATTGATATGATCATCATCGCACACTCCCTATACTTTCGGGATTAGTGTTGAACCTAAATAAATGTTATTTGGCGTTTGCGTTGAGCATGAATATGATTTGATCATGTTTATTGCGATACGGTTATTCATTTAAAGTTATAGAATAAATTGTTATTCTGTTTACATGAATAAAACCTTATATGGTTACACACCCAATGAAAATGGTTCATTGGATCTCGATCGTAGTGATATACATATTCATAATATTGAAACCAAAAGATACAAAGTTAATAATGATAGTGCAACTTATTTGTGGCACTGCTGTTTAAGTCATATTGGTGTAAAGCGCAAGAAGAAACTCCATGCTGATGGGATTTTGGAATCACTTGATTATGAATCACTTGATGCTTGCAAATCATGCCTCTTGGGCAAGATGACTAAAACGCCGTTCTCCAGAACATTGGAGCGAGCAACAGATTTGTTAGAAATCATACATACTGATGTATGTGGTCCGATGAATATTAAGGCTCGCGACAAGTATCATTATTTTCTGACCTTCACAGATGATTTGAGCAGATATGGGTATATCTACTTGATGAAACATAAGTCTGAAATAGTTGAAAGGTTCAAAGAATTTCAGAGTGAAGTGGAAAAATCATCGTAACAAGAAAATAAGGTTTCTACGATCTGATCGCGGAGACAAATATTTGAGTTCGAGTTTGGTCTTCAATTAAAACAATGTGGAATAGTTTCACAAATTCATGCCACCTGGAACACCACATCATAATGGTGTGTCCGAACGTCATAACCATACTTTATTGGATATAGTACAATCTATGATGTTTCTTACCGATTTACCAATATCGTTTTGGGATCATGCATTAAGACAGCTGCATTCACGTTAAATAGGGCACCATCTAAATCCGTTGAGACGACACTATATATGAACTGTGGTTTAGCAAGAAACCAAAGTTGTCGTTTCTTAAAGTTTGGGGCTGCGATGCTTATGTGAAAAAGTTTCATCCTGATAAGCTCAAACCCAAATCGGAGAAGTGCGTCTTCATAGAATACCCAAAGGAAATTGTTGGGTACACCTTCTATCACAGATCCGAAGGCAAACATTCGTTGCTAATAAATGGATCCTTTCTAGAGAAGGAGTTTCTCTCGAAAGAAGTGAGTGGGAGGAAAGTAGAACTTGATGAGGTAATTGTACCTTCTCCCTTATTGGAAAGTAGTTCATCACAGAAATCTGTTCCTGTGACTACTGCACCAATTAGTGAGGAAGCTAATGATGATGATCATGTAACTTCAGATCAAGTTACTACCGAATCTCGTAGGTAAACCAGAGTGAGATCCGCACCAGAGTGGTACGGTAATCGCTGTTATGGAAGTCATGTAACTAGATCATGATGAACCTACGAACTATGAGGAAGCGATGATGAGCCCAGATTCCGCGAAATGGCTTGAGGCCATGAAATCTGAGATGAGATCCATGTATGAGAACAAAGTATGGACTTTGGTGGAGTTGCCCGATGATCGGCAAGCCATATTGTATAAATGGATCTTCAAGAGGAAGACGGACGTTGATAGTAGTGTTACTATCTACAAAGCTCGACTTATGCAAAAAGGTTTTGACAAGTTCAAGGTGTTGACTACAATGAGATTTTCTCAACTGTAGCGATGCTTAAGTCTGTCCAAATCATGTTAGCAATTTCCACAATTTATGAAATTTGGCAAATGGATGTAAAACTGCATTCTGAATGGGTTTACGGAGGAAGAGTTGTATGTGATACAACCAGAAGGTTTTATCGATCCAAAGGAGCTAACAAAGTGTGCAAGCTCCAGCGATCCATCTATGGACTGGTGCAAGCATCTCGGAGTTGGAATATACGCTTTGATAAGTTGATCAAAGCATATAGTTTATCAGACTTGCGGTGAAGCTGTATTTACAAGAAAGTGAGTGGGAGCACTACTGACATTTCGATAAGTATATGTGAATGACATATTGTTGATCGGAAATAATGTAGAATTATTACGCAAAGCATAAAGGAGTGTTTGAAAGAAGTTTTTCAAAGAAAGACCTCGGTGAAGCTGCTTACATATTGAGCATCAAGATCTATAGAAATAGATCAAGATGCTTGATAAGTTTTTTCAATGAGTACATACCTTGACAAGATTTTGAAGTAGTTCAAAATGGAACAGTCAAAGAAAGAGTTCTTGCCTGTGTTACAAGGTGTGAAATTGAGTAAGACTCAAAACCCGACCACGGCAGAAGATAGAAAGAGAAAGAAAGTCATTCCCTATGCCTTAGCCATAGGTTCTATAAAGTATGCCATGTCTGTGTACCAGATCTATTGTATACCCTGCACTGAATTTGGCAAGGGAGTACAATAGTGATCTAGGAGTAGATCACTGGACAGCGGTCAAAATTATCCTTAGTGGAATAAGGATATGTTTCTCGATTATGGAAGTGACAAAAGGTTAGGTGCGTAAAGGGTTACGTCGATGCAAGTTTTGACACGATCTGGATGACTCTAAGTCTCGATCTAGATACATATTGAAAGTGGGAGCAATTAGCTAGAGTAGCTTAAATGCGAGAGCATTGTAGACATAGAAAAATTGCAAAATACATAACGGATCTAAATGTGAAAGACCCGTTGACTAAGACTCTCTCACAAGCAAAACATGATCACACTTTAGTACTCTTTGGGTATTAATCACATAGCAATGTGAACTAGATTACTGAATCTAGTAATCCCTTTGGGTGTTGGTCACATGGCGATGTGAACTATGGGTGTTAATCACATGATGATGTGAAACTATCGATGTTAATCACATGGTGATGTGATCTAGATTATTGACTCTAGTGCAAGTGGGAGACTGAAGGAAATATGCCCTAGAGGCAATAATAAAGTTATTATTTATTTCCTTATATCATGATAAATGTTTATTATTCATGCTAGAATTGTATTAACCGGAAACATAATACATGTGTGAATACATAGACAAAGCAGTGTCACTAGTATGCCTCTACTAGACTAGCTTGTTAATCAAAGATGGTTATGTTTCCTAACCATGAACAAGGAGTTGTTATTTGATTAACAAGGTCACATCATTAGTTGAATGATCTGATTGACATGACCCATTCCATTAGCTTAGCACACGATCGTTTTAGTATGTTGCTACTGCTTTTATCCATGACTTATACATGTTCCTGTAACTATGAGATTATGCAACTCCGTTTACGGAGGAACACTTTGGTGCTACCAAAGCGTCTGGCGTGGCGGGTGATTATAAAGGAGTACTACAGGTGTCTCCAAAAGGCAGATGTTGGGTTGGCGTATTTCGAGATTAGGATTTGTCACTCCGATTGTCGGAGAGGTATCTCTGGGCCCTCTCGGTAATGCACATCACTTAAGCCTTGCAAGCATTACAACTAATGAGTTAGTTGCGAGATGATGTATTACGGAACGAGTAAAGAGACTTGCCGGTAACAAGTTTGAACTAGGTATTGGATACCGACGATCGAATCTCGGGCAAGTAACATACCGATGACAAAGGAACAACGTATGTTGTTATGCGGTCCGACCGATAAAGATCTTCGTAGAATATGTAGGAGCCAATATGGGCATCCAGGTCCCGCTATTGGTTATTGACCGGAGGCGTGTCTCGGCCATGTCTACATTGTTCTCGAACCGTAGGGTCCGCACGCTTAAGGTTTCGATGGCGGTTATATTATGAGTTTATGAGTTTTGATGTACCGAAGGAGTTGAGTCCCGGATGAGATCGGGGACATGACGAGAGTCTCGAAATGGTCGAGACGTAAAGATCGATATATTGGACGACTATATTCGGAGTTCGGAAGGTTCCGAGTCATTCGGGTATTTTTGAGGGAGAGTTACGGAATTCGCCGGGAGTATATGGGCCTTATTGGGCCATACGGGAATAAGGAAAGAGGCCAAAAGGAAGAAGGCGCAGCCCTCTAGTCCAGGTGGACAGGGGTGCAGCCCCTTTTCCTTCCTCCTCTACCCTCTTTCCCTTCTCCTACTCCAACTAGGAAGGAGGAGTCCTACTCCGGTGGGAGTAGGACACCCCTTGCGCGCCTCTCCTAGGCGGCCGCACCCTCCCCTTGCTCCTTTATATACGGGGCAGGGGGCACCTCTAGACACACAAGAGACACAAGTTTGATCTACGGATCGTTCCTTAGCCGTGTGCGGTGCCCCCTCCACCATATTCCACCTCGGTCATACCGTCATGAAGCTTAAGCGAAGCCTGCGCCGTGAAACATCAAGATCGTCCTGCGCCCGTCGTCTTGACGGAACTCTCCTCGACACTCGGCTGGATCGAGTCTGAGGGACGTCATCGAGCTGTACGTGTGTCAAGAACTCGGGCGTCGAGTAACTGGCGCGGGATCGGTCGGATCGCGAGGAGAACGTACGACTACTTCCTCTACGTTGTGATCGCTTCCGCTTCGGGTCTACAAGGGTATGTAGACAACACTCTCCCCTCTTGTTGCTATTCATCACCATGATCTTGTGTGTGCGTAGGAAAATTTTTGAAATTACTACGTTCCCCAACAGGACTTCCAACAACAATTTCAAACATAAGCAACATACAATGGATAGACCTTTCGCACAACCAACTTGTCGACCCAATCCCAGAATCCATCACTACATTACAAAATCTTGTGTGGCTTGATCTCTCTAGCAATAACATGTTAGGTGTTATTCCAATAGACATGGGCAAGCTTAGGAGTCTAGAACGGTTGTTTCTCCAAAGAAACAAATTCTTTGGCTCTATACCAAGTAGCTTTGGTACTCTCAATAGGTTGGAGCAAATTGACTTGTCCAATAACCAGTTAAGTTCAATGGTACCCGAAAGTCTATTCAGCCTTGATAAGCTTGTCAAACTCAACCTATCTTTCAATTCTTTCATCGGTTCACTGCCGATGAATATTTCTGGGCTAATACAAACATATCAAATGGACCTATCTTCTAACTTATTTATAGGAAGCATCCCAGAATCAATTGGACAACTTGAGATGCTAGCCTATTTAAATCTATCACATAACTCGTTTGGAGGACCCATAGAAAACCCTCTTCAAAAGCTAACTAGCTTGGTGTCTTTAGATCTCTCCTTCAATAACCTATCCGGTACCATTCCTATGTTTCTTGCAAACTATACCGACTTGACTACCTTGAACCTCTCATTCAATAGACTAGAAGGACAAATACCACAGGGAGGTGTTTTCTCAAATCTCTTGGTGCAATCTTTGATTGGGAATGATGGGCTATGTGGTGCTCCACGCCTAGGATTTTTGCCATGTCTTGACAAATCTCATTCAAGTAATAGACACTTTCTAAAATTCATACTCCCAGTAGCCATGGTAGCTTTTGGCACTATTGCTATTTGCTTATACCTATGGATCAAGAAGAAAAACACGAATGCGGGAGAGGTCAATGTGTACGCTGACCCAACCGATGGAATAGGCCATCAAATAGTCTCCTACCATGAGCTCATTAGGGCCACAAATAATTTTAATGAAGATAACATGTTGGGATCTGGCAGCTTTGGAAAAGTCTTCAAGGGTCAACTGAATGGTTTGGTGGTCGCAATAAAAGTTCTTGACATGCAAATGGACCAGGCGATGAGAAGCTTCGATGCCGAGTGTCGTGTGCTTCGTATGGCACGACACCGCAACCTGATACGGATACTCAACACTTGTTCCAACCTAGACTTCAAAGCACTTGTACTTCAATACATGCCAAATGGTAGTTTAGATATGCTACTACACCAATCTCAGAGCATAGTGCACTTGGGGTTCCTTGAGAGGCTCAATATCATGCTTGACGTGTCGATGGCAATAGATTATTTGCACCATGAGCACTACGAGGTGATTTTGCACTGTGACTTGAAACCGAGCAACGTGTTGTTCAATGAGGCCATGACCGCGCATGTGGCAGATTTCGGCATTGCAAGAATGCTTTTAGGTGATGACAACTCCATGATTTGTGCAAGCATGCACGGAACAGTTGGTTACATGGCACCAGGTATTCAATTAGAAATTGTTAAACCATTGCCTAGGTTGACCATACATGCACGCTCTAAATTTTTTATGTTTGTTGTTTCTTGTGTAGAGTACGGATCTCTTGGAAAAGCATCACGCAAGAGCGATGTGTTCAGCTACGGGATCATGCTCCTCGAAGTCTTCACTGGAAGAAGACCCACGGATGTTATGTTTGAGGGAGAATTAACCATTAGGAAGTGGGTTCACGGCGCATTTCCAGCGGAGCTTGTGTGTGTCGCGGCTGACCAGCTATTCGAGGGCACTTCTTCTAGCAGCAACTTGGTTCATGGGTTTCTTATGCCGGTATTTGAGTTAGGTTTGCTCTGTTGCAGTGACTCGCCTGATCAGAGAACAGAGATGAGCAACGTGGTTGTGAGGTTGAAGAAGATTAAAGCAGAGTACACTAAGCTGACAGCAACGACATGTGTGGTGTGGCATAGAGATTAATATCCCTTGCTCCTGTCTCTCTTTCTCTCTCCATCGGTGCACCCGGCAGACAACCAGAGGCCGTCAATACCTGTACCATATTTATATATTAGACGTTTTTACAGTAGCTCTATCTATCAGGCTTCTACTTCCAAATAAGCTTTGAATTTCATCATAGTAGAACAAATCCCAAGGTGGTTTGCTATATGTAGCTGGCTCACGGTTTACTCTACTACTCGGTATGTTTACTTACTTCCAGTGATGTAATAGTATGTAAGAGAATTATGATATCATAAAGAAGGCAAGCTAATGTTAGCTTTCAATCGAAGCAAGCAGAAGTGAAGCATTTTTTCCTGTTAACATATAACAAAATACCAAAATAAAAGGTTCAATGCAACCATGTAATGCGCATAACACATCTAAAAAAATGAGAAATGCAATTCTGCAATACCCAGGACCTAGCTGATGCAGAACACAAGGGGATTAAAAATTACAATAAATTTACAAATTTCCAGAAATGAGGAAAACAGGGTACTAGTCCCGGTTCTCGAACCGGGACAAATCAAACGGGACTAAAGTCCAAAACCTTTAGTCCTGGTTTGCTTACTAACCGGGACAGGATGGGCTCCACGTGGCTGCTGCGGGGCGCCCAGGCAGGAGGACCTTTAGTCCCGGTTGGTAACACCAACCCGGAACAAAAGGCAGCCACGCGTCAGCAGCTCGCAGGCGTTGGGGTTTTTTATTTGAAAGGGGGCGGGGGGCGGTAGGGTGTTTTGGAGGGTTAATTTTTACGGGTTTCATATTGTGTTAGCTATAGCTACTACATATAGAGAGAAGTGACCACTCTTTCTCCGTGCTTGCTCGACGCTAGCTACTACATATAGAGAGAACTCGACGCTAGTAAGAAAATGAAGGAACCATTAATTACACAAGATTGCCATGAACATATACAGAGAGAAGTGACCTCTGTTTCTCCGAGATTCTTCGAACAACAAGTTTTCGTATATCTATCCGACGCTACTACATATATACAATATAACATCCCTGACAGCATCAAGAGCCAAAGTCCCATTGAATTTCCGTATGGTTTTCTCCGTCTTTATGTATGATGTGGTCACGAAAGAATCCCGTCAATTCCTCTTGAATTGCTCGTATGCGATCATGTGGTAGGAGTTCATCCCGCATCTACCACATCTAATTTAAAGAAGGGGGTCAATACATATATATGAATGATAATCAACACATTTGATGGTAATAAAATAAAATTGTGAATATTATTGTTTACGTACTTTAAATTGTTTGTCAGAGTAGCCCCACTCAGAGGTTGAGTGGCGGATGAACTCCCAAACGTAGTATCCACATAAATGATTCCGGCCTGCCTGCCACAAGCACTTTACGAGAATAGAGTTCAATCAAACCAATAATCAAGCATGATAATGGTATTAATGAAACAAGAATCAATGAGAGATGCGCGGAACTAGCTAGTACCACTTACTTTGGTGTGTGTAAATCGCAGCTCCTTCTGCAGACCCGAAACCATTATGGGGAACTTTTTCCAAACCCTGTCATGCAAAGAAAATGATTACTTAATATCAGGAAATGAACAAACTTGCCGATATGGTGCGATAATGATTGAACTTACTTCTGGAGCATTGCAGTCATGTCCGCATACTCCTGGGGATCTTTACGTCTCGAGTCTAAGATAGTTATTACTCCCCCATCAAGCTTAATCTCTAGCAGAATATAGTGGAAGTTGCACACGCATAACTCATCAGTTACATTACTATAACCTCGAGTAAGCCAAACCGAATATTCACAAGAAAGTAACACTCACTTGAAGTTGTAAGGAAAGAGTAGTTTTCCTTTGTTTTCATGTCGAAGGGACGATTTTAGCAAGTTGTTGTCAGTATCTTTGACTATGTTTCGAACCGTCCATTCATTTACGATATTTGGGCTAATGAACCCAATGTCATAGATTTGTCTTTTTACATTCAACGATCTTCAATCTGCATAATATATAGTGAGCATAATTATATATACATGCAATGAATGGGCTGAGCTATCTATACCTACTAATAAAGCAAGGGGCATTTCTCCGCTTTTTTCATCCGTCCACCATCAAATTTTTTTTCTAATCGAGGTGGTACTAAAGTTTTGTCCGTTCGTATATTACAACAGGAAAACACCAGATTACATACATGGGCCGCTCAAAGTGTGGAATAGGAAAGCCAGCCCAGTTATTTTCGGGTCCAAGTAGGTGGGAAAATCCTATTTGTCGCCGCAAGCGTGAGATAGTGGTCAATTCGCAGAGGGGGGCCAAGCTGGGCGGGCCTGTTTTTTTTTTTGTTTTGTGTGATGTTTCTGTTTTTCTTTTTTCGTTTCTTTCTCTTCCTGTTTGGTATTTTTTCCTTTCAAATTTTTCCTTTTTTTTGTAAATTCAAAATTTTCAAAACAAATCATAATATGATAAAAATTTGACTTTTTAAAAAATGTTTAGAATTATAAAATTTATTCCATTTTGAAAAATGTTCAAAATATTAAATATTTGTTCCCATTCCAAAATAGTCGCAAATCCACACAGGGCGCCTAAGCTGGGCTGAACCGTTTTGTTTTTTTGTTCTATGTTATGTAACTATTATTCTTATTCCATTTCTGTCTATTTTTCTTTCCTATTCTTTTGTATTTTTTCAAGTTTAATTTTCTTTCTCCCTTTTTTGTCTTAAATTCAAAAATTTCATAAAAGTTCATAATATAAAAAAAATTTATATTTCTACACCTACTAATAAAGCAAGGTGCATTTCTCTGCTTTTTTCATCCGTTCACCACCAAAAAGATTTTTTTTATTCGAGGTGGTACTAAAGTTTTGTCCGTTCGTCTTTGTAAAAGAAAACGTCAGATTACGTACATGAGCCGCTCAAAGTGTGGAATAGAAAAGCCAGTCCAGTTATTTTCGTGTCCAAGTAGGTGGGAGAACCCTATTTGTCACCCCGAGCATGAGATAGTGGTCAATTAGCACAGGGGGGCCTAGCTGGGCGGGCCCGTTTTGTTTTGTTTTGTGTGATGTTTCTATTTTTCTTTTTCGTTTCTTTCCCTTCCTCTTTGGTATTTTTTCCTTTCAATTTTTTCCTTTGTTGTAAATTCAACATTTTCAAAAAAAATCATAATATGATAAAAATTTGACTTTTAAAAAAAATGTTTAGAATTATAAAATTTATTCCATTTTGAAAATGTTCAGAACATTAAATATTTGTTCCCATTCAAAAATAGTCTCAAATTCGCATAGGGCGTCCGAGCTGGGATGAACCGTTTTGTTTCTTTGTTCTATGTTATGTTTCTATTATTCTTATTCCATTTATGTCTATTTTTCTTTCCTATTCGTTTGTATTTTTTTCAAGTTTAATTTTCTTTCTCCTTTTTTTTCATAAATTCAAAATTTTCACAAAAGTACCTAATATAGAAAAATTCTATTTTTTATAAGTGTTCGGGATTTTAAAATATATACGGTTTTGAAAAATGTTCAGAACATTAAATCTTTGTTCTCATTAAAAAATTGGTTTGGAATTTGAAAGCAATGTTCCTTTTTTTCTTTGTGTTTTCCAAAGTTGTTCGAGATTTTTTTTTAAATAATTTAAAAAATGTTCCAAATCTGAATAATATTCTTTTTAGTGAAATGTTTGCAAATTCAGAATAATGTCAAGAAACACATTTTCAAAATTTGTTCTGAATGTTCAAAATATGTTTCATTTTTCAACAAAATAACCAATTCAAAACATGTTCATGTTATCATAAAAGGTATATGTTTTGAAATAAAATTGTGAATTTTGAGTGTTTTACATTTTGTTGTATATTTATGAAAATGTAAAGAATTCCAAAAAAAATTGGGATCAAAATTATTCATGTTTTCAGGAATGTTCAACAATTTATATTTTTTAAACAGTTAAAATAATGTTTCCAATCTGACCTTAGAGTATGTTCTTAAAGGTTTGAGCTGACCATTGGTTGGTAGGACTCGTTTCTTTGAGTGGCTAGCAGCACGAAGTCGGGTCTTTGAGGGCATGATTTTGGTCCCTCAACTCATCTTTTTTTTTTGTCGTGCCTTACTAACACAGGTCGTCTTGGCGCCTGCCAGTGTGCGTCCCATGCGCTATTTTACGCAACTAGCGTCATATAGTAGCCCCCATGCAGTTGGTCCAAGAAAGAAATTGCTCCGTCGCATAGGTTGTATTATGCCTCAGCCGCGCTCCCCTATCGGGTCGTTCGAGGGAGCATTTTTTTTCCTTGGGCCAATAAAAGATTGCGAGCACACGAGCGCTAAAAATAATCAAAGAGAATAAACCCTAATAGAGAAGGGACATGGTGTCTGGTTATGCGCTAAATATGCTAATGAAATGAGATTTATGCGCTACAATTAGTAATCCATCCGGTCATGCCATCGTAAGAAAGAATGGTCAAAGCTACTGTGCCCCGAAGGTCACCACATAGCTACCAAATGAGGAGGTAGACACAACCCCTAGACAGAGGCGGACCCCAAGGAAAAAAGGCACAAGTTGGATGGTTGCCGCCACGCCGACTAACACCACCACTATTAAGACTCGCGGAACAAACATGCCCATGAGAAGACCACAACTCCTCTCTCTATTGCACCGCTATGGAGATCATTTTTGGTGGACACATCAATTATCTCTCCCATTGCTTCTCCAAAGAAACATCTCTCCCGTTGCAACGCACGGGCATATGTGCTAGTAGAGACTTAATTACAAAAGTACAGACAACATCAAGTCATGAGTTGCTTGTCGGGGGCGTCTTGATTGAATAATTGAAATAACTCCGCAAATTCAATTTGAAGATCTGTACTACCTCTAACGTTTTCAAATTTACATCATCGCCCAGGTAATCACCATGATTGGTACCGGGCAGTAGCCACGGAAGATTAGCGACGATATCGCTAGACACCTTGAGCGGGGGGCACGATTCCTTCTCCTATTAGCCGAGATGGGGAATTGTTTTCCCACTTTTTTTGTTTTGCTTCTAATCTTGTAGCACTGGAAGTACTTCCCGACTACCGCGTTTCTTCATATGTCCTTTCCACACAGCGGTCATAGTTGGTTTGCGGCGAAGGCGGTTGTGGTCGCTTCAGGGCATCCAGAATGCGCTTCACTTTCACCAGATCTATTGCTTCCTTCGGAGGTGGAGGTTTCTAATAATCACCAAGTGCAAGAAATCATCGTGACAATTTCCAAAGGTGGAAGTGATAAGCATGGAGTGTCGAACCCACAAGGAGCTAAAGGTTGTTGGAAATACGCCCTAGAGGCAATAATAAAATGGTTATTATTATATTTCTTTGTTCATGATAATTGTTTGTTGTTCATGCTATAATTGTATTAACCGGAAAGCGTAATACATGTGTGAATACATAGACCACAATATGTCCCTATAGTGAGCCTCTAGTTGACGAGCTCGTTGATCAATAGATGGTCATGGTTTCCTGACCATGGACATTGGATGTCATAACGGGATCACATCATTAGGAGAATGATGTGATGGACAAAACCCAATCCTAAGCATAGCACAAGATCGTGTAGTTCGTTTGCTAAGAGCTTTTCTAATGTCAAGTATCATTTCTTTAGACCATGAGATTGTGCAACTCCCGGATACCGTGGGAATGCTATGGGTGTACCAAACGTCACAACGTAACTAGGTGGCTATAAAGGTACACTACATGTATCTCCAAAAGTGTCTGTTGGGTTTGCACGAATCGAGACTAGGATTGGTCACTCTGTACGACAGAGAGGTATATCTGGGCCCACTCGGTAATGCATCATCATAATGAGCTCAATGTGTCTAAGGAGTTAGTCACGTGATCATGCATTACGGAACGAGTAAAGAGACTTGCCGGTAACGAGATTGAACGAGGTATTGGGATATCGACGATCGAATCTCAGGCAAGTGACATACCGGTTGACAAAGGGAATTGTATACGGGATTGATTGAATCCCCGACATCGTGGTTCATCCGATGAGATCATCGTGGAACATTTGAGAACCAACATGGGTATCCAGATCCCGCTATTGATTATTGGCCGGAGAGATGTCTCGGTCATGTCTGCATGATTCCCGAACCCGTAGGGTCTATACACTTAAGGTTCGGTGATGCTAGAGTTGTTATGGGAATTAATATGCAGGTACTGAATGTTGTTCGGAGCCCCGGATGAGATCCCGGACGTCACGAGGAGTTCCGGAATGGTCCAGAGATAAAGATTTATATATGGGAAGTCCTTAATCGGTTGCCGAAAATGTTTGGGGGTTTATCGGTATTTTACCGGGACCACCGAAAGGGTTCTGGGGGTCAACCGGGCGGGTCCACCTGCCCGAAGGGCCCTATGGGCTGAATATGGAGGGGAACCAGCCCTGAGGTGGGCTGGGCGCCAACCCCCTAGGGCCCATGCGCCTAGGGTTGGGGGGGGACCCTAAAGGTGGCGCCCTCCTTGGCTTGGGGGGCAAGCCTCCCGCCCTGGCCGCCGCCGCCCCTCTAGATCCATCTAGAGGGTGCCAGCCCCCCTCACCCTTTCCCCTATAAATAGAGGGGAGGTGGGAGGGCTGCCGCACCCTTCCCCTGGCGCAACCCTCTCCTTCCCCAACACCCCCTTCTCCGTAGTAGTGCTTGGCGAAGCGTGCCGGATAACTGCAAGCTCCACCACCACGCCGTCGTGCTGCCGGAGCTCTCCCTCAACTTCTCCTCTCCCCTTGCTGGACCGAGAATGAGGAGACGTCCCCGGGCAGTACGTGTGTTGAACGCGGAGGCACTGTCCGTTCGGCGCTAGATCGGATCTTCCGCATTTATCGCCGCGAGTACGACTCCGTCATCCGCATTCTAGTAATGCTTCCGCTTAGTGATCTTCAAAGGTATGAAGATGCACATTGTTGGGGAACGTAGTAATTTCAAAATTTTCCTACGCACACGCAAGATCATGGTGATGCATAGCAACGAGAGGGGAGAGTGTTGTCCACGTACCCTCGTAGACCGAAAGCGGAAGCATTAGAACAACGCGGTTGATGTAGTCGTACGTCTTCATGTCCCGTCCGATCAAGCACCGAAAGCCCCCGGGGGTTCCGGTAACCCCTCGGTACTCCGGTAAAATCCGGATTTCACCTGGAACACTTCCGATATCCAAATATAGGCTTCCAATATATCAATCTTCATGTCTCGACCATTTCGAGACTCCTCGTCATGTCCGTGATCACATCCGGGACTCCAAATAACCTTCGGTACATCAAAACTCATATACTCATAATATAACCGTCATTGAAACTTTAAGCGTGCGGACCCTACGGGTTCGAGAACTATGTAGACATGACTGAGACACGTTTCCGGTCAACAACCAATAGCGGAACCTGGATGCTCATATTGGCTCCTAAATTTTCTACGAAGATCTTTATCGGCCAGACCACATAATAACATACGTTGTTCCCTTTGTCATCGGTATGTTACTTGCCCGAGATTTGATCGTCGGTATCTCAATACCTAGTTCAATATCGTTGCTGGCAAGTCTCTTTACTCGTTTATGTTATGCATCATTCCGTAACTAACTCATTAGCTACATTGCTTGCAAGGCTTATAGTGATGTGCATTACCGAGAGGGCCCAGAGATACCTCTCCGACAATCGGAGTGACAAAACCTAATCTCAAAATACGCCAACTCAACATGTACTTCTGGAGACACCTGTAGAGCTCCTTTATAATCACCCAGTTACGTTGTGACGTTTGGTAGCACAGAAAGTGTTCCTCCGGTAAACGGGAGTTGCATAATCTTATAGTTGTAGGAACATGTATAAGTCATGGAGAAAGCAATAGCAACATACTAAACGATCAAGTGCTAAGCTAACGGAATGTGTCAAGTTAATCACATCATTCTCCTAATGATGTGATCCCGTTAATCAAATGACAACTCATGTCTATGGTTAGGAAACATAACCATCTTTGATTAATGAGCTAGTCAAGTAGAGGCATACAAGTGACATTATGTTTGTCTATGTATTCACACATGTATCATGTTTCTGATTAATACAAGTCTAGCATGAATAATAAACATTTATCATGATATAAGGAAATAAATAATAACTTTATTATTGCCTCTAGGGCATATTTCCTTCAGTCCCCCACTTGCACTAGAGTCAATAATCTAGATTACACAGTAATGATTCTAACACCCATGGAGCCTTGGTGCTGATCATGTTTTGCTTGTGGAAGAGGCTTAGTCAGCGGTGCGCAACATTCAGATCCGTATGTATCTTGCAAATCTCTATGTCTCCCACCTGGACTTGGTCCCAGATGGAATTGAAGCGTCTCTTGATGTGCTTGGTCCTCTTGTGAAATCTAGATTCCTTTGCCAAGGCAATTGCACCAGTATTGTCACAGAAGATCTTCATTGGTCCTGATGCACTAGTTATGACAGCTATATCGGAAATGAACTCCTTCATCCAGACTCCTTCATTTGCTGCTTCCGAAGCAGCTATGTACTCCGCTTCACATGTAGATCCCGCCACGACGCTTTGTTTAGATCTGCACCAACTAACAGCTTCACCGCTCAATATAAACACGTATCTGGTTTGCAATTTAGAATCGTCCGGATCAGTGTCAAAGCTTGCACCGACGTAACCATTTACGACTAGCTCTTTGTCACCTCCATAAACGAGAAACATATCCTTAGTCCTTTTCAGGTATTTCAGGATATTCTTGACCGCTGTCTAGTGATCCACTCCTGGATTACTTTGGTACCTCCCTGCTAAACTTATTGCTAAGCATACATCAGGTCTGGTACACAGCATTGCATACATGATAGAGCCTGACTCAAGTTAAGCATAGGGAACATCTTTCATTTTCTCTCTATCTTGTGCTATGGTCGGGCATTGAGTCTGACTCAACTTTCACACCTTGTAATACAGGCAAGAACCCTTTCTTTGCTTGATCCATTTTGAACTTTTTCAAAACTTTATCAAGGTATGTGCTTTGTGAAAGTCCAGTTAAGCGTCTTGATCTATCTCTATAGATCTTGATGCCTAATATGTAAGCAGCTTCACCGAGGTCTTTCATTGAAAAACTTTTATTCAAGTATCCTTTTATGCTATCCAGAAATTCTATATCATTTCCAATTAACAATATGTCATCTACATATAATATCAGAAATGCTACAGAGCTCCCACTCACATTCTTATAAATACATGCTTCTCCAAAAGTCTGTATAAAACCATATTCTTTGATCACACTATCAAAGCATTTATTCCAACTCCGAGAGGCTTGCACCAGTCCATAAATGGATCGCTGGAGCTTGCACACTTTGTTAGCACCTTTTGGATCGACAAAACCTTCTGGTTGCATCATATACAACTCTTCTTCTAGAAATCCATTCAGGAATGCAGTTTTGACATCCATTTGCCATATTTCATAACCATAAAATGCGGCAATTGCTAACATGATTCGGACAGACTTAAGCATCGCTACGGGTGAGAAAGTCTCATCATAGTCAACTCCTTGAACTTTTTGAAAACCTTTCGCAACAAGTCGAGCTTTGTAGACAGTTACATTATGATCAGCGTCTGTCTTCTTCTTGAAGATCCATTTATTCTCGATGGCTTGCCGATCATCGGGCAAGTCAACCAAAGTCCATACTTTGTTCTCATACATGGATCCCATCTCAGATTTCATGGCCTCAAGCCATTTTCTAGAATCTGGGCTCATCATCGCTTCCTCATAGTTCGTAGGTTCGCCATGTTCAAGTAATATGACTTCCAGAATAGGATTACCGTACCACTCTAGTTCGGATCTTACTCTGGTTGACCTACGAGGTTCGGTAGTAACTTGATCTGAAGTTTCATGATCAATATCATTAGCTTCCTCAATGATTGGTGTAGTTGTCATAGGAACCGATTTATGTGATAAACTATTTTTCAATAAGGGAGCAAGTACAATTACCTCATTAAGTTCTACTTTCCTCCCACTCACTTATTTCGATAGAAACTCCTTCTGTAGAAAGGATCCGAATTTAGCAACAAAAGTCTTGCCTTCAGATCTGTGATAGAAGGTGTACGCAATAGTCTATTTTGGGTATCCTATGAAGACACATTTCTCCGATTTGGGTTTGAGCTTATCTGGTTGAAGTTTCTTCACATAAGCATCGCAACCCCAAACTTTAAGAAACGACAACTTTGGTTTCTTGCCAAACCACAGTTCATAAGGCGTCGTCCCAACGGATTTTGATGGTGCCCTAGTTAACGTGAATGCGGCCGTCTCTAAAGCATAACACCAAAACGATAGCGGTAAATCAGTAAGAGACATCATAGATCGCACCATATCTAGTAAAGTACGATTACGACGTTCGGACACACCATTACGCTGTGGTGTTCCGGGTGGCGTGAGTTGCGAAACTATTCCGCATTGTTTCAAATGTAAACCAAACTCGTAACTCAAATATTTTCCTCCACGATCGGATCATAGAAACTTTATTTTCTTGTTACGATGATTTTCCACTTCACTCTGAAATTCTTTGAACTTTTCAAATGTTTCAGACTTGTGTTTCATTAAGTAGATATACCCATATCTGCTCAAATCATCTGTGAAAGTGAGAAAGTAACGATACCCGTCGCGAGCCTCAATATTCATTGGACCACACACATCAGTATGTATGATTTCCAACAAATCAGTTGCTCGCTCCATAGTTCCGGAGAACGGTGTTTTAGTCATCTTGCCCATGAGGCACGGTTCGCAAGTACCAAGTGATTCATAATCAAATGATTCCAGAAGTCCATCAGTATGGAGTTTCTTCATGCGCTTTACACCAATATGACCCAAGCGGCGATTGCCACAAATAAGTTGCACTATCATTATCAACTCTGCATCTTTTGGCTTCAACATTATGAATATGTGTATAACTACTATCGAGATTTAATAAAAATAGACCACTCTTCAAGGGTGCATGACCATAAAAGATATTACTCATATAAATAGAACAACCATTATTCTCTGATTGAAATGAATAACCGTCTCGCATCAAACAAGATCCAGATACAATGTTCATGCTTAACACTGGCACCAAATAACAATTATTCAGGTCTAAAACTAATCCCGAAGGTAGATGTAGAGGTAGCATGCCGACCGCGATCACATCGACTTTGGAACCATTTCCCATGCGCATCGTCACCTCGTCCTTAGCCAATCTTCACTTAATCCGTAGTCCCTGTTTCGAGTTGCAAATATTAGCAAGCAGAACCAGTATCAAATACCAGTGCTCTGCGAGCATTAGTAAGGTACACATCAATAACATGTATATCACATATACCTTTGTTCACCTTGCCATCCTTCTTATCCGCCAAATACTTGGGGCAGTTCGCTCAAATGACGAGTCGCTTGCGGTAGAAGCACTCGATCTCGGCTTAGGTCCAGATTTGGGTTTCTTCCCTTGAGCAGCAACTTGTTTGCTGTTCTTCTTGAAGTTCCCCTTCTTCTTCCCTTTACCCTTTTTCTTGAAACTGGTGGTTTTATTGACCATCAACACTTGATGCTCCTTTTTGATTTCTACCTCCGCAGCTTTTAGCATTGCGAAGAGCTCGGGAATAGTCTTGTTCATCCCTTGCATATTATAGTTCATCACGAAGCTCTTGTAGCTTGGTGGCAGTGATTGAAGAATTATGTCAATGACACTATCATCAGGAAGATTAACTCCCAGTTGAATCAAGTGATTGCAATACCCAGACATTTTGAGTATATGTGCACTTACAGAACTGTTCTCCTCCATCTTGCAGCTATAGAACTCATTGGAGACTTCATATCTCTCAATCCCGGCATTTGCTTGAAATATTAACTTCAATCCTAGAACATCTCATATGCTCTATGACGTTCAAAACGTCATTGAAGTCCCGGTTCTAAGCCGTAAAGCATGGCACACTGAACTATAGAGTAGTCATCAACACGCGACTGTCAGGCATTCACAATGTCTCCAGTTGCTGGCGCAGGTGGTACACCTAAAGGTGCTTCCAGGATGTAATTTTTCTGTGCAGCAATGGGGATAATCCTCAAATTACGGACCCAGTCCGTGTAATTGCTACCATCTTCTTTCAACTTAGCTTTCTCAAGGAAAGCATTAATATTCAACGGAACAACAGCACGAGCCATCTATCTACAACAAACATAGACGAGCAAAATACTATCAGGTACTAAGTTCATGATAATTTTAAGTTCAATTAATCATATTACTTAAGAACTCCCACTTAGATGGACATCCCTCTAATCATCTAAGTGATCACGTGATCCAAATCAACTAAACCATGTCCGATCATCACGTTAGATGGAGTAGTTTTCAATGGTGAACATCACTATGTTGATCATATCTACTATATGATTCACGTTCGACCTTTCGGTCTCAGTGTTCCAAGGCCATATCTGTATATGCTAGGCTCGTCAAGTTTAACCTGAGTATTCTGCGTGTGCAACTATTTTGCACCCATTGTATTTGAACGTAAAGCCTATCACACCCGATCATCACGTGGTGTCTCAGCACGAAGAACTTTCGCAACGGTGCATACTCAGGAAGAACACTTATGCCTTGAAATTTAGTGAGAGATCATCTTATAATGCTACCGTTAATCAAAGCAAAATAATATTCATAAAGGATAAATATCACATGCAATCAATATAAGTGATATGATATGGCCATCATCATCTTGTGCTTGTTATCTCCATCTCCGAAGCACCGTCATGATCACCATTGTCACCGGCGCGACACCTTGATCTTCATCGTAGCATCATTGTCGTCTCGCCAACTATTGCTTCTACGACTATCGCTATCGCTTAGTGATAAAGTAAAGCAATTACAGGGCGATTGCATTGCATACAATAAAGTGACAACCATATGGCTCCTGCCATTTGCCGATAACTCGGTTACAAAACATGATCATCTCATACAATAAAATATAGCATCATGTCTTGACCATATCACATCACAACATGCCCTGCAAAAACAAGTTAGACGTCCTCTACTTTGTTGTTTCAAGTTTTGCGTGGCTGCTACGGGCTGAGCAAGAATCATTCTTACCTACGCATCAAAACCACAACAATAGTTCGTCAAGTTAGTGTTTTTTTAACCTTCTCAAGGACCGGGTGTAGCCACACTCGGTTCAACTAAAGTTGGAGAAACTGACACCCGCCAGCCACCTGTGTGCAAGGCACGTCGGTAGAACCAGTCTCACGTAAGCGTACGTGTAATATCGGTCCGGGCCGCTTCATCCAACAATACCGCCAAACCAAAGTATGACATGCTGGTAAGCAGTATGACTTGTATCGCCCACAACTCACTTGTGTTCTACTCGTGCAGATAACATCTACGCATAAACCTGGTTGTTATTCCACTGTTGGGTAACGTAATTTCTCCACTAGGGCCCATGAGGCCTAATAAACCCCCCAGGGGGTTCCGGTAACCCCCCGGTACTCCGGTATATGTCCGAAACCTTCTGAAACCATTCCGAAACCATTCTGGTGTCCGAACATAGTCATCCAATATATCGATCTTTACGTCTCGACCATTTCGAGAATCCTCGTCATGTCTGTGATCATATCCGTGACTCCGAACTACATTCCGTACATCGAAACACAAAAACTCATAATACCGATCGTCACCAAACTTTAAGCGTGCGGACCCTACGGGTTCGAGAACTATGTAGACATGACTGAGACACGTCTCCGGTCAATAACCAATAGCAGAACCTGGATGCTCATATTGGTTCCCACATATTCTACGACGATCTTTTCGGTCAAACCGCATAACTACATATGTTGTTCCCTTTGTCATCGGTATGTTACTTTCCCGAGATTCGATCGTCGGTATCTCAATACCTAGTTCAGTCTCGCCAGCAAGTCTCTTTACTCGTTATATAATGCATCATCCCGCAACTAACTCATTAGTCACATTGCTTGCAAGGCTTATAATGATGTGCATTACCGAGAGGGCCCAGAGATACCTCTCCGACAATCGGAGTGACAAATCCTAATCTCGAAATATGTCAACTCAACAAGTACCTTCAGAGACACCTGTAGAGCACCTTATAATCACCCAGTTATGTTGTGACGTTTGGTAGCACACAAAGTGTTCCTCCGGTAAGAGGGAGTTACATAATCTCCGACAAGTTCTACAGTTGTAAGATGGAGGAAAACAGTTCTGTCAGTGAGCATATACTCACTATGTCTGGGTTACACAACCGCTTGTCTCAATTGGGAGTTAATCTCCCAGATGACTCGGTCATTGACAGGATCCTCCAGTCGCTCCCACCTAGCTACAAGAGCTTTGTGATGAACTACAATATGCAGGGGATGGAGAAGTCCATTCCTGAGTTATATTCAATGCTGAAATCAGTGGAGGTGGAAATCAAAAAGGAACATCAAATGTTGATGGTGAATAAGACCACTAGTTTCAAGAAAGGCAAGGGTAAAAAGAACTTCAAGAAGGACGCCAAGGGAGTTGGCGCGCCCGGTAAATCAGTTGCCGGGAAGAAGCCAAACAATGGACCCAAGCCCGAGACTCAGTGCTTTTATTGCAAGGGAAATGGTCAGTGGAAGCGGAACTGCCCCAAGTGTTGGGGAACGTAGTAATTTCAAAAATTTCCTACGCACACGCAAGATCATGGTGATGTATAGCAACGAGAGGGGAGAGTGTTGTCTACATACCCTTGTAGACCGAAGCGGAAGCGATCTGGCGTAGAGGAAGTAGTCGACGTTCTCCTCGCGATCCGACCGATCCGGCGCCGTTACTCCGCGCCCCGAGTTCTTGACACACGTACAGCTCGATGGCGTCCCTCGTACTCGATCCAGCCGAGTGTCGAGGAGAGTTCCGTCAAGACGACGGCGTGGTGACGATCTTGATGTTTCACGGCGCGAGGCTTCGCCTAAGCTTCATGACGGTATAACCGAGGTGGAATATGGTGGAGGGGGCACCGACACGGCTAAGGAGCGATCCAAAGATCAAACTTGTGTGTTCCAAGGTGCCCCCTGCCCCGTATATAAAGGAGGGAGGGGGAGGCCGGCCGGCTTAGAGGAGGAGGCGGGGAGGAGTCCTACTCCACGGGAGTAGGACTCCCCCTCTTCCTAGTTGGAATAGGATTGGGGAGGGAAAGAGGAAAGAGGCGCGCCCCCCTCCTTGTCCTATTCGGACTGGGGGGAGAGGGCGGCCACCTCTGGCCGGCCCCTCCTCTTCTCCCTCGAGGCCCACCGAGGCCCATTTACTTCCCGGGGTTCGGTAACCTCCGGTACTCGATAAATTCCGTTTTACCGGAACCATTCGAACTCCAAACATAGGCTTCCAATATATCAATCTTTATGTCTCGACCATTCGAGACTCCTCGTCATGTCCGTGATCACATCCGGGACTCGAACTTCTTCGGTACATCAAAATACATAAACTCATAATAAGCATCATCGAAACCTTAAGCGTGCGGACCCTACGGTTCGAGAACAATGTAGACATGACCTAGAACTATTCACGGTCAATAACCAACAGCGGGACCTGGATGCCCATATTGGTTCCTACATATTCTCGAAGATCTTTATCGGTCAGACCGCATAACAACATCGTTGTTCCTTTGTCATCGGTATGTTACTTGCCCGAGATTCGATCGTCGGTATCAATACCTAGTTCAATCTCGTTACCGCAAGTCTCTTTACTCGTTCCGTAATACATCATCTCACAACTAACTCATTAGTTGTAGTGCTTGCAAGGCTTCAGTGATGTGTATTACCGAGAGGGCCAGAGATACCTCTCCGACAATCGGAGTGACAAAACCTAATCTCAAATCGCCAACCCAACATCCGCCTTTGGAGACACCTGTAGTACTCCTTTATAATCACCCGATTACGTTGTGACGTTTGGTAGCACCAAAGTGTTCCTCCGTAAACGGAGTTGCATAATCTCATAGTTATAGGAACATGTATAAGTCATGGATAAAAGCAGTAGCAACATACTAAGCGATCGTGTGCTAAGCTAACGGAATGGGTCATGTCAATCAGATCATTCTACTAATGATGTGACCTCGTTAATCAAATAACAACTCTTTGTTCATGGTGGGAAACATAACCATCTTTGATTAACAAGCTAGTCTAGTAGAGGCATACTAGTGACATCTTGTTTGTCTATGCATTCACACATGTATCATGTTTCCGGTTAATACAATTCTAGCATTAATGATAAACATTTATCATGAAATAAGGAAATAAATAATAACTTTATTATTGCCTCTAGGGCATATTTCCTTGATCTCCCACTTGCACTAGAGTCAATAATCTAGATCACATCACCATGTGATGAACATCGATAGTTCACATCATCATGTGATTAACACCCATAGTTCACATCGCCATGTGACCAACACCCAAAAGGTTTACTAGATTCAGTAATCTAGTTCACATCGCTATGTGATTAACACCCAAAGAGTACTAAAGTGTGATCATGTTTTGCTTGTGAGAGAGTCTTAGTCAACGGGTATTTCACATTCAGATCCGTTATGTATTTTGCAATTTTTCTATGTCTACAATGCTCTGCACGAAGCTACTCTAGCTAATTGCTCCCACTTTCAATATGTATCTAGATCGAGACTTAGAGTCATCGGATCGGTGTCAAAACTTGCATCGGCGTAACCCTTTACGGCGAACCTTTTGTCACTTCCATAATCGAGAAACATATCCTTATTCCACTAAGGATAATTTTGACCGCTGTCCAGTGATCTACTCCTAGATCACTATTGTACTCCCTTGCCAAACTCGGTGCAGGGTATACAATAGATCTGGTACACAGCATGGCATACTTTATAAAACCTATGGCCAAGGCATAGGGAATGACTTTCATTCTCTTTCTATCTTCTGCCGTGGTCGGGTTTTGAGTCTTACTCAATTTCACACCTTGTAACACAGGCAAGAACTCTTTCTTTGACTGTTCCATTTTGAACTACTTCAAAATCTTGTCAAGGTATGTACTCATTGAAAAAACTTATCAAGCATCTTGATCTATCTCTATAGATCTTGATGCTCAATATGTAAGCAGCTTCACCGAGGTCTTTCTTTGAAAAACTCCTTTCAAACACTTCCTTATGCTTTGCAGAATAATTCTACATTATTTCCGATCTACAATATGTCATTCACATATACTTATCAGAAATGTTGTAGTGCTCCCACTCACTTTTTAGTAAATACAGGCTTCACCGTAAGTCTGTGTAAAACTATATGCTTTGATCAACTCATCAAAGCGTATATTCCAACTCCGAGATGCTTGCACCAGTCCATAGATGGATCGCTGGAGCTTGCATACTTTGTTAGCTCCCTTTGGATCGATAAAACCTTCTGGTTGCATCATATACAACTCTTCCTCCTAAAACCCATTCAGGAATGCAGTTTTTACATCCATTTGCCAAATTTCATAAATTGTGGCAATTGCTAACATGATTTGGACAGACTTAAGCATCGCTACAGTTGAGAAAATCTCATTGTAGTCAACACCTTGAACTTGTCAAAAACCTTTTTGCGACAAGTCGAGCTTTGTAGATAGTAACACTACTATCAGCGTCCGTCTTCCTCTTGAAGATCCATTTATTTTCTATGGCTTGCCGATCATTGGGCAACGCCACCAAAGTCCACACTTTGTTCTCATACATGGATATCATCTCAGATTTCATGGCCTCAAGCCATTTCGCGGAATCTGGGCTCATCATCGCTTCCTCATAGTTCGTAGGTTCATCATGGTCTAGTTACATGACTTCCAGAACAGGATTACCGTACCACTCTGGTGCGGATCTCACTCTGGTTTACCTACGAGATTCGGTAGTAACTTGATCTGAAGTTTTATGATCATCATCATTAACTTCCTCACTAATTGGTGTAGGTGTCACAGGAACCAATTTCTGTGATGAACTACTTTCCAATAAGGGAGCTAGTACCTCATCAAGTTCTACTTTCCTCCCACTCACTTCTTTCGAGAGAAACTCCTTCTCTAGAAAGGATCCATCTTAAGCAACGAATATCTTGCCTTCGGATCTGTGATAGAAGGTGTACCCAACAATTTCCTTTGGGTATTCTATGAAGACGCACTTCTCCGATTTGGGTTCGAGCTTATCAGCATGAAACTTTTCACATAAGCATCGAAACTCCAAACTTTAAGAAACGACAACTTGGGTTTCTTGCTAAACCACAGTTCATATAGTGTCGTCTCAACGGATTTAGATGGTGCCCAATTTAACGTGAATGTAGCTGTCTCTAATGCATGATCCCAAAACGATATTGGTAAATCAGTAAGAAACATCATAGATTGTACTATATCCAATAAAGTACGGTTATGACGTTCGGACACACCATTATGATGTGGTGTTCCAGGTGGCATGAATTTGTGAAACTATTCCACATTGTTTTAATTGAAGACCAAACTCGTAACTCAAATATTTGTCTCCGCGATCAGATCGTAGAAATCTTATTTTCTTGTCACGATGATTTTTCCACTTCACTCTGAAATTCTTTGAACCTTTCAACTATTTCAGACTTATGTTTCATCAAGTAGATATACCCATATCTGCTCAAATCATCTGTGAAGGTCAGAAAATAACGATACCCACCGTGAGCCTTAACACTCATTGGATCGCATACATCGGTATGTATTATTTCCAATAAGTCGGTTGCTCGCTCCACTGTTCCGGAGAACGGAGTCTTAGTCATCTTGCCCATGAGGCATGGTTCGCAAGCATCAAGTGATTCATAATCAAGTGATTCCAAAATCCCATCAGTATGGAGTTTCTTCATGCGCTTTACACCAATATGACATACACGGCAGTGCCACAAATAAGTTGCACTATCATTATTAACTTTGCATCTTTTGGTTTCAATATTATGAATATGTGTATCACTACGATCGAGATCCAATGAACCATTTTCATTGGGTGTGTAACCATATAAGGTTTTATTCATGTAAACAGAACAACAGTTTATTCTCTTACTTAAATGAATAACCGTATTGCAATAAACACGATCAAATCATATTCATGCTCAACGTAAACACCAAATAACATTTATTTATGTTCAACACTAATCCCGAAAGTATAGGGAGTGTGCGATGATGATCATATCAATCTTGAAACTACTTTCAACACACATCGTCACTTCACCCTTAACTAGTTTCTGTTTATTCTGCAACTCCTGTTTCGAGTTACTACTCTTAGCAACTGAACCAGTACCAAATACCGAGGGGTTGCTATAAACACTAGTAAAGCACACATCAAACACCTGTATATCAAATATACCCTTTTTCACTTTGCCATCCTTCTTATCCACCAAATATTTAGGGCAGTTTCGCTTCCAGTGACCATTTCCTTTGCGATTGTAAGCACTTTCGGTTTCAGGCTTTGGTTCAGCTTTGGGCTTCTTCGTGGGAGTGACAACTTGCTTGTCAATCTACTTGAAGTTCCCCTTTCTTTCCCTTTGCCCTTTTCTTGAAACTAATGATCTTGTCAACCATCAACACTTGATGCTCTATCTTGATTTCTACCTTCGTCGATTTCAACATCACGAAGAGCTCGGGAATCATTTTCGTCATCCCTTGCATACTATAGTTCATCACGAAGTTCTACTAACTTGGTGATGGTGACTAGAGAATTCTGTCAATCACTATCTTATCTGGAAGATTAACTCCCACTTGATTCAAGCGATTGAAGTACCTGGACAATCGAGCACATGCTCACTAGTTGAGCGATTCTCCTCCATCTTTTAGCTATAGAACTTGTTGGAGACTTCATATCTCTCAACTCGGTATTTGCTTGAAATATTAACTTCAATTCTGGAACATCTCATATGGTCCATGATGTTCAAAACATCTTTGAAGTCCCGATTCTAAGCCATAAAGCATGGTGCATAAAACTATCAAGTAGTCATCATCTTGAGCTAGCCAAGCGTTCATAACGTCGCATCCGCTCCTGCAATAGGTCATCACCTAGCGGTGCATTAAGGACATAATTCTTACGTGCAGCAATGAGGATAAACCTCGATCACGGATCAAATCCGCATCATTGCTACTAACATTTTTCAACACAATTTTCTCTAGGAACATATCAAAATAAACATATGAAAGCAATAACGCAAGCTATTGATCTTACAACATAATTTGCAAAATACTACCAGGACTAAATTCATGATAAATTTAAGTTCAATTAATCATATTACTTAAGAACTCCCACTTAGATAGACATCTCTAGTCATCTAAGTGATCACGTGATCCAAATCAACTAAACCATAACCGATCATCACGTGAGATGGAGTAGTTTTCAATGGTGAACATCTTATGTTGATCATATCTACTATATGATTCACGCTCGACCTTTCGGTCTCCGTGTTCGAGGCCATATCTGCATATGCTAGGCTCGTCAAGTATAACCCGAGTATTCTGCGTGTGCAAAACTGGCTTGCACCCGTTGTAGATGGACGAGAGCTTATCACACCCGATCATCACGTGGTGTGCGGGCACGACGAACTTTGGCAGCGGTGCATACTCGGGAGAACACTTCTTGATAATTTAGTGAGAGATCATCTTATAATGCTACCGTCAATCAAAGCAAGATAAGATGCATAAAGGATAAACATCACATGCAAATCAATATAAGTGATATGATATGGTCATCATCATCTTGTGCTTCGTGATCTTCATCTCCGCAGCACCATCATGATCACCATCGTCACCGCGCGACACCTTGATCTCCATCGTAGCATCGTTGTCGTCTTGCCAATCTTATGCTTCTCGACTATCTCTACCACTTAGTGATAAAGTAAAGCATTACAGTAGCGATTGCATTGCATACAATAAGCGACAACCATATGGCTCCAGCTAGTTGCCGATAACCCGGTTACAAAACATGATCATCTCATACAATAAAATATAGCATCATGTCTTGACCATATCACATCACAACATGCCCTGCAAAAACAAGTTAGGCGTCCTCTACTTTGTTGTTGCAAATTTTACGTGGCTGCTACGGGCTTAAGCAAGAACCAATCTCACCTACGCATCAAAACCACAGCGATACTTCGTCAAATAGACTCCGTTTTAACCTTCTCAAGGACCGGGCGTAGCCACACTCAGTTCAACTAAAGTGAGAGAGACAGACACCCACCGGTCACCTTTAAGCAGCGAGTGCTCGTGGCGGTGAAACCAGTCTCGCGTAAGCGTCTGGCGTAATGTCGGTCTGGGCCGCTTCATCTCACAATACCGCTGAACCAAAGTATGACATGCTGGTAGGTAGTATGACTTGTATCGCCCACAACTCACTTGTGTTCTACTCGTGCAAAACATCAAACCATAAAAACCTAGGCTCGGATGCCTTTGTTGGGGAGCGTAGTAATTTCAAAATTTCCTACGCACACGCAAGATCATGGTGATGTATAGCAACGAGAGGGAGAGTGTTGTCTACATACCCTTGTAGACCCGGCGGAAGCGATCTGGCGTAGAGGAAGTAGTCGACGTTCTCCTCGCGATCCGACCGATCGGCGCGTTACTCCGACGCCCGAGTTCTTGACACACGACAGCTCGATGGCGTCCCTCGTACTCGATCCAGCCGAGTGTCGAGGGAGAGTTCGTCAAGACGACGGCGTGGTGGCGATCTTGATGTTTCACGGCGAGAGGCTTCGCCTAAGCTTGATGACAGTATAACCGAGGTGGAATATGGTGGAGGGGGCACCGACACGGCTAAGGAACGATCCAAAGATCAAACTTGTGTGTTCAAGGTGCCCCCTGCCCCGTATATAAAGGAGGGAGGGGGAGGCCGGCCGGCTTAGAGGAGGCGCGGGAGGAGTCCTACTCCTACAGGAGTAGGACTCCCCTCTTCCTAGTTGGAATAGGATTGGGGGAGGGAAGAGGAAGAGGCGCGCCCCCCCTTGTCCTATTCGGACTGGGGGAGAGGGCGCTGCCACCTCCTGGCCGGCCCTCCTCTTCTCCCTCGAGGCCCACCGAGGCCCATTTACTTCCGGGGTTCGGTAACCTCCGGTACTCGATAAATTCCGTTTTCGCCGGAACCATTCGAACTCCAAACATAGGCTTCCAATATATCAATCTTTATGTCTCGACCATTTCGAGACTCCTCGTCATGTCCGTGATCACATCCGGGACTCGAACTTCTTGGTACATCAAAATACATAAACTCATAATAAGCATCATGAAACCTTAAGCGTGCGGACCCTACGGTTCGAGAACAATGTAGACATGACCTAGAACTATTCACGGTCAATAACCAACAGCGGACCTGGATGCCCATATTGGTTCCTACATATTCTACGAAGATCTTTATCGGTCAGACCGCATAACAACATACGTTGTTCCCTTTGTCATCGGTATGTTACTTGCCCGAGATTCGATCGTCGGTATCCAATACCTAGTTCAATCTCGTTACCGGCAAGTCTCTTTACTCGTTCCGTAATACATCATCTCACAACTAACTCATTAGTTGTAGTGCTTGCAAGGCTTCAGTGATGTGTATTACCGAGAGGGCCCAGAGATACCTCTCCGACAATCGGAGTGACAAAACCTAATCTCGAAATACGCCAACCCAACATCTGCCTTTGGAGACACCTGTAGTACTCCTTTATAATCACCCAGTTACGTTGTGACGTTTGGTAGCACCCAAAGTGTTCCTCCGTAAGCGGAGTTGCATAATCTCATAGTTATAGGAACATGTATAAGTCATGGATAAAAGCAGTAGCAACATACTAAACGATCGTGTGCTAAGCTAACGGAATGGGTCATGTCAATCAGATCATTCTACTAATGATGTGACCTCGTTAATCAAATAACAACTCTTTGTTCATGGTCAGGAAACATAACCATCTTTGATTAACAAGCTAGTCTAGTAGAGGCATACTAGTGACATCTTGTTTGTCTATGCATTCACACATGTATCATGTTTCCGGTTAATACAATTCTAGCATGAATGATAAACATTTATCATGAAATAAGGAAATAAATAATAACTTTATTATTGCCTCTAGGGCATATTTCCTTCACCAAGTACTTAGCGGATAAGAAGGCCGGCAACACCAAAGGTATATATGATATACATGTTATTGATGTGTACCTTAGAAGTACTCCTAGTAGCTCCTGGGTATTTTATACCGGTGCGGTTGCTCATATTTGTAACTCAAAACAGGAGCTGCGGAACAAGCGAAGACTGGCGAAGGACGAGATGGCGATGTGCGCTGGGAATGGTTCCAAGGTCGATGTGATCACCGTCGGCACGCAACCTCTACATTTACCTAAGGGATTAGTTTTAAACCTCAATAATTGTTATTTAGTGCCAGCTTTGAGCATGAACATTGTATCTGTATCTCGTTTAATGCCAGATGGCTACTCATTTAAATATGAGAATAATGGTTGTTCTATTTATATGGGACACATGTTTTATGGTCATGCCCCGCTGGTCAATGGTTTATTCTTATTGAATCTCGAATGTGATGTTACACATATTCATAGTGTGAATACCAAAATATGTAAGGTTAATAATGATAGTCCCACATACTTGTGGCACTGCCGCTTTGGTCACATTGGTGTCAAATGCATGAAGAAACTCCATGCAGATGGACTTTTGGAGTCTCTTGATTATGAATCATTTGACACGTGCGAACCATGCCTCATGGGCAAGATCACCAAGACTCCATTCTCTGGAACAATGGAGCGAGCAACCAACTTGTTGGAAATAATACATACTGGTGTGTGCGATCCAATGAGCGTTGAAGCTCGCGGTGGCTATTGTTATGTTCTCACCCTCACTGATGACTTAAGTAGATATGGGTATGTCTACTTAATGAAACATAAGTCTGAGACCTTTGGAAAGTTCAATGAATTTCAGAGTGAGGTGGAGAATCAACGTGACAGGAAACTAAAGTTCTTACGATCAGATCATGGAGGAGAATATTTAAGTCACGAGTTTGGTACGCACTTAAGGAAATGTGGAATTGTTTCACAACTCACGCCGCCTGGAACACCTCAGCGTAATGGTGTGTCCGAACGTCGTAATCGCACTCTATTGGACATGGTGCGATCTATAATGTCTCTTACCAATTTACCGCTATCATTTTGTGGTTATGCTTTAGAGACAACCACATTCACTTTAAATAGGGCACCGTCTAAATCCGTTGAGACGACACCGTATGAATTATGGTTTGGAAAGAAACCTAAGTTGTCGTTTCTAAAAGTTTGGGGATGCGATGCTTATGTCAAGAAACTTCAACTTGAAAAGCTCAAAACCAAATCGGAAAATGCGTCTTCATAGGATACCCTAAGGAAACCATTGGGTATACCTTCTACCTCAGATTCGAAGGCAAGGTCTTTGTTGCCAAGAACGGATCCTTTCTGGAGAAAGAGTTTCTCTCGAAAGAAGTAAGTGGGAGGAAAGTAGAACTTGATGAAGTACTACCTCTTGAACCGGAAAGTAGCGCAGCTCAAGAAGATGTTTCGGTGGTGCCTGCACCGACTAGAGAAGAAGTTAATGATGATGATCAAGGAACTTCAGGTCAAGTTGCTACTGAACTTCGTAGGTCCACAAGGACACGTTCCACACCAGAATGGTATGGCAACCCTGTCCTGGAAATCATGTTGTTAGACAACGTTGAACCTTCGAACTATGATGAAGCGATGGCGGGCTCAGATTCCAACAAATGGCTTGAAGCCATGAAATCTGAGAAAGGATCTGAGGGAGTCCTGGACTAGGGGGTGTCCGGACTGCCGGACTATCAATATCCACCGGACTCCCAGACTACGAAGATAGAAGATTGAAGACTCCGGCTCATGTCCGGAAGGTACTTTCCTTGGCGTGGAAGGCAAGCTTGGCGATACGGATATGTAGATCTCCTACCATTGTAACCGACTCTGTGTAACCCTAGCCTCTCCGGTGTCTATATAAACCGGAGGGATTTATTCCGTAGGACACAACATTACATCTCAACAATCATACCATAGGCTAGCTTTTAGGGTTTAGCCTCCTTGATCTCGTGGTAGATCTACTCTTGTACTACCCATATCATCAATATTAATCAAGCGGGGCGTAGGGTTTTACCTCCATTGAGAGGGCCCGAACTGGGTAAAACATTGTGTCCTCGTCTCTTGTTATCATCCGCCTAGACGCGATTCGGGACCCCTACCGAGATCCGCCGGTTTTGACACCGACATTGGTGCTTTCACCGAGAGTTCCTCTGTGTCGTCCCGATAGGCTCGATGGCATCTTCAACCATCAACGCTGTCGTGGTGAGACTTTTCTCCCGGACAGATCTTCGTATTCGGCGGCTTTTGCTGCGGGCAATTCTCTTGGCCATCTGGAGTAGATCGAAGCTACGCCCTGGCGGTCAGTCGATTCGAAGCTTGAACTTCACGGCCGATGACCGCGGAGACTTGATCTTGACGGACTCGAGCCACAGCCAAGCACGCCACATCTTTGTGACGATGGGCCTGATCTAGCTCGACACGGACGGTGCTTTGCGGTCGCTTTTCGGATCCGCCCGGCCACTAGCCCGGAGCCGATCATTTATGTCGAGGGCGGTGGATAGACGCCGCCTGGGGCTTCAACATCCACGGCGATGGGCCGAATACCAATATTGTCCCTCGCGAAACTTCGTGATCTCGAGGCGACTCCTCGCCGGACTCCGAGCCTCCCGCGCCCCTACCAATTAAACCGGATTGGGCGCCGGTTATGGAATTCACCGCCGCAGACATCTTCCAGCACTCGCCTTTTGGCGATATCCTGAATTCTCTGAAGCATCTCTCGCTATCAGGAGAATCCTGGCCGGACTATGGCCAGGACGGTTGGATTTCGGACGACGAAGAAATTCAGAGCCCACCCACCACCCACTTTATAGCCACTGTCGAAGATTTAACCGACATGCTAGACTTCGACTCCGATTACATCGACGATATGGACGACGATGACGGAGACGAACAGGACCCAGCGCCCACAGGGCACTGGAAGGCCACCTCGTCACACGACGTCTACATGGTGGATACCCCAAAAGAAGGGGATGGCGAAAAAGCAGCGGAGGAAGATTCTCTAAAGAAGCAGCCCAAACGCCGGCGTCAGCGGCGCCGCTCTAAATCCAGCCATAACAAGAATATAGATTCCGGCACAGGAAATAACAATACCCCGGAGAGTGCCAAAGACAACCCCCTCCAGCACAACTCAGCGCAGGAGGATGCAGAAGCAAGCCCTCACGAAAGGGCGGCAAAAGAAAAGGTTGAGGATCAAATCTATATACCTCCCTCCAAAGACGAAACAAGCCTCAGTGACGACGAATTCGTCGCGCCCGAGGACCCCGTCGAACAAGAGCTTTTTAAGCACAGGCTCATCGCTACAGCAAGAAGCCTAAAGAAGGAAAAGCGGAAGCTCAAAACAGCGGAAGACGCACTCCGGACAAGATGGAGCAGAGTACTCAAAACCGCAGATAAATATGGCAACGGCCACCAATCAAAGAGCTACCCGAAGCGCAAGCTGCTTCGCGAATTCGACGAGGAGGCCATAGAGCCCCCACCGTCCAACGGCCCAGCCAGGTCCATCTACGGACCCAAACAAGCCCCAAGAAGCAAAGCAACACATCAAGTGTCCGACGATAGCGGCACATACAAGTACAGGGGCGCCGCACACCCACTATGCTTCACAGACGAGGTGCTGGATCATGAGTTCCCAGCAGGGTTTAAACCCATAAACATAGAAGCCTACGATGGAACAACAGACCCTGGAGTCTGGATAGAAGACTATATATTGCATATACACATGGCCAGAGGAGATGATCTCCACGCCATAAAATACCTCCCCCTCAAGCTCAAAGGGCCAGCCCGTCATTGGCTCAAAAGCCTCCCAGAAAACACTGTTGGAAGTTGGGAAGAGCTCGAGGAAGCATTTAGAGCAAATTTTCAAGGGACCTATGTCCGTCCTCCGGACGCAGACGATTTAAGTCATATAACTCAACAACCCGGAGAGTCAGCGCGGAAATTCTGGAACAGGTTTCTTACCAAAAAGAACCAAATAGTCGACTGTCCAGACGCTGAAGCCTTAGCAACTTTCAAGCACAATGTCCGAGACGAATGGCTTGCCAGACACCTCGATCAAGAGAAACCGAGGACAATGACCGCATTAACAAGCCTCATGACCCGCTTCTGTGCGGGGGAGGATAGCTGGCTAGCAAGAAGCAGCACCAGCAACCCAAGTACATCCGAGACAAGAGACGGAAACGGAAAATCACGACGCAGAAAAGAACAGCGCCGGAATAAAGAGAAAAGTCCAAAGAGCACGGCAGTCAACGCCGGATTTAAAAGCTCACGGCCAAATAATAAAGCTCAGCCTCTAAAGGATGATAGTGACGAATTTTCCAACCTAAAGAAGATTTTGGGTCGGATATGTCAAATCCACAGTACCCCCGGAAGGCCTGCAAATCACACCCACAGGGATTGCTGGGTTTTCAAACAGTCCGGCCGATTAAACGGCGAACACAAGGGGCTCGACGCGTCAAGCGAAGAAGATAAACCCCGCCAGCAGGGCACCGGAAAACAAAAGACTTTCCCGCAAGAGGTCAAAGCAGTAAACTCACTTCATGTGAGGACACGGAAAAACAGTGCGGCACTTTCTAAAAAGAGCTTCGCACGATCCGGCCCAGCAAATCATAGAGATTGGATATTAAAACCAATCACCTTCGACCACCTGGACTACTCCAGAAGCGTTCGAAACGCGGGATGGATTCCCCTGATATTGAATCCGACCATAGACGGATTACAATTCACAAACGTCCTAATGGACGGAGGCAGCGACTTAAACCTGCTATATTCAAACACAATCCGTCGGATGGGGATTGACCCTACCAAAATCAGACACAGCCGCACTTCCTTCAAAGGAGTGACGCCAGGCCCTTACGCCAAGTACACAGGCTCGATATTACTAGAAGTCAGGTTCGGATCGCCGTGAATATCAAGCACTGTTGGGATGAAAGGCTTTTGTCCGCTTCAACGCCATACCGCATTACGCGTCTCTTACACTTAAGATGCCTGGTCCACATGGCGCCATTTCGATCTGAGGGTCACTTAAAGACCCGGACTCGGATAGACGAATCCGACTCAGCGGGCTAGGGGCTCCCTAGCCGCACCCCTTCTTTTCACTGGGGCTGCAAGACAACCGATCGCGGTTTCATATAAACCTTGCTTTAATTATTTATATTTTTTCTTCTTCATATTTTTCACACGAACTGTTTCTAAAACTAAGTGTTCCTCTCTTTCTACAGATGAACAACGTGCGTACCCGTCCAGGATAACGGCGCAACGGAGACACAAAGCAGACGCAAGAGGGACCCGTTGCAAGGATTCTTTTCAGATTAAGACCCTGCGTAGACCTTTTTATTACTGTCTCTTGTTGTTACTCCCCCTCGGTTCCTTCCTATAGCCAAAGTGGAGCCTGACGCTTTGGCATCGGCCGCGTCAGAAGACCATGCCCGTACCTGGACACTAGGGGCTTAGGGCATAATTCTGCCCATTATCATAAAGTCCGAACACCTTCGGGAGTGTTCGGCGTCTCGAGTTAGGCATTATATGCATCAGCTCCGAATCATGTCTTTGGTCAAATGTTGGGTTTGCCGGCTCCGTGTTTTGCTGCCTTACGTTCCGTATCATCCGCTAATGCGGCACCGGAGAACTCTGCGATTGTGCCCCGATTGGCCGGGCGAGCACCTCAAGAGAGAAAGCCGAAAACCGATCATCATGATACAGCGAGAGTCTGGTCAGCCACTTGATCGACCATCGGAATGTTTAGAATTCCCCGCTTTGACGAAGGACCGTTTCCCGGTCAGGCACATACGCACCCCGAGTACGGAGATGTGCGGTGTCATCAGGGGCTATATCGTAGCCCCACCCTCGAGCTCCATTGGTTAAGTGAAAGAGATAAAGCACTATAGTCCGGATTGCCTCGTTCGCTACGCTACCACCTCCTTATAACAGGACCGAGACGTCGGATTAAGTGTGAAAACGCGCTATTTTGTGAACACCCCAGCACCTTGTGCGAGGGGGCTGAAGCCGAAGACTGCATCTTTCAGGTTATACACAAGTATACTTAAACGGCTGCACAGGAGAAGTTTTACTACTTGGAAGCACAAGTATAAAAAGCATTCAAACTATAAATCATTGATTTACAAGGTACTGCATTCATTTGAACGTTACATTCTTTGAGCACTGCGCCTCTACTTTATGAGCACCGTGCATGACTTCCCTGAAGTAGTGCTCGGCAGGGAGCCGGCTTTCATCCGGACCCCGGGAGGCAATGGCGGTGGCATCCATCTCGGGATAATGCACCTTCACACGGGCAAGAGCCATCTGCGCGCCCTCGATGTAGGCTGACCGCTTCATCTCCTTTATATGCGGCACCGCCCCAAGGAACTGCTGCAGTAAGCCAAAGTAGCTTGTCGCCTTGGACCTCTCTAGCCAGACATGGGCCACGATGTCAGTCATGGCCAGTCCGGACAGTCTATTTAGTTCGGCCCATTCGGCCAACCTGTCCGTCAGCGAAAGAGGGCGATCCGGGCTGTGGAATTGAGACCAATACAACTCTTCCGCCTCGTGATCCCCTTGGCTCCGGAAGTGCTTAACGGCATCAGCCGCACTCGCAGCCAGGTCCATATACGGATCCTCCGAACTCCACAGCCGCTCAAATTGAGCGTACTTGGCATCCATAAACCGGCGACGCATAAGAAAAGGCTTGCCAGCCACGATTTCTCCGGCTTGGCGCAGCTCCTCCTTCATAGCCCGCATTGCAGAGCGGGCATCCTTGGCTTCGGCGGTGGCCTTCTTCAGGTCTTCCCGCTCCGATAGGCGCTCCTTTTCAAGAGCCTCACTACGGTCGGTAGCATCCTTTAATTTCTTGGCGAATTCGGCCACCTCCGCCCTGCTTAGGCAGTGCGCAGCCTTTTCGGCCTTCAACTCTTCGGCCGCCCTCGCGGCAGCCGCATCACTCCTTCGGGCTTGCTCCTTATCTTGAGAAAGTTCGGCTCGAAGGCTCTCCACAGCAGCAGCACTGTCTGTATAAACAGCATATAACTTATCAGAGGCGGGCTTTGACCCACTCAATAAAGCGGCTGCGGAGAATTTATTTACCTTGCGACTCGTCAAGTCGCTGATTGACAAGTGTGATGTCAGCATCTGCCACGTCAAGTTGTCGACTCAATTCGGCAAACTCATTAGTCCGGCTGGCCCCCGGACTATCCGCCACCTGTATCAGAACAGCGGTATTCATTACCTGAGATGTTGGGATTTTCGATCCTCGGCACGCTGTCGTTTTCGACAACCTACCGAGTCTCAGGGGCTACTATCTATACAGGACGCATTTTTTATATGCAAAACTGTTAAAAGACAAAGGGGTGCATCATTTTCGCATACCTCAAATCCCGCCAGCAAGCTCAAGGCGGCATGACGCAATCCGCTTTCAGCGGACAAAACCCTTCCAACCACCATACGCATTAATGCGCGGTGATCTTCTGAAATGGACGCCCTCTCAACCAAACTCTTCTGAAATGGACTCCGGACTCGGGGACGCCCACCGTGACGACACTTTGGGCTCGCCTGCCTCATCTGGCGGCGCGGCAGACGGAGGCGTATCGCTCTCCATCATCTCCGGAAGAAGGTCCCCCGAGGATGAACTCATCTGAGACGGCTGCAGATCCGAACTGCGATACAAATATTTCGGTTACCTACAGAAGCATAAACGAAGGAACTTCCTTATTAAACTTCCTCTTTCATACTCACGGCTCGTTGGAGGGCTGGTCCTTCGGCGATGATTGCGCGTCCGGATTCTCTCCGGACGCCGGACCCCCCGGTGAGGATTTCTTCCCATGCTTAGGGGCTTTGACCTCCGGATCTTCGGAGGCGGTCCTCTTCTCCCTCTGAAGAGAGGGATCCTTGGTTCCCTCCTCTTCAGTCGCCCTTTTGGGCGAGGTGTTAGCTCCTTTATCTCCCCCGTCGCCCCCCTCTGTGGGCGCAACCTCCAACATTCTGACCAGCACGGGCTCCAGTGCGGTCTCTGGGAGGGGGGCCGGACACCTTATCAGCCTTGATCGCGCCACCCATTCCTGTAAAGAATAAAGGGTCAGGAGACGATCTTTTGAAAGGCATACCAATAGAATGTTCGGCTCGAGCTATTTACTCCGAGTATCCGGCGATCGCGGCTTAGGCCAGATCTCGGCGAATCCGACACGCCACTGCGGTCCAAGAATAGCTCAGACATCTCCGAGGGTGTCGCACCCATAAAATGCTGGAGAATACGAGGTCCCTCCGGATTGAACTCCCATAAGCAGAGAGGACGACGTTTGCGGGGTAGGAGGTGCACGATTAGCATGACCTACATCACCTTGACCAGGTCGATCTCCCTTGTTTGGAGGTCTCAACCGCCCTCGCAGCGGGCACGCCCTTGACGGCCCCAGTTGAGCCCTTGGTCGACCCACGACATCAGCTGCCGTGGAGGTCCCGGCGGAAGGAGGCGGCGGCTTTGCTTGCGCCTTGGAGCAGATGATGTAAAACCACTCCTGCTGCCACAATCCTGTTCCTCTTGAAGGAACCTTCGAGCCACGGGCATCGACCTTCTTGCTTATGGTCGCCCCGCCAAGACTCCGCTTGACGCCCCGATCATCTTGGCTCCACTGAATGTTTTCAGCCACAGGCGAAGTGGGGATGACGCGAGGAAGGCTTCCTGAGACAATAATGAATGCGGAGATATGGAGGATGGACTCGAGCCAAATCGTGGAAGTCCAGCCCGTAGTAGAAAAGGAGCCCTCTCACGAAGGGGTCCGTCGGGAAGCCTAATTCCCGACGGAGGTGAGATGTGAAAACGACGTATTCGCCGGGCTCGGGGGCTGGCACGGCCTGCCCCTGGGCAGCAACCTCAGGCGAACTTCAGAGGCCAAGTACTTGGCCTCCCGCAACTTTCAGTATGTCCTCCTCCGTGACGGAGGAGGGCATCCACCGCCCCGGAGGTCGGAGCCGACATTGTTTAGATCCGGCGCCAATCCAAAGCTCGGGTGTTGGAACTAGGGCGAGGAAAGATTCGATCGCGAGATTGAAGAACAAGGACAGGCCTTGGTCCTCTTATAAAGGGGCAAGAAATACCAAGGGCCGTCTCCGTGACCGTTTGAGATTCCTCTTCGATAGAGGAGGCGTGGCGACGGGAACGGTTGGGTTACCCACGCACGTATTGATGAGGATCCCGGAATAAAAGGGAACACGATCTCTGCTTCGACAAGACGTGCCAAGGAAACTGCTTCGCTAAACGTGCTGAGGCGGAATAATAAAAATGATTCAAACAAGGGCTTGGCTGCGTGTGATGTCACACCGCATAATACGTCAGCAGATTGAACTGAGTGTATATTTTATTCTCTCTACGTTGGAATGTGGAATTTATTTTGCAGAGTCGGACACTATCCTGGTGTTCATTATCTTCTCCGGATTATTCAAGGGAGGAACCCGCCTTGCAATGCCGAACACTATGCACGCCGGACTTATCGTCATTGAAGACTGGTTCAGGGGCTACTGAGGGAGTCCTAGACTAGGGGGTGTCCGGACTGCCGGACTATCAATATCCGCCGGACTCCCAGACTACGAAGATAGAAGATTGAAGACTCCGGCTCGTGTCCGGAAGGTACTTTCCTTGGCGTGGAAGGCAAGCTTGGCGATACGGATATGTAGATCTCCTACCATTGTAACCGACTCTGTGTAACCCTAGCCTCTTCGGTGTCTATTTAAACCGGAGGGCTTTAGTCCGTAGGACACAACATTACATCTCAACAATCATACCATAGGCTAGCTTCTAGGGTTTAGCCTCCTTGATCTCGTGGTAGATGTACTCTTGTACTACCCATATGATCAATATTAATCAAGCAGGACGTAGGGTTTTACCTCCATCGAGAGGGCCCGAACCTGGGTAAAAACATTGTGTCCCTCGTCTCTTGTTACCATCCGCCTAGACGCACAGTTCGGGACCCCCTACCCGAGATCCGCCGGTTTTGACACCGACAGGATCCATGTATGAAAACAATGTATGGACTTTGACAGACTTGCCCGATGATCAGCGAGCCATAGAAAATAAATGGATCTTTAAGAATAAGACTGACGCGGATGGTAATTTGACCATGTATAAAGCTCGGCTTGTCGCTAAGGGTTATCAACAAGTTCAAGGGGTTGACTACGATGATACCTTCTCACCCGTAACGAAGCTGAAGTCCGTCCGAATCATGTTAGCAGTTGCCGCATTCTATGATTATGAGATATCGAAAATGTACATCAAAACGGCATTCCTTAACGGTTTCCTTAAGGAAGAATTGTATATGATGCAGCCGGAAGGTTTTGTCGATCCTAAGAATTCTAACAAGGTGTGCAAGCTCCAGCGCTCCATCTATGGGCTGGTGCAAGCATCTCGGCGTTGGAACATTCGCTTTGATGAAATGATCAAAGCGTTTGGGTTTATGCAGACTTATGGAGAAGCCTGCATTTACAAGAAAGTGAGTGGGAGCTTGCTACCTCTTGAGCACTGCGTTGGTTTTCCCTTGAAGAGGAAGGGGCGATGCAGCAAAGTAGCATAAGTATTTCCCTCAGTTTTCAGAACCAAGGTATCAATCTAGTAGGAGGCTCCACACACATCCCTCGTACCTACAAAAACAAACAAGAACCTCGCAACCAACGCGATAAAGGGGTTGTCAATCCCTTCATGGCCACTTGCGAAAGTGCGATCTGATAGAGATAAAAAGATAAGATAAATATTTTTGATATTTTTATGATATAGATTGGAAAGTAAAGATGCAAAATAAAGTAGATTGGAAACTTATATGATGGAAAATATACCCGGGGGCCATAGGTTTCACTAGTGCCTTCTCTCAAGATAGCATAAGTATTACGATGGGTGAACAAATTACTGTCGAGGGCAATTGATAGAAAAGTGCATAGTTATGAGATTATCTAGGCATGATCATGTATATAGGCATCACATCCGCGACAAGTAGACCAAAACGATTCTGCATCTACTACTATTACTCCACACATCGACCGCTATCCAGCATGCATCTAGAGTATTAAGTTCATAAGAACAGATTAACGCATTTGGCAAGATGACATGATGTAGAAGGATAAACTCAAGCAATATGATATAAACCCCATCTTTTTATCCTTGATGGAAACAATAAGATACGTGCCTTGCTGCCCCTGCTGTCACTAGGAAAGGACACTACAAGATTGAACCCAAAGCTAAGCACTTCTCGCATTGCAAGAAAGTTCAATCTAGTAGGCCAAACCAAACTGATAATTCAAAGAGACTTGCAAAGATAAGCAATCATACATAAAAGAATTCAGAGAAGATTCAAATATTTCTCATAGATAAACGTGATCATAAACCCACAATTCATTAGATCTCGACAATCACACCGCAAAAAAAGTTACATCGAATAGATCTCCAAGAAGATCGAGGAGAACTTTGTATTGAGATTCAAAGAGAGAAAAGAAGCCGTCTAGCTAATAACTATGGACCCGAAGGTCTATGGTAAACTACTCACACTTCATTGGAGAGGCTATAGTGTTGATGTAGAAGCCCTCCGTGATTGATTCCCCCTCCGGCGGAGTGTTGGAAAAGGCCCCAAGATGGGATCTCACGGGTATAGAAGGTTGCGGCGGTGGAAATAGGGTTTCGTGGTGCTCCTTGATGTTTCTAGGGTATGTATGTATATATAGGCGAAGGAGGTCGGTCAGGGGAGCCACGAGGGGCCCACGAGGGTGGGGGGCATGCCCACCCCCCTAGGGCGCGCCCTGGACCCTCGTGGCCGCCTCGGCTGCTTCTTGATGTCAACCCCAAGTCTCCTGGATTGCGTTTGTTCCAAAAAGATCGCTCCTGAAGGTTTCATTCCATTTGGACTCCGTTTGATATTCCTTTTCTTCGAAACACTGAAATAGGCAAAAATACAACAATTTGGGTTGGGCCTCCGGTTAGTTGGTTAGTCCCAAAAATGATATAAAAGTGTATAGTAAAGCCCATAAACATCCAAAACGGGTAATATAATAGCATGGAACAATAAAAAATTATAGATACAGTGGAGACGTATCAAGCATCCTCAAGCTTAATTCTTGCTCATCTTCGAGTAGGTAAATGATAAAAACAGAATTTTTGATGTGAAGTGCTACCTAGCATATTTCTCAATGTAATTTTATTTATTGTGGCATGAATGTTCAGATCCAAATGATTCAAGATAAAAGTTCATATTGACATGACAACAATAATACTTCAAGCATACTAACAAAGCAATCATGTCTTCTCAAAATAACATGGCTAAAAAAGCTATCCCTACAAAATCATATGGTCTGGCTATGCTCTATCTTCATCACACAAAGTATTTAATCATGCACAACCTTGATGACAAGCCAAGCAATTGTTTCATACTTTAGTATTCTCAAACTTTTTCAACTTTCATGCAATACATGAGTGTGAGCCATGGACATAGCACTATATGTGGAATAGAATGGTGGTTGTGGAGAAGACAAAAAAGGAGAAGGTAGTCTCACATCAACTAGGTGTATCTACAGGCTATGGAGATGCCCATTAATAGATATCAATGTGAGTGAGTAGGGATTGCCATGCAACGGATGCACTTGAGCTATAAGTGTATGAAAGCTCAACAAAAGAAACTAAGTGGGTGTGCATCCAACTTGCTTGCTCACGAAGACCTAGGGCATTTTGAGGAAGCCCATCATTGGAATATACAAGCCAAGTTCTATAATGAAAAATTCCCACTAGTATATGAAAGTGACAACATAGGAGACTCTCTATCATGAAGATCATGGTGCTACTTTGACGCACACGTGTGAAAAAAGGATAGTAACATTGTCCCTTCTCTCTTTTTCTCTCATTTTTTTATTATTTTTTAATTTTATTTTTTTGGTGGGATCCTTTGGCCTCTTTTATTTTTTTATTTCATAAAGTATGAAGTCTCATCCCAACTTGTGGGGGAATCATAGTCTCCATCATCCTTTCCTCACTTGGGACAATGCTCTAATAATGAAGATCATCACACTTTTATTTACTTTGAACTCAAGAATTACAACTCAATAGTTAGAAAAAAATATGACTCTATGTGAATGCCTCCGGCGGTGTACCAGGATATGCAATGAATCAAAAGTGACATGTATGAAAGAATTATCAAGGTGGCTTTGCCACAAATACGTTGTCAACTACATGATCATGCAAAAGCAATATGACAATGATGGAGCGTGTCATAATAAACGGAACGCTGGAAAGTTGCATGGCAATATATCTTGGAATGGCTATGGAAATCCATAATAGGTAGGTATGGTGGTTGTTTTGAGGAAGGTATATGGTACCGGCGAAAGTTGCGCGGCACAAGAGAGGCTTGCAATGGTGGAAGGATGAGAGTGCATATAATCCATGGACTCAACATTAGTCATAAAGAACTCATATACTTATTGCAAAAATCTACAAGTTATTGAAACGAAGTACTACGTGCATGCTCCTAGGGGGATAGATTGGTAGAAAAAGACCATCGCTCGTCCCCGACCGCCACTCATAACGAAGACAACCAATAAATAAATCATGCTCCAACTTCATCATATAGCGGTTCACCATACGTGCATGCTACGGGAATCACAAACTTCAACACAAGTATTCCTCAAATTCACAACTACTCAACTAGCATGACTCTAATATCACCATCCTCATATCTCAAAACAAAATATCAAGTATCAAATTGATCATAGCATCCAATTCACTTTCTATGATAGTTTTTATTATACTCAACTCGAATGCTCATCATATTAAGACTAATTTTATAACCATAGCAAATACCATGCTGTTCTAAAAGACTCCCAAAATAATATAAGTGAAGCATGATAGATCAATACTTTCTACAAAATAAAACCACCGCCGTTCTCTAAAAATATATAAGTGAAGCACTAGAGCAAAATTTGTCTAGCTCAAAAAATATAAGTGAAGCACATAGAGTATTCTAATAAACTCCGAATCATGTGTGTCTCTCCCAAAAGGTGTGTACAGCAAGGATGATTGTTGTAACTAGAAAGAAAATACTCATATCATACAAGATGCTTCAAGCAAAACACATATCATGTGGTGAATAAAAATATAGCTCCAAGTAAACTTATAGATAGACGAAGATGAAAGAGGGGATGCCTTCCGGGGCATCCCCAAGCTTAGGCTTTTGGTTGTCCTTGAATTATCTTGGGGTGCCATGGGAATCCCCAAGATTAGGCTCTTGCCACTCCTTATTCCATAGTCCATCAAATTTTTACATAAAACTTGGAAACTTCACAACACAAAACTCAACAGGAAATCTCATGAGCTCCGTTAGTGCAACAAAGAAAAACCACCACTTAAGGTACTGTAATGAACTCATTCTTTATTTATATTTTTGTTAAACCTACTGTATTCTAACTTCTCTATGGTTCATACCCCCCGATACTAGCCATAGATTCATCAAAATAAGCAAACAACACACGAAAAACAGAATCTGTCAAAAACAGAACAGTCTGTAGAAATCTATAACTTCGAATACTTCTGGAACTCTAAAAATCCTACCAAACTAGGAAGTTCTAGGAAATTTGTCTATTGATATATGTCAAAAAGAATCAACTAAAAATCACGTTTCTGTGATTTACTAAAATTATTCTCGTGCGTGCAAAAGTTTCTGTTTTTCAGCAAGATCAAATTAACTATTACTGTAGGTTATCCTATAGGTTCTACTTGGCACAAACACTAATTAAAACACAAAACCGCATCTAAACAGAAGCTAGATGATTTATTTATTACTAAACAGAAGCAAAAAGCAAGGAACAAAAATAAAATTCGGTTGCCTCCCAACAAGCGATATCGTTTAACGCCCCCATCTAGGCATAAAAGCGAGAATATATCTAAGTATTGCCATCTTTGGTATTCAATTCATAAGTGGCTCTCATGATAGATTCATAAGGTAATTTGATTTTCTTTCTAGGAAAGTGTTCCATGCCTTTCCTTAATGGAAATTGGAATCTAATATTTCCTTCCTTCATATCAATAATTGCACCAATCGTTCTAAGGAAAGGTCTACCAAGAATAATAGGACATGAAAAATTGCAATCTATATCAAGAACGATAAAATCTACGGGCACATAATTCCTATTTGCAACAATAAGAACATCATTAATCCTTCCCATAGGTTTCTTAATAGTGGAATCCGCAAGGTGCAAGTTTAAAGAACAATCATCAAATTCACGGAAACCTAACATATCACATAAAGTTTTTGGAATCGTGGAAACACTAGCAGCCAAATCACACAAAGCATAGCATTCATGATCTTTAATTTTAATTTTAATAGTAGGTTCCCACTCATCATAAAGTTTTCTAGGGATAGAAACTTCCAATTCAAGTTTTTCTTCATAAGATTGCATCAAAGCATCAACGATATGTCTAGTAAAAGCTTTATTTTGACTATAAGCATGAGGAGAATTTAACACGGATTGCAACAAGGAAATACAATCTATTAAAGAAAAATTATCATAATTAAATTCCTTGAGATCCAAAATAGTGGGTTCATTGCTATGTAAAGTTTTGACCTCTCCAATCCCACTTTTACCAAATTTAGCATCAAGATCTAAAAACTCCGAATTATTGGGACGCCTTTTAACTAAAGTTGACTCATCTCCGGTCCCATCATAATCAAGATTCATATTGCAAAACAAGGATTTAATAGGCGACACATCAATCACTTTTAGATCTTCATCATTATTTTCTCTGTCTAACCCTTCTGGTTTGGCGACCATCTTATTAACTAAGGTGGCTTGCTTATCAGAAATTTGGGCTATTGATTTATCAAGACAAGCAATCTGAGAATTCAAACCATAAAATTCCTGAGACATATCATCAACCTCTTTATTCATGTACTTCATAAAGCTTTTTGTTCTTTAAGCTCGTTTTTAAAGAAATTATTATGCTCAAATTGTAAAGTCATAAAGCTTCTAACGTTGCTTTCGATCTCTTCTAATCTTCCAAGATGAAGATCGGAGTTTTTAGGCAAGGGCATATGGGCAGACAGGCACACAAGAGGCAAGCGAAAAAAGAGGTGAACGGAAAAAGAGAGGGCGAATAAAAAGAGTGGCAAATGGCAAATAATGTAATGCGAGGGATCTGAGTTTGTGATGGGTACTTGGTATGTCTTGACTTGAGCGAAGACCTCCCCGGCAACCGCGCCAGAAACACTTCTTGCTACCTCTTGAGTACTCCGTTGGTTTTCCCTTTAAGAGGAAAGGGTGATGCAACAAAGTAGCGTAAGTATTTCCCTCAGTTTTGAGAACCAAGGTATCAATCCAGTAGGAGGCTCCACACACGTCCCTCGTACCTACAAAAACAAACAAGAACCTCGCAACCAATGCGATAAAGGGGTTGTCAATCCCTTCATGGCCACTTACGAAAGTGAGATCTGATAGACATAAAAAGATAAGATAAATATTTTTGGTATTTTTGTGAAATATATTGGAAAGTAAAGATGCAAAATAAAGTAGATTGGAAACTTATATGATGGAAAATATACCCGAGGGCCATAGGTTTCACTAGTGGCTTCTCTCAAGATAGCATAAGTATTACGATGGGTGAACAAATTACTATCGAGGGCAATTGATACAAAAGTGCATAGTTATGAGATTATCTAGGCATGATCATGTATATAGGCATCACATCCGCGACAAGTAGACCGAAACGATTCTGCATCTACTACTATTAGTCCACACATCGACCGCTATCCAGCATGCATCTAGAGTATTAAGTTCATAAGAACAGAGTAACGCATTAGGCAAGATTACATGGTGTAGACGGATAAACTCAAGCACTATGATATAAACCCCATCTTTTTATCCTCGATGGCAACAATACAATGCGTGCCTTCCTGCCTCTGCTCTCACTGGGAAAGGACACCGCAAGATTGAGCCCAAAGCTAAGCACTTCTCCCATTGCAAGAAAGATCAATCTAGTAGGCCAAACCAAACTGATAATTGGAAGAGACTTGCAAAGATAACCAATCATACATAAAAGAATTTAGAGGAGATTCAAATATTTCTTAAAGATAAACTTGACCATAAACCCACAATTCATCGGATCTCGACAAACACACCGCAAAAAGAGTTACATCAAATAGATCTCCAAGAAGATCGAGGAGAACATTGTATTGAGATTAAAAGAGAGAGAAGAAGCCATCTAGCTAATAACAATGGACCCAAAGGTCTGTGGTAAACTACTCACACTTCATCGGAGAGGCTATGGTGTTGATGTAGAAGCCCTCCATGATCGATTCCCCCTCCGGCGGAGCGCCGGAAAAGGCCCCAAGATGGGATCTCATGGGTACAGAAGGTTGCGGCGGTGGAAATAGGGTTTCGTGGTCCTCCTTGATGTTTCCAGGGTATGTAAGTATACATAGGTGAAGGAGGTCGGTCAGGGGAGCCACGAGGGGTCCACGAGGGTGGGGAAGCACCCACCCCCCTAGGGCGCGCCCTGGACCCTCGTGGCCGCCTCGTCTGCTTCTTGGCGTCCACTCCAAGTCTCCTGGATTGCGTTTGTTCCAAAAAGATCGCCCCCGAAGGTTTCATTCCTTTTGGACTCTGTTTGATATTCCTTTTCTTCGAGACACTGAAATAGGCAAAAAAACAGCAATTTGGGCTGGGCCTCCGGTTAGTAGGTTAGTCCCAAAAATGATATAAAAATGTATAGTAAAGCCCATAAACATCCAAAACGTGTAATATAATAGCATGGAACAATAAAAAATTATAGATACGTTGGAGACGTATCAGAGCTCTGTAGCATTTCTCATATTATATGTGGATGACATACTATTAATGGGAAATGATATAGAACTTTTGGAAAGCATAAAGGCCTACTTGAATAAGTGTTTTTCAATGAAGGACCTTGGAGAAGCTGCTTACATATTAGGTATCAAGATCTATAGAGATAGATCGAGACGCCTCATCGGTCTTTCACAAAGTACATACCTTGATAAGATATTGAAGAAGTTCAATATGGATCCATCCATGAAGGGGTTCTTGCCTTTATTGCAAGGTGTGAAATTGAGCAGAGCTCAATACCTGACCTCGGCAGAAGATAGAGAAAAGATGAGTGTCGTCCCCTATGCCTCAGCCATAGGGTCTATCATGTATGCCATGTTGTGTACCAGACCTGATGTAAACCTTGCCATAAGTTTGGTAGGGAGGTACCAAAGTAAACCCGGCATGGAACACTAGATAGCGGTCAGGAATATCCTGAATGTTTATGGAGGTGGCGAAGAGCTCGTCGTAAAGGGTTACGTCGATGCTAGCTTTGACACAGATCTGGATGACTCCAAGTCACAAACCGGATACATGTATATTTTGAATGGTGGGGCAGTCAGCTGGTGCAGTTGCAAGCAAAGCGTCGTGGCGGGATCTACATGTGAAGCGGAGTACATGGAAGCCTCGGAGGCAGCACATGAAGCAATCTGGATGAAGGAGTTCATTACCGACCTAGGAGTTATTCCCAATGCATCGGGCCCGATGACTCTCTTCTGTGACAACACTGGAGCTATGGCCCTTGCCAAGGAGCCCCAGTTTCACAAGAAGACTAGGCATATCAAGCGTCACTTCAACTCCATAAATGAAATGAGATCACCCATGATTACATCGGCAGAATATCTTAGGAAACTAAGATGGATAAGGATCTCCCGATGTAATGCACACAGCAGTGGGGTTGCTGACATATGGGCCCACCAACGATATGGTACACATGTCAGTGACCCCACTGGAAGATGCAATACGTCAAGGGTCTTGTTTTCAACTAGGGCATGATTGGATTCGCTCCTATGCCATTTGATTGATGAAACCTATGGGTCTAGGTCCTGCAGGCTAGATCACATCGTCTTAACAACATAGAGTCTTGACTGAGAAGAAAAAAGAGCCATGATTTGTCATGTGATTGCTAGCTTCGTCATTTGTCTGTGGACAATCGTGTTATAGTCCCCCTCGACTTATTTTCCCGATACATCCTTCCATGCTAGATCACGCTATGTGACCATCTATGCCATTCACCATGCTTGATTGTCATGGCTCTCTTGCTACATATTTCCATTGCCCCTTAGCAACTAAATGTGATCCTGCTATATGGGGATGAAGCTGGTTATTTATAGGAGGTCAACCACTGATTAACATCGTGTATGCCTCAGATATCATCATTGCTTCACCAAACATCATATGCCAAATGTTGTGATTGTTTAATTCTATCAGGAGAGTGGTGTAGTTGTTGAAACCTATATCACTCGTGGCAGATATAAATAGGAATAAACTTAAATATAATGTTGCTACCAAACCATGACAAGGAAGCTATTCCAAACTCATGCTAGTATGTAAACATAGATTTTGGTTTGATGAATGTGTCTACAATCATGTATAAATCACATGTATACAAATGGCATAATAAGAGTTTGTTTAGTCTGGTTTACCTTTGTTGTATATGTGATATAGTTACCTTGATCTTTTAGGACTTATCTATGTAAAGAAAGATTCGGTAAAATTAACCAAATAAGGTCGACTTAAGCATATACTGTACTAGTAGTACTACAGTAGTAGCTATGTATTAGCAACACATTTCACTCCTTTTCCATAAAAAAAGTGTTCAATTTTTTTTATTAGGTGCACCAAAAATATAAAGCAACGTGATGCTATGATAAAGGGCAATACCCTAAAATAATTATCAATCAGTTCGAGGGGCAACCTAGAGGAGACCCACGAAAATCCTTTCGGGAAGCTATTTGTGTCTAACATTTTGAGACAAGACTGAATAAAATTTGAAACAAGTCTGTATTTGACAACAATCGTATTTGAGTTTATCTCCATCTCCCTTTTGCCTTTCTTCAGAACATACATCCAACAATAATTCTGTTAGTCAGAAACAACGTGGCCGATGCACAATAGTATTGATTTGACAACAACTCTTGAATCGCATCAACACAATTAACTTGACAACGAAAAGAGCAAACAAATTCAGTTACCGAGTTGTTACTGCTAATCAACCAGTCTTCAATACTATAGAGGACAATCAGGACAAAACTCTTCTGGCCATAGAGAATAACTCATCACAACATGCAGATCCAACTTATGCTCACATGGTGATTACTAACATATACTCCGTAAGCTAGTTAGGGAAGGCTACTTGTACTTTCATCACTGACACTTCATGTTGTGTTCCTGTCTGAATCAAGCTAGTTAGGGAAGGCTACTTGTACGGCTACTTGTACTTGTGTCATCACTCACACTTCATGTTGCGTGTCTGTCTGAATCAGGCATGTTCATGTGCATATATTCATTGGCATGTTCATGTTGCGTGTCTGTCTGAATCAGGCATATTCAGCTTCAGCATTGTTCATGTTCATGTGCATATATTCTCCAGACGAAACAGGTATTTCTGTCGGAAAAGCGACAAGTAAACAATACCATCAAACCCATCTGGTGCAAGGTTAAAGAACAATGCTGACAAATGAAGGAAGAAACTAACTTCCCAAGCGAAATATTTCCTACCAAGTTATAAGAACTGGATGGAAAACGTACACCGAAAGCTTCAGTACTGATCTCCTACCCAAGCTGCAACACAGAAGTCCCTGCTGTCTGTTGGAAGGGGTAGTTTCTCACATAGCGCCAGTATTACAGCAACACGTTGTTCATAGTTCCGCTGCCAGCAAAGATCACCGGCCATCCGCACAGAACACAGATTGTTGGCCATTGGTGCAGAACACACTTGGGTACACCCAGGTGGCTTCCAGCCGGCAGTCCCAGTCCCTGTGGTACTTAATGTTGCGATCTCCCTTGTCACCCAGCCTGATAACAGTCCAAGGTTGAGTGTCACGAGGATAGTACAAGCAGCTGCTCTTTCCTCCCCATCTTTCCGGACTCATGCAAGAAAACACTAGGCTCCTCATATTACCCACTCCAAAAAAAGCACAATTCTCCAACTTAACCTCGACCCATTCTGCAGGCTCAGTTGACATATCTAGGCAGTAGGCATTGTAAAGAATGATCAGGAGAAGGATGTCACCACACGCCACCAGACTTGGCATTGAAACTGGATATCGAGTAAGCTTGTTGAAACACTTAGTTGTTATCTTCTGCAGGTCAAGATGGGGCGCTAGCTGCAAAGTGTAGATACTGAAAGAAGAATCCATGGCGATGAGCTGACCGTTGCATGGCACAATCAGCTGTAGTTGTGCAAACCGGAGTTCAGACCAAGAATCGCTTCCGATTGGCCAATCATAGAGGGATGAGGGACTGATGATGAGGAGATGCGAGTTGGGTGATGCAAGGGGGGCTGTTAAAATGCCAGAGCAGTTGAGGTCATACTCATCAAGGTCATCACTTGCCGGGAGATGGGGAGGCGAAACCTCAGCACCAGTGAAAACATCAACAACACGACAATCTCCACGATGATAACAGATGAGTTGGCCATATGAAGATCCAGCAAGATGCTTCGTGTAGTCAAGAGCTTCTTGAGAAAGCTGGCAGCAGAGGGTGGCATTTTGGTTGGCTGGATCAATGATTTGACATGTTCGTTGGTTACGGGTACCATTGGCCCCGAGTTGGACGAGGAGAGGCGGGCACACGGAGCAGAAGATAGATTTGGATGGGTATGAAGAAAATGCAGCACGCCAACAGTGATTGGTTGCAGCAAAGGCGAGAAGGTCACGGAAGGAGCATAAGAGAGCAACAATGGAGTGCAACAAATCATCTGGGAGGTCTTCCCACCCTTGGAGTTGCGACATAACAGGGGGTGTGCAGGTAGAGGAGACAAGGTGTTTGCTAGTGCTCTCCATGACAACGCGCAACTCCCTTCTGCAAGACATAAAGAATTGAGACCAAACAGATTCGACATACGCTTCGCTCAAAAGAAAGTTAGACAAATGCTGCAATCTACCAATGAAGAAAAGATAGTTGTAATTTATTTTTTATGAATCACAAGAAAGGCAGTAGGCACACCTTGGTTTCAGTGCTGTCTTATGATTAGGACAAGATGGTATGCATCATTGCGCTATTAGATTGAACAGGCCGAGAAATGCAAACCTCCTTTGGCATGTGAATATATACAAACAACCTAAAGAAACTGACTAGTAATTTCCTAAACCGGAACTTGATTAGCGAGTCTCTAACAGTATCAAACGAAGTAATTTACAGAATGATATTGTGGACTATCTCATATGTGCAAAAACAAGATATGTGATTCCATTGATTTTCAGTTTTCTAACTAAAAAAAATAGCGCGCTATAGCGCCGCTAATAGCACGCTATAGCGTATTGAGAATTGCCTCGCTAAATATATTTGTTTACAACGTCTCGCTAATAGCAATGCTATAGCGCGATATAACATGCTAATAGCATATTTTGAGGTCACCGCTATTTTGCTGTAGGGCGCTATTTTTTTTCATTGGGTCACTTTTCTTACACAGGGAGAGAGATGATAACTTCCTTTACCCTGTCAGTATATATATCGAAATATTACGTACAGAAAACAGATAGTTATTCGAGGGATTCTTCATCCTCTTCAAAAAAGCTACAGATCGTTCAATCAATCACATCGAATATAATCCTATCCAATGTTTTATATTCTGGGGTTGTTACATTACAATAAGGAGAGATAGAATCGAACAGAGTAACCACGAGGACAATCGCGCGACAGGGTACCTAACATAGGATGGATTAATGGAGGAAGGGGAGGGGAAAACTAGGGTTTGGGCGAGAGTGTAGGGGAGCAGTGCGGACCTTGTGCAGGTAGCCCGGGGCTGTGGTGTGGTGGCCGGCGGCGGTGATCCCTCTCCTCCACTCCAATGGGGCGGCGGCGGCGGCTCGGCTCTCTCGCTCCCCTCTCCTCTGCGTGCTGCTTGTTGGAACGGTTTTACTTCTTTTTTTTTGAGACAATGGAACGGTTTTACTGGGAAATAATGGTCTGGATGGGCTGATTGCTAATTGGGCTCAAGGCTGTTCAAGGCCTAACAATTCCATCGTGTTCTCTCCCACTCTGCTCCGACACGTGTGTTGATGAACGACAGAGGCAGCTGCTTGCTGTTTGGTGCGACTATGGCCCGAAGCCACCGTGGTGGCTGTTGAGTATAATGTTTATTAGGAAAGATGAGATAGACTAGGATTTGTTCTGACTTGTACTCTAAGTAGATGATTATACTCATATATATATATGCTCACGAGGCTCAAGCAATACAACAACAATTCCACCAAGTCCTCTCTCGCTTCTAACATGGTATCTATCGCAAGTCGATCCTAAACCCAAGCCGCCGCCGCTTCCGCACCTGCGCACCGCCTCGGGGCGGTTGGCCTCCATGACCGCCGCTGGGGGCCGCGCCGCCCGTACCTAGAGTTCGTCCGCCGGCCGTGTTGGTCGGCTGCCCTAGAGAGTCTTTTTTCCCCGATCCATTGATCCGGGTTTTCTCTCTCACGCCGGTCGCTTTGAACGGCGTCTACTTTTTGGTTTTCCTTGCTATGTGATCCGGTTTGCGTCGCCCATCGTCGCCGTCGACCCCGAGCGCCTCTACTCCAACACCGGCGCGATTGGCCGGCTTCTTCACCGACCCGGCAGCCTCGCGCGTCGTCCGCGCGTCTGCCCATCGGTCGTCCCGACGCGGCGGCCTCGTGCATCGGCCCGCCGGTCGCCCGACCCGCGGCCTCGCGTCATGCGGCGGCCCTTCACCGCCACCATTCGCGCGACAGCCCGCCCGTCGAACTACACCGCCGTCACCGCCTGCTCCGACGGGACTCTGCATCACCCGACCCGGCGGCCTCGCGCCATGCGGCGGCCAATCATAGCCGCCTGCCGCCCGCCGCCGCCGGCTTCATCTCGGACTCGCCGCCACCACGCCCACCGGCGGCGCCCCGACCTTGCGCGCGCGGTCGGCGATCACCCTTCGCCGCCACGATCCGCCTCATTTACGCTGCGCGACCGACCTGGCCCGTCGGTTACGCGCGCCTCCGCAGGTCCCGTGAAGATCGTCCCCGAGTTCAGCGCGCCTCTCCACCGATTGAGCATCGGGCTGCCGCTGCGCCGCCCCGTCGGGCCGCAGCGTCGCCGCCCCGTGGTTCTTCTCCCGGCTGCACCGACCCGCGTCACCGCTGCGTCGCTCCTTCGGGCCGTAGTGCCGCAGCCCGCGGTCCCCTGCCACCCCGAGGGTGTCCGCTCTAGGCCGTCCCGTGGTTGCATCGACCCTCGCGCCGCCGCCGTGTCACCCCGTCGGGCCGAAGCGAAGCGTGGCACGCGCCCACGCCGCCCCGAGCCGTTCAGCGGTTGCACCGACTCGCGAACCGCCATTGCGTTGCCCCTTCGGGCCGCAGCGTCGCGGCCCGCGGCCCCCGCCGGGCCTCGAGGTCTTCCCGTTGTCGCCTCGACCCGCCTCCCGCCACTACGTCGCCCCTTTGGGCCGTAGCGCCGCGGCCCGCGGTCCACTCCGCCATTACCGCGCGTCGACCTCCCGTGGTATGTGCCGCGCCGTCTCCCTTGGTGCGAGAACACCACCCTCTGCGCCGGTCTTCGTCACGCTGTCAGGGTTCTTCGCCTACTTCAAGCACCGCCGCCGCACTCCTAACCTAGCCGCCGCCGCCGCCGTCAGGCCGCCGCCGCCGCTGAAGGAAACATGCCCTAGAGGCAATAATAAAGTTATTATTTATTTCCTTATTTCATGATAAATGTTTATCATTCATGCTAGAATTGTATTAACCGGAAACATGATACATGTGTGAATGCATAGACAAACAGTATGTCACTAGTATGCCTCTACTAGACTAGCTTGTTAATCAAACATGGTTATGTTTCCTAACCATGAACAAAGGGTTGTTATTTGATTAACAAGGTCACATCATTAGGTGAATGATCTGATTGACATGACCCATTCCATTAGCTTAGCACAAGATCGTTTAGTATGTTGCTACTGCTTTTATCCATGACATATACATGTTCCTATAACTATGAGATTATGCAACTCCCGTTTACCGGAGGAACACTTTGGTGCTACCAAGCGTCTGGCGAATCGGGTGATTATAAAGGAGTACTACAGGTGTCTCCAAAGGCAGATGTTGGGTTGGCGATTTCGAGATTAGGTTTTGTCACTCCGATTGTCGGAGAGGTATCTCTGGGCCCTCTCGGTAATACACATCACTTAAGCCTTGCAAGCATTACAACTAATGAGTTAGCTGTGAGATGATGTATTACGGAACGAGTAAAGAGACTTGCGTAACGAGACTGAACTAGGTATTGGATACCGACGATCGAATCTCGGGCAAGTAACATACCGATGACAAAGGGAACAACGTATGTTGTTATGCGGTCGACCGATAAAGATCTTCGTAGAATATGTAGGAACCAATATGGGCATCCAGGTCCGCTATTGGTTATTGACCGAGACGTGTCTCGGTCATGTCTACATTGTTCTCGAACCGTAGGGTCCGTGCACGCTTAAGGTTTCGATGCGGTTATATTATGAGTTTGTGTATTTTGATGTACCGAAGAAGTTGAGTCCGGATGTGATCACGGACATGACGAGGAGTCTCGAAATGGTCGAGACATAAAGATTGATATATTGGAAGCCTATGTTTGGAGTTGGAATGGTTCGGGTGAAATCGGGATTTTACGGAACACCGGGGTTACGGAACCCTCCGGGGTTAATGGGCCTTAGTGGGCCATGAGGGAGAAGAGGAAGGGCCGGCCAGGGCAGGCCACGCCCCTCCCCTAGTCCGAATAGGACAAGGAGAGGCGGCGCCCCTTCCCTCTTTCCCTCCCCCCAAGTCCTAATCCAACTAGGAAGGGGGAGTCCTACTCCGGTGGGAGTAGGACTCCTCCGCCGCCTCCTCCTAGGGCCGGCCGCACCCCCTTGCTCCTTTATATACGGGGCAGGGGGCACCCTAGGACACACAAGTTGATCCTTGAGATCGTTCCTTAGCCGTGCAGCGTGCCCCCTCCACCATAATCCACCTCGGTCATATCGTGGCGGTGCTTAGGCGAAGCCCTACATCGGTAGAACATCAAGATCGTCCACCACGCCGTCGTCTTGTGAAACTCTCCCTCCAAGCTCTCTGGATTGGAGCCCGAGGGCGTCATCGAGCTGTACGTGTGTCAAGAACTCGAGGCGCCGAGTAACGGCGCTGGGATCGGTTGGATCGCGAGGAGAACGTACGACTACTTCCTCTACGTTGTGATCGCTTCCGCTCCGGTCTACGAGGGTACGTAGACAACACTCTTCCCTCTCGTTGCTATGCATCACCATGATCTTGCGTGTGCGTAGGAATTATTTTTGAAATTACTACGTTCCCCAACAAAGTGGCATCGAGCCTAGGTTTTATGCGTTGATGTTATATGCACGAGTAGAACACAAGTGAGTTGTGGACGATATAAGTCATACTGCCTACCAGCATGTCATACTTTGGTTCAGCGGTATTGTGAGATGAAGCGGCCGGACCGACATTACGCCAGACGCTTACGCGAGACTGGTTTCACCGCCACGAGCACTCGTTGCTTAAAGGTGATTGGCGGGTGTCTGTCTCTCTCACTTTAGTTGAACCGAGTGTGGCTACGCCCGGTCCTTGTGAAGGTTAAACGAGTCTATTTGACAAACTATCGTTGTGGTTTTGATGCGTAGGTAAGAACGGTTCTTGCTAAGCCCGTAGCAGCCACGTAAAATTTGCAACAACAAAGTAGAGGACGTCTAACTTGTTTTTGCAGGGCATGTTGTGATGTGATATGGTCAAGACGTGATGCTATATTTTGTTGTATGAGATGATCATGTTTTGTAACCGAAGTTATCGGCAACTGGCTGGAGCCATATGGTTGTCGCTTTATTGTATGAAATGCAAACGCCTTGTAATTGCTTTACTTTATCACTAAGCGGTAGCGATAGTCGAGAAGCAATAGATGGCGTGAGCGACAACGATGCTACGATGAAGATCAAGGTGTCGCGCCGGTGACGATGGTGATCACGACGGTGCTTCGGAGATGGAGATCACAAGCACAAGATGATGATGGCCATATCATATCACTTATATTGATTGCATGTGATGTTTATCCTTTATGCATCTTATCTTGCTTTGATTGACGGTAGCATTTTAAGATGATCTCTCACTAAAATTATCAAGTAGTGTTCTCCCGAGTATGCACCGTTGCCAAAGTTTCGTCGTGCCGAGACACCACGTGATGATCGGTGTGATAAGCTCTCGTCCATCTACAACGGGTGCAAGCCAGTTTTGCACACGCAGAATACTCAGTTATACTTGACGAGCCTAGCATATGCAGATATGGCCTCGGAACACGGAGACCGAAAGGTCGAGCGTGAATCATATAGTAGATATGATCAACATAAGATGTTCACCATTGAAAACTACTCCATCTCACGTGATGATCGGTTATGGTTTAGTTGATTTGGATCACGTGATCACTTAGATGACTAGAGAGATGTCTGTCTAAGTGGGAGTTCTTAAGTAATATGATTAATTGAACTTTAATTTATCATGAACTTAGTACCTGATAGTATCTTGCTTGTCTATGTTTGATTGTAGATAGATGGCTCGTGCTGTTGTTCCGTTGAATTTTAATGCGTTCCTTGAGAAAGCAAAGTTGAAAGATGATGGTAGCAATTACGGACTGGGTCCGTAACTCGAGGATTATCCTCATTGCTGCACGTAAGAGTTACGCCTGGATGCACCGCTAGGTGCGAGCTCTTGCTGATGCAACCGACGACGTTAAGAACGTCTGGCGAGCAAAGCTGATGACTACTCTATAGTTCGAGTGTGCCATGCTTTACGGCTTAGAACCGGGACTTCAACGACGTTTTGAGCGTCATGGAGCATATGAGATGTTCCAGGAGTTGAAGTTGATATTCAACAGAATGCCCGGATTGAGAGATATGAAGTCTCCAATAAGTTCGTAGCTGCAAGATGGAGGAGAATAGTTACGTCGGTGAGCACATACTCGTAATGTCCGGGTATTACAATCACTTGACTCAAGCGGGAGTTAATCTTCCGGATGATTGTGTCATTGATGAATTCTTCAATCACGCCACCAAGCTATAAAGGCTTCGTGATGAACTATAATATGCAAGGGTTAGTAAAGACTATACCGAGCTCTTCGCAATGCTAAAGGCTACGGAGGTAGAAATCAAGAAGGAGCATCAAGTGTTGATGGTCAATAAGACCACTAGTTTCAAGAAGAAAGGCAAAGGGAAGAAGAAGGGGAACTTCAAGAAGAACAGCAAGCAAGTTGCTGCTCAGGAGAAGAAACCCAAGTCTGGACCTAAACCTGAAACTCGAGTGCTTCTCTCGCAAGCGGACTGGTCCTTTGGAAGCGGAACTGCCCCAAGAATTTGGCGGATAAGAAGGATGGCAAGGTGAACAAAGTAATATGTGATATACATGTTATTGATGTGTACCTTACTAGAGCTCGCAATAGCACTGGGTATTTGATACTGGTTCTATTGCTAATATTTGCAACTCGAAACAGGGACTACGGATTAAGCGAACACTGGCAAAGGACGAGGTGACGATGCGCGTGGGAAATGGTTCCAAAGTCGATGTGATCGCGGTCGGCACGCTACCTCTACATCTACCTTCGGGATTAGTTTTAGACCTAAATAATTGTTATTTGGTGCCTGCGTTGAGCATGAACATTATATCTGGATCTTGTTTGATGCGAGACGGTTATTCATTTAAATCAGAGAATAATGGTTGTTCTATTTATATGAGTAATATCTTTTATGGTCATGCACCCTTGAAGAGTGGTCTATTTTTGATGAATCTCGATAGTAGTGATACACATATTCATAATGTTGAAACCAAAAGATGCAGAGTTGATAATGATAGTGCAACTTATTTGTGGCACTGCCGTTTAGGTCATATCGGTATAAAGCGCATGAAGAAACTCCATACTGATGGACTTTTGGAGTCACTTGATTATGAATCACTTGGCACTTGAACCGTGCCTCATGGGCAAGATGACTAAAACCCGTTCTCCGGCACTATGGAGAGAGCAACAGATTTGTTGGAAATCATACATACAGATGTATGTGGTCCGATGAATGTTGAGGCTCGTGGCGGATATCGTTATTTTCTCACCTTCACAGATGATTTAAGCAGATATGTGTATATCTACTTAATGAAACATAAGTCTGAAACATTTGAAAAGTTCAAAGAATTTCAGAGTGAAGTTGAAAATCATCGTAATAAGAAAATTAAGTTTCTACGATCTGATCGTGGAGGTGAATATTTGAGTTACGAGTTTGGTCTACATTTGAAACAATGCGGAATAGTTTCGCAAATCACGCCACCCGGAACACCACAACGTAATGGTGTGTCTGAACGTCGTAATCGCACTTTACTAGATATGGTGCGATCTATGATGTCTCTTACAGGTTTTGGGGTTATGCTCTTGAGACGGCTGCATTCACACTGAATAGAACACCGTCAAAATCCGTTGAGACGACACCTTATGAACTATGGTTTAGCAAGAAACCAAAGTTGTCGTTTCTTAAAGTTTGGGGATGCGATGCTTGTGTGAAAAAGCTTCAACCTGATAAGCTCGAACCCAAATCGGAGAAATGTGTCTTCATAGGATACCCAAAGGAGACAGTTGGGTACACCTTCTATCACAGATCCGAAGGCAAGACATTTGTTGCTAAGAATGGATCCTTTCTAGAGAAGGAGTTTCTCTCGAAAGAAGTGAGTGGGAGGAAAGTAGAACTTGATGAGGTAATTGTACCTTCTCCCTTACTTGAAAGTAGTTTGTCGCAGAAACCGGTTTCTGAGACATCTACACCAAATAGTGAGGAAGTTGATGATGTTGATCATGAAACTTCAGATCAAGTTACTACAGAACCTCGTAGATCAACCAGAGTAAGATCCGCACTGAGTGGTACGGTAATCCTGTTCGGAAGTCATGCTACTAGATCATGATGAACCTACGAACTATGAAGAAGCGATGGTGAGCCCAGATTCCGCAAAATGGCTTGAGGCCATGAAATCTAAGATGGGATCCATGTATGAAAACAAAGTATGGACTTTGGTTGACTTGCCCGAGGGTCGGCAAGCAATAGAAAACAAGTGGATCTTGAAGAAGAAGACTGACACTGACGGTAATGTTATCGTTCTACAAAGCTCGACTTGTCGCAAATGGTTTCGACAAGTTCAAGGGATTGACTACGATGAGACCTTCTCACCCGTAGCGATGCTTAAGTCTGTCCGAATCATGTTAGCAATTGCCGCATTTTATGATTATGAAATTTGGCAAATGGATGTAAAGACTGCATTCTGAATGGATTTACGGAAGAAGAGTTGTATATGATGTAGCCGAAGGTTTTATTGATCCAAAGGAGCTAACAAAGTGTGCAAGCTCCAGCGATCCATTTATGGACTGGTGCAAGCATCTCGGAGTTGGAATAAGCGCTTTGATAGTGTGATCAAAGCATTTGGGTTTATCTGAGACTTTTGGAGAAGCTGTATTTAGAAGAAAGTGAGTGGGAGCTCAGTAGCATTTCGATATTATATGTAGATGACATATTACTAATCGGAAATTGTTGGGGAACGTAGTAATTTCAAAAATTTTCCTACGCACACGCAAGATCATGGTGATGCATAGCGAGAGGGAGAGTGTTGTCTACATACCCTTGTAGACCCAAGCGAAGCGGTCTAGCGTAGAGGAAGTAGTCGTCGTTCTCCTCGCGATCCGACCGATCCGGCGCCGTTACTCCGGCGCCCGAGTTCTTGACACACGTACAGCTCGATGGCGTCCCTCGTACTCCGATCCAGCCGAGTGTCGAGGAGAGTTCCGTCAAGCCTGACGGCGTGGTGACGATCTTGATGTTTCACGGTAGCGAGGCTTCGCCTAAGCTTCGCGACGGTATGACCGAGGTGGAATATGGTGGAGGGGCACCGACACGGCTGAGGAACGATCTAAAGATCAAACTTGTGTGTTCTAGGGTGCCCCCTGCCCCGTATATAAAGGAGGGAGGGGGAGGCCGGCCGGCCTAGGGAGGAGGCGGGAGGAGTCCTACTCCCACGGGAGTAGGACTCCCCTTCCTTGTTGGAATAGGATTGGGGAGAGGGAGAGAAGAGGCGCCCCCCCTCCTTGTCCTATTCGGACTGGGGGAGAGGGCGTGCCACCTCTGGCCGGCCCTCCTCTTCTCCCTCAAGGCCCATCGAGGCCCATTACCCTCGGGGTTCCGGTAACCTCCGGTACTCGGTAAATTCCTGTTTTCACGGAACCTTTCGAACTCCAAACATAGGCTTCAATATATCAATCTTTATGTCTCGACCATTTCGAGACTCCTCGTCATATCCGTGATCACATCCGGGACTCCGAACTTCATCGGTACATCAAAATACACAAACTCATAATAACTGTCATCGAAACCTTAAGCGTGCGGACCCTACGGTTCGAGAACAATGTAGACATGACCTAGAACTATTCACGGTCAATAACCAATAGCGGGACCTGGATGCCCATATTGGTTCCTACATATTCTACGAAGATCTTTATCGGTCAGACCGCATAACAACATCGTTGTTCCTTTGTCATCGGTATGTTACTTGCCGAGATTCGATCGTCGGTATCCAATACCTAGTTCAATCTCGTTACCGGCAAGTCTCTTTACTCGTTCCGTAATACACCATCTCACAACTAACTCATTAGTTGTAGTGCTTGCAAGGCTTAAGTGATGTGCATTACCGAGAGGGCCCAGAGATACCTCTCAGACAATCGGAGTGACAAAACCTAATCTCGAATACGCCAACCCAACATCTACCTTTGGAGACACCTGTAGTACTCCTTTATAATCACCCGATTACGTTGTGACGTTTGGTAGCACCAAAGTGTTCCTCCGTAAGCGGAGTTGCATAATCTCATAGTTACAGGAACATGTATATGTCATGGATAAAAGCAGTAGCAACATACCAAACGATCGTGTGCTAGGCTAAGGGAATGGGTCATGTCAATCAGATCATTCTACTAATGATGTGACCTCGTTAATCAAATAACAACTCTTTGTTCATGGTCAGGAAACATAACCATCTTTGATTAACAAGCTAGTCTAGTAGAGGCATACTAGTGACATATTGTTTTGTCTATGCATTCACACATGTATCATGTTTCCGGTTAATACGATTCTAGCATGAATGATAAACATTTATCATGAAATAAGGAAATAAATAATAACTTTATTATTGCCTCTAGGGCATATTTCCTTCAGAAATGATATAGAATTTCTGGATAGCATAAAGGGATACTTGAATAAGAGTTTTTCGATGAAGGACCTCGGTGAAGCTGCTTACATATTGGGCATCAAAATCTATAGAGATAGATCAAGACGCTTAATTGGACTTTCACAAAGCACATACCTTGACAAAATTTTGAAGAAGTTCAAAATGGATCAAGAAAAGAAAGGGTTCTTGCCTGTGTTACAAGGTGTGAAGTTGAGTAAGACTCAATGCCCGACCACTGCAGAAGATAGAGAGAAAATGAAAGATGTTCCCTATGCTTCAGCCATAGGCTCTATCATGTATGCAATCTGTGTACCAGACCTGATGTGTGCCTTGCTATAAGCTTAGCAGGGAGGTACCAAAGTAATCCAGGAGTGGATCTTTGGACAGCGGTCAAGAACATCTGAAATACCTTAAAAGGACTAAGGATATGTTTCTCGTATATGGAGGTGACAAAGAGCTCATAAATGGCAGTTACGTTGATGCAAGCTTTGACACTGATCCGGACGATTCTAAATCGCAGACCGGATACGTATTTACACTAAACGGAGGAGCTGTCAGTTGGTGCAGTTCTAAACAAAGCGTCGTAGCGGGATCTACATGTGAAGCGGAGTACATAGCAGCTTCGGAAGCAGCTAATGAAGGAGTCTGGATGAAGGAGTTCAAATCTGATCTAGGTGTCATACCTAGTGCATCGGGTCCAATGAAAATCTTCTATGACAATACTGGAGCAATTGCATTAGCAAAGGAATCCAGATTTCACAAGAGGACCAAACACATCAAGAGACGCTTCAATTCCATCCGGGATTTAGTCCAGGTGGCAGACATAGAGATTTGCAAGATACATACGGATCTGAATGTAGCAGACCCGTTGACTAAGCCTCTTCCACGAGCAAAACATGATCAACACCAAGACTCCATGGGTGTTAGAATCATTACTATGTAATCTAGATTATTGACTCTAGTGCAAGTGGGAGACTGAAGGAAATATGCCCTAGAGGCAATAATAAAGTTATTATTTATTTCCTTATTTCATGATAAATGTTTATCATTCATGCTAGAATTGTATTAACCGGAAACATGATACATGTGTGAATGCATAGACAAACAGTATGTCACTAGTATGCCTCTACTAGACTAGCTTGTTAATCAAAGATGGTTATGTTTCCTAACCATGAACAAAGGGTTGTTATTTGATTAACAAGGTCACATCATTAGGTGAGTGATCTGATTCACATGACCCATTCCATTAGCTTAGCACACGATCGTTTAGTATGTTGCTACTGCTTTTATCCATGACATATACATGTTCCTATAACTATGAGATTATGCAACTCCCGTTTACCGGAGGAACATTTTGGTGCTACCAAGCGTCACAACGTAATCGGGTGATTATAAAGGAGTACTACGGTGTCTCCAAAGGCGGATGTTGGGTTGGCGTATTTGAGATTAGGTTTTGTCACTCCGATTGTCGGAGAGGTATCTCTGGGCCCTCTCGGTAATACACATCACTTAAGCCTTGCAAGCATTACAACTAATGAGTTAGCTGTGAGATGATGTACTACGGAACGAGTAAAGAGACTTGCGGTAACGAGATTGAACTAGGTATTGGATACCGGCGATCAAATCTCGGCAAGTAACATACCGATGACAAAGGGAACAACGATGTTGTTATGCGGTCGACCGATAAAGATCTTCGTAGAATATGTAGGAACCAATATGGGCATCCAGGTCCCGCTATTGGTTATTGACCGGAGACGTGTCTCGGTCATGTCTACATTGTTCTCGAACCGTAGGGTCCGCACGCTTAAGGTTTCGATGACGGTTATATTATGAGTTTGTGTATTTTGATGTACCGAAGAAGTTCGGAGTCCCGGATGTGATCACGGACATGACGAGGAGTCTCGAAATGGTCGAGACATAAAGATTGATATATTGGAAGCCTATGTTTGGAGTTCGGAATGGTTCCGGGTGAAATCGGGATTTCTTAGGAACACCGGGGTTACGGAACCGCCCCGGGGTTAATGGGCCTTAGTGGGCCATGAGGGAGAAGAGGAAGGGCCGGCCAGGGCAGGCCGCGCGCCCCCTCCCCCCCTAGTCCGAATAGGACAAGGAGAGGGGGGGCGGCGCCCCCCTTCCCTCTTTCCCTCCCCCCAAGTCCTAATCCAACTAGGAAAAGGGGGGAGTCCTACTCCCGGTGGGAGTAGGACTCCTCCGGCGCGCCTCCTCCTAGGGCCGGCCGCACCCCCCCTTGCTCCTTTATATACGGGGGCAGGGGGGCACCCTAGGACACACAAGTTGATCCTTGAGATCGTTCCTTAGCCGTGTGCGGTGCCCCCCTCCACCATAATCCACCTCGGTCATATCGTAGCGGTCCTTAGGCGAAGCCCTGCATCGGTAGAACATCAAGATCGTCACCACGCCGTCGTGCTGACGGAACTCTCCCTCCCCGAAGCTCTACTGGATTGGAGCCCGAGGAGCGTCATCGAGCTGTACGTGTGTCAAGAACTCGGAGGCGCCGGAGTAACGGCGCTGGGATCGGTTGGATCGCGAGGAGAACGTCGACTACTTCCTCTACGCCAGATCGCTTCGCTCGGTCTCACGAGGGTACGTAGACAACACTCTCCCCTCTCGTTGCTATGCATCACCATGATCTTGCGTGTGCGTAGGAAATTTTTTGAAATTACTACGTTCCCCAACAGCCGCTACCTTCGTAGCCGCCGCCCGTCCACCCCCTTCGTCTTCATCCAAGCGCCAGCCCGTCGCCAGCGTCGTTGTCATCTACCACGACCACTTCGTCTACTCCGACCACCGTTGGTGACATCGGCCCCGCGCCGATGGACGCCGCAATCGTCGTCGAGTTCTTCTCTGCTGGCCCCTCCAACTTCTCTAACATGGCGTACAGCTCGTACCGATCCCTCGTCTACGCATGCCCGGTGCTGGCAACACCGATGCGTGCCTTCGTCCATGACGTGTCCCCTGGCCTAGCAAGCCTGGTGAGACACTTCGTCAACTTCGTCTTCGTCCGTCTACGCATGCCCGGTGCTGGCAACACCGATGCGTGCCTTTGTCCATGATGTGTACCCAGGCTTGGCAAACCCGCCGCGACATGTCGTCAACAACATCTTCTTCCCGGCGCACCACTACTTCGACACCACTGCGCCCATGACTAACTCGGCGCCACCTTGCGCCTGCGGCTCCACGGCGACTTCCTCAACACCCGCCACCCCGACTCGACATCGACCACGGCATTCTTCGCACGGCTACCTCGACCACGGCTCCACCACCCATGCTCTCAGCTACCTCGACAAGGGCACAAAGGGCTACCGCCTGCTTGAGCAACCTCGTCGGTTTTTACTCCAGCCACGACTCCGCGATGCGTCGACCGTTCCGACTGTGGGGGGTGTCCGTCGGCTTGCCTTCGGATTCTTCTCCAGTCTCACCATCCTGCGTCGCTACCGTTGTGACTGCGGGGGGATGTTGAGTATAATATTTATTAGGAAAGACGAGATATACTAGGATTTGTTCTGGCTTGTCTTGTACTCCAAGTAGATGATTGTACTCCTATATATATGCCCACGAGGCTCAAGCAACACAACCAGAGGCGGGAGGTAATACAGATACGGTCCACCTCTCAAGCCTCTAGAGAAGTTACCGTACGAGAGGACCGAGGAGGAAAACGAGACGATCGTGCGGACCCATGTGAAGGAGTTCTTTGAAGGGGTGAAAGCAAAGAGACATCCACCTCCGGAGGAGAAGGTAGATCTGGTGAAAGCAAAGCGCACTCTCAATGCCCTGAGGAAACCGGCAAAGTCTCCGTCGAGAACCAACTATGGCCGCATTACTGAAAAGACATATCTCCAAGCGGAGCGGTCGGGATGTACTGTCAGACATCAAAGGTCAAGAGAACGAGCAACTGCGAAAAAAGTTGCCCAGCTCGGCGAACAAGCAAATCAATCGTGCCCCCCGCTCAATGTGTCTAGCGGCAACATCGTCGCTAATGCTCCGGGGATGGTGCCCGGTTATGGCAATCTACAAGATTACCTGCCTGACGATGCACTTCCTGATTTCATGGAGGTGGACGAACACAGATACGAGTACGGGAAGCCTCTCGTCAAAGATGAGAAATATCTAACAACGATGATGCGAAGATTCCATAATTGGTACATGAAAACCTGCAGAGAGTCTGGGGGGGGGACGAATAGTTTGTATCTGCACATTAAAGAGGAGCACGACCTCGTTGGAACTGATCTGTTGTGTGTTCCATTTGAGGAGTTCTTTGCGTTCTTCAATCAAAAGGCCCTCGATAAATTAACAGTCTTTTGCTACTATCTGTAAGTACTATTTCTGTCATTAAGTCTCTATATATAGCTCAGCTCTTTCATTGCATGTATTTATAATCTATTATCCTCACTATATTATGCAGATTGAAGATCGTCGAGTGCAGAAAACAAGAAATCTATGATATTGGGTTCATTAACACAAATATCATAGATGAATTTCTGGTTAAAAAGCACGCCGAAGAGGCCGAGGCCAACTTGCTACGATCGTTGATCAAAAATCAAAACAAAGATACCATACTCTTTCCTTACAAAGGCGAGTGAGTGTTACTATCGTGTGCATATTTGGTTTTCCTTATTACTCGAGCGAGGTTATAGTAATGTAATTTATGAGTTATGCATGCGTGCGCAACTTCACTATGTTCTTCTGGAGATTAAGCTTGAGCGGGGACTAGTAACCGTCTTAGACTCGAGACGGAAAGATCCCGAAACCTATGCGGACATGACTGAATTGCTCATCAAGTAAGTTCAATCGATCATTATCGCACCATATCGGCAACTTATTGTTCATTTCCTGATTGCTCAAGTAATAATTATTATTTTCTTTGTCTTGCAGGCTTTGGAAACAGTTCACCGCAGAAGCTCCGGGACTGCCGAAGGAGCTGCGATATACGTACCCGAAAGTAAGTACTACTGGCTAGCTAGTTGCGCGCATCTCCCGTTGATTCTATAGCTACACTTTCATCAATGCCATTTATAACGCTTCATTATCAGTTTGATTGACCTGTATTTCTCGTAAAGTGCTTGTGGCAGGAACAAGGGAATGATTTCTGTGGATACTACGTGTGCAAGTTCATCCACAATGCGACTTTGTAAAATAAGCGGGGCTACTCTAAAAGACAATATGAAGTGCGTAAGCAATAATATTCACAATTTCATTTTATTACACCATCATTTCTGTTGAGTTTCATTCATATATATGTATTAATTAATCCCTTCTTCAAATTAGACGTGGCAGATGCGGAATGAACTCCTAGAACCAGACCGCATGAAAGCAATTCAAGAGGAATTGGCGGGATTCTTTCTTGACCACGTCATCAATAAAGCCGGAGAATACCATGTGGAAGTTGATTTCAATTGCTAGGGGATTGTAATTAAGAGATCTTACATATTGTACATGTATGTAGCCAGTAGCGTCAGATACATAATACGAAAACTTGTTGTTCGACCAATCTCTCGGAGAAGGAGAGGTCGATCGATCACTTCTCTCGGTATGCATGACGAACTTCTGTACTTAATGGTTCCCTTCATTTTCTTACTAGCTAGCTTGTCGAGGGCTCTCTATGTATAGTACATAGCGTCGACCAAGCACGGACATAAGAAAAGACACTTCTCTCTGTTAATTAGCTAGCTAACACAATATATGAAACACCTAAATTAACCCTCCAAAACCCCCACCCCCCCTTCAAAAAAAACAAAAACCACAGCCACTGGAATGGTGACGCGTGGATGCCTTTTGGTCCTGGTTGGTGACACCAACCGGGACCAAAGGCCCCCCTGCCTAGGCTCGGCGCACCGACTACGTGGAGGACCATCTGTCCCGGTTCGTGTTAGAACCGGGACTAAAGGGGGGAGGTATTACTAACGACCCATTAGATACAAAGGCGTTGAGCGTAGCAACACCAATCCTAGCACTACCGCCCCGAAGATATGAAGCTACATATGACGAACCATGCGCTCCAAGGCGGCGCCTTGGGAAGGATCTACGACGGGCGCCGCCACCGCCCGATCCAAGGATCAGAGTTTCCCCCGGAGCCGCATGACGGGCAATGAGAGTCGCGACGACGCCTTCAAGAAGGGAACGATCTTCGTCGCCGCCGTTCCTTCCGAACATAGAGCAGGTTTTCACCTCGACCAACATTCACCGCCACCGAACGCCACACCCCGGCAACCACGCCGCCCACAAGGCAATGGTGACCGGGCAGCACCAAGGCACGGGCTTTGTCCAAGAGCATCGCACAACCACCATCACCAGGGCCGCCACCCCAGCATCCAAGACCTCGACACCACCTCACCCGTGACCCGCCGCACCCCAACGAAAGAGACGAGAGGAAAGGTCCCACCTTTCGCGCCCCTGGGCAACCCCCAGTGTCGAGACCCAATAGGTCGGCCAGAACTGGCATCCACCGACCCATCCTGCTGCCCCAAGCGCGAGATGAGCTCGGTCCTGCAGCAATGAGAGGGGGATGAGGTCAGTCCTGCTGCATCGTGCGCGAGACGAGCTCGGTCCTGCTGCATCGTGCGCGAGACGAGCTCTGTCCTGCGGCATCGGGCGCGAGACGAGCTGTGGGCCGCAGTTAGGAGAAGACCAGCCCTTTGATGGGACTAGCGCCCGGGCGACGAGGAGATGGGGTGAAGGGCGAGACAGCCCGAACGCAGACAAACCGACGCCGGAGAAGCCGGCCGTTGCCGCGGGCAGATCCATCGAGCCACCGTGAAGCCGCCATGACACCGGTAGGCCACCAAGACCTACCCATGCCGCCGCCCACGGCCGGAGCAGCAGCCACGCCCAGCCGCTGCCCTACCCGCGTCGCCGGGCGAGCTGCAAGCGCCGGAGCCGCCTGGCACCCACCATCGGAGCCAGGCGCCGCCGGCCGACCCCCAAAGCCAGACCCGGATGGATCCGGCAAGAAACGGTCGCGCGCCACCTCCCGAGGCGGAGCACCGCAGTCGCCCCACCGCACGCAGAATGAGGGTCGCCGGGCGCCGCCACAGCGAGCCACCCCCGCCCATGAGACGCCGCCCGCGCCGCTGATCCGCATGAAGTCCAGCACCGTCGGTTGAAGGAGCCGCCGCACAGCGCCCAAGCGGACGGCGAAGAGTCCGCGCCGCCGCGCCTCGGCTTTGCCGGTGGAGCTCGCCGGCGGCAGCGGGGAGGGGAGGGAGGGAGGCGGGGCGAGGGCATGGCCCTGTGGTACCCACGGGCAAGGGGAAGGCCTGGAGAGGATGGGAGGAGGAGGGGAAGAGGGGAGGAGCGGGCGGGTCGGGGGCAGGCGCCTGCTGGCGCCAGTGAGAGTTAGGTCGCCGCTGCGGTGGGGTGGGAACCCTAGGGCGGGGAGGGAGCCGGTCAGGGAGCGCGGGATTTCACTCTAGATGTTGACATATATAAATATGGGCAATCCTTAGCGGATATTGCTAGCAAACGATGACAAAAATATCCATTCTAAAATCAAACTATCATATAGAGATGTAATATCGTTAGGTGAAGTGTGTCTACAGTCCCGTAGGTGCCGCATGTACATATTTATCACAATAAGAGTTTGTTTCACTATGTACGGTTTAGTTACCTCGATGGTGGAGATACTCCACATCAAGAGAGATTGGGTAAACTTAAACATCACGAGGTGTACTTAAGCATGTTTTGTACTGTTAATATTATAGTAGCAGCTATGTAAAATAAACACGTGCCCTGATAATTCAAAACCGTGCCAAGGATCATCTGCATCTGGTGATAAGAGAATTCAAATAAAATAATAAAATAATCAAAATAAACTATGACATTTTTAGGCATCCAAGATGCTCATGCGCACTAGCAGCGTGCAAAATTTCGTGGTGTTTGGACATATGAGGAGCTCCTACAAAAATAAACCAAGTTGGCTCTGAACAGTATTCTTTCTGAGTTTCTCAGACACCTGGAAGTTCATTTTTTTGTACGAGCTCCTCATATGTACATATGAGCATGAAAATTTGCACGAACCTTGGATGCCTGAATTTTTTGGATTTTTTCTGAACATGAGATCTTAAAAGCAAACATGTATTTTATTTTACTAGCAAAAGAGGTTGTGTGGTGCAACGGGGTAATAAAATTGCATCATTTAAATCAATCTGCCCAAAACATAGAAATACCTATAATGATAGTGTACCGATGAATGACACACCATGTAAAAAATGTCGGTGTAGAAGAAGAGATTAATTCACCATCGACGGAGAGGTCATTGAAGGACCGGCTGATGGCGGGAACGCTATCGTATCAGACATCCATCTCCATCCTCCCATTATCCATCGATTATCCTCTACTTCCGCCGCTTCCTCATATTCCCCATACCTCCCCTCGTAGGGTTGTCGGCTGTGTGATCGATGCCAATTGGTGAAGGGGTTAAAAGAAGCTAGGATGGTTGATACTTCAGAGTTAGAAGGAAAAAATTTTATGTCGTGGACAGGAAATAAGAAGTCGCATGATTTGATTATGTGCACCTCCTGGCGAGTTCGAGAGCAGAAATGCAACACTACTGGAATCGTCGCATACGCCGTGTGTCAAGAACATTCAGCAAAGGGCCGAAAACCCTCGGCAAAGTCTTTGCTGAGAGTTGCACTCGGCAAAACCCACCCGGCATACACCTCTCCGGCAAACAGATATTTGCCGAGAGCCATTTGTCGGACACTCAGGCAAAGCCTTTACCGAGTGTCAAACAGGGATACTCGGCATTATAAAGTGACTTGACGGGCAACGAACGCAGACGGCACAGCAGGCACTCGGCAAACGGACAAAGCATTACCGAGTGCATGCACTCGGCAAAACTTTTGATCTGAATTAAGAAAAATGATGCAACGCAGCTGCCGCTGTAAGACGTATTGTTTGGGAACTGCTCGACACCCCTAATCCGGGGTGTGGCTATCTCATTATATAGAAGTACCCAAGGGGTACGATACAGATTACAATACAGATATACAGAGGCGTATATACAGTCTAACACCCTCCCTCAATCTTAACTGTAGCCTGAAGTACAAAGCAAGTTAAGATGGCGCCTACAGCCTACAAACTGTGGTTGTGGAAGAGGCTTTGTGAAGATGTCAGCAAGTTGATCTTTGGATGAGATGAACTTGATACAAAGCAGTCTCTGTGCAACACGTTCCCGAACAAAGTGATAGTCAACCTCGATGTGTTTTGTGCTAGCATGAAACACCGGATTAGATGAAAGGTATGTAGCGCCGATGTTATCACACCACAAAACTGGAGGATGAGCTGGAGAAACTCTCAGCTCTCGCAACAAAGACTGTACCCATATGATCTCAGCGGTGGCATCAGCAACAGCTTTATACTCAGCTTCAGTACTGCTACGAGACACGGTGGCTTGCTTGCGTGCATTCCAGGCGATCAGGTTAGGACCAAAGAACACTGCATATCCCCCCGTGGATCGCCGATCATCGGGACTGCCAGCCCAATCCGCATCAGAGAACGCCGAAAGGTCACAAGACGGTGCGCATGAAGGAGCGGACCATACTGAAAGAGAGGAAACATAACGAGGATGCGCTTAGCTGCCGAGAGATGAGTGGTGCGAGGTGCATGCGAATCTTGGCACACACGGTTGACTGCATAAGAGACATCAGTGCGGTGATAGTGAGATACTGCAGACCCCCAACAAGGCTGCGATACTCAGTGGCGTCATCAGTGGAAAGAAGATCTCCATCAAGGGCAGACAACCGGTCAGTGGCAGACATCGGAGTGATAGCATGTTTGCATTGGAGCATCCCAGCACGGCCCAGCAAGTCAAACCAGCAGAAGACCGTGACACCTCCAATCCAAGAAAATAATGCAAAGCACCCAAATCTTTGACAGCAAATTCCTCACCCAACGCAGACACAAGGCGATCCGCAGCAGCATTGGAGGAACTGACAAGGATGATATCATCCACATATACTAAAAGATACATCGTCACCTCGGTATTTGAAGGAGAAAGCAGTGGCGTGTCGCGATTGAGGAATAAACCCAAGAGCCCGAGTGCAGAACCAAGACGAGCATGCCATGCACGAGGCGCCTGTTTAAGTCCATACAACGCCTTGACTAGACGACAGAGATGATGCGGCCGCGTAGGATCAACAAAACCGGGTGGTTGACACATATAAACCTCTTCCTCCAGAATTCCATGGAGGAAAGCATTCTGCACATCAAGCTGACGAAGCGACCAACCACGAGTAACGGCAAGAGACAGCAGAATACGAATAGTAGTAGGCTTGATAACCGGACTGAAAGTGTCTTCATAATCAAGACCATACCTCTGCTTGAAACCCTTGGCAACCAGCCGTGCCTTGTAGCGCTCAATTGAACCATCTGCATGACGTTTGACCTTAAACACCCACTTGGAGTCAATGATGTTGACGCCAGAGACCGGAGGAACAAGCTGCCAAGTACCATTTTTCAGTAAGGCCTGAAATTCCTGCTCCATCGCAGCACGCCAGTGAGGAATACCCAGTGCAGCATGAAAATGACGCGGCTCTGCCGTGGGATCCGCAGCAGCATGAGCCACACATGCAGCAAGCCACGCCACCGTCCCGTCTTTGCGTTCCTTAGGACAAAAAATACCAGACCGGCTGCGTGTGTGCGGTCGATGATGAACCACAGCGGGCGGTGCTGGCACCACGGGGCTGGTCGCAGCATTTAAAGCGTCGTGGCGAACAGTCGCAGACTCAGCATCGAACGACTTCGCCGAGGCGGGCTGGCCGGCGCAGCTGCCGTGTCTGCTGGGCCCGACGAGGGCAGCTCCTGTGCCCTGACAGGCGAGCCAGGCGAGCCGGGCGCTAGGCCAGCGAAGCGGGCGCTGGACCGGTGACCGGTCAATGGGGCGGGCGACCGGTGCAGAGGCGGGCGACCAGCGCAGGCGGGCGAAGCGGGCGACGGGCCCTGGCGACCAGGCGTGGAGGTGGGCGACCCGGCCAGGGGAGCGGCCGAGACGGGTGCAGCCGCAGGCACCGCCGATGCCCGCAGGGCGGCAGTGGAAGCATCGGGCTGATGGGTAGGACCCGCCATGCATGGGCCATGCACAGGATCATCGCGGCCATCATGAGTGTCGTCGAGAATCTCATCATCCAGGAGTTCAAGGCGAGCACCGCGTCCAATACCTGCAGCATGGTTAGGAAGCAACACAGGAGCATTTGCAACATCCACAAATTGGTCAGGTGAAGGTGTAGCGGAGTGCACAGGTGGTAAAGTAGTGATAGAGTGGTTCGGAAGAGCGCGAAGCGGAACACATTCTCATCAAACACGGCGCCACGAGAAATGTAGACACGATTGGTGGGAACATGAAGACACTTGTACCCTTTGTGAAGAGAACTGTACCCAAGGAAAACACACTTCTTAGACCGAAACTCTAATTTACGCTTGTTGTAAGGCCGTAAGTGCGGCCAACATGCGCATCAAACACTTTGAGAAGCGTGTAGTGCGGAATATCACCGAGCAAGAGTTCAAGAGGGTTTTCATTTTCAGTAGTCGTGAGGGAAGCCTATTTATCAAGAAGCGGTGGTGGAGAAAGCATCACTCGTAACCAAAGCGGAGCGGAGGCATGAGCTAGTAAAGTGAGGCCAGTCTCTACAAGATGACGATGCTTACGTTCAGCGGTGCCGTTTTGCTGATGTGTATGACGACAAGACACACGATGCGAAATCCCAAGCTTATTAAAAAACGAGTTGAGGTTGTGATATTCACCCCCCCAATCGGATTGAACATGAATAATCTTATGCTTAAGGAGACGCTCAACATGTGCTTGGAACTGAATAAAAACATTAAACACATCAGATTTGCGCTTGATAAGATATAGCCAAGTAAACCGACTGTAAGCATCAATGAAACTGACATAGTAATTGTGACCACTAACGGATGTTTGGGCATGACCCCACACATCAGAAAACACAAGCTCAAGAGGATGTTTCACAACACGCCTAGACTCTGAAAAAGGTAGTTGGTGACTCTTGCCCTGCTGACAGGCATCACAAACAGTTTCAGCACTTTTATTGGACACAACTGGCAGTTCATGGCGATGCAGCACATGACTAACTATAGGAGCAGCAAGGTGTCCAAGGCGCGCATGCCAGTGTGTAGGTGACACACGAACACCACTGAACACCTGAGGAGAAGACGACGTAGGAGATGCAGACGGTGCGTCAAGTGCATATAAGCCATGGCGAAGACGACCACTAAGCAGAACGGCCCTCGTGTCCCGATCCTTGATAAAGAAACGAAAAGGGTGAAACTCAGCAAGGACATTATTATCACGAGTAAGTTGAGGAATAGACAACAAACTACGCGTAGCAGATGGAACTCGAAGGACGTTGGAAAGTTGCAGTTTGCGAAAATTGTGTGCAAGAAGTGATGCCTGACCAACATGGGAGATGTGCATACCTGCTCCATTGGCGGTGTGCACCTGATCATGTCCACGATACGGTTCCTGAACGGAGAGCTTGCCCATCTCGCTGGTGAGGTGATTCGTCGCGCCTGTATCCATGTACCACGCCGGATCAAGAGAGTACGACTGGGTCCGCCCGTGGTCGTGTCCGGTCACCGCAGCTGCAGCCTGCTTATCATTCCCTTTGCCATTGTTGCCAAGGCCAAGGAAGTCTTGCTTGTAGCGTCGGTGGCAGCGAGAGGCGAGGTGACGGTCTATGCCACAAAGCTGACAAGCCCGAGGAGCGCAAGAATGGAACAGCAAGCAAGCTGGCGACTCCCTCTGTGATAGTCGGCGCATTGCCCCGCGAGAACTGTGGACGGGAAGCGGTGGTTTTCCACCGATGGGGCGGCTTCGAGGTTTGGCGTGTGGCGGCGTTGGCGAGACGAAGCTGGGGAGACACGGCGTGTTTTAATCGCTGCTCACGCCCAGAAAGCGCGCATAGAGCTCACGACGCGAAGTGTATCATCTCGACCATGGACGTTCTCAATGAGATTATCATAATCATCATCGAGCCCGTTGAGCACAAAGGTGGTGAAGTCCGCGTCCAGAAGTGGCTGACCAACAGAGGCTAGAGTGTCTGCGAGGCTCGTCATCTTGTTGAAGTACTCCGTGATGCTGAGATCGCCAAGTTTGGTCTCGCCTAGCTCGGTGCGTATAGAGAGCGCGCACGCGCTGAGCGGAGGCGAAACTAGTGTGGAGGGCCGCCCACGCCTCCCTGGACGTGGCGGCGAAAATGACCATCGACGAAACACTCGGCGTGAGCGAGGACTGGATGGCTGAGAGAATGGCCTGATCCTGTGCCACCCACGTGTGATATGCCGGATGGTGAGGAGGTGGGCATGGGATGGACCCATCAACATAACCCTCCAGGTAACGACTGCGGAGGAGAGGCAGGACCTGCGCACGCCACGACAGGTAGTTGTCCGTCCCGAGCTTCACTGGCAGCAGGTGCGAGAAATAAAACGGCGATGGCGGTGAAGCACGATCCTGTGGCGCTGGCGCGTAGGGACCCATACCCGGATCCATCTCGTGAGGTGGCGCGATGGCTAATGGCGACTATAGCGTGGGCACTGAGTACGGGTCCCCTCGGCGACGGAGGAGGCGGCCCGTAAAGGGAAGCGGCGGCGCCGCATATGGTTGAAGCGCGTCGGCGCCCGTAAAACTCTTCTGCAAACCGCCGTAGAAACCATCGGCGGCGGCGGCAGCGGTGGCGAGCACCGGAGCGGGCGCCATACCACGAGGGCCATAGGCGGACCAAATCTGGTGCGGCGGCATATGGCGCGCAGCGGCAGCGCCATAGGTTAGTGCAGGGCGTGCCGACGCGCGCGGCTGGCCTGGAAGGGCGGCGGCTGGTGGGCACCGTAGAGGTCGAGGACGACGGGCCACCGAGAGGATGGCGGCGGAGGAGGTCGCCGTGGGCGGCGCCCGATCCGTCGGAGACCCATGGTGGCTGGGTGTTCCACCACGCCGAGACCGCGCGACCAGTGGAGGCGAGAACGGCGACAGGGCGCGATGGCGGGCCGGCGCATGGGGGCGCGGGAGGCGACGCCGAACAGGAGGAGCGGTCGGTAGCGGCAGCAGCGGGCGGCGGCGGCGGCAGCGGAAGACATCGTAACCCTAAACTGATACCATGTAAGACGTATTGTTTGGGAACTGCTCGACACCCCTAATCCGGGGTGTGGCTATCTCATTATATAGAAGTACCCAAGGGGTACGATACAGATTACAATACAGATATACAGAGGCGTATATACAGTCTAACAGCCGCCGCTGCCCAGACCACACCACGGCGTTCAAGCGGCCGGACTGCGCCTCACTATACGCTCTGCCAATGCTGATGTGCAAGCTTCTGCGTGCGTGCCCTGCTTGCTGCGGCTGCTTCGTGCGGATGTTGCCGGCCGCCGCCGCTGCTTTGCCCCTTTGCTGCCGGCTGGGAGGCTCAGTTGCCACTATCTCGCTCACTTCGGGAGGCTCGGTGCCGTCGCCATGGCCTCCACGTCGCGTCCGAGTCGCCATAGGGGAGAAGCAGGCCGGATGCTCGCGGCCGTCGCCATGGCCGCCGTCTCGCCGGCCAGCAGCAGGTGCTGCCTGAGCCCAACGCCAGTTGCCATGACCACCTTCTCCTTGGGTGCCTGAGCGCCTCGCCATGGTCGCCGCAAAGCTCCTCCTCAACGCATTGCGCCGGAGATCTCGACCACGCCGGCTCCATTGGTCCTTCCCAACCAACAGAAGAGAGAAAGGAACGAGAGAGAGGGGGGGAGAAACGAGAGAGATAAGGCCTTCCACTATGTGGGCCAAAAGCGATACCAAATTCAGTTTTGAGGTATTTGGCACCTATGCCCTACGTTGCCCATCCGGTACCGTAAAATTTTTTCAGGGCATCGGAGCACCTACATGCACCGATGCCAAATTCACCAAGCCAATACATAATGATTCCACGATCTATCTCTCGTTCTTCTCCGCTGCGTGCCTCCAACGCTCGATTCCAAAGGCCCTCGACCACCACATCCAGACATGACCTCCGCCTTTGGACGCGAGTTCGGCCAGTCCGCGTACCACCTCCGCGTGGCCCGACGTCGTCTGCTCCGGCCGCGAGCTCGGCCTGCCCCCGAGCTCCGCCCTTGGACGCGAGACCGTCAAGCCCGCACAGCACAACACCAGCAACCTCCGTATGGACCTTTTTCAGCAATTTAGCACCGGTAACATAGTGGAGGGCCTAAGTGGACGTGGGTGTGCTTGGCCACCAGCCTGCCACCTCACCGATCCATGTGCTTGGGTGTTCAGCCAATAGGAAGGAAGCAATGCATGTGTGCTTCTTTGTGTGCTTCCTTCTTCATCTTTCTTTTATATTTTATAAATTAATTTGTCCCTAAAATTCAAGTTTGGTATTTTCCCTTGAATATAGTACACATAAAAGAACTCTATGTGAAAGGATTGCATTTTTTGAACTTCTATTCATTTTCTTTCATTTTTCCAAAACAATGTCAAAATGACCGGCATGATTATTCAAGGCAAAGGATTGAATTTCTCAAAACTCTAAGTGGTTCTCCCATATAATGACTACTTGTGTACCTAAAAATATTTTTTGCTAAATTTTAGGACAGAGCTATGGCACACTTGCAGTACAAATTTGAATTACTTTCGGGAAATCAACATAAAGTCATTTAAATGTGCAAAATTAGCTAGAAATCGAGAAAATCCTTGAAACTTGGGCATTGTGCATAAAATAAGGTCTATTTACTGTGAAAATTGAAATGGTGCCATTTTGCACCCTATTTTATTTACTTGCTTAACACAAAATACCGATTTTCTACACATAGAAAATGAAATATAGTTTTTTTGTACAACAAACTTGAAAACTTTATTTGGCACATTGTTTGTAATCTTAAACTGCAACCATGTGCCTCATTTTGCAACATTATAATAAATTATGTAATGAATATGACCATCAACTTGCTCGTTTGACTTGAAAGCCAAGAATGTTCATACATGATAGCCCGTTTTGTGAAGGATTTTTTTTTCACATTTGTTATAATGAAAGTTTTATATTTTTCCTTGCAACTAGTACACATAGAAGGACTCCATGCGAAATGATTGCATTTTTTGAACTTGTATTCTTTTTCTTTCTTTTTTCTCAAAACGGGGTCAAAATTGTCGGCATGGCTATTCATAGCAAGGGATTGAATCTCTCAAAACTCTAAGTGGTTCTCCCATATAATGATCACTTGTGTACACAAAAGTGGGAAACTCTATTTGTTAACATTGTTTTAATGGCAAGATGCACGTATGTGTCTAATTTGGGCAGATTATAATCTACGCAATGAATATGATACTTACCTTTGTCATTTGAAGCCAAATTTTTTACATGGCAAAAAGTGTAATTAATATGGCCTCAAATGAAAAAGTTATCAACATGAAAATTATCCGTCTCATCAAAATGAACAATTTTTATTTTTGGATCATTGTCATCCGATGTCGTATGCAACCTCCACAGCAAAAACCATGCATCATAGCGAAGACCACCTTTTGCCGAGTGTGACACTCGGTAAAGACACCCTTTTACCGAGTGTAGCACTCGGCAAAGCCCTGTTTGCCAAGTGTTGTTGTTTTACCGAGCGTTTTGTCCACGACACTCGGCAAAGTATCTGTTTGCCGAATTTAATTTTTTTGCCGAGTGTAGCGCTCGGCAAAAATACTATTGCCGAGTGTCCGTCATAATGCATTCGGCAAAGAGCCTAACACTCGGCAAAGAGGGTAATTCCAGTAGTGCAAGGGCAACACTATGGCACGGGTTAAGGTAGTTGATATCATCAATATGAACATAAAGGTTACAGGAGGTTGAGGGGGACGCTTACCTCGCTGGAGATTGGCATAAGTACACTCGCAAGGAAGAGCAGTGAGTACAGATCCTGCATGCAACTGCGATGGCTGGAAGCAGCAAATTTAAAATGCTCCCTTACCTCTCCTGTTTACATGTGAGGCAAGAAGTTAAGAGTTAATCAAACCACTAATTAATGAGACCAACAGCTTAGATCTATTATATACTCTTACCTCTCATATGAAAAGAGAAGGTAAGAGGAACCATTTTAAAACTGCCTGGAGCGGAAACAATAATTTAAATGGCTGAATAACTTAGGTCAGTGCATGCACACTGGTGCAACATGGTGGGCATTGTCAGCATTTGTCGACCAAACGTGGATTTTATTGACATATGTGAGCATAAACCTCAGCGTTTTGGTCTACAAAAATAGATAAATAGTATACGTAGTTATGATACCTTGCGTCAAAGTATCAACTATCCAAATCTAAAGTGCACACTGTATCAAACTTGCTTATCTTGAGGTAGTATGCCACGTGCGTGTACATGTTGATCAAAGATGCTATTTGAGCTGCCGGGCACTACTCGTCAAAGAGATCTTTTCCCCCTTTTCTATTTGGCCAGTGATGGGCGCCGGCGCACCGGCCCAAATTTGGGCCGGTCGACCGTGCACCGTCCGATTAAACTAATTTTAACCGTCTAATCCTTTGATAGGTCGTCTTCTTTCTCCCGCATCTTAGATTCCCCACGGACAGCAGGTCGTCTTTCTCCACCGCGTCTCAAATCCAGCCACCAGTCACGCATGGAAGTCGTGGCTGTACCCAGCCCACGCCGGCAACAGCTCGCCGCCCAGGCCGTGGTCGCTGCCCTCGCCGCCTGTCACCGGCCTCGCCGTCGTCGTCTCGTCTCTTTCTCGCTGGATCCACGCATGCAGCAACGTTCGCCTGCGGTCGCAGCTCCTTCACTGGCAGTGGCAGCTTCGGTAGGACGCCCGCAGCTCCGGTAGCGCCGGTTACCGGTCGCAGCATCCCGGCAACGAGCTCGCAAAAAAGTACTCTCCTTCGGGTTTGCTTGTGGCAACAAAAATGTCCGTCAGTTGTAGCAAAAAATTGTGCTGGTTCCAGCAAATATAGCTTGTCAGTGGCGCCACCCCATCGCCATTGGAGCAAAATCGATCACCGGTTGTAGCTTTCCTTACAACGGTTCTAGCTTTTGTGATTGCCGGTTGCAACAAAAACAACATCAGGTCCAGCTCGAGGCTTCTCTGGTAGTAGCAAAAAATCTACAACGGATGTAGCTAAACACATAGTCAATGGGGTCTCGGCAACCTCATCAAAAAGGATGTAACAAACAAAAGTGCCGGCGGTAGCAAAACCCAAAACCGTTGTAACAAAACTGGTACAAAAAATGATTCCAGCAAAAAAACATGGCAGCAAAATTTGATTGGTTCCAGCAAAATATGAAGACGGTGGTAACAAATTAGTACACTAGTTCCAGCAAAAACAAACATGGGAGCAGAATCTGGGTTGGTTCCAACAAAAACCGAAGACACTGGTAGCAAAATTTAGAGATGGTTCCAGCAAAAAAACTCAAGACATGCCATGATCAGAGACATGCGGCGGTCATTGCCGGGCTGCGCCGCATGAACAGTTGCAGCTCTCCATAGCCAGACGCCGATGGATGCAGCTCCACCGACAGGGGGTTGTAGCACCGACCGCCACCGGTGGTAGCATCTCCGTCGAGGTGGTTGCAACTCTAACGCCCCAATGGCTACCGCACCTTCGCGCCCAAATCCGCCGGCGGCCGCCTTGCTTACAGCATCGGCCACACCCATCGGTGATGCATGCGCTAGGCTGGAGGTGGAAGAACAAGTGTTGCGACGATGTGTAGCCAGGGGAATGGAGGAAATGGGAAGAGATAAGATACAGGCAAAAAGCGTTGTGTGGCCAGGGAAACGAGGGGATGGGAAGAGATAAGATACAGAGAAAAGGCGGTTCACATGGACCCACCACAACACGCGTCTCGTGCAAGACTGTTTTGCATGGAGGTGTAAAGCCAGCGTGTCACGGTGTAAAGCCAGCGTGTCACGCGGCCGGCCGAAACGTTCCGCCGGTGCTCCGGCTGGAAACGTTTGAAGGAAATATGCCCTAGAGGCAATAATAAAGTTATTATTTATTTCCTTATTTCATGATAAATGTTTATTATTCATGCTAGAATTGTATTAACCGGAAACATAATACATGTGTGAATATATAGACAAACAGAGTGTCACTAGTATGCCTCTACTTGACTAGCTTGTTAATCAAAGATGGTTAAGTTTCCTAACCATAGATAAAGGAGTTGTCATTTGATTTACAAGGTCACATCATTAGTTGAATGATCTGATTGACATGACCCATTTCATTAGCTTAGCACACGATCGTTTAGTATGATGCTACTGCTTTTATCCATGACTTATACATGTTCCTATAACTATGAGATTATGCAACTCCCGTTTGCCGGAGGAACACTTTGGGTACTACCAAACGTCACAACGTAACTGGGTGATTATAAAGGAGTACTACAAGTGTCTCCAAAGGCAGATGTTGGGTTGGCGTATTTCGAGATTAGGATTTGTCACTCCGATTGTCGGAGAGGTATCTCTGGCCCTCTCGGTAATGCACATCACTTAAGCCTTGCAAGCATTACAACTAATGAGTTAGCTGTGAGATGATGTATTACGGAAGCGAGTAAAGAGACTTGCGTAGCGAGATTGAACTAGGTATTGGATACCGGCGATCGAATCTCGGGCAAGTAACATACCGATGACAAAGGAACAACGTATGTTGTTATGCGGTCGACCGATAAAGATCTTCGTAGAATATGTAGGTGCCAATATGGGCATCCAGGTCCCGCTATTGGTTATTGACCGGAGACGTGTCTCGGTCATGTCTACATTGTTCTCGAACCGTAGGGTCCGCGCGCTTAAGGTTTCGATGACGGTTATATTATGAGTTTGTGTATTTTGATGTACTGAAGGATTTCGGAGTCCCGGATGTGATCACGGACATGACGAGGAGTCTCGAAATGGTCGAGACATAAAGATTGATATATTGGACGGCTATATTCGGACACGGAAAGGTTCGGAAGTTTCGGAGAAAACCGGAGTGCGGAGGGTTACGGAACCCCGGGAAGTAATGGGCCTTAATGGGCCAAGAGGGGAGAGAGGGCTGCGCCAGAGGTGGCGCCCCATGGGGAGTCCGAATAGGACAAGAAGGGGCGCGGCCCCCTTTCCTTTCCCTCTCCTCTCCCTCCTTCCTTCCCCTTCCTCCTTCCTAGTTGGACTAGGAAAGGGAGTCCTACTCCCACTAGGAGGAGGACTCCCCCCCTTGGCGCGCCTCCTAGGGCCGGCCGGGCCTCCCCTTGCTCCTTTATATACGGGGCAGGGGGCACCCTAGAACACACAAGTTGATCCTTGAGATCGTTCCTTAGCCGTGTCGGTGCCCCCTCCACCATAATCCACCTCGGTCATATCGAAGCGGTGCTTAGGCGAAGCCTGCGTCGATAGAACATCAAGATCGTAACCACGCCGTCGTCTTGTGGAACTCTCTCTCCCGGAGCTTTGCTGGATCGGAGCCCGAGGGCGTCACCGAGCTGTACGTGTGTCAAGAACTCGGAGGCGCCGGAGTTGGCGCTGGGATCGGTTGGATCACGAGGAGAACGTCGACTACTTCCTCTACGTTGTGATCGCTTCCGCCGGTCTCACGAGGGTACGTAGACAACACTCTTCCTCTCGTTGCTATATCATCACCATGATCTTGCGTGTGCATAGGAATTTTTTGAAATTACTCGTTCCCCAACAATGGCATCCGAGCCTAGGTTTTATGGTTTGATGTTTTGCACGAGTAGAACAAAAGTGAGTTGTGGACGATACAAGTCATACTGCCTACCAGCATGTCATACTTTGGTTCAGCGGTATTGTGAGATGAAGCGGCCCGGACCGACATTACGCGTACGCTTACGCGAGACTGGTTTCACTGTTACGAGCACTCGTGCTTAAAGGTGGCTGGCGGGTGTCTGTCTCTCTCACTTTAGTTGAACCGAGTGTGGCTACGCCCGGTCCTTGAGAAGGTTAAAACGGAGTCTATTTGACGAAATATCGTTGTGGTTTTGATGTGTAGGTGAGATTGGTTCTTGCTTATGCCCGTAGCAGCCACGTAAAATTTGCAACAACAAAGTAGAGGACGTCTAACTTGTTTTTGCAGGGCATGTTGTGATGTGATATGGTCAAGACGTGATGCTATATTTTATTGTATGAGATGATCATGTTTTGTAACGAAGTTATCGGCAATCGGCTGGAGCCATATGGTTGTCGCTTTATTGTATGAAATGCAAACGCCCTGTAATTGCTTTACTTTATCACTAAGCGGTAGCGATAGTCGTAGAAGCAATAGATGGCGTAAACAACAACGATGCTACGATGGAGATCAAGGTGTCACGCCGGTGACGATGGTGATCACGACGGTGCTTCGGAGATGGAGATCACAAGCACAAGATGATGATGGCCATATCATATCACTTATATTGATTGCATGTGATGTTTATCCTTTATGCATCTTATTTTGCTTTGATTGACGGTAGCATTTTAAGATGATCTCTCACTAAAATTATCAAGAAGTGTTCTCCCTGAGTATGCACCGTTGCCAAAGTTTGTCGTGCCGAGACACCACGTGATGATCGGGTGTGATAAGCTCTACGTCCATCTACAACGGGTGCAAGCCAGTTTTGCACACGCAGAATACTCAGGTTATACTTGACGAGCCTAGCATATGCAGATATGGCCTCGGAACACGGAGACCGAAAGGTCGAGCGTGAATCATATAGTAGATATGATCAACATAAGATGTTCACCATTGAAAACTACTCCATCTCACGTGATGATCGGTTATGGTTTAGTTGATTTGAATCACGTGATCACTTAGATGACTAGAGAGATGTTTGTCTAAGTGGGAGTTCTTAAGTAATATGATTAATTGAACTTAAATTTATCATGAACTTAGTACCTGATAGTATCTTGCTTGTATATGTTTGTTTGTAGATAGATGGCTCGTCTTTGTTGTTCCGTTGAATTTTAATGCGTTCCTTGAAAGCAAAGTTGAAAGATGATGGTAGCAATTACACGGACTGGGTCCGTAACTCGAGGATTATCCTCATTGCTGCACGTAAGAGTTAATCTGGATGCACCGCTGGGTGCGAACTGCTGCTGATGCAACCGACGACGTTAAGAACGTCTGCGCGAGCAAAGCTGATGACTACTCTATAGTTCGGTGTGCCATGCTTTACGGCTTAGAACCGGGTCTTCAACGACGTTTTGAGCGTCATGGAGCATATGAGATGTTCCAGGAGTTCAAGTTGATATTTCAACAGAATGCCCGGATTGAGAGATATGAAGTCTCCAATAAGTTCTATAGCTGCAAGATGGAAGAGAATGGGTCATCGGTGAGCACATACTCGTAATGTGCGGGTATTACAATCACTTGACTCAAGCGGGAGTTAATCTTCGGATGATTGTGTCATTGATGTAATTCTTCAATCACTGCCACCAAGCTACAAAGGCTTCGTGATGAACTATAATATGCAAGGGTTAGTAAAGACTATGCCTTAGCTCTTCGCAATGCTAAAGGCTGCGGAGGTAGAAATCAAGAAGGAGCATCAAGTGTTGATGGTCAATAAGACCACTAGTTTCAAGAAGAAAGGCAAAGGGAAGAAGAAGGGGAACTTCAAGAAGAACAGCAAACAAGTTGCTGCTCAGAGAAGAAACCCAAGTCTGGACCTAAACCTGAAGCCGAAAGTGCTTCTACCGCAAGCGGTAGTCTTTGGAAGCGGAACTGCCCCAAGTATTTGGCGGATAAGAAGGATGGCAAGGTGAACAAAGGTATATGTGATATACATGTTATTGATGTGTACCTTACTAGAGCTCGCAGATAGCACTGGTATTTGATCTGGTTACATTGCTAATATTTGCAACTCAAAGCAGGGGACTACGGATTAAGGAACACCGGCAAAGGGCGAGGTGACGCTGGCGCGTGGAAATGGTTCCAAAGTCGATGTGATCGCGGTCGGCACGCTACCTCTACATCTACCTTCGGGATTAGTTTTAGACCTAAATAATTGTTATTTGGTGCCAGCGTTGAGCATGAACATTATATCTGGATCTTGTTTGATGCGAGACGGTTATTCATTTAAATTAGAGAATAATGGTTGTTCTATTTATATGAGTAATATCTTTTATGGTCATGCACCCTTGAAGAGTGGTCTATTTTTAATGAATCTCGATAGTAGTGATACACATATTCATAATGTTGAAGCCAAAAGATGCAGAGTTGATAATGATAGTGCAACTTATTTGTGGCACTGCCGTTTAGGTCATATCGGTATAAAGTGCATGAAGAAACTCCATATTGATGGACTTTTGGAGTCACTTGATTATGAATCACTTGGCACTTGCGAACCGTGCCTCATGGGCAAGATGACTAAAACCCCGTTCTCCGGTACTATGGAGAGAGCAACTGATTTGTTGGAAATCATACATACAGATGTATGTGGTCCGATGAATGTTGAGGCTCGTGGTGGATATTGTTATTTTCTCACCTTCACAGATGATTTAAGCAGATATGGGTATATCTACTTAATGAAACATAAGTCTGAAACATTTGAAAAGTTCAAAGAATTTCAGAGTGAAGTTGAAAATCATCGTAATAAGAAAATAAAGTTTCTACGATCTGATTGAAGGAAATATGCCCTAGAGGCAATAATAAAGTTATTATTTATTTCCTTATTTCATGATAAATGTTTATCATTCATGCTAGAATTGTATTAACCGGAAACATGATACATGTGCGAATGCATAGACATACAACATGTCACTAGTATGCCTCTACTAGACTAGCTTGTTAATCAAAGATGGTTATGTTTCCTAACCATGAACAAAGAGTTGTTATTTGATTAACAAGGTCACATCATTAGTAGAATGATCTGATTGACATGACCCATTCCATTAGCATAGCACACGATCGTTTAGTATGTTGCTACTGCTTTTATCCATGACTTATACATGTTCCTGTAACTATGAGATTATGCAACTCCGTTTACCGGAGGAACACTTTGGTGCTACCAAGCGTCACAACGAATCGGGTGATTATAAAGGAGTACTACAGGTGTCTCCAAAGGCAGATGTTGGGTTGGCGTATTTGAGATTAGGTTTTGTCACTCCGATTGTCGGAGAGGTATCTCTGGGCCCTCTCGATAATGCACATCATGAAGCCTTGCAAGCACTACAACTAATGAGTTAGTTGTGAGATGATGTATTACGGAGCGAGTAAAGAGACTTGCGTAAGCGAGATTGAACTAGGTATTGGATACCGACGATCGAATCTCGGGCAAGTAACATACCGATGACAAAGGAACAACGTATGTTGTTATGCGGTCTAACCGATAAAGATCTTCGTAGAATATGTAGGAACCAATATGGGCATCCAGGTCCCGCTATTGGTTATTGACCGAGAATAGTTCTAGGTCATGTCTACATTATTCTCGAACCGTAGGGTCCGCACGCTTAAGGTTTCGATGGCGGTTATTATGAGTTTATGTATTTTGATGTACCGAAGAAGTTGAGTCCGGATGTGATCACGGACATGACGAGGAGTCTCGAAATGGTCGAGACATAAAGATTGATATATTGGAAGCCTATATTTGGAGTTGGAATGGTTCGGGTGAAAGCGGAATTTACGGAGTACCGGAGGTTACGGAACCCCCGGGAGTAAATGGGCCCTAGTGGGCCTCGAGGAGAAGAGGAGGGGCGGCCGGGGGTGGCGCGCCTCTCCCCCAGTCCGAATAGGGAGGGGGGGGGGGCGCCCCCTCCCTCTTCCCTCCCCCAATCCTATTCCAACTAGGAAGGGGGAGTCCTACTCGGTGGGAGTAGGACTCCTCGGCGCCGCCTCCACAAGGGCGGCCGGCCGCCCCCTCCCTCCTTTATATCAGGGGCAGGGGGCACCCTAGGACACACAAGTTTGATCTACGGATCGTTCCTTAGCCGCAGCGGTGCCCCCTCCACCATATTCCACCTCGGTCATACCGTCGCAAGCTTAGGCGAAGCCTGCGCCGTGAAACATCAAGATCGTCACCATGCCGTCGTCTTGTGGAACTCTCCTCGACACTCGGCTGGATCGGAGTTCGAGGGACGTCATCGAGCTGTACGTGTGTCAAGAACTCGGGGGCACCGGAGTAACGGCGCCGGGATCGGTCGGATCGCGAGGAGAACGTCGACTACTTCCTCTACGTTGTGATCGCTTCGCTTGGTCTCACGAGGGTGCGTAGACAACACTCTCCCTCTCGTTGCTATGCATCACCATGATCTTGCGTGTGCGTAGGAAATTTTTGAAATTACTCGTTCCCCAACAGTGGCATCCGAGCCTAGGTTTTTATGGTTTGATGTTTTGCACGAGTAGAACACAAGTGAGTTGTGGGCGATACAAGTCATACTACCTACCAGCATGTCATACTTTGTTTCAGCGGTATTGTGAGATGAAGCGCCCGGACCGACATTACGCGACGCTTACGCGAGACTGGTTTCACCGCCACGAGCACTCGTTGCTTAAAGGTGACTGGTGGGTGTCTGTCTCTCTCACTTTAGTTGAACCGAGTGTGGCTCGCCGGTCCTTGAGAAGGTTAAACGAGTCTATTTGACGAAATATCGTTGTGGTTTTGATGCGAGGTGAGACTGGTTCTTGCTTAAGCCCGTAGCAGCCACGTAAAATTTGCAACAACAAAGTAGAGGGCGTCTAACTTGTTTTTGCAGGGCATGTTGTGATGTGATATGGTCAAGACGTGATGCTATATTTTATTGTATGAGATGATCATGTTTTGTAACCGAAGTTATCGGCAATGGCTGGAGCCATATGGTTGTCGCTTTATTGTATGCAATGCAATCGCTCGTAATGCTTTACTTTATCACTAAGCGGTAGCGATAGTCGTAGAAGCATAAGATTGGCGAGGCGACAACGATGCTACGATGGAGATCAAGGTGTCGCGCCGGTGGCGATGGTGATCATGGTGGTGCTGCGGAGATGGAGATCACGAAGCACAAGATGATGATGACCATATCATATCACTTATATTGATTTGCATGTGATGTTTATCTTTTATGCATCTTATCTGGCTTTGATTGACGGTAGCATTATAAGATGATCTCTCACTAAATTATCAAGAAGTGTTCTCCCAAGTATGCACCGTTGCCAAAGTTAAATCGTGCCCGGACACCACGTGATGATCGGGTGTGATAAGCTCTCGTCCATCTACAACGGGTGCAAGCCAGTTTTGCACACGCAGAATACTCGGGTTATACTTGACGAGCCTAGCATATGCAGATATGGCCTCGGAACACGGAGACCGAAAGGTCGGCGTGAATCATATAGTAGATATGATCAACATAAGATGTTCACCATTGAAAACTACTCCATTTCACGTGATGATCGGTTATGGTTTAGTTGATTTGGATCACGTGATCACTTAGATGACTAGAGATGTCTTTCTAAGTGGGAGTTCTTAAGTAATATGATTAATTGAACTTAAATTTATCATGAACTTAGTACTGATAGTATCTTGCTTGTTTATGTTTGATTGTAGATAGATGGCTCGTCTTTGTTGTTCCGTTGAATTTTAATGCGTTCCTTGAGAAAGCAAAGTTGAAAGATGATGGTAGCAATTACACGGACTGGGTCCGTAACTTGAGGATTATCCTCATTGCTGCACGTAAGAGTTACGTCTGGATGCACCGCTAGGTGCAGACTCTCTTGCTAATGCAGCTGCAGATGTTATGAGCGTCTGCGCGAGCAAAGCTGATGACTACTCTATAGTTCAATGTGCCATGCTTTACGGCTTAGAACCGGGACTTCAACGACGTTTTGAGCGTCATGGAGCATATGAGATGTTCCAGAGTTGAAGTTGATATTCAAAGAATGCCCGGATTGAGAGATATGAAGTCTCCAATAAGTTCTATAGCTGCAAGATGGAGGAGAATAGTTACATTAGTGAGCATATACTCGTAATGTGCGGGTACTACAATCACTTGACACAATTGGGAGTTAATCTTCCGGATGATTGTGTCATTGATGAATTCTTCAATCACGCCACCAAGCTACAAAGGCTTCGTGATGAACTATAATATGCAAGGGTTAGTAAAGACTATACCGAGCTCTTCGCAATGCTAAAGGCTGCGGAGGTAGAAATCAGAAGGAGCATCAAGTGTTGATGGTCAATAAGACCACTAGTTTCAAGAAGAAAGGCAAAGGGAAGAAGAAGGGAACTTCAAGAAGAACAGCAAGCAAGTTCTGCTCAGAGAAGAAACCCAAGTCTGGACCTAAACCTGAAACTGAGTGCTTCTCACGCAAGCGGATAGTCACCGGAAGCGGAACTGCCCCAAGTATTTGGCGGATAAGAAGGATGGCAAGGTGAACAAAGGTATATGTGATATACATGTTATTGATGTGTACCTTACTAGAGCTCGCAGTAGCACTGGTATTTGATCTTGGTTACATTGCTAATATTTGCAACTCGAAGCAGGGACTACGGATTAAGCAAACACGGCAAAGGGCGAGGTGACGATCTGGCGTGGGAAATGGTTCCAAAGTCGATGTGATCGCGGTCGGCACGCTACCTCTACATCTACCTTGGGATTAGTTTTAGACCTAAATAATTGTTATTTGGTGCTGCGTTGAGCATGAACATTATATCTGGATCTTGTTTGATGCGAGGCGGTTATTCATTTAAATCGAGAGAATAATGGTTGTTCTATTTATATGAGTAATATCTTTTATGGTCATGCACCCTTGAGAGTGGTCTATTTTGATGAATCTCGATAGTAGTGATACACATATTCATAATGTTGAAACCAAAAGATGCAGAGTTGATAATGATAGTGCAACTTATTTGTGGCACTTGCCGTTTAGGTCATATCGGTGTAAAGCGCATGAAGAAACTCCATCTTGATGGACTTTTGGAGTCACTTGATTATGAATCACTTGGCACTTGCGAACCGTGCCTCATGGGCAAGATGACTAAAACCCGTTCTCGGTACTATGGAGAGAGCAACAGATTTGTTGGAAATCATACATACTGGATGTATGTGGTCCGATGAATGTTGAGGCTCGTGGCGGATATCGTTATTTTCTCACCTTCACGGATGACTTAAGCAGATATGGGTATATCTACTTAATGAAACATAAGTCTGAAACATTTGAAAAGTTCAAAGAATTTCAGAGTGAAGTTGAAAATCATCGTAACAAGAAAATTAAATTTCTACGATCGATCGTGGAGGTGAATATTTGAGTTCTGAGTTTGGTCTACATTTGAAACAATGCGGAATAGTTTAGCAACTCACGCCACCGGAACACCACAGCGTAATGGTGTGTCGAGCGTCGTGTCGTACTTTACTAGATATGGTGCGATCTATGATGTCTCTTACAGATTTACCGCTATCGTTTTGGGTTTATGCTCTAGAGGCGGCCGCATTCACCTGAATAGAACACCGTCGAAATCCGTTGAGGCGACACCTTATGAACTATGGTTTGGCAAGAAACCAAAGTTGTCGTTTCTTAAAGTTTGGGGATGCGATGCTTATGTGAAAAAGCTTCAACCTGATAAGCTCGAACCCAAATCGAATGTGTCTTCATAGGATACCCAAAGGAGACAGTTGGGTACACCTTCTATCACAGATCCGAAGGCAAGACATTCGTTGCTAAGAATGGATCCTTTCTAGAGAAGGAGTTTCTCTCGAAAGAAGTGAGTGGGAGGAAAGTAGAACTTGATGAGGTAATTGTACCTTCTCCCTTACTTGAAAGTAGTTAATCGCAGAAACCGGTTTACGAGACACCTACACCAAGTAGTGAGGAAGTTGATGATGTTGATCATGAAACTTGAGATCAAGTTACTCAGAACCTCGTAGATCAACGAGTAAGATCCGCACTGAGTGGTGCGGTAATCCTGTTTCGGAAATCATGCTACTAGATCATGATGAACCTACGAACTATGAAGAAGCGATGGTGAGCCCAGATTCCATAAAATGGCTTGAGGCCATGAAATCGAGATGGGATCCATGTATGAAAACAAAGTATGGACTTTGGTTGACTTGCCGAGGGTAGGCAAGCAATAGAAAACAAGTGGATCTTCAAGAAGAAGACCGACGGCGGCGGTAATATTATCGTCTACAAAGCTCGACTTATGCAAAGGGTTTCGACAAGTTCAAGGGATTGACTACGATGAGACCTTCTCACCCGAAGCGATGCTTAAGTCTGTCCGAATCATGTTAGCAATTGCCGCATTTTATGATTATGAAATTTGGCAAATGGATGTAAAGACTGCATTCTGAATGGATTTACGGAAGAAGAGTTGTATATGATGCAACGAGAAGGTTTTATCGATCCAAAGGGAGCTAACAAAGTGTGCAAGCTCCAGCGATCCATTTATGGACTGGTGCAAGCATCTCGGAGTTGGAATAAGCGCTTTGATAGTGTGATCAAAGCATTTGGGTTTATCTCAGACTTTTGGAGAAGCTGTATTTACAAGAAAGTGAGTGGGAGCTCTGTAGCATTTCGATATTATATGTAGATGACATATTGCTGATCGGAAATGATATAGAATTCTGGATAGCATAAAGGGATACTTGAATAAGAGTTTTCAATGAAAGACCTCGGTGAAGCTGCTTACATATTGGGCATTAAGATCTATAGAGATAGATCAAGGCGCTTAATTGGACTTTCACAAAGCACATACCTTGACAAAATTTTGAAGAAGTTCAAAATGGATCAAGCAAAGAAAGGGTTCTTGCACGTGTTACAAGGTGTGAAGTTGAGTAAGACTCAATGCCCGACCACTGCAGAAGATAGAGAGAAAATGAAAGATGTTCCTATGCTTCAGCCATAGGCTCTATCATGTATGCAATCTTGTGTACCGGACCTGATGTGTGCCTTGCTATAAGTTTAGCGAGGAGGTACCAAAGTAATCCGAGTGGATCATTGGACAGCGGTCAAGAACATCTGAAATACGAAAAGGACTAAGGATATGTTTCTCGTATATGGAGGTGACAAAGAGCTCATAAATGGCAGTTACGTTGATGCAAGCTTTGACACCGATCCGGACGATTCTAAATCGCAGACGGATCGTATTTACACTAAGCGGAGGAGCTGTCGGTTGGTGCAGTTCTAAACAAAGCGTCGTGGCGGGATCTACATGTGAAGCGGAGTACATAGCAGCTTCGAAGCAGCTAATGAAGGAGTGCGGATGAAGGAGTTCATATCCGATCTAGGTGTCATACCTAGTGCATCGGGTCAATGAAAATCTTCGTGACAATCTTGGAGCAATTGCCTTAGCGAAGGAATCCAGATTTCACAAGAGGACCAAGCACATCAAGAGGCGCTTCAATTCCATCCGGGACTTAGTCGGTGGGAGACATAGAGATTTGCAAGATACATACGGATCTGAATGTTGCAGACCGTTGACTAAGCCTCTTCCACGAGCAAAACATGATCAGCACCAAGACTCCATGGGTGTTAGAATCATTACTATGTAATCTAGATTATTGACTCTAGTGCAAGTGGGAGGCTGAAGGAAATATGCCCTAGAGGCAATAATAAAGTTATTATTTATTTCCTTATTTCATGATAAATGTTTATCATTCATGCTAGAATTGTATTAACGGAAACATGATACATGTGTGAATGCATAGACAAACAACATGTCACTAGTATGCCTCTACTAGACTAGCTTGTTAATCAAAGATGGTTATGTTTCCTAACCATGAACAAAGAGTTGTTATTTGATTAACAAGGTCACATCATTAGTAGAATGATCGATTGACATGACCCATTCCATTAGCTTAGCACACGATCGTTTAGTATGTTGCTACTGCTTTTATCCATGACTTATACATGTTCTGTAACTATGAGATTATGCAACTCCGTTTACGGAGGAACACTTTGGTGCTACCAAAGCGTCACTGGCGTATCGGGTGATTATAAAGGAGTACTACGAGTGTCTCCAAAGGCAGATGTTGGGTTGGCGTATTTGAGATTAGGTTTTGTCACTCCGATTGTCGGAGAGGTATCTCTGGGCCCTCTCGGTAATGCACATCACTGAAGCCTTGCAAGCACTACAACTAATGAGTTAGTTGTGAGATGATGTATTACGGAGCGAGTAAAGAGACTTGCGATAGCGAGATTGAACTAGGTATTGGATACCGGCGATCGAATCTCGGGCAAGTAACATACCGATGACAAAGGAACAACGTATGTTGTTATGCGGTCGACCGATAAAGATCTTCGTAGAATATGTAGGAACCAATATGGGCATCCAGGTCCGCTATTGGTTATTGACCGAGAATAGTTCTAGGTCATGTCTACATTGTTCTCGAACCGTAGGGTCCATGCACGCTTAAGGTTTCGATGGCGGTTATTATGAGTTTATGTATTTTGATGTACGAAGAAGTTGAGTCCGGATGTGATCACGGACATGACGAGGAGTCTCGAAATGGTCGAGACATAAAGATTGATATATTGGAAGCCTATATTTGGAGTTCGGAATGGTTAGGGTGAAAACGGAATTTACCGGAGTCCGGAGGTTACGGAACCCCGGGAGTAAATGGGCCTAGTGGGCCTCGAGGAGAAGAGAAGGGCCGGCCAGGGGGTGGCGCGCCTCTCCCCCAGTCCGAATAGGACAAGGAGGGGGCGCCCTTTCCCTCTTCCCCTCCCCAATCCTATTCCAACTAGGAAGGGGGAGTCCTACTCGGTGGGAGTAGGACTCCTCAGCCGCCTCCACAGGGCGGCCGGCCTCCCCCTCCCTCCTTTATATCTGGGGCAGGGGGCACCCTAGGACACACAAGTTTGATCTACGGATCGTTCCTTAGCCGTGTCGGTGCCCCCTCCACCATATTCCACCTCGGTCATACCGTCGCGAAGCTTAGGCGAAAGCCTCGCGCGATGAAACATCAAGATCGTCACCATGCCGTCGTCTTGACGGAACTCTCCTCGACACTCGGCTGGATCGGAGTTCGAGGGGCGTCATCGAGCTGTCGTGTGTCAAGAACTCGGGGCACCGAATAACGGCGCGGGATCGGTCGGATCGCGAGGAGAACGTACGACTACTTCCTCTACGTTGTGATCGCTTCCGCTTCGGGTCTACGAGGGTACGTAGACAACACTCTCCCCTCTCGTTGCTTTGCATCACCATGATCTTGCGTGTGCGTAGGAAATTTTTTGAAATTACTACGTTCCCCAACACTGATCGTGGAGGCGAATATTTGAGTTACGAGTTTGGTCTACATTTGATACAATGCGGAATAGTTTCGCAACTCACGCCACTCGGAACACCACAGCGTAATGGTGTGTCCGAACATCGTAATCGCACTTTACTAGATATGGTGCGATCTATGATGTCTCTTACAGATTTACCGCTATCATTTTGGGGATATGCTCTTGAGACGTCCGCATTCACGCTGAATAGAACACCATCAAAATCCGTTGAGACGACACCTTATGAACTATGGTTTAGCAAGAAACCAAAGTTGTCGTTTCTTAAAGTTTGGGGATGCGATGCTTATGTGAAAAAGCTTCAACCTGATAAGCTCGAACCCAAATCGGAGAAATGTGTCTTCATAGGATACCCAAAGGAGACAGTTGGGTACACCTTCTATCACAGATCCGAAGGCAAAACATTTGTTGCTAAAAATGGATCCTTTCTAGAGAAGGAGTTTCTCTCGAAAGAAGTGAGTGGGAGGAAAGTAGAACTTGATGAGGTAACTGTACCTTCTCCCTTATTGGAAAGTAGTTTATCACAGAAACCGGTTTCTGCGACATCTACACCAAATAGTGAGGAAGTTGATGATGTTGATCATGAAACTTCAGATCAAGTTACTCTGAACCTCGTAGATCAACCAGAGTAAGATCCGCACTGTGAGTGGTACGGTAATCCTGTTCTCGAAATCATGCTACTAGATCATGATGAACCTCACGAACTATGAAGAAGCGATGGTGAGCCCAGATTCCACAAAATGGCTTGAGGCCATGAAATCTGAGATGGGATCCATGTATGAAAACAAAGTGTGGACTTTGGTTGACTTGCCCGAGGGTCGGCAAGCAATAGAAAAACAAGTGGATCTTCAAGAAGAAGACCGACGCCGACGGTAATGTTATCGTTTATCTGCAAAGCTCGACTTGTCGCAAAGGGTTTCGACAAGTTCAAGGGATTGACTACGATGAGACCTTCTCACCCGTAGCGATGCTTAAGTCTGTCCGAATCATGTTAGCAATTGCGCATTTTATGATTATGAAATTTGGCAAATGGATGTAAAGACTGCTTTCTGAATGGATTTCGGAAGAAGAGTTGTATATGATGCAACCGAAGGTTTTATCGATCCAAAGGAGCTAACAAAGTGTGCAAGCTCCAATGATCCATTTATGGACTGGTGCAAGCATCTCGGAGTTGGAATAAACGCTTTGATAGTGTGATCAAAGATTTGGGTTTATATGAGACTTTTGGAGAAGCCTCAGATTTACAAGAAAGTGAGTGGAGCTCTGTAGCATTTCGATATTATATGTAGATGACATATTACTAATCGGAAATGATATAGAATTTCTGGATAGCATAAAGGGATACTTGAATAAGAGTTTTTCAATGAAGAACCTCGGTGAAGCTGCTTACATATTGGGCATCAAAATCTATAGAGATAGATTAAGACGCTTAATTGGACTTTCACAAAGCACATACCTTGACAAAATTTTGAAGAAGTTCAAAATGGAGCAAGCAAAGAAAGGGTTCTTGCCTGTGTTACAAGGTGTGAAATTGAGTAAGACTCAATGCCCGACCACCGCAGAAGATAGAGAGAAAATGAAAGATGTTCCCTATGCCTCAGCCATAGGCTCTATCATGTATGCAATGTTGTGTACTGACACTGATGTGTGCCTTGCTATAAGCTTAGCAGGAGGTACCAAAGTAATCCAGAGTGGATCCATCGACAGCGGTCAAGAACATCCTGAAATACACGAAAAGGACTAAGGATATGTTTCTCAGATATGGAGGTGACAAAGAGCTCATCGTGGCGGTTACGTTGATGCAACCTTTGACACCGATCCGGACGATTCTAAATCGCAGACCGGATACGTGATTTACACTAAACGGAGGAGTTGTCGGTTGGTGCAGTTCTAAACAAAGCGTCGTGGCGGGATCTACATGTGAAGCGGAGTACATAGCAGCTTCGAAGCAGCTAATGAAGGAGTCGGATGAAGGAGTTCATATCCGATCTAGGTGTCATACCTAGTGCATCGGGTCCAATGAAAATCTTTGTGACAATCTTTGGAGCAATTGCTTTAGCGAAGGAATCCAGATTTCACAAGAGAACCAAACACATCAAGAGACGCTTCAATTCCATCCGGGACTTGGTCGGTGGGAGACATAGAGATTTGCAAGATCTGCACGGATCTGAATGTAGCGAGACCGTTGACTAAGCCTCTTCCACGAGCAAAACATGATCAGCACCAAGACTCCATGGGTGTTAAAATCATTACTATGTAATCTAGATTATAGACTCTAGTGCAAGTGGGAGACTGAAGGAAATATGCCCTAGAGGCAATAATAAAGTTATTATTTATTTCCTTATTTCATGATAAATGTTTATTATTCATGCTAGAATTGTATTAACCGGAAACATAATACATGTGTGAATATATAGACAAACAGAGTGTCACTAGTATGCCTCTACTTGACTAGCTTGTTAATCAAAGATGGTTAAGTTTCCTAACCATAGACAAAGGAGTTGTCATTTGATTAACAAGGTCACATCATTAGTTGAATGATCTGATTGACATGACCCATTCCATTAGCTTAGCACACGATCGTTTAGTATGTTGCTACTGCTTTTATCCATGACTTATACATGTTCCTATAACTATGAGATTATGCAACTCCCGTTTGCCGGAGGAACACTTTGGGTACTACCAAACGTCACAACGTAACTGGGTGATTATAAAGGAGTACTACAGGTGTCTCCAAAGGCAGATGTTGGGTTGACGTATTTCGAGATTAGGATTTGTCACTCCGATTGTCGGAGAGGTATCTCTGGGCCCTCTCGGTAATGTACATCACTTAAGCCTTGCAAGCATTACAACTAATGAGTTAGCTGTGAGATGATGTATTACGGAACGAGTAAAGAGACTTGCCGGTAACGAGATTGAACTAGGTATTGGATACCGACGATCGAATCTCGGGCAAGTAACATACCGATGACAAAGGGAACAACGTATGTTGTTATGCGGTCTGACCGATAAAGATCTTCGTAGAATATGTAGGAGCCAATATGGGCATCCAGGTCCCGCTATTGGTTATTGACCGGAGACGTGTCTCGGTCATGTCTACATTGTTCTCGAACCGTAGGGTCCATGACGCTTAAGGTTTCGATGACGATTATATTATGAGTTTGTGTATTTTGATGTACGAAGGAGTTCGAGTCCCGGATGTGATCACGGACATGACGAGGAGTCTCAAATGGTCGAGACATAAAGATTGATATATTGACGGCTATATTCGGACTTTGGAAAGGTTCCGGAAGTTTCCGGAGAAAACCGGAGTGCCGGAGGGGTTACCGGAACCCCCCGGGGAAGTAATGGGCCTTAATGGGCCAAGAGGGGAGAGAGAGGGCTGCGCCAGGTGATGGATTCATGTACCTAGGGTAGGATCACAGGCCTGACCTAGACGTCCTACCCAAGGGCACTCGTAGAAGAGATCATCCTCCAGTCGACCAAAGAGGAATCCACTCGACTGGAATGGAAGGACTCGACCATGGAAGACTCACTCGACCATGAAGACTCACTCGACCACCAGAAGGTCAGAAGGCACTCTGCAGTGCAACGGTTTGTTATTAAACAGACTTAATGATAGTTAAAGCGCCTTATGAGGGGCGTTACCAGTAACCCCCCTAGCTTAATGTACCTTAATCCCTCCATTATGTGGGCTGGCTGGGGTCATGGCGCACTCTATATAAGCCACCCCCCTCCACAGATAGAAGGGTTCAGATTCTTGTAATACTCAGACTCATAATCCACTCGACCGCCTCAGGGCTCCGAGACGTAGGGCTGTTACTTCTTCCGAGAAGGGCCTGAACTCGTACATCTCTTGTCTCCACAACTGCTCCATAGCTAGAACATCGCCTCTCCCTTACCTACCCCTACTTCTACTGTCAGACTTAGAACCACGACAGTTGGCGCCCACCGTGGGGCAGGTGTTTTAGTGATTTGTGGAGAAGTTGCAGTACTTCCGAGTACCTTCATCATGATGACTGCTGGAGTTTTGGGTGAGGGGCGCGAGATCCGTCTCGGTGCTCTCACTTTTGTCGCCGACGACCAAGATGGCTCTGGAGAGGCCCTCTTGACATCGAGGCGCTCTCGTCCATGGGCGACGACTTCCGTGCATGTGTTCGCGGCGTTACGCTGCGGCAATCTGTCGACCGTCTGTCGGTCGACTCCTTTATCAACCGCCGGTCTCCCACCAGCGCAAGCGCTCTGGTGGTCGAGGCTTCAGCGGTGGGTGAAGCACGCGGTGGCTCGTCGACAGCCACCGCCAGTCGCGGCAATCGAGCCCGACGAATCCTCTACGGCCTGTTCGATCGCCGACCGGCTCCGAGAGATCGATCCGAAAGCGATAGCGATGATCCAGCGGCGGAGATCCTCATGGTCGACGGCCCTCGCGAGTCCTCCCGGCTTCGCCCATGGCGGTGGGGTCGCCGGAGGAGGAGATCACGTACAAGAACACGAGGAGTACCAGCCCGAGACACTCGACTCTCTGCAGAGAGAAGAGCTTCGTCGCAGGAACATGGATGCACTACATACTCCTATCGCCGGAGAGACCCCTGAGGCTCGTGCCTTGGAGGAAGCACGTTTAGCCAATGTGGCTGAACGCGCTCGCCTGGAGAATCTTCAGCGAGCACTCGACGAAGCTGCAAGGCAACGACTGAAGCCGGCCGACGCCGGCTCTTCCGCCGACTCGGGTATACCGACGCCCGATTCAGAATTTAGCAGCTGCAACTCGCATAGCAGAGTCCATCCAGCCGTCCCAGTCGGAAGCTGGAAGAGGCTTGCAGCAGATCAGAGATTTACTCCGAGCAGCAGGCGACCAAAACTCAGCTGTGTCACAGTCTCGCAACAGAATTCACAGTCGATCCGTCGCTGCGAACACTGTCCAGTCGGCTCACAGCCCCAGATCGCCTCTGCGGCGAGAAGGGCGCGACAACCGGCGAGAGCAGCACGGAGACCGATTCGACAGAGATGACAGCGCCGAGTGCCCTTTCCCCTCCGAGGAAGGGTCAGACGCCTCGGCGGCAAGATGATGACGACAAGACAAGATCAGAGGCGAAGGGTTCGGTCGACCCAGAGAACTGTGCTTTGATGCGCGATCCATTATCGTGCAAGGCCTGGTCGACCGAACAGAGCCCATCGAGGCGGACCGAGAGGATGCACCCACCAGCAGTCGAGTGCATGTCTCGGTCCGAGTGTTTTAGCAGGCTATCAGAGCCGCAGATGATCCCCCAATTTCAGATTGGCAACGGAGTCGACAAGTTCATCGGGGAATCCAAGCCTGAAACTTGGCTCGAGGATTACCGAGTGGCTGTTCAGATTGGTGGTGGAAATGATGAGGTGGCCATGAAGCATTTGCCCCTCATGTTGGAAGGTTCTGCCAGAGCGTGGCTGAGTCAATTACCTAACAGCAGCATATATACTTGGGAAGATTTGTCACGAGTGTTCGTCAGGACTTTTGAAGGGACTTGCAAGCGACCGGCTGGTTTGACAGAGCTGCAAGTTTGTGTGCAGAAGACCAATGAAACTCTCCGAGAGTACATTCAGAGATGGATTACCTTGCACAATACTGTGGAAAATGTGTCTGACCATCAGGCGGTTTGCGCCTTCAAGGATGGCGTCAAAAACAGAGAATTGAGTTTGAAGTTTGGTCGAACCGGGGACATGACCCTGAGTCGAATGATGGAGATTGCTAGCAAATACGCCAATGGCGAGGAAGAAGACCGACTCCGAAGCGGCAAGTACAAGCCAAGCCAGTCGGAGAAGGGAAATTCGGTCGAAGCGAACGGAAAGCCGAGCCGGCAGCTCTCGGAGAGGCCCCGCCGTGACTCGAGGAAGTTCAAGGAAAGCCCAAAGGATCACGGAATCCGAAAAAAGTGAAAGATAAAGAACGAAATGACGGATGGATATGCCATGCCATATTCACACGAAGAAGGATGAAGAGGGCAACATTATTTACCCGAAGCACACCACTCGCCAGTGTCGACTCCTCGATCCAGAAGCCAGGCAAACAGTCTAAGGACAAGGAGAAGGAGCCAGACAAGGCCGGAGATAAAGAGGACAGTGAGGAGGAATACCCGCACGTCAACTCCACTCTGATGATCTTCGCGGATGTGGAAAGCAAAAGTCGACTGAAAGTCATCAACCGAGAGGTGAATATGGTTGCCCCAGTTAAGCCAAGTTATGTGAGGTGGTCCCAGACACCCATCACATTCGACCAATCTGATCACCCGACTCACATTGCCACCCCTAGGCGGCAAGCGTTAGTGGTCGATCCGGTTGTCGAAGGCACTCGACTGACAAAAGTGCTGATGGATGGTGGTAGTGGGCTGAATTTGTTATATGCGGATACATTGAAGGGGATGGGCATTCCGATGTCCCGATTGAGCGCCAGCAATATGAGTTTCCACGGAGTCATTCCAGGGAAGAAGGCCAACTCACTCGGCCAAATAGCCCTGGACGTGGTTTTTGGTGATTCCAAGCACTTCCGCAAAGAAAAGTTGACCTTTGAAGTTGTGGATTTTCAGAGTGCATACCATGCCATTTTGGGGAGGCCCGCCTACGCACGATTCATGGCTCGACCATGCTACGTGTACCTCAAACTGAAAATGCCGGGACCCAAGGGAGTGATCACTATCACCGGCGATCGGAAGAAGGCAGAAGAGTGCTTTCAGAAGGGCTCGAAGATTGCCGACTCCCAAGTGACAGCGGTCGAATTCGACGAGTACATGCAAAACGCAGATCCGAGTGATTTGCTACGATCTAAGAAGCCAGCCACGAGTCGCATTCAAATCGACCGGTGAGACAAAGCCAGTTCATATTCATCCGGTCGATCCCGATGCAGCCCGACCCACATATCCACAACACTCGACTCGAAATAGGAAGAAGCGCTCATCCGGTTCCTCCGTGAGAACCGGGACATTTTGCATGGAAGCCGGTGACATGCCGTGTGTCCTGTGGAGGCTGGCTGAGCATCGCCCCGAGTCGACAAGTCAGCGAAACCAGTCAAAGAGCATCTTGGCGGTCCGCCGTCGTAAGAGAAAAGCTATTGGTGAAGAAGTGGCTCGACTGTTGACGGCAGGATTTATTCGAGAGATTTACCACTCCGAGTGGCTCGCTAATGTTGTCATGGTCCCCAAGAAGGATAATTCACTCCGCATGTGCATTGATTTTAAGCACATTAATCGGGCCTGCCCGAAGGATAATTTTCCTCTCCCCCGCATCGATCAAATTGTTGACTCGACCGCGGGGTGTGAGAGATTGTCTTTTTTAGACGCATATTCCGGGTATCATCAGATCCGTCTGTATGGACCCGATGAAATAAAAACAGCTTTCATCACTCCATTCGGTGCTTCGCTATATCACCATGCCATTCGGCCTCAAGAATGCCGGAGCCACATTTATGCGAATGATTGAAGTGTCTTCACTCAAATCAGTCGGAATGTGGAAGCGTATATGGATGATATCGTCGTTAAGTCGCGAAAAGGTTCCGACCTGCTTGCTGATCTCGCCGAAACATTTGCCAACCTCAGAAGGTACGATATCAAGCTCAATCCGTCAAAGTGCACATTCGGAGTTCCTGGTGGAAAATTACTCGGTTTTCGCTTTCGAACGAGGAATCGACGCTAACCCAGAGAAGATCGGCACTATTCTCCGAATGAAACGCCCTGTGCGAGTGCACGACGCCCGTAAGCTTCTTTGGATGCTTGGCGCTTTAAGTCGATTCATCTCACGACTCGGTGAAAAGGCATTACCTCTTTACCGATCGATGAAGAAGGTGACAAGTTCGAGTGGACTCGAAGCTGATGCAGCGTTTGCCGAGCTAAAAGCTCGCTCTCCACCCAGCCGGTGCTTGCTGCTCCAATCAGCAAAGAGCCTCTGTTGCTTTACATTGCAGCCTTTGGACAAGTTGTCGGTTCGTGCTTACGGTCGGCGGGAAGAGGAAGGAAAGGCCTTCAAAGTTCAGCGCCCGTGTATTATTTGTCTCAAGTCTTGACTCCGCCCAAGCGAGAGATATCCTCATTATCGTAAGCTTGTGTATGGTATATACATGACCACAAAGAAGGTTGCTCATTATTTCTCGATCATTCTATCACGATCGTCGGCCGACGCTCCTTTATCGAGAGATCTTGCATAATGAGACGAACGGTCGAGTGGCGAAATGGGCGATTGAACTTCTTCCCTTGATATCAAATTCGAGGCAAAGAAAGCCATCAAGTCCCAGGCTATAGCGGATTTCCTTGCCGAGTGGATTGAGCAACAAGAACCGGTGAAGTTCACTCGGAGCATTGGACCATGTTTTTGACGGCTCCAAGATGCTGAATGGTTCTGTGGGGTTGTTCTGGTTTCCCCCAGAGGAGATAAGCTTAGGTATGTGCTCCAGATTCACTTTGATTCCTCCAACAATGAGGCAGAGTACGAGGCCCTTCTATATGGATTGTGCATGGCCATCTCACTCGGCGTCCGTCGCCTGATGGTTTATGGCGACTCAGATCTAGTGGTCAATCAAGTGATGAAGGAGTGGGACGTGAGAAGCCCAGCTATGACTAGATACTGCAATGCAGTGAGGAAGCTGGAAAAGAAGTTTGAGGGGTTGGAACTCCATCACATCCCCCGACTGAAAAATCAAGCAGCAGATGATCTGGCGAAGATAGGGTCCAAGAGAGAAGCCATTCCGAGTGGTGTGTTTTGGAACATATACACTCCGTCGACCAAAGAAGATCCCTTCACAGAGGAAGCTCCGCAACCCAAGAGTGCCACGGACTCGACTGAGGTTGAGGTCCCGGCAGTGGTCGACTTGGTCATGGAAGTTTTAGTTGTCACTCCCGATTGGACAATTCCGTACATTACGTATATTCTGAGAAAGGAACTACCAGAGGATGAAGAAGAGGCTCGGCAGATCGTCCGTCGATCCAAAGCCTTTACCGTTATCAATGGGCAGTTATATAGAGAAAGCCCGACGGGAGTCGGACAAAAATGCATAACGCCAGAAGAAGGTCGAGTCATACTTAATGATATCCACTCGGGGACCTGTGGTCACCATGCGTCCTCTCGGACCATTGTAGCCAAAGCATACCGAGCTGGATTTTACTGGCCTAGAGCAAATGAGATGGCAAAAGAGATAGTGGACAAGTGCGAAGGATGCCAATTCTACTCCAATATGTCACACAAGCCTGCGTCAGCCTTGAAGACCATTCCACTCGTCTGGCCCTTCGCAAAGGTGGGGGTTGGACATGATCGGTCCCTTGCGAACAGGTCGGAGCGGTTTCACGCATGTACTGGTAGCAGTCGACAAGTTCACTAAGTGGATTGAGGCTAAACCAATCAAAAAACTTGATGCTGGTACTGCTGTTTCCTTTGTCAGAGGGTTGACGTTCAGGTATGGAGTCCCGCAGTATTATCACAGACAATGGGTGAATTTTGACTCGAAGAATTCAAAGATTTCGCAACTCCCAAGGCACACGAGTCGACTATGCTTGATCGCCCATCCACAATGAAGCGGACAAAGCGAACGAGCCAATGGATTAATCCTCAAGGGTCCAAGCCCCGATTGATGCGAGATCTCAAGCATGCGGCTGGAGCTTGGGTCGACGAACTTCCTTCAGTGCTTTGGGGTTTGCGGACCACGCCTAATCGGTCGACTGGGAGAACTCCTTTATTCCTAGTCTATGGGGCAGAAGCAGTTTTACCGAGTGATCTCCTCCACAATGCTCCACGAATTAAACTTTATAATGAAGCAGAAGCTGAGCAAGCGCGTCAGGATGCAGTCGACCTCCTGGAAGAGGAAAGGGAAATGGCTCTGATCCGCTCGACCATTTACCAGCAAGACTTGCGCCGCCTGTACGCCAGAAATGTGAGAGGTCGAGCCTTCCAGGAAGGAGATCTGGTCCTTCGGGTAGATCAGCAAAAGCAACATAAGCTTGCTCCCTCTTGGGAAGGACCCTTCATCGTCACAAAGGTTCTCCACAATGGGGCGTATCGTCTCTACAATGTCGAACACGATATCGATGAGCCCCGAGCTTGGAATGCGGATCTGCTCCGCCCGTTTTACACTTAAGGTTTTTCACTCGGAAGAGTTGTAATAAAATACTCCTGTAGCTCACGAGCTTTGAAGTAATAGTGTCATAATTCCTTCATAATTTTTGTCACTCTTTATTTTTCGTCGAGTAAAATTTTCCCCCAGTGGGTGGCTTAGTCGCGAATCCGTTTCGCCTAAGTTTTTACAAATCCTACCGAGTGGTAAGCCAGACTTCCACTCGGAGGCTTAGCTGCAGCCTGCTCGCCTAAGATATAAAATCCCACCGAGTGGTAAGCCGGACTTCCACTCGGAGGCTTAGCTGCAGCTCGGTGCTCGCCTAAGATATAAAAATCCACCGAGTGGTAAGCCGACCGCCACTCGGAGGCTTAGCTGCAGCTCTGCTCGCCTAAGTTATTAAAATCCCACCGAGTGGTAAGCCGACTTCCACTCGGAGGCTTAGCTGCAGCTCAATGCTCGCCTAAGTTATTAAAATCCCACCGAGTGGTAAGCCGACTTCCACTCGGAGGCTTAGCTGCAGCTCAATGCTCGCCTAAGTTATTAAAATCCCACCGAGTGGTAAGCCGACTTCCACTCGGAGGCTTAGCTGCAGCTCAATGCTCGCCTAAGTTATTAAAATCCTACCGAGTGGTAAGCCAGACTTCCACTCGGAGGCTTAGCTGCAGCTCAATGCTCGCCTAAGTTATTAAAATCCTACCGAGAGGTAAACCAGACTTCCACTCGGAGGCTTAGCTGCAGCTCAATGCTCGCCTAAGTTATTAAAATCCTACCGAGTGGTAAGCCAGACTTCCACTCGGAGGCTAAGCTGCAGCTCAGTGCTCGCCTAAGTTATAAACATCCTACCAAGTGGTAAGCCAGATTTCCACTCGGAGGCTTAGCTGCAGTCCAAGGACTCGCCTAAGTATAAAGTATACTAGCAAGGAAAACGAGGCGCAGGTCGACTGCGACCCTCTCTTCCGAGCTTCGACACAAATACAACGGAAATCCTACCGAGTGGTAAGCCAGACTGCCACTCGGAGGCTTAGCTGCAGCTCAGTGCTCGCCTAAGATAAAAGAAATCCTACCGAGTGAAGAGCAAACCTCTCACTCGGGGGCTTAGCTGCAGCCCAGTGCTCGCCTAAGATAAAAGAAATCCTACCGAGTGGAGAGCAAACCTCTCACTCGGGGGCTTAGCTGCAGCTCAGTGCTCGCCTAAGATAAAGAAATCCTACCGAGTGTAGAGCAAACCTCTCACTCGGGGGCTTAGCTGCAGCCCAGTGCTCGCCTAAGATAAAAGAAATCCTACCGAGTGAAGAGCAAACCTCTCACTCGGGGCTTAGCCATGCCCAGTGCTCGCCTAAGATAAAGAAATCCTACCGAGTGAAGAGCAAACCTCTCACTCGGGGCTTAGCTGCAGCCCAGTGCTCGCCTAAGATAAAGAAATCCTACCGAGTGGAGAGCAAACCTCTCACTCGGGGGCTTAGCTGCAGCCCAGTGCTCGCCTAAGATAAAAGAAATCCTACCGAGTGGAGAGCAAACCTCTCACTCGGGGGCTTAGCTGCAGCCCAGTGCTCGCCTAAGATAAAAGAAATCCTACCGAGTGAAGAGCAAACCTCTCACTCGGGGGCTTAGCTGCAGCCCAGTGCTCGCCTAAGATAAAAGAAATCCTACCGAGTGAAGAGCAAACCTCTCACTCGGGGGCTTAGCTGCAGCCCAGTGCTCGCCTAAGATAAAAGAAATCCTACCGAGTGAAGAGCAAACCTCTCACTCGGGGGCTTAGCTGCAGCTCAGCACTCGCCTAAGGAGTAAGTCGACTGCAGTAGGCACCTCGCTGTTAACCTGCAAAGAGCAATTCAAGCCAAGAGCAATCATTTCCAAACATCCAATCTAAATTTAGGTCGACACCTAAAATAACCGAGAGTGCTCAGGCGCTAAGCCTGTTAAAGTTTTATCGGTTACACCTCCACTCGGCATACCGAGGCAAATTTACGATCAAGCAAAGTTTTTTACCCCTCCTGTGGAGGGCTGGATGGAGCAACGAACTCGTCAAGATCAATCCCGTCGGCAATTCGCGTGGCAGCAGCAATGAAAGTCTCCATGAAGACCCTGAAGTCGTGCTTTTTGGTGTTGGCCACTCGGAGAGCCGCCAGCTTATCTTCTCGGACATCCTTGCAATGGACTCGCGCCAGACACAGGGCGACGTCTGCACCACACCGAGCCGAAGACTTCTTCCACTCTTGCACTCGGTCAGGGACGGCGTTCAATCGAGCCATCAATGACTCGAGGTCATTTTGGAGTGTCTCACCAGGCCAGAGCGTCGAGTCGATGCGGGACGTAGCAACCTTCAGTCTTGCGAGATAATCCACGACAGCAGCAACACGGGACTCCAGTCGGAAGATGTTCATGGCAGTTTCATCATTCACCGGAGAATTGACAGGGTCAAGGTTCGTCTCCAGCTGGCTGGTTTCTTCTTCAAAGTTGCGGCAGAACTCTGCAAAGACAAAACCCCGAATCAGGAAAATAGTCGAGTGGGAACATAACAGTTGGAAGAATTGGTCGAGTGAAGAAGATTACCTTCGAGCGTAAGGAACAATTTCTTAGCAAGACCACCCAAGAAGCTTTCCAACTCGTTCTTCTTCCCAGCCATTTGGAGGACCTTCTCAGTCAGAGTCTTCTTGTCAACCTTCATTCGTTCAACATCCTTGCTAGCAGTGGCCAGAGCAGCCTTCAGATTGGTGTTATCCTGTTCGAGCTTGGCGACTGAGGCCAGTTTTTCATCAGCAAGCTTGATCTTCTCAGACAGCTCAAGCTCCTTCTTCCTTTGGGCCTCCTTCACCTTGCCTGTAAATCGCAGCAAAGTCAAACTTGAAGCAAATGAGGGGAGAAAAGAGTCGTCGAAATCTCACCAAACATACCTTTGGTCTCCTCCTTCGCCTTCGTCAGATTCTCTTGCACTAGCTTCAAGTCCAACTCGAGCTGAATATGCTTCTGCTCCAGTTCAGTATAGCGTGCCGCAAGATCACAAGATTTCTACGAAGGGTCAGTTGCAAAAATATCAGAGATAATCCACTTCCGAGTGAATAAAGAAGAATGGTGCGTTTCTAAGACTACAGTCGAATGCAAGCATTCGACCGTAGTCTCGGGGACTACACCCAGTGGGTGCACTCAGCGTGCCCCCACTGGTCTTATTCAGACATAGTCGACCATCGACCGTGCAAAAAAAAAAGAGCGAGTCGACCGATCGATCGAAACTTCTTCAGATGTAATCAATCGCCGTGATCGACCACGCCTCGGGGATTACACCCGGTGGGTGCACTCAGCGCCCCCACTGGTCTCGTAAACCCATTCGCTCCATTCGGATAATGATCAACATCTACTTAGTAAGCCTAAGACCACCGCCAGTGATCGACCTTAGCCTTGGGGACTACACCCAGCGGGTGCACTCAGCGTGCCCCCGCCAACACGGAGTTTTTTACCAACACACCTAGTGGGTGACTGCTATGAATTCCAGAAAGAAAAGTTTTTGATAGCATATCCTAACAGAACAGGTGGTGGTCGACTGACCTGAACATTGCTCTGAAGGGCAGAGCTGGCATCGTAAGCGGCTTGGCTCGCATCCCGGACGATCTTCACCTGCTCCATCATGATCCCTGCTTGACGGATTGCCTCCTTAGCAGCATCGGCCTGGTCCTCCGGGACGTGGTGCGTGGTGAAGATCGAAGGTTGTCCAGCACTCGACGAAGTGGGCCGGGCACTAGTCAGCGGCACCGCGAAGGACACGGTATGTCGAGTGCCGAACTCTCCTTCCGTCACGACGGTCTCGGGCGCCGTCACACCTTGGGCTCCTTTGCCAGTAGATGCCTTCCTGCTCCTCCTAGTCTTCAATGGCTCCTCATCTTCATCATCGTCATCAGGAAGAGTGATGATGTCATCGGATGGAGCTTCAGAAAAAGGTTAAAGTCAGAAATCTTGAGTCAGTCGACTAAGAGCAAGAATTAAGGATATAGTACCAGGATGTGAAGTGGCGGCGTCCTCCATCTCATGGTCGTCAACCTTAACTGAGGTTTCGGAAGTCGCAGCGCTGAAAATCCAAAGACTCAGTCGACCGATTCAAGTATCAACCAGAGACAAAATTTATATAGAACAAGAAGATTTAAGCAATATGTTTACCCCGAGATGGTGGGGATGGACACTTTCATTTTTGGCAGAGGCTTGGTTGTCCTCGGCGGAACTACCTTCGCCGCTTTGGCGCTTTCTCGATCGGCACGGTGAAGCCGTTCGATGGCGTTTGGTCGACTGCGAGACAGTCGCAACTCCCTTACCGCGTTCAGCCGAAGGGTCGTGCACAAGTTTTGACCGCCTTTCAGAGCGCGGTGGTGCGACTTCCTCCTCTTCGTCCTCGTCATCATCATCCTCGTCATCATCATCATCGTCGTCGTCGTCTCCTGCAGCGTCTGAGTCCCACTCTTCCTGACTCTCGCCTCCACTGGCTTCCCCCTCCTCAGTCGGAATCTGGGCGCCATTGGGCATTGAGTATAGCTCGGTGAGGGCCTGGAAGTATCGAAGCAGAGTTCAGTCGACCAAGTTACAGAAGCACACACGACAGATATACAACGAAAAACAGAGCAAGTGTACCTTATCTGGAACGTTGTCACGGTCAAGTGGAGAAATCCTCCGAGATCCGCGAGGATTGTCCTTGTTCCCAGTGATCGCGGTCATCCATCTTTCCACTACAGTATCGTCGACTGTCTCCGGGTGGACGCGAGTCTCGTCGTCGGTGCCGCTATATAGCCACATACAGTGACTCCGGAACTGAAGGGGCTGGATTCGCCTCCGAAGAAAAACCTCCAGGAGGTCCATGCCAGTCACTCCGTCCCTAACAAGCTGCACCACGCGGTCCATCAGCATCTTCACTTCGGTCCTCTCTTCTGGAACAACCTTCAGGGAGGAGGGCCTATTCACTCGACTCATGGTGAATTCAGGAAGGCCAGTCGACTGCCCCGGCGTCGTCTCATTCCGGCAATAGAACCAGGTCGACTGCCAGCCCCGGACCGACTCGGGAAAAGACATAGCTGGGAAGGTGCTTTTGTTCCTCAAGCTGGACCCTAAACCACCACACATCTGGACTACAGGTCTTCTCGTTACAGGGCTTGCCTTCTTCACACCGAGAGCGACACGTGAAGATGTACTTGAACAAACCCCAGTGCGGTCGACAACCTAGGAAGTTTTCGCACATAGACACAAACGCGGCAAGGTACGCGATGGAGTTTGGAGTAAAATGGTGAAGCTGGGCTCCGAAGAAATTCAGAAAACCCCGAAAGAAGACACTCGGCGGCAACGAAAAACCTCGGTCGACATGGGTGGCCAAAAGCACGCACTCACCCTCTTCTGGTTGAGGCTGCCACTCTCGGCCAGGAAGTCTCGCGGCGCCGTGGGGAATCAATCCGTCGTTGGCCATGTCGAGGAGATCCTTCTCCTGATGGTCGGTGGATCCGATCTCCTCGACCCAGCCTTTCGGCGGAGTTGGATCTCGACGAGGAACCACCACGACCGGTGGATCTCCCTTTGCCTTCTCGCCACCGACGCCTTTCTCCGCCCCGCGCTTCTTCGCGCGCCAAAGATCGTCGTCTTCTCTTTGCCCATGACCGCCGACGGGATGCGCAAGGGGAGAGATGGCAAGAGAGCAGCAGCGGTGGCGGAGGGCGGAGGCGAGGAGAACTAAGGAGGAAGAACAAGGTACTGTGCATAGGCCTCCGAGAGTTACATTTATAGCATCCCTTCCGAGTGGATGACAGGTGGACCCAAGCCATCCAATCATATCCCGAGCAGCCGCGCTGCGCGATACGTGGCGGAAAAAGCGGCGCGGAGATCGAGGCGCCCCTGTTACGTCCCATCCGAGCGCCGCGGTCCGTTCCGTTTCGCGCGCTTCCCCAAATTTCGTATCCCGCGAGATCCGCGAGCGACAGATCGGTCTGTCAAGTGCGAGATCTCCCGCGATCCGTTGCTCGGGAATATCAAAGGAAGTCACTCGACTAAAGAACAAGAATGGATCAAGTCGACTGAAGGAAAGTTACTTGTTATCAACGGAGAAGATCTTGATCCAAGACAACATGTAGCCAGTATGCAAAAGACAGTCAGAAGCAATGTCCACTCCTCCTTCACTCAAGCCTCAATCCATTCGGGGGCTAATGATGGATTCATGTACCTAGGGTAGGATCACAGGCCTGACCTAGACGTCCTACCCAAGGGCACTCGTAGAAGAGATCATCCTCCAGTCGACCAAAGAGGAATCCACTCGACTGGAATGGAAGGACTCGACCATGGAAGACTCACTCGACCATGAAGACTCACTCGACCACCAGAAGGTCAGAAGGCACTCTGCAGTGCAACGGTTTGTTATTAAATAGACTTAATGATAGTTAAAGCGCCTTATGAGGGGCGTTACCAGTAACCCCCCTAGCTTAATGTACCTTAATCCCTCCATTATGTGGGCTGGCTGGGGTCATGGCGCACTCTATATAAGCCGCCCCCCTCCACAGATAGAAGGGTTCAGATTCTTGTAATACTCAGACTCATAATCCACTCGACCGCCTCAGGGCTCTGAGACGTAGGGCTGTTACTTCTTCCGAGAAGGGCCTGAACTCGTACATCTCTTGTCTCCACAACTGCTCCATAGCTAGAACATCGCCTCTCCCTTACCTACCCCTACTTCTACTGTCAGACTTAGAACCACGACACCAGGAGGTGGCGCGCGCCTCCCCCATGGGGAGTCCGAATAGGAGAAGGAGGGGGGGCGCGGCCCCCCTTTCCCTCTCCCTCTCCCTCTCCTTCCTTCCCCCTTCCTCCTTCCTTGTTGGACTAGGAAAGGGGAGTCCTACTCCCACTAGGAGGAGGACTCCCCCTCCCTTGGCGTGCCTCCTAGGGCCGGCCGGCCCTCCCCCTTGCTCCTTTATATACGGGGGCAGGGGGGCACCCTAGAACACACAAGTTGATCCTTGAGATCGTTCCTTAGCCGTGTGCGGTGCCCCCTCCACCATAATCCACCTCGGTCATATCGAGCGGTGCTTAGGCGAAGCCTGCGTCGGTAAAACATCAAGATCGTCACCACGCCGTCGTCTTGTGGAACTCTCTCTCCCCGGAGCTTTGCTGGATCGGAGCCCTAGGAGCGTCACCGAGTTGTACGTGTGTCAAGAACTCGGAGGCGCCGGAGTAACGGCGCTGGGATCGGTTGGATCGCGAGGAGAACGTATGACTACTTCCTCTACGCCAGATCGCTTCGCTTGGTCTCACGAGGGTACGTAGACAACACTCTCCCCTCTCGTTGCTATATCATCACCATGATCTTGCGTGTGCGTAGGAATTTTTTTTGAAATTACTACGTTCCCCAACAACGTTTACCTTTCTATTTTCACCGTGCTTTCGTCTTCTACAATCTATTTGAGATTTCCTTGTCCTTTTAAAGTAGTAGTACGACGGATGCCTAGTTTGCTGGGATCGTTTGTATGCATCTGGATATCCATTAATTAGACGGACAAACCTGATACTTTGTTGATATCGTGACACTTTTGGCCACTGCTTCGTGGCCCTATCTTTGACGTGTGCAACGGTTTTATGCGCGACTTTGTTGATATCGCTAGGCTGAATTACGGTGTGCTTTCGCTCATACCGAAAGTTCCGGGCGCGGACAATATCCGTCAGTACAGGCCCATTGCCCTCATTAACGTGCCGTTCAAAATTTGTGCTAAAGGTTGCGCCTCTAGGCTTTCTCCGATTGCCCACCGCACCATTAGTCGCTCGCAATCGCCGTTTATTCGCGGCAGGAACATCCTCGAGGACCCTTTAGCCTTGCAGGAGACCCTTCACGAGCTTAGACGCTCTCACGAACCGGCGATCCTCCTGAAAATAGATTTCGAGAAGGCATATGACCTCGTCAACTGGGCCTTTCTTCAGCAAGTCCTCTCCAGTAGGGGCTTCTCGCCTGTTTGGGTGCACCGCGTTATGCAATTGGTCTCGGGGGGCCAAACCGCTATCTCGGTTAATGGAGAAGTAGGGAATTTCTTCAGGAACAAACGGGGCCTGCGTCAAGGGGACCCCATGTCTCCTATCCTTTTCAACTTTATCGTTGATGCGCTGGCTGCCATGCTGCGGAAAGCCACAGAGGCTGGGCACATTAAAGGGGTGTTGGGGCACCTTATCCCAGGGGGGATCACTCACTTGCAATATGCGGACGATACGCTCCTGCTGTTCCAACCAAACCTGCACAGCATTGCCACTGTCAAAGCGCTGCTCATTAGTTTCGAACTTATGTCGGGTCCTAAGATAAACTTCCACAAGAGCGAAGTGATGTCTTTGGGCGTGGAGACGCAGGACAGTAGGCGAGTCGCGGAACTCCTTAATTGCAAGCTGGGCAAACTCCCGTTCACCTATTTGGGCCTTCCGTTAGATGCTAAGCGCATTAAGATCGATGGATGGGCCCCGCTGTGGACCAAGGTGGGTGGTCGGGTGTGCCCCTGGAGGGGGAAGTTCCTCTCCTCCACAGCCAGGTTGGTGCTCACAAACTCGAGCCTCTCCTCGCTGCCCAATTCGCAATGGGGTTGTTCATTCTGGCCGCTGGGGTGCACGCCAGGATGGACACTCCCCGATCCCGCTTCTTTTGGGAAGGAATGGGACCTAAGCGCAAATACCACATGGTTCGCTGGGATGAAGTGTGTCGTCCGAAAGCCCAGGGAGGGCTTGGGATCACGAACACCAGGATCCTCAACATCGCACTCATGTTTAAGTGGATCTGGAAGTTGTCGCAGGGCGCGACAGGCCTGTGGGCTGACCTTCTTCGAGCTAAGTACTTCCCGTTTGGGAACTTCTTCGAAGGAGTAGCCAGGGGCTCCCTGTTTTGGAATGACCTTCAAGCGGTTCGGCCTGCTTTCGCGTTGGGAGCCAAGTTCTCTGTAGGCAACGGTCGCTCGGCCCGTTTCTGGCTGGATCATTGGGTGGGTTCACAGCCACTCTGGTCCGTCTTCCAGGACCTGTACATCCAGGCGGTCAACCCGGACTTGACCGTAGCCGAGGCCCTTGCCTCCTCTCCACCTGCGCTCTGTTTTAGACGCGAGCTGTCGGGAGCGGAGGCGGCGCACCTAGCGGAGTTGCGTGTGCTCAGGCAAGTTCTCTGTGAAATCTTTGTACCACAAGATGTGTCAGAGCCAGACCTGCCTTGTGCCCAAAGGCCTTTGGACAGCGCGCCTCCCGCTCAAAATCAAAGTTTTCTTCTGGCAGTTGTTTCGCAACAGACTGCCCACCTCGGCTAATGTAACCAAACGGAACGGTCCGTCGACGGGCACTTGCGCGGTGTGTCACGTCGAGGAGGATGCGAACCATGTTTTCTTCTGCTGCCCGCTGGCTCGTTTGCGTCGAGTGTGGTCCGAGCCGCCGCCAACACCTCTTGGAACCAGCGATCGTCCTCCGACCTGGCGGAGCTATTTGCCTCGGCTTCGGGAGGCAATAACCGCGTGCTGTGGAGTTGTTTTGGAGCCCTAGCTTGGTCTCTATGGCTCACTAGGAATAAACTGGCGATCGAGGGTATTTTCCCAACGCACCCGGCTAACATCCTATATAAATGCAACCTCTTCTTGCAGCAGTGGAGTCCGTAGGTGAGGCGCAAGGTTGCTGACAAGATGAAGCAAACCCAAGATCGTCTGCACGCCGTCTACATTTTGGCTAGGGAGCCCCCCGCCACGTCTCCGCCGTGATTGTGGCCCTTTTGCTGCGCGTCCGCGCGAGCCTGCGTGATCTATGCGCTGGCCTTGAGCCATGTACTCGTCTCGCACCTTGTCTGGTCAGGTCTCCCCTGTGTACTTTCGTTTAACACTGACCAGGAGCCTCCGTGCTCGTGATCGTGTCGTTCGTTTCGGAACCAACTATGCTATGGCGCCTGCTGTGGGCTTTATTAATTTAAAGCTGGACGCGTCTAAGCGTCTTCGATCTAAAAAAAACCTGGTACTTGATGGATTAAAGATGTGTCGGAGCTGTAGCACCATGACTATGCCTCCTAATCATAGCCATCACCCATGGTGGCCTAAAGGCATCTTGAGCTAATCCTTGTGGGTGGGTTTGTGGCGTCATGCTGTCTGCTCCGTTACCACCGATGCTGGCACAGGTGCCATTGTTGCTTTACTCCAAGATCACTACCCCCAATCGCCTACATAACTTCCTATATAACTTCATGCACATCCTGGTCTTCAGAGTACTCACCCGCGGAACGCAGCCATCTCATGCACCTCTGCGCTGATCTTGATCAAATCAGCACGCCTCTACCAACACCGTCGACCGACCTCTTGCGAGTAAGGAATCACGCTGGCACCAACGTCGGGAGCAAAAGACTCACACATGATTGAATAAATGACATGAGAAAAGAGGAAGATGGCAGAAAGGCAGGGGATGATCATGTATCTGCAGCCTTGAATCGTCTACAGGATGTACATTTCGGGTGATGGGGATGCTCTTATTCACCAAAGTGCACTAAGGCGTCACAAACGCGTCCCCCGCGTCGCCCTCCCTGGCAGCGACGGGGGAACCCAGATCCCCGCGCCTTACACCCTTCCCATCTCCCTCCCCACCTCGCCGCCACCGGAGGAACGGCCGGCGAAGCCGGCGCCGGCTCCCGGGATGGTGGCGGCGGGGCGACTTGGCTGGATCCAGCGATCCCCCCAATCTGATTGCTCCCTTTCGGTGGTGAGGGTCCGGATCTGAGGCGGCGGCCTCGCTGGTGCGGATGGCGCTCCTCCGGCGGCGGGGAGTGCTCGTCGGTGAGGTAGGCCGGTTCCCCTCGGCTGCGCGGGCAGCGAGGTCCCGGTGGGCGCAGGTCATGGCGCGGGGAGGCCCCGGGCTCCCCTCGTCAGATCGGAGGTGATCCTGGTCCGCTCGTGATGCATGACCTCCGGCCGGCCTGGATCTCCGGCGTACACGCGCCTGCTAATGTTGTGGCTGCTTCGGAGGTGGCGGCAGGGTGCTTGGCCGGGGGAAACCCTTGACCGCCGGCGGCGGATACGGCGTCGATGGCGTCCCGGACGCCATTCCCTCCTTGGTGGAGGCGCCGAGGGTAAAACCCTAGCCCCGGTGCTAAGCGGCGGCGGCGCCACAGCGTCGTCACCTTCTTGAAGGCGCCGACTTGGGCATGGGGATGCTGGGTGTGCATGGCGAGCTTGTCTGGTTCCTTGTGGCGGCCCGCCTGATCTACTGCGTCGCAGCTTCGGGCAGTGTCTTGGGGCTGCGGTGCTTCTCTTCCGGCCGTGTCTCCGATGAGGACCTCGCCCTTCCTCACCTTGTACATGCCGTGGTGGAGCGGTACTTCATCTCACTCATTGATGACGGCGAAGATCGGCGGCTTGGCGCTGTGGAGGCTCGCCGCCGGACGCGCGGAGATGGACTCGCGCAGGAGGAGGTTGTTGTCTGGCGTCATGGTGATGTCGATGGCAGAGTGGCCAGACAAGGTAGAAGCCTCAATATGATCTGAAGACGGACCTGTGGAAGATGACGGCGACGACACACGAGTGCGTCTGACCGGATTGTGCCCCAGACCCGGTATGTGGCTCGGCTGGGGCTTCCGAATATGTTTCGATTTCCGGCTTTTTTATGTTAGGTTTAGGTGAGTGGTTTGGGTAGTGGCCCAGCTAGCACCCCTTTATCATTTTGGATAGAAGTAGCATCATGTGTTGCCAAGATGGTGGATTCAGGCTCATTGTTGTAATACTTTGTAAGGTCCTCGAGAATAATCAATAAAGTGGCGGTGGGCATCTCCCAGATGCAGAGGTCGGTGGTCATCCTCGTTTTCTAAAAAAAATGTACATTTCGGGTCGAATTTCTGCCCCCAATCTCGATTCACCTTCCAGACCACCATTCTGACGATGGGGCGACGTAAAAACCAGTAGGGTGACCAAGACGCGTGATTGACCGAGAATTTCTGTTGGAGGAGGCAACGGACGCAGGAAGGATTGGACCAAGGAAGATGTTTCTGGATAGAGGAAGAAGGAGATCAGGCTTGCCGGCCATGTGCACAGCGTCGACGACCCAGCACAAAACGGTTGTTGCCGTGCGAGGCTTGCCAACCATGATGATCATGTCGTCCTCGAGTGCACGACCAAATCGTCGAGAGCCGAGAGCCTAGTGGTCGTCATCAACATCGGCGAGCGCCAGCTGGCCCCGCTCGCACAGTCGGCGTACACGATCACACGGCCGTTGCCGTCCGCCTGGTGGTCGTGTCACCATCGGCGAGCCCCTGCTGACTGCGCTCACGTAGCCGTGGTACATGATCACACGGCTGTCGCCGTCCGCCTGGTGGTCGTCGCCAACAATGGCAAGCGCCTGCTGGCCGCGCTCGCGTCGTCGCCCTAGACGAACACACGGCCGTCGCAGTCCGCCCGGCAGGGCCGGCTCTATGTTTTTCGGGGCCCTTGGCCAAGTTGAAAAAAGGGCCCTTATAGGTAATATATATATACGCATATCCGATCATATTTTGTTATTCTGAGATGTATAACATATAAAAAATTGATAATCACGCAGACTTCATATCGTGAAAGGAAGACTAATAAAATAGCAAAATATTAAACTTTGTCCAACTCTTTACAGTAAACCAACCACTTTCTGTCAGTAACCTCTTTGTTAGCTAACTCTCTGGAGTAGTGATCATATGAAAAATGTCTACCATCAGCATCTTCAGGAAACTCCAGTCCCAATTCTCGCACCGGCCCCTTTTCAATTAAAATATCCCTTTTGCTATTGTCAAGATTATCCCATGTTCGAGGATCATATATAGATAAAAGAGAATCATCTTGTTCCTCACCATTCTGAGCATCAGGCGAAGGCTGCAAATTTTCATCTCCTGTACTGTTCTCATTAAGATCAACATCAATATCTGCATTTAAATACAAAATTGTAGTTAGTTACTTACTTACTTCTACAAAAATCGACGCTAGTTAGTTACTTACCGTCATCCAAGGACTGATCGTTAACTTCATGATCATCGTTTGAATTATGATCATCATCTTGTCCGGGTTCAGATTCTCGTCTTTGATTATCAACAGTACTCAGGACTGGAAAAAACATTTTTATAGCACCTTTTTGTGACTCAATGAATTGATTCTCTAGTTTTTTTTGTTTCCTTTTCGCAGCACCGGACTTAGGTTTCGTCATTGTAACACCTAAATCCTAAAGCTGCAAAAAAAACAATAGATCAATACGACTAGAAAGATGATGATTGATGAAACTGAAAAGATAAATACGTTTACGCCAAGAAAGCAAGAAAATCAACCGTACCAAGAAAATCAAGACGGGAATCACGGAATCAAGGATTAAAGGCCACCTGATTGCAGCAGCCGGCGGCCGGCCGGCCAGGCGTCCGTGTGAGTCTTCGAGAGACAGAGAGAGCAGCAGGCGGAGGCGGACGAGCCCCCGAGGCGACCAGGACCAGATGCAGAAGCCGAGATGCGATTCAATCGATCGATGTAGTATGCCAGGCGTCGTGCCTTTTCCTCTCCTGTAGTTGGGCTGGGCCTGTACTGATTCATTTTTTCAGCCAAATAGATGTATAGTCTTATATGTATCTGATGATGGGCCCCCCCTAGACCGGGGCCCTTGGCCCAGGCCAAGGTGGCCTACCCCCAGAGCCGGCCCTGCCGCCCGGTGGTGGTCGTGAACATCGGCGAGCGCCCGCGCCGCCGTCATACACGATCACAGGCCATCACCGTCAGCCTGTTGGTTGCCGTCGACCATATCGGCAAGCACCTGCTGGTCGCCCTCGCGTCGCCATCATACACGATCACACAGCCGTCGCCATCCACCTCGCTTGGTGGCCGCGCAGGGCGGAGGGGGCGAGCAGGGGCTAGATCCCCCCAAATCGTTCGCACCCCCCAAGCGATCAGCTATATTCGTTGTAGTACTAATGGATAGTTAACTGCTAATCAGTATGTACTTAAGGCCCATAGATCCTTTCCGCCGTGTACACCCAGCCCAAAAATAGCTCATTATGGCCGCGCTCCCGTCGCCATCGTACACGATCACACGACCGTCACCGTCCACCTGCTTGCATGGCTGTATCAAGTCAACTTGTTGACGATCGACAAACGTGAGCATCTGAAAGTTGTGACCATATCCATATAAATATTCGATTCAGTTTTGTAGACAAATGTCATGTAGTCCAAACACAAAAACAAGAAGTAGAGACATGCATGTATTGGTCTCCTGTTCTTCATCATGCTACGGGAGATGGTCAACATGACAAAATTCTGAGGTGAACCTATCGTTTTCATTAAATCTCAGCCGTCAACCTTTTGGTTTATACAAAATCAACGGATATAAAGAGATGGCGGAAGAAGAACCAACGAAATCTTCCTCTGTTTATTATTAGGTATAGATATAAACTAGTCATCAACCCGTGTACCTGCACGGGCGAGCGGAGGAGTACAATCCTTGAAATAATGTGTTGCCCTTACTTAAAAAGGCAAAATATAGTGCTTGACTACTTTCTTTTGGGTAGTACATTCAGTACAATATATATCTGGAGTAATGTAAATAATAAAAATTGGTTTTTAAATCCTAATCATTAAAATGCAAATAAGGTACCCACAAATCAGTGAGGTATTTGATCTTAGCTAAGAATAATAATTAGGCTTCTGACACAAAAGAAGTCTCGTCATAAATGTTTCACTGGTGCAGGGACCAAACCGCACGTCTAATTAACTGAGCTAAATAATTAGTTGAAGCTGGCTTTGGCGTGATTTCTGTTTATAGTTATCCTTTGTACATACTCCCTCCGTCCGAAAATACTCGTCGAAGAAATGCATAAAAATGGATGTATCTAAAACTAAAATACGTCTAGATACATCCATTCCTCCGACAAGTATTTCCGGACGGAGGGAGTATATGTTAGTACCAAGTTATGTATTTGTATGTCACAATTAGTTTTCATGAAAAATGTAATAATACCATTTTTTTTTCCTTTCCTGATCAAAATGGTTTTGTACACAATGGTAGTCGAAGTTTAGGAAGTTTGACTTCTCCCATTCTACTACATTTCGGTTCATGCACCAAAAGAATATCATTCATCACGTACTAATAAATGATGTTCATTAGAACTGGAAGTCACAATCATGACCGTTATAGCTACAACCCACAAACTTGTCTGGAACCTATTAGGAGAAAGCTATTTAAACACCACATTAAAATGTTGATCTTTGAAGAGAAAATGCAAATATCAGAGAGCATCAGGACAACTAAGGACAGTTCCGGGAAAATAAAAGAAGGACAGTTCCGGGAATTTTTTTAAAAAAGTGAAGGACAGTTCGAATCAGCCAAATATAGAGATGAATTTTAATGATAAGGATCATAACCATACTACATTTTTGTGATGGGCAGCTAATACAATGTTTTGCATGTGTAGGAAGCCTAAATCAGGCTGCTACGTTTTCTCAGAAATAACTTTGTGTTGTCTCTGGCCATCTCGGGTTAATCTGACCTCATGTATTCCCCATAACTATTACTTAATTGTCCCGTGCGCCAGGATTACTTTTCCACAAACCAACTCTAATACGTGATGGTCATTCCACTGCTTGTATCCTCTCTACGTGCTTTGACTTATGTCCATCACACACATTATTTCAACTTTTTAAGGACAATTTCTCTATACACTACCAGAAATTTACGCACCCATAAATAGATAGTGGTACAGTCTGCCTGATTATTAGAAAGAGCACCATAATTTAGTATCCTGATATCTGGACATACGATCTACTAAGAAGTTTTCCGTGTATATAAAGAAACATATTTAGATGGATTATTACTTTTTTGCGGAAGGTGGATTATTCCTGAAATCTAAAGAAGTTTCTAAATTTGAACTATTAGCTACATATTGCTCCCAGCATATTGATAGTATTAGTAACATAATGCACCAACGAATTTATCCTATAAAGCCAAATTATTAAGTCAACACTATTCCACTGCCAATAGCTACATAATGTTAGTTCTTTAACCCTGCAGATCACTGAATAAGAAAATTGCACTCCATTATCCTTAGTTCTTAGTAATTATAATATGTTACTTGTGGAGGTGTGTTTTCCCATCTCTCAGCTTGGGCAGAGAAGGGAACCCAATACTTAATATGTGTTTCCCTGCACAATTTACATGGAGATATTAGTGACAAAGAAGACGTCTCGGTGGGCATCCCTAACTTAGCCCTTCACAATTATCATGAGCAATTCGACCTTGCCAAAAAACTGATGGATAAGTAATATCATCATGTGCATTGCTGGTCCCTTAAATAATGAGTAAATGACAACCATTATTTATATTCAAGTAACAGCCAAATCCGTACTCATATTCAAACATATCAAAACTGAGTTGAGGGTGACTTCTTCACAGGAAACCCTATGAATCGATCGATCAATCCCATGTAATCTAATCCAATCAATTCTATTCTATGGTTGCTACATTATACCAAGGCGAGATAAAATCCCCCAGATTCAAATGGCTCAGCGGGTTATAATTCATTGTAAACAAGAGAGGTTGTTTAAAAAATCGGCTCATATATAGTTGGAAACTGGACCAGTAATTGGGAATCAAGTTGCTAGTACTCCACCGAAAGTATTGCATATGCATTTCAGCAGGGAGCTGCAGTTAACTAAAAAATAAGAGATCTATTTGGTGGCTTAACATAAAATAAAAATGATGATGTGGTACGCTGCATGTGCTGATGTGACATGTGGGGGGTTTATGTAATGAGGTGGATATGCTGCATGTTAAGATAAATACGAATTATAATGAGCATGAGTCTCCTTGGTACAAAACATATGTTCTTTTTTTTCTCAACCTCTGAAGTCACCATTTCAAAAGGACTTTCAACCGAATGAGAAAAACTAATTGAAATAAAATGACCCTGCCGACCAGTTCCAAACCAGTGTCATGTGAGGACTGTTTTAAACTGAAATAATATTCCCGGAAAAAATTGTACTCGTAAATTTCGTGTTAAATGAGCAAACAACTAGTTTGTTGAACCACACTCCGTGTCACCATGTGGTGCTCTGCGATTGGCGCAACTGAATTACAACATATCACTATTTGTTTTGTGAAATAGTTCAAATCTATTATATAGGATCACTGAATTTTGAAATCACCCCAAACATAATAAAAATAGGATAATTGATATTATGCCCTTAATAGGGCCACACATGACAGTTTTACCACTAGTATTCGAAATCATAAGAGAAACAAAGTGGTTTGGTCAGGAACTAGTGTCTTCGAAAGCTAGGGGTAAAAAACTCCCGAGTGTGAGCCAACTGGGGGCATAATATCAATTATCCCAATAGAAATTACACTAGGGTCCATGGGTCTAACAATAACTGCCATCGTCAAACGAGCCTCCATCATGCCGTTGTTGCAACGCCCGTACTGGAGTTATCATCAGGATATCTCATTTTAATACTCGCGGCTCTGATGGGGAAGATGGTACAACCCCATCGCCGGTAGCCGAGACAAGGGTGGACGAGCAGGGCCTGCCCCCCCCCCCCCCCACCCCCCACAGAACGATCGATGATTTCTTTACCATGTAGTACTAATTAATCAGTTAGAAACGTAATGCGTTTCCCTTTTTTTAGGGGTAAATCTAAGTTTTATTGATCAAATGCGAGAAAGTCTGGAATACATCGCGGATCATGAGGTTGAAGAAGCCACATGTGGCGCCCGTGACCCAACGAATGCGAAAACTTAGCTAGATTGTGGCCTCTTTATTTTTCTCTCGACCTTCAAAAACAGAATTACAACTAAAACTAGCAACACGAAGCTTGATCACACTAATGATACTACCATATCTCCCTTGTGGGCCCTTCTGGATGTCTTCTACAATTTTCTTGGAGTCTGAAGCAACAATGCAGTTCAACTAATCAATGTTTCCATTACTGACTACTGACTACTGTCTACTACAGTTTCACTACTATTGTCTTATACCCGTCAAAGCTCCACGTCAAATTTTTCTACTTATGCTTGTGTGATCTGCTATGCTAAATTAAGTCTTGCAGTTATGAAGGAAAAAACACGGATAAGCATTATCGAGATTAATTCCAAATAAAATGTAAGGCAGCTTGCTTCAGCATTGATTGATAGTCTGCATGGAAAATGAATTTGCAGGCAAGTTCTCTTATCACAAAATTATTGATATTTTATTTTATTTGAAATTTTAGAGGAAATTTTAAGCTAACACAACTAGTATTTTCATATCACCGAAACGGCACATTTGTATATTGTGATAGTTTGCCCTAGAAAACAAATCTTATCAACTTGGATCGGCCCCCCTATGGTCAAATTGTCCAACACCGTCCAACATGGTGCAAGTGATGCTGGCCCTGGAGCATATGTGCGAAGCTACGATGCAGATGCTTGAGTGCATCAAGCCTAACACCAATCTAGGCGACCGTCATGGGTACAATGCGTGTGTCCCACTCAATGAGTTCATGCACCTTAAGCCACTAGCGTTCAACTTCTCTACTAAGCCCCTCGATGCTGATGGGTTGCTTGGGGGCATCAAGCACTTTTTGCAAGCTCCTCGCTATTAAACTCCTTGACTCAAATTTTCAATACATCTCATTCCCTTTCCGGATCATGCTTTCCGGGTATACGTGCCATTTACCATGCACCTTATTGTTACTCTCCTAACATACACTGCCATTCTCCTCCGACAAACTAAACGTGATCCTGCTGCATGGGGAAGAACCTAGTTATATACAGGAGGTTAGCAAAGTGATCAATGTTGTGTGCAGCCTGGCAGCCTGGACACCATAATTGCAACACCAAACATCTCATGCCAACTGTTCTGATTGTTAATTCTATCATGAGTGTGTAGTTGTCGACATTTGTAGCACTCATGACATATATAAATATGGGCAACCCTAAGCGGAATGTTGCAAGCAAACCATGACAAAAGAATCCATTCTGAAATCAAACTATTATATAGAGATGGAATATGTTTTGGTGAAGTGTGTCTACAGTCCCGTAGGAGTCGCATATACATATTTTTCACAATAAGAGTTTATTTCACTATGTTCGGTCCGTAAACTTAAACTTCATGAGGTGTACATAAGCATGTTGTGTACTATAAATAATACTATAGTAGCAGCTGTTTAATAGCAACACATTCCCCGATAATTCAAAAGGCTGCCAAGGCTCATCTGCCTCTGATGAACAGTGAATTCAAATAAAAATTAAGAATTAAATCAAATGAAACTATGACATTTTTAGGCATCCAAGATTCTCATGTGCGCTAGCAGCGTGCAAAATTTTGTGGTGTTTGGACATATGAGGAGCTCCTACCAAAATAAACAAAATCGGCTCTGAACAATATTCTTTCTCAATGTTTCTCAGACGCCCGCAAATTTGTTTTTTTCTTTTGGCATGAACTCCTCCTATGTCCATATGAGCACAAAAATTTGAACGAACATTGGTTGCCTAAAAATTTGAGATTTTTTTGAACATGAGCTCTTTAATAGCGGAGCAGTATTTTGCCAGTAGTAATATCAAGATACTACCGCAACAATCGGGCAGGAAGCGCTAAACTCACACAGGTGAGTAGGACACCAAAAGGATTCCCCCGCGTCTACTTGCTTGTCTGAAATGAACACGATGAACATTAAGTCAACTGGTTATTGGTCGATAGTATAGACAATAGCTACACTGAGTGATGTGCGAGTGTTACCACCATGGAGCAGAGATCCTGCAGTTTTGCAGAGGCAGCTGCAGCGAGAGGAAAACCACTACACAAGGGCAGAAGCGTATTAGGCACGAACCTAGCCAAGCCTGCTTGGCTGCCCATGCACCCTACACGAGGGCAATTATGCCTGAACCATGAAACTATTTAATTTTTTAACATCTTTCCCTAATAATAAAGCACGAGTTGAGTCTGTCGGGTTCACCGTCATGACGTTTTTACGAAAAACTCTGCGTGGTTTTTGATAATGGAACCTGCAGTCCCTATTTAAGTGATTCTAGGAAAACGATTTAATTTTGCGAATTAAACCCTGCCTTTTGTACAATTCCGGCCGTACTCCTTTGTTCACCTTATCCAGTGGCAGAGAAGGTGGAAGGGGGAACAGCTCGCAGGAGGAGCTCGCCAGCGGCAACGCTTGCCCCGGGCGTGGGGGTGCTCAAACCATGCAGTGGTGGCCATGGACGCCGGTGGCTGGAGGAGGTACAGAGGAGAAGGGGCACAAGAGGGAGAGAGATGGAAGGAAGGGAAGGGCCAGCGGGGCGGCCGAGTTGGTGCCCTGGCAGTGGCAGGTGCGTGCGCGCGTGTGTCGTGTGGCATGGAAGGAAGGGAAGGGCCGCTCGCAGGTGCGGGGGTGGGACACTGCTGTCGGCCTGTCTGTGCTGTGCCGCTCCGGACATTGGTGGCTGCCGCCGCAGGGGATTGGGCGCCCACACGCGCAAGCCGTGGGGCAGGCGACAAAGGGGGCAGGGGAGCAGCCCACATCGCGCTCGTGAAGGTCGACGACGACGAAGTTGACGCCGGTGCTGCGGGGGATGCGGATCTTGACTGAGGAAGGGAGGGAGAGGAGCAGCGGCTGCACCTGGTGCGACGGCAAGGGGAGCGCGAGGTTGGAGGCGCAGGAGCAGGGGAGGTCGCCCGCCGGATGGGTTTGATCTTTGGCTCTGCAGCTGTTAATTTGATTATTTTTTTCGACAAAGCTGTTAAGTTGATATAGCCCGAAATTTAAGTATCAGCGATTGTTATATTTAGGTCTGCACGTTTGATCGAGTTTCTGCATACTTAATCACCATGTTTTTATTTGAAAAATCTTGAGCTGGAATTCGTACTACTCGGTAATGATGTTTATAGGGGCCTAGCATTGCTGGGGCATACACTACTAAGGAAAACCTTATACACAACATCTTAGCAGTAGCATATGACAAAACAGGGCGCTACTGCTACTTAGTAGTAGCATTTTTAAATAAAACACGCTACTTCTACTACTTTAGCAGGAGCGCCTTCTTGGAAAATGCGCTGCTGCTATGTTTGTACTGGGCGCATATGGCTAGCCCCACTTAGCAGTAGCGCCTATCCATAACCAGCGCTACTGCTATGTCCCGTAGCAGTAGCGTGTACCTCGGAAACGCGCTACTACTTACTTACCTTATCCTGGAGCGGTTGACCATCTCACTCACACTCCCTCTCACTCGCTCTCGCCCACGCCGAACCCGTCGTCTGCCGCCACTGCGCTGCTCCTCCACCGAGGTACTCCCTCCTCCTTCCTCCCCAACCTCCTCCGGCCGTCCTCCTCCCACCGCCCCTCCCTCCTCCTCCTCCGGCCGCCCCCTCCCCCTCCACCCCGCCCCTCCCTCCTCCGATCCCACCGGCCTCCTCCTCCTCCCCCTCTCTCCTTCCTGCCCCTTCCCCTCCTCCCTCCATCTCTTTTTTTTTTCTATTTTTTACTGTAGTTTTTTACTATTGTATAATGTAGTTTTTTTTTACAATTTTTAGTAAGTGTTTAAAATAATTAGTAAGTAAATTAATAAACTAGTTGAACTAGCTTATTTTGAGTAAGAACTAGATGAATTAATAGAACTGATGTATTTTTAGTAAGAAAATTAATATAACTAGTTGAACTAGTTTATTTTTAGAAAGTACTAGTTTATTTTTATTTATAGTAAGTTTATTTTTAGTAAGAACTAGTTGAACATGTCACATTTGTTGTTATTTTTTTAGTTTAAGCAATTATTCCCGCATCGACGTCGACGATGCCTATCCCGCATCCTCATCATCGGTACCCGTCGTTCGCTAGGGTTTTAGTTGTATTAGTGATGTTATCTGTATGATACTATTCAGGATGTATTAGTGATAACTTATAGGGTTTTTGTTTTTGCAGAAATCAAGGAGCCCCTCCATCATCCCCGCCGTCGTCCCCGTCACCGACCCCCTCCGACCTCGAGGTGCGACCAGCCAAATCTCCATGTCAATATGAGTCCTATAAGATATGATGTAGATAAAAACATGTATATCTTGTGTTGCTCAAATAGGATATGTGGTTGCCCAAGTGGCCGGTCATGTTTGTAGGTTACACCTCCGAGTGGCCTATGTTTTGCCGGAGTGTTGATTAATTTCTGTTCCGGCAAATTTCTGGCCCTCGATATGTCCTGTTTTAGCAAAGGCCATGCCGGAATTTTCCGTGAATTGCATGACTTGTGCTAGAATATGTAGGAAATATTGAGTGGCCGGGTTTCTCTAGAAAGATAATTAAACGACATTTCGGGTTGACTTTAAGTCTGTCGAGGCCGAAGAATCCCTACTGTTGTCGTGGGGGTCGTTTCTCCTTCTTCTCCGGGTGTTATACCTTTGTTATGCACTAGGGGAAGGAGGAGTAACGACCATCACCGTCGGTCGCAAATGTCAGAGAGGAATCAGTGAGGGAGTCTCCACCATATATGAGAGGACGAAGAATCCCGACTGTTGTCGTGGGGGTAGCTTCTCCTTCGTTCCCATGTGCTAGACAATTTGGTGTAATGCACTCGGGAATGAAAGTAGGAGTTACCATCACCGACGGTCGCATATATACACCACGTGAGCTGAGAGTTTTCAAGAAAAGACTCAACAGGCTGATAGTCAACCCGACGGTCGCATAATAATTTAGTTTTTGTAGTATAACTATCTATCTATCTATCTATCTATCTATACCTATACTAATTATAGACTCCCAAGAAATTAACACATTAATTAGAAATTAGGAGCCGTTTATTTGGTGAGGGACCGAATTATTACGGTGTAGATCATCCGAATTTTTTTACCACGTAAATTAGAAATTAGGAGCCGTTTATCTGGTGTGGGACCGAATTATTACTGTGTAGATCATCCAATTTTTTTTTCTGATGAATAAAAAAAATAAGACATCCACCTATGGGCCCAAGAGTTATAACGAATGAGATTAACTCTGGTGCGTAAAAAACGTGAAAAAGGAGCAGATTAACTCACGTACGTGGAAAACATGAAAGAGGGGAGAGTGTAACTCACGTACGTCTGTGTTTTTTTTTTGAAGCTAACGTATGTCTAGGTCTAAAAAGCAAAGAAGAAAAAAAAAACTCACGCACATGCACCAAAAATGTATAGATTAACTCACGTATGTGTGTGTTCAAAAAACCAAAAGGACTCACGTACATGCATCAACACAAATAGAAACTCACATACGTGCAAAACGAAAAAGATGAGATTTGCTTACGTACGTGCTCCCTTGGCTCCATCCAGTTGGAAAAATATGGTATTGTACATCTACATGCCACTATTTCCTCATCGCTATTACCATTGTTTGTGTTCAATTTTCCCTCATCTTTAGACTTCATATGCCCTTATCACTGTCATCTCCCCCATTGCAAATATTATGCTCGCCACTCTCTTAATATACCACACCTAAATCCAATAATATCATTTTCCGAGAAGGGACGCATCAATGTTTTCATTTCTGCTTTTATATGGATGAACTTCATTAATGATAATTCTAGGTGAACTCCATCGATGGCGATTCCAGCTAGGTGGTTATGGTCTTATGTTGTCAATGACATTACTGCTTTTGTCAAATGCCAGTTCACATCTTTGTGCTCATAATATTATTAGCTACTTAGTTTCATATATTAAGACAAACTTATTGGAAAAAAGCATGCTCCTGATTAATTATACGAGGTTACTTGTGCTTGATTTTTGTTGATTATCTCATGGTTTGTGCCCATTAAGATTGCTTCTTAAACCATGTCAAAAAGTCTGACTATTGGATAAGTACGTGGCATACCATGATACATATTCCAAATTTTATCTAATACTAGCCCGGACGACTAGTATATTTAGTTATACAAGTTTAATCTTTGAATTGTGAACATACGAAATGTCGACGGACGAAGAAGGTCCCGGGGAGTGCTCCTGGTGCGGCGATAACCGGGGTTTCTGCGACAGGCCTCACCTGGACGAAGGTCGGCGCTTCAGTATTAAGCTTGACGAGGCCTCCGATTGTGATATGGTAAGCTACGACGCAAAGTGTTTTTTTCGGAATTAAGCTCGACTTCTAGTACTTCAACGTGTAATTTTCGTCCTTTACAATTCGACTAGCTTATCCCATGCCATGCAAGACGTTATGTCTTGGAGAGGATGGGTTTTGAATATCATGAGAGGAATGAAACAAAGAAAATTAACCCAAGGACCCGTCATGGTATGGATTTTGAGGTAAATCTATACAATTCTGAGAGCGTATCCCATTTTGGTTGCCCGGGTTGGGAAGCACTTTGCAAGATGTATGATTTTCAAGAGGGTATGTTTGTCACCATGGATCTTGGTGATCCTGACATTAACCAAGACAATTTGGACATTTGGGTCCTTGTTGATACGCTTCCAATTCTACCGCTATGTGAGTTTCTCAAACATAGTTATTAAGTAATTTATATTGTTAATTTCAAAATAGTTGACAGCTTATTTCCATTGATAGCTTATTTTCATTCTTCAAAGAATGTGTGGAAGATGGTAGACATAACCTACTTCACCGATGGCTCTTAGTTAACTTACGAGGAGAAAAATCATCTGGTCGCATATTGTACTGAAATTGAGAATTACAATGCCTTTTATCGAACTCCTCCAAATTATGGTCAATACGTGCCACTAGTGCACGTGCTGAACCACGATAACTTCCATGGAGATGTCTTGGTAAGATTTTTTTACTACTACAACATCCGTGCATCTTTTGCATACTTCTAAAACTGAAGTACATTCCTAACTACGAAGTTTTTACTATATTTTTGAACAGAAAATCCCGATGGATTGTGTGCCTCATTTGATGTATCAGAATGGTCTCCTTGATGTTTTGAACATACGGCCAGGTCGTCCTACGAATCTCACCTGTCCATACCGGATTTCTAAAACCGATGAACACATGATAATCAAAGAATGGAAAAAATGTATGGACAGTCGTAGGGAGGTTCTTGGAAGCAACTTTGTGCCAAAGGCAAGAATTGGAGACAGGATAATCTCCATTCTCCATAATGGAGAGTCAGAGGCTATCTTATTTTATGCTATTTTACCTAAGATAATATAGTAGGTCCTAAGAGAATGTAGTAGGTCCTATGAGGTACAATATGTTTATGAGAGTTGATGATGAGGAGTAGTTTTGATTATGACTAGTGACCAACTTGTATGTGATGTCTCATTGATGAAAACGATGATCATGAGGAGGTGTTATATGACAATGATGTATTACAATGATAAGTTGTTAATGATATGATGATGATGATGATGATGATATTTATTATATCATTGGGTGAAAGAACCGCGGATTAGTTTCAAGTGGATGTCCATCCACTTGAAATTAGTCCACGGTTCTTTCTCCCAGTGATGTAATAACTCATTATGATGTAAAAACAATCTCTAAAATGCTGCGGTATGAAAACTTGTATAAAGGTGTATGAATACAACATGAAATAAAAAGAAATACGGAATAATAGTAGTAGCGCGTGCTAGGAGAAGCGCTACTACTAATTACCAGTAGCGCTCATTGTAGAAACCGCTACTACTAAGTCGATATAGCAGTAGCGTGGTCCAACCCACGCTACTGCTAACCTTTAGTTGTAGCGCCTTACTAGTAGCGCGGTTCCCCTTGCTACTGATAGGCATTAAACATGCGCTACTGCTAGGGTTTTCGCTAGTAGTGATAGGAAGGTCTAGCTTCACTCAGTGACGATCCTTTCCAGCTTCGAGTTCTGTCTAGGACAAGTCGCTCTGTTTCTGCCTCATGAATGCATAAATTTTCCTTCTTAGTCATTAGACATTTCCACTCTAGATAATTTGGATGAAATATGAATTTCATGGTGCGATATCCTATCATCTTGCTGAAGCTGACCAATATAAACCTGGTTGATCATCATACCTGAAAGACAGTGTGATTGAGCTTCCTCTCATTGAACCTGCTAAATTTGTTGTTGTTTTGTTTGGCGCTAAGTATTCTGAATCAAGGTTGACAACTTCATTTGGTAGTTTTCTGTATGTCAATTGAGTCACTGCTTCTGCATTATCTGTAAAAAGAATGCATATCAACTAGAACACTATTCTCATAGCTACATTGTCCAGGCTATTTGGGCCTAAATTAACCACATCATTTCTTGCTCATGATGTCACATTGCCCAAATTAGTACACTCTCATAGGCAACTACATGGTTTCCAACCTCTCTACATGCCCATGCTCCTTTGGCGACTCCCAGTGTACTTCCTTCCCATCATAGGCCAGAACATGGACAACCAAAACCATATCCAGTATTTTGGCTAGCCAATTTTTTTGCATCTTCTGGGTTGCGCTCAAACCAAACACACGTAAGATGCAACTGTGCAGATCAAGATTATTTACCTACTATTAGCTAGGAGCATTGTGTATAAGCAAAAGGTTATGGGAGTTTCTTGGTATAACTCCTTGTCACAATGGTGTGGTTGCAAAGCTAATTCAGTATCATGTTATCTACTTAGCAGGCAACCATTTTTTAGGGAAACTTAGCAGGCAACTTTACTCTGATTCTACGACCAATATTTATGATCATTAATTTTTCATGCACTGCCTCTCCTCTGTCTATGCCAGCAGCAAGAATTTGTTTTATGTGTTGTTTAACATTTGCATTAATACTGTATTTCCTAGCGCTTTTTGTATCCTGATTTTTGACATTGACTATTGGTAAATCAAAACTGGTGTATAGATTTTTGCTTTGTCACTATGAGCACAGGGTTATGATTGGGTAATTGAAATGTTATTCACATTGTCAATTGACTAATATGTGCTGCTTCTTACCTTGCTACAGAGAAACCAACGACAATGCTGATCGCTCCACCAGACAGAGCAGCTAGAATCATCGGTTTTCTCAAGCCCTACCTTTTGAGGATGCAATGTCAACCAAGTATGTGACCGCCCAGGTGATCCATACCCCAACAGCAACCGTCGTGTGTTCTGTGAGCTCACAGGAGAAGCTGCTGAGACCGAACTTGGAGTCGACCCACGACGTCTCTGCCGCCGCAAAGATTGGGAAGTTGCTGGGTGAGTGCCTGCTGCTCAAGGGGATACCTTATGTCTACAACACAACCTTCTTCTTGTCGACGTTGTTGGGCCTGCAAGTGCACAGGTTTGTAGGACAGTAGCAAATTTCCCTCAAGTGGATGACCTAAGGTTTGTCAATCCATGGGAGGCGTAGGATGAATATGGTCTCTCTCAAACAACCCTGCAACCAAATAACAAAGATTCTCTTTTGTCCCCAACACACCCAATACAATAGTAAATTGTATAGGTGCACTAGTTCGGCGAAGAGATGGTGATACAAGTGCAATATGGATGGTAGATAAAGGTATTTGTAATCTGAAAATATATAAACAACAACGTAACTAATGATAAAAGTGAGCGCAAATGGTATTGCAATGATAGGAAACAATGCCTAGGGTTCATACTTTCACTAGTGCAAGTTCTCTCAACAGTAATAACATAGATAGATCATATAACAATCCCTCAACATGCAACAAAGAGTCACTCCAAAGCCACTAATAGCGGAGAACAAACGTAGAGATTATGGTAGGGTACGAAACCACCTCAAAGTTATCCTTTTTGATCTATCTATTCAAGAGTTCGTAGTAAAATAACATAGAGCTATTCTTTCCGCTTGATATATCATAGAGTTCATACTAGAATAACACCTTAAGACACAAATCAACCAAAACCCTAATGTCACCTAGACACTCCATTGTCACCTCAAGTATCCGTGGGCATGATTATACGATATGCATCACACAATCTCAGATTCATCCAACCAACACAAAGTACTTCAAAGAGTGCCCCAAAGATTCTACCGGAGAGTCAAGAAAACGCGTGCCAACCCCTATGCATAGGTTCATGGACGGAACCCACAAGTTGGTCACCAAAACATACATCAAGTGGCACGTGATATCCCATTGTCCCCACAGATAAACATGGCAAGACATACATCAAGTGTTCTCAAATCAAAGACTCAATCCGATAAGAAAACTTCAAGAGGGAAACTCAATTCATCACAAGAGACTAGAGGGGGAGAAACATCATAAGATCCAACTATAATAGCAAAGCTCACGATACATCAAGATCGTGCCATAGAGAGAACACGAGAGAGAGAGAGAGAGAGATCAAACACATAGCTACTGGTACATACCCTCAGCCCCGAGGGTGAACTACTCCCTCCTCGTCATGGAGAGCACCGGGATGGTGAAGATGACCACCGGTGATGGGCTCCCCCTCCGGCAGGGTGCCGGAGCGGGCTCCCGAGAGGTTTTTGGTGGCTACAGAGGCTTGCGGCGGCGGACCTCCCGATCTATCTTGATATTCGATGGTTTTAGGGTATTTGGACTTATATAGGCGAAAGAAGTCGGTCGGGGGAGCCTCGAGGGGCCCACGAGAGGGTAGGGCGCGCCCAGGGGGTGGGCGCACCCCCTATCTCATGGCTTCCTCGATGCTCCCCTGGCTTGCACTCCAAGTTTCCTGGGTAACGTTCGTTCCAAAAATCACGCTGCTGAAGGTTTCATTCCGTTTGGACTCCGTTTGATATTCCTTTTCTTCGAAATACTGAAACAGGCAATAAAACAGCAATATGGGTTGGGCCTCTGGTTAATAGGTTAGTCCCAAAAGTAATATAAAAGTGTATAATAAAGCCCGTTATCATTCAAAACAGATAATAAAATAGCATGAATGCTTCATAAATTATAGATAAGTTGGAGACGTATCAGCATCCCCAAGCTTAATTCCTACTCGTCCTCGAGTAGGTAAATGATAAAAGAAGTAATTTATAAAGTGTGAATGCTAGAAGGTGCACAAGTTTGATCAATGATAATTTCAATCACCTTTTCTAGCATGATACTATGTAATAACAATAGTTCATCTCATAAAACTTCTCATGATAAAGTAACAAGCAATTCACATGTCAAAGCATAGACCATAAACTTTCTTGAAAACTAGCAAACTTCAATCTCAGTGATCAAACAATTGCAATTCATCTTATTTTCAGGAATAGCAAACTCCACATACTCAACTATCATATAGTCTTCTACAATTGCTAACACTCACGCAATACTAATGGTTATGGAGTTTGAATCGGACACTGAGAAAGATAGGGGCTTATAGTGTTGCCTCCCAACGTATTCACCTTTGGGTGATGTCAACAATAATAGTTCATGCTAACTTACATCTAGTTGGATATATATATATATATATATATATATATATATATATATATATATATATATCAGGATCTTCCTAACACAAGGTGCTTGCCAAAGGATAAAATGAAAAAGGGAAAGGTGAAGTTCACCTTGACTCTTGCATAAAAGTAAAAGACATAAAGTAAAAGATAGGCCCTTCGCAGAGGGAAGCATAGGTTGTCATGCGCTTTTAGGGTTGGATGCACAAAAATCTTAATGCGAATGAACGTCACTTTATATCGCCACTTGTATATGGACCTTTATTATGCAGCCCGTCGCTTTTATTGCTTCCACAACAAGATCGTATAAAGCTATTTTATTCACACGAAAAGATCATACATATTTAGAGAGCAATTTTTATTGCTTGCACCGATGACAACTTACTTGAAGGATCTTACTCATTCCATAGGTAGGTATGGTGGACTCTCATGGCAAAACTGGGTTTAAGGATATTTGGAAGCACAAGTAGTATCTCTACTTGGTGCAAGGGATTTGGCTAGCATGAGGGGGAAAGGCAAGCTCAACATGTTTGAATGATCCATGACAATATAGTTTAACTGAGATGTGCGAAAACATAACCCATTACGTTGTCTTCCTTGTCCAACATCAACTCTTTAGCATGTCATACTTAATGAGTGCTCCCAATTATAAAAGATGTCTAGAATAGTATATTTATATGTGAAATCTCTCTTCCTTCAATATTCTTTCATGAATTGTTCAAATGACCAATACAATGCTTGCTAACCTTGAATAAATTTACAACCTATACTTCTTAGATGTGAAGACATTACTCCCCATGGGATAAGCAAATGAGACATATATAATTTCAGATTTATGACAATCAACTCATTCAACCATTTACTCATAACGTATAAGTGAAGCACACGAGTAAATGACAAACTACTCCAACAAGATATAAGTGAAGATCAATGAGTAGATAAATAATTATGTAGCCATGTAAAGACTCTCTCTCATTAAAGAATTTCCGAACTTGGTATTGTATTCAAACAGCAAGCAAAACAAAATAAAATGACATTGCAAGGATAGCACAACTCATGTGAAGAAGCAAAAACTTAGGCTCAACCGATACTAACCGATAGTTGTTGAAGAAGAAAGGTGGGATGCCTAACGGGGCATCCCCAAGCTTAGATGCTTGAGAATTCTTGAAATATTATCTTGGGGAGCCTTGGGCATCCCCAAGCTTGAACTTTTGTGTCTCCTTAATTCCTCTCATATCATGGTTTCTCTTTTTATCAAAAGCTTCATCCACACCAAACTCAACAAGAACACGTGAGATAGGTTAGTATAAACCAATGCAAAACCTTATCATTTTCTACTGTAAAAAATCACTAAGACTATTATTCAACGTTGCATACTAAATGCCTCTGCATATTTAATACTCCTATCCTCAAATAGAACCATTAAACAAGCAAACATATGCAAACAATGCAAACATAACAGCAAACTGCCAAAACAGTACAGTCTGTAAAGAATGCAAGAGTATCAATACTTGCCTAACTCCAAAAATTATGAAATAAACTTCCCACTGTAGTAAATTTATCAGAGCTCAATATGCAAAAAGTTTCAACATTCTACCATTCTCTGAATTTTCCAGGGAATTTTTGCAACAGCGGTGAACTTTCTGTTTTGAAACAGCAACATGTATACTAGCAAAATAAGCATGGTAAAGGCTATCCTTGACATTTTTATTGAAAATATAGATGCAAAACATTATTCTAAATAACAGAAAGCAAATGCTAACAAGATAAAATGACGCTCCAAGCAAAACACCTATCATGTGGTGAATAAAAATATAGCTCCAAGTAAAATTACCGATGAACGAAGACGAAAGAGGGGATGCCTTCCGGGGCATCCCCAAGCTTAGGCTCTTGGTTGTCCTTGAATATTACCTGGGGGTGCCTTGGGCATCCCCAAGCTTGGGCTCTTGCCACTCCTTATTCCATAGTCAATCGAATCTTTACCCAAAACTTGAAAACTCCACAACACAAAACTCAACAGAAAAAACTCGTAAGCTCCGTTAGTATAAGAAAATAAAACCACCACTTAGGTACTGTAATGAACTAATGCTAAATTCATGTTGGTGTAATATCTACTGTATTCCAACTTCTCTATGTTTCATACCCTCCGATACTATTCATAGATTCATCAAAATAAGCAAACAACACATAGAAATCAGAATCTGTCAAAAACAGAACAGTTTGTAGTAATCATTATCAAACATATACTTCTGGAACTACAAAAATCCTACCAATTTAGGAAGTCCTAAGAAATTTGTGTACCAATCCATAGCAAAACGAATCAGATCAAAAGCACGTTCCTGTGAATTAATAAAACTCATTTACTTGCTGCAAAAGTTTCTGATTCTCAGCAGGATCAACACAACTATCACCGTAAGCTATCCTAAAGGTCTTACTTGGCACTTTATTGAAACAAAACATATAAAACATGATTATTACAGTAGCATAATAATGTGGAAACACAAAAACAGTAAGGATAAATATTGGGTTGTCTCCCAACAAGCGCTTTTCTTTAATGCCTTTCTAGCTAGGCATGATGATGGCAATGATGCTCACATAAAAGATAAGAATTGAAACATAATGGGAGCATCATGAAGCATATGAATAGCACATTTAAGTCTAACCCACTTCCTATGCATAGGGATTTTTTGAGAAAACAACTTATGTGAACAATAATCAACTAGCATAGGAAGGTAAAACGAGCATAACTTCAAAACTTTAAGCACATAGAGAGGAAACTTGATATTATTGCAATTCCTACAAGCATATGTTTCTCCCTCATAATAATTTTCAGTAGCATCATGAATGAATTCAACAATATAACCAGAACCTAAAGCATTCTTTTCATGATCTACAAGCATAGAAAATTTACTACTCTCCACAAAAGTAAAATTCTTCTCATGAATAATAGTGGGAGCAAACTCAACAAAATAATTATCATGTGAGGCATAATCCAATTGAAAACTAAAATCATGATGACAAGTTTAATGGTTATCATCATTCCTAATAGCATACAAGTCATCACAATAATCATCATAGATAGCAACTTTGTTCTCATAATTAACTGGAACCTCTTCCGAAATAGTGGAATCATCACTAAATAAAGTTGACACTCTTCCAAATCCACTTTCATGTTCATCACAATAAGATTCAACATCCTCCAAAATAGTGGGCTCATCAAAACTTGGGGGACAAAAAATATCATATTTATCAAACATAGCTTCCCCAAGCTTGTAGCTTTGCATATCATTAGCATCATGATATTCAAGGAATTCACACTAACAACATTGCAAATGCTCATCATCCACATATTTTATGGCAAGCATTCTATGTAATTCTTCTTCTGGCACTTGAGCACAATTTTCCTTTCCATCATTCTCACGAAAGATATTAAAATGATGAAGCGTATGAGACACACTCAATTCCATTTTTCTGTAGTTTTCTTTTGAAAACTAAACTAGTGATAAAACAAGAAACAAAAAGATTCAATTGAAAGATCTAAAGATATACCTTCAAGCACTCACCTCCCCGGCAATGGCGCCAGAACAGAGCTTGATGTCTACTACACAACCTTCTTCTTATAGACATTGTTGGGCCTGCAAGTGCACAGGTTTGTAGGACAGTAGCAAATTTCCCTCAAGTGGATGACCTAAGGTTTATCAATCCGTGGGAGGCCTAGGATTAAGATGGTCTCTCTCAAACAACCCTGCAACCAAATAACAAAGAGTCTCTTGTGTCCCCAACACACCCAATACAATGGTAAATTGTATAGGTGCACTAGTTCCACGAAGAGATGGTGATACAAGTGCAATATGGATGGTAGATAAAGGTATTTGTAATCTGAAAATATAAAAACAGCAAGGTATCTAATGATAAAAGTGAGCGCAAACGGTATTGCAATGATAGGAAACAAGGCCTAGGGTTCATACTTTCACTAGTGCAGGTTCTCTCGACAATAATAACATAGATAGATCATATAACAATCCCTCAACATGCAACAAAGAGTCACTCCAAAGCAACTAATAGCGGAGAACAAACGTAGAGATTATGGTAGGGTACGAAACCACCTCAAAGTTATCCATTTTGATCTATCTATTCAAGAGTTCGTAGTAAAATAACATAGAGCTATTCTTTCCGCTCGATCTATCATAGAGTTCGTACTAGAATAACACCTTAAGACACTAATCAACCAAAACCCTAATGTCACCTAGATACTCCATTGTCACCCCAAGTATCCGTGGGCATGATTATACGATATGCATCACACAATCTCAGATTCATCCAACCAACTCAAAGTACTTCAAAGAGTGCCCCAAAGTTTCTACTGGAGAGTCAATAAAATGCGTGCCAACCCCTATGCAGAGGTTCAGGTGCGGAACCCGTGAGTTGGTCACCAAAACATACATCAAGTGGCACGTGATATCCCATTGTCACCACAAATAAAAACGGCAAGACAGACATCAAGTGTTCTCAAATCAAAGACTCAATCCGATAAGATAACTTCAAGAGGGAAACTCAATTCATCACAAGAGAGTATAGGGGGAGAAACATCGTAAGATCCAACTATAATAGCAAAGCTCGCGATACATCAAGATCGTGCCATAGAGAGAACACAAGAGAGAGAGAGAGATCAAACACATAGCTACTGGTACATACTCTCAGCCCTGAGGGTAAACTACTCCCTCCATGTCATGGAGAGCGCCGGGATGATGAAGATGGCCACCGGTGATGGGTTCCCCTCCGGTAGGGTGCCGGAACGGGCTCCCGAGAGGTTTTTGGTGGCTACAGAGGCTTGCGGCGGCGGAACTCCCGATCTATCTTGATATTCGATGGTTTTAGGGTATGTGGACTTATATAGGCAAAAGAAGTCGGTCGGGGGAGCCTCAAGGGGCCCACGAGAGGTTAGGGCGCGCCCAAGGGGGTGGGCACGCCCCCCTATCTTGTGGCTACCTCGATGCTCCCCTGGCTTGCACTCCAAGTTTCCTGGGTCACGTTCTTTCCAAAAATCACGCTGCCAAAGGTTTCATTCCGTTTGGACTCCGTTTGATTTTCCTTTTCTTTGAAATACTGAAACATGCAATAAAACAGCAATATGGGCTGGGCCTCCGGTTAATAGGTTAGACCCAAAAGTAATATAAAAGTGTATAATAAAGCCCGTAATCATTCAAAACAGATAATAAAATAGCATGAATGCTTCATAAATTATAGATACGTTGGAGACGTATCAATACCTGCCGTGTCCATCCACATGAAGAGAGAGCAGAAGTACCATGGAAAGTCAAGGCTGTAATAGATTTTGTCAGAGAAGCTGGTGTCAAGCTGTTGTGATGGTGAAAACATAGAGCTCGGCTTAGCATTTGCGCAGTCTTAGCTGTATTTCTGTTGTTTGGACCGATTCATAGCAACTTTTGTGTTTATGAATTCGACGCTAAACAAACGTTGTCGAGTACTCCAGGTCAATAAAAGGACCGTGTTGTAGGGACTCATCCTGATAATCTGTTGTAGCACTTGCATCGGAGAATCTTCTTGATCATTCCTTTTCTCTTGGAGAACTAGTTGTTGTTTCTCTGGCAAATTGTTTACTGTTAATGGATGCTAAACCTTAAGATCGTGTTTCTTTTAGGAAATACATATATATATATATATATAAATAGATAAATATATATATATATATATATATATATATATATATATATATATATATAAAATAAAGTCATTAGTGCTTCTGGTGGTACGTCACATAAATTGCCTCTAAAGTTGCAAAATACTAGCCACCGAAGCCACCTATAATTGACAAAAATAATATTTCACACAGTGGAATCCTCCACCTGGGCCGGCCCACAGAGTAGGGACCTCCTATATTGCGGTCTGCGCACTGGGAGAAGTCGCGGCGCGCCCGTTTGGGCCTGCCCATGTGTGGGCGGCCTATTTTTAAATTTCGTTTTTATCTTTCTTTTTCTTTTATGTGTTCACTGTTTTCTCCTTTAAATAATTTGGCGCTTCAAAAAGTTTCATAAATTAAAAAAGAGAATTTTTAATAAAATGTTCAATAAATCATAAAATATTTGCGGATTAAAAAGTTGTTCATAATTGTTTTTACAATGTTGGTGTATTCAAAAAATGTTTCCAATTTTGAAAACAAATGTTATCTGCAGTGTAGCAAAATATGTGCATGGCCTTTGTTGACTATGATTTTTCTTTCTCCCATTGCAACGCACGGGCCCTTTTGGTAGTAACTCATAAAACCAAAGATTTGACTCCATTGGGTTTCAATGTTTTCTCATGGCTAGGATAAGACAATTTTATCATTGGGCTATGAGATCAAACAGGAAGAGGGATGCTAACGCTCCTTTTGCTTGGCAGTATAAAGTAATAAGTATAGACAAGAGGTTGGTATTTTGAAACCGCACATTTGTAATATTATGATAGTTTGCCCTAGGAAAAAAATCTTATCAACTAGCGTTGGCCGCCCCATGCTCAAATCCTGGCCCAACATGTGGTGCAAGTGATGCTGGCCCTGAAGTGTAAGTCCCAAGCTACGACCCAGATCCTCAAGCGCGTCAGACCTAACACCAATCTAGGCAACCGTTGACATAGTGGGTACACTGCGCGCGTCCCACTCAATGAGTTCGTGCACCTTAAGCCATGTGTGCTCAGCTCCTCTACTGAGGTGCAGATGACTGGCTTGGGGGCATCAAGCACTTGTTGCATGCTCCTCATTATTACTCTCCTCAACTCAAATTTCCAATACATCCCATTCCCTTTTTGGATCGTGCTTTCTGGACATCTGTGCCATTTACCACGACAAGTGCATGGATAAACCCGGATACATATGAACGCACTTTGGAAAACACATTTTGAAATGTCAAAAAATTCTGAAAAAAGTTGAGCGTGGACATCTCCATATTCTATGTGTGTGCAGAAAGTTCCACAGAAAAACAACTTTTTTTGTAGCCTGTGCAAAGAAGACAAAATTTGTGTCGTGAAACGCTATTTAGAAGCAGTAAAATTTGTCTTTTTACTAATGACTTTTTACACAAAACTTTGTGCCGTGGACATACCTTTTGCCAAAATGTATGCATAATTTATTTTTAGAATTTTTGAACATTACAAAATGCGTAAAAAGTACATTTTTGAAAAGCGGGTGCAGATGCCCTTCGTCCACTCTCCTTGTACCACGCTCCTCTTTGTTACTCTCCTCACATACTCTACCATTCATCTTCTCAAACTAAATGTGATCCTTCTACATGGGGAATAAGCTAGTTATACATAGGAGGTTCGCAAGCTGATCAATGTTGTGTGCAGCCTGCACACCATTGTTGCAGACTGTTCTGATTGTTAATTCTATCGTGAATGTGCAGTTTTCGACATTTGTAGCACTCATGACATATATTAATAAGGTCAACCTAAGAGGAATATTGCTACAAACCATGACAAAAAAATTCATTCTGAAATCAAACTATTATATAGAGATGGAATATGGTTTGGTGAAGTGTGTCTACAGTCCCATACGAGTCACATGTACATATTTTTCATCACAATAAGAGTTTGTTTCACACTATGCGCAGTTTAGTTACCTTGATGTTAGAGACTAATCCACATGAACAGAGACTCGGTAAACTTAAACATCATGAGGTGTACTTAAGCATGGTGTCTACTATTAATACTATAGTAGCAGCTACGTAAAAGCAACACATTCCCAGATAATTCAAGACAGTGCCAAGACTAAAAAGTAAATAAAATGAAAAGAAACTATGACATTTTCAGGCATCCAAGATGCTCATGTGCACTAGCAGCGTGCAAAAATTTCGTGGTGGTCGGACGTATGACGAGCTCCTACCAAAATAAATAAAATCGGCTCTGAACAGAATTCATTCTCAAAGTTTCTTAGACACCCGGAAATTTGTTTTGTTTGGCACGAGATCCTCAGATGTCCATATTTTTTTTGAAAAGGAGGTTTACCCCCGGCCTCTGCATCTGGGCGAGTGCATGCAGCCATTTTATTAATTGTTCAAGGACCTTATAAAATAGTACATCAGGTCCATTTTTTTTAATAGGAGGTTTACCCCCGGCCTCTGCATTTGGGCGAGTGCATGCAACCATTTTATTAATTATTCATTGACCTGACAAAATAGTACATCAGGTAGTTTGAAGCCACCATCTTAACAACAACTGTCACT